>CM064883.1:82532712-82711624 GCA_003313485.2 Penstemon barbatus
ATATTGGGATCTCTTATCATTATTCACACGACATCTTTGCTTATAGAGATCGGAGCTTTTCCTGTATTTTGTGCATTTTCTGAATTCCTTAAGAAGTAAAGATCCTATCTTATCGAGCCCAGATTTACTTATTATGGAGAATGTGTTAGGCAAAGCTATCGACCCCAGGTCGATATTTGGTGGTTCGAAGAACAAGAAGTCGAACAAGGAACAAAAGGCTGACAAGGAGGTCAAACCCTCCAAATCCTCTTCTAAGACCTCTGCCTCTTCCCCAAAAGCACCTAAAGGTGGGGAAAATACGAAGGAGAAAGGTACCTCATCGAAGCAGAACAAGGGTAGCTCCAGCAAGTCCATTTTGGACGAAGAGCTCGAGGCTGAGCTCGGAGGTTCCTCCCCGAAAGAGACTGATTCTAAGACTGAGGATCGTGTCCTAGAAAAGACTCCTGTTCCCTCTTCGAATAAGAGGCCTTATTCCGATGGGGTTACGCCCATTGAGGCTTTGCAAAATCTTGCTATTGGTGGCAAGTCATCCTCCGATGCTTCGATCGTTCCCCTCTCAGGGAATCCCAATAAGAAGTCCAAGTCAGAGACTGGTGGGGGGGGCTTCTGCTGAACCATTAGGAATTGATAATCCTCCCCGACCTTTTGTCAATTCCTCTCCTGAAAAGGTTGCTTCTCCTCTACACGAGGAGTTGAAAAATGGATCTCCTTCTAAGGTTGATCCCATGGGTAACTTGTTGCAAGATACCTTTACTTCTTCAGAGACTGATATACCCAAGGAAAGAAACACGTCCAAAGAGAGAAACATAGAAGAGTTGTTCGAGTCTGGGCAGCACTTCCTTTTTCAGGTGTACATTTATTTATTCTACCTTTTTCCCATTTTTTTTTTTTTTTTTTTTTTTAACGCTGTTGACCCTTTTTAACAGGCCGGACAAGACTTCATTGAGCTTAAAACGTTTGCTGAGCGGGAGATCAACCAGCGCGCTGCTATTTCTATCGAGCTGGAGGAGAAGAAAGTCGAGTTCGACCGTGTCCTCGCAGAGAAGCTTGCTTTAGAGAAGGAGAAGAAGGCAAACAACCATGGAGAGGAGATCCATAAGCAGTCGAATGAGAAACTCGAAAAACTGAAGATCCTCCACGAGGAGGAGAAACAAAATTTCACACGTCGAGAAAAGGAGGCTTATGATCGTGGATTTGAAGCAGGACGTGAGGCTCGCAATACTGAGCTTCGAAAGATTCTTTCTGACAATAAACTTGTTTAGATGTTGTCTCTTACCCGAACTCGTAGTATACTGTTTTTACTTGTGCTATCCTGAATAATTTTTATTTTCTATGGCTTGTAATGATTTGCTTTCTCCTCGAATCGCGTGCTCCTCTTATGTGTTCTTCCTTTAATTATGCTTCATTTGGATTTCTTTATGATTTTTCTTCGATGGTTGGAACTGAGATTATGATGAATTCGGATAAGATGAATTCGAGTAGAACAAATTTGACATTTTCGGGATTCGTAACGGTCGGCGCATTTACTGCTTATATCTCAGCCGTTAGTATCATCAAATCTGGGTCGTTAATTGCCTATTTCTTTCGCTATATATAGCTCCGTAGTTACTTTCAAATTTACATTTCAGTAAGAAACTTGATCGGCTCTGTGATTGAGATTTTATCCTTTCTAGTCACCATGTTTCGTTTGCTATCTGCGACTGAACTGTTCGAGGTTCTTCTTCGAACTATTTACAAATTTCGCTCTCTCCTGATGGCAACTAACTTCGACTAGGGTATCGACAGGCGAAAATAATTACGACTGGGGTACCGGCAGGCGACCTGCTCTCTTTGATTCCAAGTCTTTGAGGCGGGTTTGATCTTCTGTATCCTGTCAATCCACCCGGTCGGATAGTGGGTCTACTGCTGGAGGAGTTTTCCTGCACTCGATCTCTACTTCTTCAAGATATTCCTTGAAGAATGTTGCCTTCGAGATTGCGTGGAATAATTTCTCTAGGGATTGCCTTGCTTTCTCTCAATCTGGCCCGGCGTGGAGCATGTACCGAGGAAGTGAAGGATGAAGGGTGGAAGTGTTTAGCCCAGCCTCGACTTCTTCCTTCGATCACGAGAAACTTTTAGCGTAGGGTTGGTTTGTAATAGGGTTACATAAAATGTAAAGCCTTGACCTTGTTCGATTTTTTCTTGCCATTGTAATTTCAAACTTTGCTTGTAATGTCATTAATAAGACATTTATTTTTCTCGTCATATATGTTATCCATAAAATTGCTTTTGTATGCTGTTATCGAGCGTCGATTTCTTCTGCCTCCAAAATATGATCGAGTGCCATTCTTTATTTACTTTGATAAATATTTAGATGATAGATGATAATCGATATTCCTCGATTTTGAATATAACTTGTAGGAGACTTTTATTCCCCCGTGAAATAATTAAGATATCAAAATAGAAGAATACAAAACGATCTTCAAGTAACAATTTTAATCTGAAGGGCCAAGTCCTCTATCTTGGGCAAATAATCATGATTTAATATTCGAATAGGGTGTCGATCGATTCTGAATAATAGCTTTGATTTATGCGTTGTAAAGATGGCTGTTAACCTTAGACGATCGAGTAATCATAGAGAAATAACAGAATAGAATGTTAATTGATCCCTCTTGATCAAGGATAATGATTTCGATCTAAGGGGCATAGCAGAGGCTTTCACCCTTAGTCGTTTTTAGAGCATTCTTAGCCCTTGGGTCATAGCAGAGGCTTTCACCCTTTTAATAATTTCGATCTAAGGGGCATAGCAGAGGCTTTCACCCTTAGTTGTTTTTAGAGCATTTTTAGCCCTTGGGTCATAGCAGAGGCTTTCACCCTTTTAATAATTTCGATCTAAGGGGCATAGCAGAGGCTTTCACCCTTAGTCGTTTTTAGAGCATTCTTAGCCCTTGGGTCATAGCAGAGGCTTTCACCCTTTTAATAATTTCGATCTAAGGGGCATAGCAGAGGCTTTCACCCTTAGTCGTTTTTAGAGCATTTTTAGCCCTTGGGTCATAGCAGAGGCTTTCACCCTTTTAATAATTTCGATCTAAGGGGCATAGCAGAGGCTTTCACCCTTAGTCGTTTTTAGAGCATTTTTAGCCCTTGGGTCATAGCAGAGGCTTTCACCCTTTTAATAATTTCGATCTAAGGGGCATAGCAGAGGCTTTCACCCTTAGTCGTTTTTTAGAGCATTTTTAGCCCTTGGGTCATAGCGGAGGCTTCCACCCATTAATAATTTCGATCTAAGGGGCATAGCAGAGGCTTTCACCCTTAGTCGTTTTTTAGAGCATTTTTAGCCCTTGGGTCATAGCGGAGGCTTCCACCCATTAATAATTTCGATCTAAGGGGCATAGCAGAGGCTTTCACCCTTAGTCGTTTTTTAGAGCATTTTTAGCCCTTGGGTCATAGCGGAGGCTTCCACCCATTAATAATTTCGATCTAAGGGGCATAGCAGAGGCTTTCACCCTTAGTCGTTTTTTAGAGCGTTTTTAGCCCTTGGGTCATAGCAGAGGCTTCCACCCATTTGATAATAATAGACTCGGATAAGTATGGATAGGGAGATCGACAATATCAGGGAGAGGAGAACGAATATAAATATTAACAGGATCAGTTTTCCCTTGAATATATATCTCTAATCGAAGTAATTTTGATGGGAAAATAATCTTCCGCAATCACCAGAAAGAATCAATTATGGAGAATCAGTTAGTAGGGAATAACCCTAGACTTCGAACAATTCTCATAACTTAGTCGAGAGAATTCCTTGCTTGTAAGTTCCCAATTTTGATAAGTTTGATCTTTTCTAAACGGTTCCCGTTTTACCTGGAAATGCAACGGTCAACCAATCTTGTCCGCTCATTTTGCGAATTATAGGCCATCGGATTCCTTTTGCTTTTCTCTATAAAAAGCTGTTATTTCTTTGAAGCCATTCCCTTCATTGTGCTGGCATCTCACCCGTTCCCTCATGGCGACTAAGGTTGTTATTTCAATAATTCGCTTATTCGAGGTCAGATTTCGAACGATTTTTAAGTGGAGGAAAATTCGAGCAGGAAGAATATTATTTCAACCTTCGTTTAGAGTATCGGCAGGCAAATATAATCTCCATCTTGAAGGCCAATACGCCAATCCTATGGAGCTAGTAAGTTGTGGCGTAGGTTTTCGATTAGGGACCTATTGCCACAATGCACTTAGGAAGACGTGCAGGGGTGGGAGTTCTGCAGAATCCATTTACCCGATGAATCTCACCCTTGAGTCTTCATCTTTGGAAAACCGTAAATAAAGATAAGAGCCTGCGGGTCCGAAGGAGATACCATGGTCGGAGCTAAATTATCCCGAGTAAACGATGGGACGGGAGACCGAAAATTTCATAGGATTGTAATAATGTACTGATGTGATGTAAAGGCTTATGCTACACTCGATATGTATTTCCCATACCCTGTATTTTTCCGAGATGATATAAATACATTTCCTTTTCATTTTGTTGATAACATCGGATATTACTAGGTAAAAATTTATCTTTCATAATTCTATCTCGACCTTCTAATATCGATCAAGAAATAATCGACCACCACTTGCGCGAGTGGATAATATATAAATATCTTAGCAGAGCTGAGATTGATAAGGAGAAATGATGCCATAATCTTTGTCACTGATTACTTCCCGTAATTGCGTAACTTCCAGGTCGAGAATTCAGTTCGACTGAACCGATTATATTCCTTCTCAGTTGGCAGCGCAAAAGCGTAGCAATAGTTACTTGAGTGTAAAAACATCCGAAATAACCGAATATAAATCCGACATGCCATCCTTCGATAATAATGTTATGAATACATCGTAAAATTCGGTAGAATGTTGTAATTCTTTCATACTCCTCATTGAATCGCGTGTCCTTCGTTACCAAACAGGGCCCTATTTCTCGGGAAATGTAACGGTCTTTCCATTTGATGCGGACATCCGGCTCGTGATATGTTATCTGGACCGTTGATTTCAAATCCTTTATCACTATAAATAGGTTCCCTTGTCTATACAACACTTCTTGCTTTTTTCCTTATGCTCCCTTCGATCATCATGGGTCGAGTTTTAGATTCGATTCGCATTTTCTCCCAGATAAAAGAGTTTGAGATCAGAGTTCGAACTTTGTTTTCCGATCTTGTTTCCTTTTGTATAAGCTTTTCGCTTAGAATATCGACAGGCAAAAGAAATTGCGCCTAGAATACCGGCAGGCAACCTGTTTTCCCAGACATATCTTGTCTGGTGCGGGTTAGAATTCTGGTATTCTGGCGCAGTACCTGATCGTGCAGCCGGTTATTCCGAGAGGAGTTCTTTAAAACTGAGGCATCAGCTTCCTCGAGGGCTTTCTTACAGAATAGTTCCCTCGAGTTCCCTTGGAGTGCCTCCGCTGAGATAACCCTCTGCTGCTCCTGTTCGGATTAATCTGTTAATAATGATTGAGTGTTTCAATCATTGTTAACAGATGAAGACCTAAGGCCGGCCTGAAGCGTTGGAGCGGAGCTGCGATCCGGCCTCTATCCCGTTCGAAGGCGGCTGTGCGACAGGTGGCGAGTGATCGCCAATAAAGCTTGCTGCTGAGTTCTGCATCTGGGGCGCTCTTCGGAAATGAAGATCGAGCACCTAATAGGATAGAATTTCCTTATAGAATTTTGTAATTGGGCAGGAATGATTGTACTGCATTTCTTGAGCCCGAAATTCCTTCGGAGCTTTACTTTGTAACTTGTTTGAAGAATTTCAATGATAAAGTTTTATTTGTAATCGAGTCTTCTTACTCGAATTCTCTTATTGGTCATAGTGATAATCCAACTTACCCTTTATTAGTTTGAGAACTCATCTGATCGATTGCAAATATTTAAACAATCAATTTAACCCGGCCAACTTTGAGAAGAATACAAATAGTCGATTGATAGTATATAGAGACTTCGCCAATGATCTTTAAAATAATTGATTCGAAGGATTCGCCATTGAAGTTTATGAATATGAAGAGCGAAAAAATAAATTCCGATCGTTAATATCGAACTGCAACTTCATAGAAATGAATGAGCTGTGCGACCATAGGCTTGACCATTATCTTCAAGCTTGAAAGAAAAACTATCATATAGGCCTTCTTTCTCTTCATCTCTGAAATGACGAAGGGTCGAATGATTCACCTCGGAGAATGAACGACGAATTTTCGGATTAGTAAAATCTTCAGCTGGCACATATTCCTCCTCGTAGTAGGCATATTTCGATCTAATACTCGAATAAGGCCCCACGGTGGGCGCCAATTGATCTTACGCGTTTTCGTTGATTCGATCAAGGGTGGGATGTATGATTATAATAACGATAAATAAAATGAAGTAAAGATCAAAATGTAATTGTATTCGAATTGAATGAGTACAAGTACAAGTATTCAAAAGGTCCTACTCGAGCATTATTGGATGCCGTACAAGCTAGAGGGTGAAACATGTATAATAAGTCCTATACTAATTGACCGAGCTGCGGTCTCCAGATTCCTCAAAAAATCCTCCCCCAGTGTAATAAATGCATGGAGTATTTATAGCCAGATTTGAGGGCTTGGGCCTGGGCTCGGCCCAACAGTGTCCTTCGATCTATAGCGGCCTTATGAGCTCGGATCGATCATTTTCATGCTTTGGTTCATCTTTTGATCCCTGGCGACAAGGTTCAAAGCTATTCGGATCGCCTTAAGGTTAAAGAACAGGGGAACCGAATTACCCCTCATCATCGGCCGAGTGAGCATATAAACTCATAATATTCGTGAAGCTGAATATATAGTCATCGGGATCGGTGGTTCCATCGTGTCTTGGTAATCGTCCCGGAATCTGGCCGGATGATTGAGCTTCTTTTATCTCCCTACAAAAGGGGGAGCACGCTGCTAGGCTTTCTTGGAGCTCTGTGCTTCTGGCCCACTGATTTTGAACGGTCCGTAGACATTGTTCTAGACGCTCCTGTACCATCTTCTCAATCTCTCTTTCCGAGATGCGGACAGCTCTTTGTCGATTAGGAATTGTGTCTACGACGTCATCCTCAATGGGAATTATGGTATGTTCCTTTGATCCTCGGCGGGTTGGTCATGGCTTCGTCTGATCCGTTTTTCTTCGGATCTGCTCATCGATTGGTTTCGTATCGCTCATTTGTGGACTGTGCAAGGATTGTTGTTCGCTCACAGGGCTATCTGCTTGTTCGGACATTTGATCGACCTGCCTTGGAGCTCTCCGAACAGGGTTTGCCCTAGTAGTTCTAGGGTCTCTGGGCACCTGCTCGGGGACTAGTATTTCCCCTGGATACAGTGAGTTGAATAGCAAAGCGATCTGTCTTAGTTTCTCTTGTGTATCCGACAGGGGAACAGGGATTGTTGGAGCCACGGGGGCTTTCGGTATCACACTGGCGGCAATCTCTTGTTGTCCTTGAGAGTTTTGAACATGGATCCCTTGACGTTCCTCCTGGTTCGGTAATTGATCACTTGCTCTTTGATTATTTTCATCGTTGACGATTGGAACGTTATTATTCGTGTCGTTCTGTAAGTCATCAGACGTGATATGTGGATGCGTCGTGTTACTTCTTGCCTCGTTACGAGCGCTCTTCCTTGGGCGAGCCATATGTCTATCGAATAATTAACTTGGCCCCACGGTGGGCGCCAACTGATTTAACCGTTTTTCGTATGATTTGATTAAATCAATGATGAGTTTTACGGAGTTAGATTATACGTATTATAGGGCCTAGTTACTTTATTCCGGATGGTTCAATCTCAAGAAAGAACAATATGTAAAGAGCAAATAAGAACACAAGATGATGAACATTGAATATAGTATAGCAAAAGCTTTTCTATAAATTTATTATTAGATTGCCCAAGTATGGAGGCGTAAGTTCTGAATTGTAGTTGTTCAAATACAATGTTTAACTAGTTATTTATATGTTATCAACCCTAGCTATTCAAGGAAACATAGTCCTAATAGGACTTGATATAATAATCATTCATGAACTCGGACTTCAGGCTTCATCGCTACGGATAGATACCTTTGATCGGACCGCGTGGCTCGTTAGCGAAACAACTTTCTTGATCGAGTCGATCAAGTATTATATAGTCATTCCGAGTGTTTATAAGGGGTGTAAACTAGCCCCCATCAAGTTAGAAGAAATCGCGGGTCTAAATTTGAGGCGATGTGGTTAAAATCTGAGGAATGTGCAAAAATTATTGAAGGAAATTGGCACTCTAATCTCGAGGACGTGGCTGATCAGTGGGGTAAACTTGAGAGCTGTAAAATGGGTCTACTTTGTTGGAGCAGGGAGTCTTTTGGTGGAGTTACGAAGAGAATCAATAAGCTTAAAGATAAAATTATGAACCTGCAGAGAAGTGTAATAATAGCTGAGGTTAATCAGGAAATCAAGATTCTAACACGAGAGCTGGAAGAACTTACCGATAAAGAGGACTTAATGTGGAGACAACGTGCAAAGGCTCATTGGATGAGAGAAGGGGATAGAAATACGAAATTTTTTCATGCAAAGGCTTCCTCAAGGAGGAAAAAGAATACAATTTCTGGGCTGTGTAATGCGGATGGAGTTTGGTGTGAGAATGATGCTGAAATGGAGAACATAGTTACTGACTATTTCCGCACTATTTTTACCTCCAAAAATGCGTCGATGGTGGAGTTAGAAGAGGTTCTAGGAGCTCTTTGAACCGCGAGTAAGTGGGGAGATTAATGATAGTCTTTTGCAAAAATATACAGGCGAGGAAGTCAAAAAGGCGTTGGACTGCATGCACCCACTAAAGTCTCCGGGTCCTGATGGTTTTCCGGCGGTGTTCTATCAACGTTTCTGGTATATTGTTGGGAGGGATGTTACCAATTGGGTACTCAGGTTACTTAATCACAAAAAGCTTCCATCAGCAGGTAACTTTACCCATATTGTTCTTATTCCTAAGTGTACTAACTCGCAGAATATGACCCAATTTAGGCCTATTAGTTTAAGCAACGTGGTATATAAAATTGCTTCTAAATCTGTGGTAAATCGATTGAAACCATATATGGATGCCATTATCTCTGACTCTCAATCGGCATTCGTGCCTGCACGACTTATTTCGGATAATATACTCATTGCTTACGAGGTGGTGCACTATATGAAGCGAAGTAAAGTGGAACACATGGCAATTAAATTGGATATGAGTAAGGCGTTCGATCGAATTGAATGGAATTTTCTGCGTCATGTTATGCTTCGACTTGGTTTCGTTAATAGGTTTGTGGAGTTGATTATGCTATGCGTCTCAACAGTGACCTATTCTTTTTTCTTAAATGGAGGCTCTTTTGGTTTTCTTGTTCCCAAGAGAGGAATTCGGCAAGGGGATCCTTTATCCCCTTATTTGTTCCTATTTTGTGCAGAGGCCCTAAGTGCGCTGATCAAACGTGAAGAAGTGCGTGGCAATATAGCTGGTTTGGCAGTATGTAATGGTGCACCGGAGGTCTCTCATTTGCTATTTGCGGATGATACAATGATTTTCTGCAATGCTAATGTTTCTTCAGCAAAATGTGTTAAAAAAATCTTGCAAACCTATGAGGATGCCTCGGGTCAAGCAGTGAACTATCAAAAGTCGAGCATTATGTTTAGTAAATCCACCAGCTCGGAAAATATATCCCTTATCCGAGCACAGTTGCCAATGGAAGTAGTTGAAAAACATGATAAATACCTTGGTCTTTCTTCAATGATTGGTAAGTCGAAAAGAGAAACTTTCAATAACTTACGAGATAGAGTGTTCCATCGACTTCAAGGGTGGAAAGAGAAGTGGTTGTCGAAAGGAGGTAAAGAAATTCTCATTAAGTCAGTTATACAAGCAATACCTTCTTATGCTATGTGTTGCTTCATACTCCCTAGATATTTTACTCATGAAATCGAGATGCTCATGGCCAATTTCTGGTGGGAGGATAACAAAGGACGGGGTATTCATTGGGCGAAGTGGCAAACTTTGTGTGATAGCAAGGAGTTTGGGGGACTTGGTTTTCGCGAGCTGGATAGTTTTAATATGGCACTACTTGCTAAACAAGTATGGCGACTTTTGGAATCTCCGGATAGTCTTCTGGGCAGAATTTATAAAGCCCGTTACTACCCTCACTCGGATGTCCTATGATCCTCGTTAGGATCCAATCCATCATACACTTGGAAGAGTATTTGGGGTGCAGAATATCTTGTGGAGGAAGGCATTAGATGGCGGGTTGGCAATGGAATTAATATCAAGGTTTGGTATGACAAATGGCTCCCTCGAGAAACAACGTTTAAAGTCTTTACTCCAAAAGGACTTTGGCCTGAAGATATGAGAGTTAGTCAGCTTATTGACGGGAATTCGAGGATGTGGAACGCTCAAATTATTAACTCCATGTTCGATAGTGAAGATGGGAGATGCATTCTGTCTATTCCGTTGGGGAGCCTTGTAAATGAAGATAGGCGCATCTGGCACTATAATCGAAATGGAATTTTCTCTGTTCGTAGCGCATATCACCTAGCTGTACGTATAGAGCGAAATAAAACCGGTGGTATAGCGAGCAGCTCGACTACAAACAATGCTGGAAATTGGAAATGGTTGTGGGCTTTGAACCTTCCGAGTAAATTAAAATTTTTCCTTTGGCGAGGGTGTAAGGATCTTTTACCAACTCGTTCAAATCTAGTGAAACGAAAAATTTTGGAGTTGGGTACGTGCGAAATCTGCCACAGCAGTGAGGAAACTACACTCCACTGTATTTCGCTATGCACTTTCGCTAGGCAAGTTTGGGCACTCAGTGGCATACCATGGTCTATTCATTTTCTGAAGAGTACCTCCTTTTTAGATTGGCATCTAGATATGAGGAAGGAGTTGGATATTTTAGATTTCGAACTTTGCATTGTTATTTGCTGGTCGATTTGGCACGCTAGAAACAAGAGGTTTTTTGAGGACGCAAATGGTTCGGCTTTGGAGACGGTTTCTTTTGCAAAAAGATATGTGCAGGTGTTGAGAGGAGCTAAATTGGAGGTTCTCCAACCAAGAGTAATTGGAGGCAGCAAATGACGTGATATCAGCTGGGAAAAGCCTCATTTGAATGTAATAAAAATTAATTTTGATGCATCATTAGTTGGAGCTACTTGTTGCGGGTTGGGGGGTCTTGCAGGTCTGATTCGGGTGATTGTCTGGGTTGGTTTTCTTCCTGCTTTCCAATGCCATTGGATCCTTTGTCAGCTGAGGCAATGGCGTCTTTTAAAGCTTTGGAATTTGCTCGGGACCATAATTGGAATAAGATCATTTTGGAGGGCGATTCGAGTAATATTATAGCTGCTATTGAAGGTGATGTGGGGTCTCTTACAATTTATGGAAATATTATTGCGGATATTAAACGTTTGGCTAGTGAATTCGAAGTTTTCAAAGTCCGGCATGTTTTTAGAGAAGCAAATCGAGCGGCTCATGAGATTGCTAGATTAAGTTCTACTACTTCGTTTATTTCAGATTTGTTACCTTCTGCTATCCTTGATATTGTAAACTCCGAGTTACATCATTAATGAAATCATCTCTTTCGTCTCAAAAAAAAATTTATTTCTAAAAAGAAAACTTGCCTTCGCATTCTCATCAATATAAAATAACCAATTTCACTATATCAATGAACTAGCTTATTATGGAGCCATGCACAAAATCAAATTATTTATTTTAATTTATATCAAAATAAATTATAATGTGTTTTAATCATTACAATTTTCTTGACTCTAATAATTACAACTGAAATAATTTTTTACTGTGCTAAAAATATTTATAAAGTACAAATTAATCGGAACAAATGTTTCATATATATTTTTCTTTATAAGATATAGACTATGAAGATTCGCAATATTTTAACTCAATAATATGAAGGAAAAATTACTTAAACTATCCCTCAAGTTTATTGTAGTTAAAAAATAGTTCCATTTAAGTTTGGGAAATGATTTTGAATACCCATAAGCATTAAATTCATAATATTTATCCTATTACAACATTAATTTATGACGCAACATTTTGAAATGTCATCATAGAAGTCATTTTTATTCAAGAAATACATATAGTATTTTATATTTTTTTGTTAAAAATTATTCTCAACTATCTATTAGGTTTATTGAAATTACACGATCTTTCTCAAACTTTGAGAAATTGCCCAAAATTCCTTGAAGGTATTTGAGTCACTGCCTTGGGTGGGGGTTGGGGACGATCGGAATTGGTTCTCTACTTCTTAAAAGATTTAATGAATATATTTATTTACTAATATTAGAAAATACATAGTTTTTATTAATTTATTTATTGTAATATATAATTTTATTTGATTAAAAATTCTAAATGGCTATTTTCATTATTTTTAATTAAGTTGTCCATAATACCAATCTTTTTCTCTTACTATAATCAAAATATCTTTATTTCAACTATTTTAAAATAATTAGAAAATTAATTTTTATTCTTTATTTATTGAACATTAAAATATGCATATCTAGTAGTAGGTAGAAATAAATTATTACATTATTATTGTAACACTAAAATAGGTATATTTATTTTATTTATTGTAAAATTAGATATAATAATTTGTTTATAATAATTTTAAGTGGGTATTTTTATTTTATGCTATTAAACTTTTGTTGATATTTTATTTTAAATGTTTTTAGTCTAATTTTAAAAAAATATTCACAATTTAAATATATTCATATTAATATGTTAGAGAATTACTCAAATTACCCATGAGATTAAATTTAATTATTAAGACCATTCCAAAGGTTTGTGATATTTTTAGGTAATTTATGTAATAAAGAATGGCAGTTTCATACTTATAAGAATTTAGCTAGTTTTTTTGGATGGATTATCCTTCGGTAATATAATTTCTGTAATTTCTAAACTTGAAGGGTTATCTATGTAATTTCATTAAATTTTATGTGTAATTTGTTTAATTTTCCCTAATATCAATAAATTGTATGCTCAAGTTACAATTATTGTAAAAAACATAGATAATAAATTAATCTCCTGTGAGGTCATTTATTAAAAGTTATTTTTCAAGATAAGCAACACTGTTATGTCAAATGATGCAAAACATGTAAATCAAATTCAAATAAAAAGTAATTACACGATCATCCTCAAACTTTGAGAAATTGCCCAAAATTACTTGAAGGTATTTGATCCACCGCCTTGGGTGGGGGTTGGGGACGATCGGGATAGGTTTTCTACTTCTTAGAAGATTTAATGAATATATTTATTCACTAATTAATATTAGAAAATACATAGTTTTTATTAATTTATTTATTGTAATTTAATATTTTATTTTATTAAAAATTCTAGATGGCTATTTTCATTTTATATTAATTAAATTGTTCACAAAACCAACCTTTTTCTCTTACTATAATCTAAAGATCTTATATTTCAATATTTTCATTTCAACTATTTTAAAATAATTAGAAATGTAAATTTTATTCTTTATTTATTGAACATTAAAATATGCATATCTAGTAGTAGGTAGAAATAAATTATTACTTTATTATTGTAATACTAAAATAGGTATATTATTTTATTTATTGTAAAATTAAATATAATAATTTGTTTTAGAATAATACTAAATGGGCATTTTTAAATACTAAAGAAGGGCATTTTCATACTTATAAAAATTTAGTTAGTTCTTGATAGACTATCCTTCAGGAATGTAATTTTTGTAATTTCTAAACTTGAAGGATTATCTATGTAATTTCATTAAATCTTATGTGTAATTTGTGTAATTTTCCCTATATCAATAAATTGTATCCTCAAGTTACAATTATTTTAAAAAACGTAAATAATAAATTAATCTCTTGTGAGGTAATTTATTAAAAGTTTATTTTTCAAGACAATCAACACTACTAAGTCAAATGATGTAAAACATGTAAATCAAATTCGAATATAAAGTAATAGAAGAGAGAGAACAAAAATTATACAGTATAACATTTGATAAGACTCACCTCTACCTCCGTCTTTAACAATCTGTTGCAACCATTTTTGTACATAGTACTTTAGTGACAATGATAGTGCAAAATCTCTAGCTAAATTATTGATACTTGTAATGGAAAAACCAAAAACTAACAATTTAGAGATTAAAATTGATCTTTTGATCTTAAACTCTCGAATTACATTCCATTGAAAACTCTTCTGTGCCAAAAAAGAAGAAGAAAACAATAAGATAAATATCATTAGATCAAATGTGTCTTAAAACCCAATGACAAAAATATATTGAAAAATATTGTAAATAAAATAATTGAAGAAGAAAGAGATATGAAATTAAAGAATGAACAAATGAATGAAAAATGTTATTTCTAGCAAAAGATCAACACTTTCAAAGACGAACCTGAAAGAAGGAATGAGAATATGGTTAATATATAATGTAAAAGAAAAAATATAGAGAAACACTGCAGAATAAATCATTGAAGAAAGGAATATGAAATTAAACAATGAGCAAATGCATGAAGAATGCTCTTAGCAAAAGTTTGAAGATGTTAATTTATAAAATGAACTAATTTTTTGTTCCAATATTAATTTCCGTAATTGAGGATGACAATTTATGGGGCATGATTTTAGCTTATCAATTAATTAGTGAAGGTAATTTTGAACTAAGATTGACTCTTTTGCTGATGGAAATGGAAACTAAAGAAACTAAAAATCTTCAAGCTTGTAGACTTGTATGCAATTTTATAATGAATTAAATTCATATTGATCTCAAAAAAAAAAAAAATTCATATTCAAATTCTAATTATTATGGAGGGCATGAATTTAGGATATCAATTAATATGCTAATAAATTCGATTTGATATTTCAAAATCTTTAGGCTTGTAGATACCCAATTATTTAATTATTTGACAATAAAAAAACTCTAAATTCTAAGAAAAAAGGATTGAGTCAAAATAAGTGAATTGGGGTCAAAAGACCATTCTCATATATATATATATATATATATATATATATATATATATATATATATATATATATATATATATATATACTAGTCTAAACCCGTGCTATGCACAGTATCATATTAGATATTTATTACATACAATTGTTGATGTGACAAAAAAAATATATATATACAAATATTTATGATCTTAAAACAAAATTAAAACATAACAATCATGCACTATCTTTCTACAAGTGATGAAAATCACATGTTCAATATTGTACACTTTCATTGGTGAAGTGATATTTGTATAAAACACAAATAAATAATTGAGATCAAAATGCAAAACATTCCAAAAAGCAAAAAAACATTTACCAAAATGCAAAACATTCCAAAAATTGAGATCAAAGTGCAATTCTGAAAAGCAAAAAATCAAAAACACTGAGGACCTACCCAACTAACAGTACGAATTTGTTTTTCATGGAATTATGCAACATATATAGCTAACATGTTATGAAGCCAAAACAAAATTATTTAATTAACTTCAATCCTCCACTTTCCACTATTCCACAATAAAAAGATATAAGGAAAAATGAAGTTTGATGGGGAATTTTTTATGTAAAAATTGAGGCGAGATGTTCATACCGAAGTGAAGATTATGCTCATTAGAGTAGAGAAAAGTTATGAGCAAGACATATTTGTTACATGAATACCATCATTTCCCTGACGGACTATATTTCCAACATATTTACTCTCTTCCTCATTTATTTCATACACATATAAACTGCGGTAATCACGCTTTACTATCAAATTAAAAGAAAATACCAACATATTTAGATATAATTTCCTTCCAATCAAAACCTCTACCCTTTCCCCCATGGCTATTGCCCTTGCCACCTCAATACTCATTCACCGATACTACATCTCCTGTAAATTGTAAATTAGTAACCTATTGCTTATATATTTTACCGAAAGTTCTAGTAATAAATACATGGAGAATAATTATTTCTGAGTTAAGTTCCGAACAATACTAATTAAACAATAATTAAAGTAAAGAGGAGAATTATGATATATACACTTCATTCTCAATCTTCGAATATGCGGTTGGAAAATAACCACATAAAGAGTGTAGATAATAGCATGGTGAACAACCGAATGAAAGCGAGCAACTGAAGGGAGTGTGTTTCCCGACCTGTAATATAATATAAAATGGAAAGATATGAGGAAAATAAATATGTTTCCTAGAACATGAAAATAAGTAAAAAGTTGCTGCGAATTCTATGAGGAAATCATTATTTGGACAGACTGCAAAATTTTAATACTGAATATCTGAATTTGACATGAACTTATCCGTGAAAAAAATACCTGAAAATGGGCTTCAATAGATGTAAGTTTTGTCAATTTCTTCAGAAAATCCGTGTTCTAATGTTTCCACTGTAGCTTTGTATTCCATGAAACCAAAGAACCCATCTTTATAAGAATTTAGTGATATTTGTCAAACCTCAAGGTAATGCAAATAAAATATGTATCATGGAATGAAAAAATTGAGTGGATTGATAAAAGTAGAACGAACCTGCAGCTTTTGAGCCCTGATGAACCGTGATTAAAGTTTCGTGGATTTCTCCGGAATGTAAAATCTGAAAAAAAAAAAAAAAAAAAAAAAAAAAAAAAAAAAAGATGTGGTATAAACACCATAAATTATTGAGACATACAACATAGATACATGGAATTGAGTTGATGAATTGTGATCACCTATCATGCGGTTGGGCTGGATTGAACCATCATGAATTATAAGGTGATAAGTTTTTTAAACATAAGACATGGGAGTGTAAATTGTGTTAGAGCATAGGTAGTTGAAAAAGAAGTGGGGAAATGAAAAATGCATGGATTTTGGGCATAAGTTAGTGCCATAATAATTTTTTTTTAAACATCAGACGTGGGAGTGTAAATTGTGTTAGAGCATTGTTTCTTTTTTTTTTTAATTTATTTAATGTTGAGTTGAGTTAGTGGAGATGAGATAGTGGGTGCATGGAATTCTTTTTAAATTTTATTTTTTAAAAATCCTATTTGTTTTTTAAAAATAATTGTAAATTCTAGTAAAAGAGAATTTGAGTCAAAATTAAGTATTTTGACCAAAAGACACCCTTGAAATAATAGTAAGTAGGATATGATAGGATAGGATATATATATATATATAAAATATATGAAAATTCATGCTCTTCATAGAAACCTTAAAGTGAGGTGACTATATCCGGTGAATTTCTACTCTTAGTAGAAGCTTCAAAGTGAGGGGATTTTGGGCATGTTCTTTTGACCTTTCACTCTCCGAAAATATAGCTTCAGAGTTAAAATATTTTATCTCGGTTGAATTTTCATAGGCACCGCTTGAGCAAAAGTAGATAGAGATTGATGGTCAAGTGTATATGTACGATTAAAACAAGATCGGAAATCGACATACTATATATCCTCAAAATCCATACTTGAAAGGAAAGACTACCAATGAAGATCATGATTCATTAAGAAGAGAAGTTCAGGTAAGTATATGGAATGAAAATGAGAGAAAAGCCCTTCTAACAAGCATATATAATAAAAATCGAAAAACACATTTCCAAGAAAGTAGAGGCTATATTTGATTCTTGAATTTTAGTGAGTAAAATGCTTAGGAAAATGTTTACTTTTGCATCTAGTGACGCAAGCTTCATCTCTTGTTCATTTATATTTTACTCGCTGAAATCAATAAATCAAATATATAATCTCAACTCGATTTATGATAACCTTATCAGGAACTAAATTAAAACCTTCCAATATTATAAAGGATACTTTAGAAAAAAAACAAAATATACTTAAAATATTTAGTAAAATAATCTCAGACATAGGTACCACAAAAACGATAATTAAAAAGTCGATTCCATTAATAGTTTTATTCAAAAGCCATGTATTATGTCTTCACACCATGCTGCAGGAAGCTCATGTCTCTTCATTTGGATTCATCATAAGCCGAGCCGGATTTTGAGCCTTTAGAATTCGAGCTTGTTGAAGAACCTAATACCAGGACATCATTAATTGGATTTACACATTTTAAACCATAGTAATTGTCAAAATATTTATCTTAAACCAATCATATATAGCATTATACCAGACATAATGCCAATTTAATCACTGCCTAATGCATAATATTCAATTTATCCCTTATAATTTAAAAAGAATATTTCACTCCCGTGAAAAATTTAAAGAAACAGTTTACCCTCATTTAGTCGGAGAGTGTAGCTCACTTGCCAAAATTGAGAGTAGACATTAAAAGTTGTTTTTAACATAGGGGGTAAATTGCCACATTTATCATAATACATAAGGGTAATTGTCACACTTATTATAATACATGGGGGGTAAACTGCGATATTATTATATATATTACATAGGGAAATTGTCATTAATTCCATTATACTAGGTTAGTTTTGTCCAAAAATCAGTATATTCATACGATAGAAAACATATAATGTGTAGAGAAATCACAAACATTGCTTTAAATGATAACCAAATATAAAAGAGGATAGAGCATGTAAACAAACCATAACTAGCCGGTTCTGTTTTAATTTGCACAGCTTTTGGTTGAAGAGGAGTTTTCTCTCGAACAATACCACCCCTTGGATTATCTTTGTTATCCTGCAAAACAAGGAAAAATTTATTATGAATTTTCATGGTTTTCTATAAAATTGTACACCCCCCCCCCCCCTCCCTCCCCAACTAAATGGTAGAGGAAAAACAAACTAATGCCAATTAACCTCCTATGATATGTATAATGTTCAGTTTACCCCCTGTTATTTGGAAAAGAGTATTTTATCATCCTGTGAAAGTTTTAAAAGAGCAATTTACCTCTTTCAATCTGAAAGTGTAACTCACTCATCGAAATTGAGAGTGGACATGAAAAGTGCCACATAGAAAAGGCGTAGTTTTGTCTAATTATATTTTTTTAAGTTTAAAAGTGTATGGGAGGTATAGTGAAACTTTTATAAGATTGTAGGTGGTGAAGTGCAATTTTTCAAATCAATAGGGATAAATTAAATATTATACATATTATAGGGGAAAATTGACGTTAACTCACGGAAAAACTACTTGGCATTGTGGAAATTTAACCACCACTACTTAGCAACGGAAAGCACCACTATGACTTTAAGTCATTGTGGATGTTTTGAACCACGGTTTTAACGGCTTAGAGTTGTGGTGGATGTTCCACAATGTCTTGCGCTATACTTTTCAAGCAGTTGTATGTAAGATGTAGACATACTATGGCCAAAGGAATCGGAACCTTGTTATCAACATTCTTATGAGGAAGGCTGCAAAATAAAAGGACATATTAGCTTCATTGATATATATATATATATATTAAAACTTTTTTTAAAATGAAAAAATCGTAATTACTTGGGCCGACTTGAAGATGGCAGCAGACGAGCTATTTGCTCGATATCGAGAATATGTGATGTCGTCCAGCTCTGATTACCGCCGATTGAATCCAAGAACGGATTCGATCCTAGCTTATTCAGGCTCAATTCTGGCCCAGGACTCAAAGTTTGAAAAACATTTGGTAGTTCAATTGTGTTTGGCAGAGTTCGATCAGCAATCTCAGGAGCCTAAAATTGAGTGCATTATTAATTAATTAAGATACATAAATGTGATAAAAAAAATTTAATTAAAGTTTTTTTATGAGAAAATATTGAATAAATGTTGATTAAAACCATGGAAGTGGAGCCCCCAACTGTGTCATGATTTTGTTGCCTAGTTGAGAATACATCCCAAAATATGGACCACCACTCGGTCAGAAATCCTTCAGGAGGATTAATTGCTGGAAAAAGAAAAATTACATTAAAAATTGGAAAAAGAAAAATTACATTAAAAATTGGACCATTTAAAATGCAGAATTGTTGTGTTATTTAAAGTTAATGTCAACAAATAAAAGCATACAAATTGGATTTCTTTAAGTGAAATGATAATTAAATTAATATTACTAAATTAGAAAATTTATTCGATGATATCTAGAAAAAGACTCACACTAATGAAAACTAAATTCTAAAATATTTGGGGACATAAGCTTTGTCACTGGATTACAACATCATTGGCAATCGGTACATTAATATAACTCATATGAATAAAACACCCGCAATATGCTATGGAATTAAAAATGCAACAAAGTAAAAAAATAGCCCTCAACCTTTTTTAATCATATCTACAATTAAAAGAAGTCTTTATCATGTATCGTTTCGAATGTATGTTTCGATTAATCAAATATTGTAAGATTTTCGAGACTTTTCGAAAATATTATGGAAACACTAAGAAAAAATTGTGAAAAAAATTACTAAATTAATTAAGAAAGTATCAAACTAATAAATAGTTTCTATATTACATCTTGTTTTCATTTCGTTTGATTAAAAAAGGGCTTAATTTCACTTTGCACCCTACAAATAGGAGTATTTTTCACTTTGCACCCTATAAAAAAATTTATCCCACTTTGCACCCTACAAACCACAATGTTGCTTCAAAATGCACCCTCAATTAATTTCAGGCCATTTTAGTTGCCAGAATAAGGGCAAATTCATACAGTCACATTAATAAAAATCCCAATTTATTTTTCGTAATTTTCTTTCCCCTTAGAAAATAATTAATAAAAGTAAAATAAGAATTATTATTATTTTATTACAACATAAATAAAACATTTCAAATACTGAAAAAATAATGAATAAAATACTATATAATAGTGGAGCAAGCAAAAAATTAATAGAATATTAATATAGAATAATGAACAATGGGGGTCAAAGAAATTAAAGAATTACGTATGGCTTTAATATATGCATCATATATATATATATATATATATATATATATATATATATATATATATATATATATATATATATATATATATATATATATATATATATATATATATATATATATATATATATATATATTCTTGATTAATTAAAAAAAGAAAATGCAAGAAAAAGTAACACGTGAATTTCATGACACATACATAAAATTATGTTGCAAAATTTCAAAATTTAAAAATAAATCAATCAAAAGAAAAAAGGGAAAATTAACCAACACAGTAACAGTACGACCATCTGGATCTGGATGAAGAGTGGAGTAGCTTACATTTTTAATTTGCAAATGTCTTGGGTATATTATAACATTAACTATATCTAATTTTGACCTTTTATTGTTTTTAGAGGGAAATTGGGATGGTTATTAATGTGATTGGACAAATTTATCCTTACTCCAGTGACTAAAATGGCTTGAAATTACTTGAGGGTGCAATCTGAAGTGAAATTGTAGTTTGTAGGGTGCAAAGTGGGATAAAAAAAATTGTAGGGTGCAAAATAAAAAACACTCCTATTTGTAGGGTGCAAAGTGGAATTAAGCCTTAAAAAAGGGAAACTTTTCGATGTTTTCAATGGAAAAGATGAAAATTTTATTCCACGGTCTCTATCAATCAAATTTAGACTCTTAGATACACTTGCCAAAATTCCCTAAAAAAATATACACGTGCCAAAAGAAAAATTCACAAACAATTTCTCACACATCAATCGGAATATCAAGAATGCAAACTTGGATCAAAGTTTTCATTTTTTCCGTCAAAAACACCAAAAGTTTCTGTTTTTTAATGAATCGAAACAAAAACAAGGTGTATTTCTGAAACTTTATATTTGTATAGAAAATTATTTAAGTGAAATAATAATTAAATTAATATTACTAAAGTAGAGAATTTATTAGATGGTATCTAGAAAAAGATTCACACTAATGGGAACTGAATTCTAAGAGATTTTGGGACATAAGCTTTGTCACTGGATTACAACATCATTGGCAATCGGTACACTAATATAATTCAAATGAATAAAACACCCGTAATATGCTATGAAATTAAACATGCAACAAAGTGAAAAAAAAGTATTCCTCGACTATTTTTAATCAGATTTGCAATTAAAAGAAGTCTCTATCGTGGATCGTTTCGAGTGTATATTTCTGTCAAAATATCCGAAGCTTTTCAAAAATACCAAGGAAAAATTGTAAAAAAATTACTAAATTAGTTAAACTAAGCGAGTATCATGCTAATAAATAGTCTCGAAATTACATCTTATTTTTATTTTGTTTGATTAAAAAACGAAAACTTTTTGGATATTTATAATGGAAAAGATGAAAATTTTGTTCCACGGTCTCTATCAATCAAACTTAGACTCTTAAATACATCTGGCAAAACTCCCTAAAAAATATACACGTGCCAACAGAAAAATTCACAAACAATTTCTCATACATCAATCGAAAAATCAAGAATGCAAACATGGATCATTTCCATTTTTTCCGTCGAAAACACCTGAAATTTCTATTTTTTAATCAATCGAAACAAAAATAAGGCGCATTTTTTAAACCTTATATTTGTCTAGAAATTTTTTATAAGTTAAATAATAATTAAATTAATATTACTAAATTAAAAAATTTATTCGATGATATCTAGAAAAAGACTCAAACTAATGAGAACTGAATTCTAAGAGATTTTGGGACATAAGCTTTGTCACTGGATTACAACATCATTGGCAATCGGTACACTAATTATTCACATGAATAAAACACCCGTAATATGCTATGGAATTAAACATGCAACAAAGTAAAATAAAAATTAGTCATCAACTATTTTTAACCAGATCTGCAATTAAAAGAAGTCTCTATCATGGATCGTTTTGAGTGTATATTTTGGTCAGTCAAATATCCGAAACTTTTTGAAATATTTCGGAAACATCAAGGAAAAATTGTTAAAAAAATTAGTAATTAATTAAAATAAGAGAGTATAAGGTAATAAATAGTATTGAAATTACATCTTGTTTTTATTTTGTTTGATTAAATTCGATTACGTCACGTATAGAAGTGAAAAACGTATGCTTGAACGGAAACTTTTTCGATAATTACGATGGAAAAGTTGAAAATTTTGTTCCACGGTCTCTATCAATCAAATTTAGACTCTGATACACGTGCCAAAATTCCTTAGAAAAATGTACACTTGCCAACAGAAAAATTCACAAACAATTTCTCATACATCAATCGGAAAATCAGGAATGCAAACATGGATCAAAATTTCTATTTTTCTCCATCGATAACATCGAAATATTTTGTTTTTCAATCAATCGAAACAAAAATAAGGTATATTTTCCAAATTTATATTTGTCTAGAATTTTCTTTCTTGATTTAGTAACTTATATCATAATTTTTCGTAGTTTTTTTCAAAACGTTTCCAAAAAAAAATTCGAAAAATTTATTATATTCAGTTAATCGAAACATAAATTGAAAACGAAACTTTTGATCCATGAATGCAAATAAATATTTCTCACATTAATAGATATGTTAATTAATATCAAGAAACAAAAAAAAATAAAACTTAAACTTACTAATTAAAAGAATCTTTAAATAAAGTGGGCAAGAGAGAGTACATACAAACAGATTTTGGACAAACATGAGCCTCAGCGGCAAAATTTTCAGCAGAATTATGCATATTTTTCCGAATCATGTAGTCATGAATGTATATGTCCAACCTGCAACAACAATGTTAAAAAAAAAAAATCAATACAAGCAAAAACATTAAAAAAAAAAATAGGTAATTACATTTAACTTTTATACTAAGACTCACATCTTTCGAGCATCCCAGTCGCAGTCGCAATCGCAATTGTCCATGATTCACAAAACCTTCAATTAAAAAAAATGCACAACAAGAAAAATAAAATAACAAATGATGAAGGGTTTTTGAAAATTTTGATTTTTCACTAAAAAAAATGGGAAAGAGACTTTCAATTACTCAACCAAAAGAGAAATTAACCAATTTGATTTTGTAGAAAGAAAAATGAGATATATATTGAGAGAGTGAGAGTGAGTGAGTGGGGTGGTGGGGGCGGTGCGTGTCCTAAGGAAGTTGGTGCCAAAGCCATGCAAAATAATATAACCAACAAAGAAAATTAAATGAGAAATAAAAAGCAGATGCAAAAATACAAAATATATTCCCTTTAGATAAATGTAAATTTAATGGGAACTCATTTACTAACCAAGATAGAGATAGAAACAATTTTCTTTCTAGAGAAAATAATGGAATAGCTAGAGTATGGGTTTTTTTTTTT
Source organism: Penstemon barbatus (assembly GCA_003313485.2). NCBI lineage: Eukaryota > Viridiplantae > Streptophyta > Magnoliopsida > Lamiales > Plantaginaceae > Penstemon > Penstemon barbatus. The sequence continues at coordinate 82,556,762 of CM064883.1, forward strand.
TATCTATATTTTTACCTATATAAGAAGAGAGGTTAATTATGATTCTAGTAATTAATAAATTGTTCATATTTGTTATTAGTCATATTTTTGGAGATTATGGGGTGGACCCTAAAATATGATTGTCCTTTTCTAAATGAAATGGTTTGACTTTATTATATATTCTGGTAATTATCTCCTAATTTCATCCTATTTACTACTCTATTTTTCCCTTAATTACATCATTACTTGAATTTTAATTGGGTAATATTTCTAAAAGATAGTTTCATAATTAAGTAGGTAATGTAAACAAGTTGAGTCTTTATACTTGAAAATGATAGTCTTAATTTTATTCTCAGAATTTCTGTCCTGAATTTTATCCCATTTTGATTCAATCACAATGAAAATATAATGCCAAAGAAGACATTAATGTTGAGAATATTAATGTACATATTAGTCCATTTTCCTTTTAGGGAATTGCCTTTTTCATTTAGTTACTTAAGATACTTGGTACCAAACTTTCAAAAAAAGACATATTTAATATCAAAATTGAAGTATTTTTTCGCATTTCCTTTCTCCGTCAATTTTTCAGGGCCAAAATTTGTGTTCTTTATATTGATGGAAAGCTCTTAAGTGAGAACTTTCTAATGGTACAAGTTTCAGACTACGAAACACGATAAATAATCCGCAGAAAATTAACAAAGTTTTGAAATATTAATTAAGATTAAATCATATCTCATAATCTACAAGGAATCATGCCACAATAATTTTCAAATATGATATGAGATACATAAGCATGGCATGGTAAAAATTTAGAGCATAAGTTTAAGCATACCAAAAACTTCATTAAAGCTCAAGCAAATGTAGAAAAAGTCCTTCAATTTTGGTTTTAAATGTGTCTTTTAGAAGATTTGGTACCAAATGTATAAAATAGTTAAAAACATCATTAAAGCTAAAGTAAATGTGAAAAAAGTCCTTCAAATTTGGTTTAAATGTGTCTTTTTAGAAGATTTGGTACCAACTATATAAAAGAGTTAAAAATTTGGTACATAAATACAATTCCCTATTTTTTTAGTGGAATGACAAATTACATCGCATATCAATTAATTATACTAACAAATTACAATAAATAATTAACCATTCATGTAAAATTAGACAACCAGTCCAATGATTTTTACAGTCATGGGCCTTAGCATTGCATTTGTGTTTATTTCATTTAAAAGTTGTAGAAAAGGTTGAATTTAATACCAAGGTTGAGAAGGATTAATGGGGATGGGTTCTGGTAAAAAGTTGGGTTGGGATAACCATGGATTAAAATTAGTTTCAAGTATGTGTTTCAATCAGTTAATTAATGTTGGAAAAAATTCAGAAAGGATAAGAAAACTTATGAAGAAATTACTATAATAATAATAATAATAATAATAATAATAGAGTGTTTCAAGGAAAACAAAGAGTTTCGAAATTTGATAAGAAGAAAAAAGCGTTTTAAAATCAACGAACGAGTGATTAATTAAGTGGAAGGGAATATGCATGCCCTACAAATTAACGAACTCGGGTTTGAATCTTAGCCGGAATAAATTCTCCTATAATTAATATGACTAATACGTCTCGAAAGGAATTTGGAAACAAAAAAATAAAAAGAGTTTTTTTTTTTCAGAGGATGAAAGAGTTTTGAAACTAGACCCTTTTTTCAATTGATTCTAAAAATAAAAAGAAAAAGAAAAAAAATTGATATTTTCGACAAAAGCAATGAATTTTTTTAATGTTTGGGACTACGTACCAAATGAAGGTACCAAATTTCAAGTGAAACGGACAAGCCATTGAACTAATTTTGTCAATGCATGAGCTCTTGTTGTTGTGGATAGAATCAACCATTATTATGATATTTTGAGGAAAAATCTGAAATTTTATTACGCAAATTTTATTTTGTATTCTTGTATTAGGTGCTCTTGTACTCTAGTAAGTTGTTCACACGCACTCTGTGACAAACTCAAATAAATGATGTTTGGTAATTGGATATGCTGCATATTAACTCTCCAAGTGTTGAAATTTATGTACAAATTTAACACTATTGGCAGTGTAATTTTTATTTATCTGCATGGAATTGACCAAGTGTAAATCAAAAAGATTATACGAATTTGTAATACTCTCATAATATTTGTTGCTTTGAAAAGTTTTTCTTTTGTCATATTATCTATCACTTTGAGTTTTTAATAAAGCCTTAATTACTCCTTTTTCATTTTTGCCCTTTATGGTTATAAATTTTTCCAAACATTAGAATTAAAAGGATATCTTAGTCTTTTTCAAAATTTCCCCCCTAAATTTCAGTCATATTCAATGATTTCTCAAAATTTCCCCCCTAAATTTCAGTCATATTCAATGATTTCCTTAATTCGTGTGCATGTGAAATGATAGATATTATGAACCGGAAAGGAACCGGAAAGAGTAGTTGTTGATTATTAATTGTTATTGGTCATTATGATAAATGATAGTTGTTGATAGCGGTTACCTGCAGGCTACCGATACGATTGTCAGTTTGTCATCTATATTATTTAATAGACACTACTAGAAACATGCAAAATTTCGATCCATTTTTTTTTTTATTTGAAAAGAATCGGTCAAAATATTTCTTACAATCTAGACAGAAAAAATTCAGTCAAAATAATATGGGAAAAAAATTTAAAACAAATAATAAATATAAATTTCGACGAAAATCAAAATATTCAAAATTAATGTAAAATTTCAATTGATTTAGATTCGCTCAATATAATTTCGCAAAAAAAATATTTAAAATTTCGACGAAAATCAAAATCCATAGAAATTATTTAAATTTTTTATGGTTTTTTCGGTCAAAATATTTTCTGGGGAAAATTGATATTTCGACGGATATCAAAATCTGTCGAAAGTCGAAATACATTCAGGAAAAAATAAAATAAAAATGAAAATTTGATATTTCAATGCAAAAAAATAAATAATTTCGAATGGTTTTTTTCTATCGATATATCTTTGTGGGAAAAAATTGATATTCAACGAAAATCAAAATCTGTCGAAATAATTTAAAATTAGATAATTTTGACGGATTTGTTTCCGTCGAAATACTCTCGAGAAAAAATTGTAGAAATTTTTAAAAATTAAAAATTAAAGTTTCGAAGGATTTTTTTTTTTGTCGAAATACTTTCGGGGAAAAAATTATATTTTGACGGATTCATTCCATTCTATCCAACTAACGTGTGTTTTGGAGTTTAATTTTATAATTTATATGTGAATAAAATTAGTTGAGAGTAATTACGGGGTTACGTCTATTCGATCTGAAGAGGTACACTTTGGACCGAAACAGTGCAATCAAAATGATGTGTCTCTTGTGAAAAGGCATTTTTGTGCCTATAAATAGGAGATTTAATATGACCAATTAAATATCCTTTTTCCGACAATAATTAGAAATTACTCTCATCTCTAATTTAAATTTATGTCGATTTTTCTATTTGCTTCGGTTCGCCATGGGTTCATTATTTGTGCAAATAATGAACAACAGACTGTTGTATCTTGAAAGACTAACGGAAATCAAACTGCATGCACCGTGGCAGCCTCGAAAATATTGTCTTAAGGAAATTGCTTCAAGCCTCAGTCTAATTTCCTAGTTATTGTCTTAAAGAAATCGCTTCGGCAAGCCTCGACCTAATTTCCTAGTTTTTCACGTATTGATTGAAGTGTTCTTTGATTTCGATACAAATAAGTATTTCTTACTATTTTTATGTTAGATCATCATCATTTATTTTATGCTGAGATTTATGTTAAAAATATTTAAGTACACATATTGTTAGACACGAACAGTTGGAAGGTCATTTGACAGCCAAGTGAACGAATAAATAAGTTAAATGAGTTATGGGTTTTGATGATAATAAAATAAGCTAAGTAAAAAGATTAAGTAAACCTCATCAACCAAGTAAAATAGCTATGTAGTGGACAACTTTTTTCCTTTTTTATTTATATTTTTTTCTGAGTAAATGTAGTGGACAACTTAGTTAAAATCCAACATACGAGTATTGGTTAGACTAGTAACATATGAAGAGGTCAAGTACTCAACATTTGCAGAATTAATCAAAGGGTGTAATTGATTTATTATGAAGAATAATTCAGGACATATTGAAGACAGTCATTTGAAGAGCTAAGTCAAACAGCCAAGTGAAAGGGTCATGGGTTGAAGGTTTACATGAGCTAAGTGAATCATTAAGTTTTGGAGTTGAGTTATAATTAAGTGTTGGAACATCAGAGACAACTCAATGGTTGGGGGTATTTAAGACCAATCTATTGGGGTTACGTTAATAGAAATAGTTTTGAGTAAGGGTTGCGTTTTTCGGTCTGAAGATGTACCTTTTGGCTTGGTAAAAGAATATATCTTTTAGGTTGAAATATTGCATTGTTTGGAGTGAAATGAGTCAATCCAAACAATGTGTCCCTGGAAAAAAGTAGCTCTTCATACCCTATAATTACAGGACAAAATCATTCCAACTATGTATTGAATTTAGAAGGATTATTCTGCTCCTTTCTCCAATGTTCTTCACTTATAATTATGACAAAATCATGTGTGTTAAATTCAACTAGCCTCGGACAGCAGAGTACATTTAATAAGACTGTGTACAGAATAGTGGAGTACGTATAACAAAGTCATCGCAGAGTCGTTTCAGGGTGTGCAATAGATTGACACGAACATAAGGATAATTCAGGGATTTCGCATACTTCAACGGGCAGAATTCCCCACTCTTATGAACAGATTTGAAGGTAATTTTGAAGACGACTTTGCAATAATACACAACACAATCAAGCTTCAAGTTTTCTGAAATCAACGCAAACCAAGATGTAGTCTAAGATGTTGTCTTGTGTAATTTCTGATTGAGGTTTAACTTTGTGTAAAACTCAAGCAATTTATTAATTTGTGTGATTAGTGAATTAGAAGAACTTTTAAGTGGCAAAACAGATTTTTCAATGTAAAATATTATTTATGTTTTAAGAAATCTTTAGAGGAAAACTCCTTAACTTTATTCCAATGCACAAAACTCAAATCTTGATTTTATTGTGTTTTAAACTTCTTGTGATAGAACGGTTGAATGGCTTAATAAGTTGTCAGCTATGTGAATTACGGATCAATTTTCTAGAACAATTAAGTAAATTGCATAACTTAAGTATTTTGTATTTTGAGGGGCTTTGGCACTTTACACCCTCGAATTATACGATTTTGGCATTTTGTATTCTAATTTAAAAGTTTTGATACTTTGTATCCTATAAATATAATTTAGTTGACACTCTGCACCCTAGTGTGTTGTTTGAAGAAAAAAAATTATTGATGAAAAGGTAGAATAGTCATTTTCGAATATTTTTTGCACTTTACACTCTAAAAGTATAAATTTTGACACTTTGCACTCGGAACATACAGAATATTAACACTTTGCACCAAAAAAATATAATTTTTTTTTTTATTTTCAACCTCGACTTAATATGATAATCTTAATAATGTAAATAACAATTTTTTGGGTTTCTCAAGGGTTTAATCCCTTTCGAGACGGGTTGGGCACATTAAATGGGTACTTCTACCAACAGGGATTCGAACCTTAGTTCGCTACTTTGTAGTGACTAGTCCCTTTCACTAGACCAATCACCTATTAGATTTGTAAACGTATATTATAGATATTAAGTAAATAACCTAGAGTTACTTGGAAACAAAATGAAGACCATTCTTTCTTTTTTTTAATCTAAATTTTACTGAGAGAAAATGTTACAATATATAAGTTATTATGAAGTAAAATAAATTAAGAATAACATGTTTATGATTGTTGTGCCTCGAAATGAAATTTTATTTCTACAAAGATGACATTCATGAGTTTTTTTAATGACACATTAGGGTGCAACATGTCATACAAATCATGCTTTTAGGGTGCAAAGTGCCAAAAATTTTAAATCGAGTGAAAAGCGCCAATATTTTATAATTTTAGGGTGCAAAGTGTCAATATTCTATATTTTCAAGGCACAAAATCTATAATGTCAGGGTGCAAAGTGCAAAAAAGAATCAATAATGACTATTCTACCCTTCTACCAATGACTTTTCTCACCAAAATGCATTAGGGTGCAAAATATCAAATAAATTATATTTTCAAAGTGCCAAAAAGGGTGCAAAAATGCCAAATAAATTAAATTTTCAGGATCAAAGTGCCAAAACTTTTAAGTCAAGAATGTACCTGTCACCACTGGACGATTATACCCTCTGATTCTTATGGAAATACCAAAAACTCCAAGACTCGCGTTCCATTTATTCGGGTCAACCGAAGTAAATTCAACAGACCCTATCATGGTATTTTACTTCGTATAAATAACCTCCAATTAACAAAGTATGCATTACTCTACAAATACTTCCCTACATTTCGAATTCATTCGTAAATCATCTCGATATGACTTAAACACCGGAGGTCCTTTGATGGGATCATTCCCCAGCGAGTCTTAAAGTTCTTCTTTAACTACATATCGGGTTTCATTCGTTTGACAATGGTTTGGAACATATGGACCTAGATTTGGACCATGACTTAGACTTATGTTGACCAGTTTGATATAAACGAAGATTGACATTCATTATGGGCATTGCATGAGGGACACTGATTCGACCAGTTTGGTGAAATCGTAGAACATCATGGAGATAACATCAACGCGAATCTGGAAGGTAAAGTGTTTTACACTTGTATCCCTCTTACCAAATAATTTATACTTAAGTCCTTCTTGTATAAAATGTGTTAGACCGATCAATTTTATAGCACTTTTCCGACGAAAATGCAATCACGTGACTTTAGTAAGGGTGTTTTTGGGTTTTTATGTGTCCTAATATTTTAACTTGATCGGTGTAACACATTTTATCAAGTGTAACTTGGCCTAAAAAGTGTCTGAAATTTGATCGGTGTAACACATTTTATGTAAGAGGGTCCTAAGTGTAATTTCTTTAGCAAAAGGAATATAACTATAAAACATTACTTGAGGGACCATAAATGTGATTTAGTCAATAAGGAATCTGTCAAGAATTAGAAACAATTATCCATTTAAGGCTTACACTTACACCTCAACTCTGTCAACAATGATATAATTATCCTCTTTTCTTGTAAGAGAAGAAGTATAGAATCAGAAGACACGGTTACAAGTGGCGAAGACTAAAAACTGGATACTGTCTTTCATCTTGTGTCAAGTAATATACTCCCAGAACAAGGCCGAAATGGACAAGTAAAAGAGGAAGGAAACAAAGGTAGAATAATGCAAAACTATTGAACAAATGGGAATTAAGAACCTCAACAACAATTAACATTAGTAGTGTTGTACCTTTCTTGAATCCTTTCACTTTGAAAAGAGTTGTTATGGTGTTTACGAGGCTTATCCGTTTGAAACTGTATGATGTATTGACGAAAAAATTGAACTAATTGCTTTTATTGCTTCCATCCCTGACGACATCTTTCTGTCCTAAGCCCAACTCCTGCATTTGATGTTCAACTGAGACAAGGCCAGTCTCTGCAAGGAACCTATAGAATATATAGAGGCAATGATATATTAGCAACTGTATTCATTGCAAACATGGTCAGGGGTGATAAAGGAATCAATCTTGTGAAAATTCAAGTTGTTCTTGTTTCATTCAACAATTCTTAGATCCTTGTCCAAAATTGGTCTTACTTGATAGTGAAAATCAGGGTCTGAACATATATCACAAGAACTGTATCAGATCAGTTCAATATACAACTCGAACTGCCATAGAGCCACATATGACAAATACTTAACGAAGGAAATCTATATGCTAGAAACCAATATCCTTTTTGGTTAGGTTTGTTTGGTCCCAAAATTATTTCAATAGTTTTAAAATAAAAAAAGCTCGGCGGTTCAACACTTAAATAAATGCTTAATCAGTACATTACACGTCAACTTGTTACTGTTAAAAACAATAGAAGAAACCCAATAAAAAAGTTGAAAAAATGAAGAAAAAAGAAATAAAATCAAAACCAAATCGACACTCTGGTTTGGTTAGCACGGTTTGGTTTTCTAAACGAGTTATTGGAAAAACCCAACCATAATTGTGGAGGAATGAGTGTAATTGATGACAGTTAAATAAAAGCAATATATCACGAGAACAAAATCCTAACTTGCTCTGAATTTTGAAGGAATTAACCACAATAAACATCAAATGGCAACTCTATTGATGTTTGTTTACACTCACTGCTTTACGAAAATGACAAAAGTATCCAATAGACTTCTTGAATCACATAAGCCATAAGTCACAACATCAAATAAATACAACAGAAATCAAACGCACAATTCATTAATACTGTTTGGTTCTTGAATTTTAGTGATTGAAAATGTTTTCCTAACATCAATTTATTGAACACTAAGCTCCGTTTTCATCGTCATTTCACCTACTGAAATTCAAGAACCAAACATAGCCTAATAGGAAGGAACCTCAAAGTAAAACAATCTCTATACTTGAAAAAATACAGACAAATTTATACCAATTGCACCTTTAAATATCACCAGATAAACACAATATCCCTGAATATACATTAACTTATTCTACAATTACATATTAGCAGAAAAAACACATACCCAAAAAGGAACATACTTCAATACATAATTCTTATATAACAAAATCAAGAAAAGAATTAAGCAAGATATGTATACCTGCTGAGAAGCACGAAAAGGGTACCAGCGATTAGAACAAGGAAAGTGACATGAAAAATCAAAGATGGGTCACTAGAAGAGAAGGCTAAACTCAGCATAGTTATAAGACATAGACCCAGCATCAAAAATGCAAATTTTAGAGTGTTCCAAGTTGGGCCCTGAAATTTTAGTAGCTAAAGATCAAAACTTTTGTTCTAAATTGGTTGAAAAAAGTAAAATAAAAATAAAAAATTGAATATACTAACGTTGACACCAGGAGCCAAAGCTCCAAGCAGGACTGCTTTAGCTGAGGAGAAATCTTCCGCAGTCGAGGGTTCAGCTTCCACTGTCGGCCGATTTAGATATTTGAGTACAACTTTGGTGGGCCCGACCGTCGCGGTGGAGAGGGGGGGGGGGGGGGTGTAGGCCGACAAAGTTGAGAAAATGTGAACATCGGGCTGGGTTTAGGTGTATAAAGAAAGGACTCGTTTTATAACGGGTCGGATTTGTATTAAATTATCGGCAAAATTGCAAAAATCGTTTTAACCTAATCACTGATTTTGAATTTTCATCTCATAATTTAATATTTTTTTGGAATATCGTCCTACCGTTAAACATAAGACGGAAATTGCGCATTTGCCGTTAAAGTACCACATGGCTACTTACGTGTCATGACGTGGTAATTTTAAGATGAATAATTATATAATATTGCAGAATTTGTCCCAAACTAATTACAAGATTGAACCGTTATTTTCATTAAATTAGAAATTTAATATTGGGACTAAATTTATACAAAATGGTAAATTATGGGACGAAATTCGGCGAGATGAAAAATCAAAATTAGTAATTAGTTTGGGACAATATTTCAAACAAGTATTAAGTTGCGGGACGAAATTCGGTGAGGTAATATAGTTTGAGACGAATATCCAAAATCACTAATTAGTTTGAGACGTTTTCTGCAATTTCACCTAAATTATCTCACTCCGAATCTAATTATAAACGGATTCGAGTTTAAGCTTGTTTAATTTTTACCCATATTTTTCTTTTTGAAATGTAACAAACATAAAATATTTTTTTATCGAAATTCAATTTTACATACAGTAACTCTCTCAAAACGTCATTTTCAATAATTATATTTTAGGAGCATAAAGTAACTTTTTTTGATAATTCAATACTTCATTAAAACGATAGAGGGAATAAAAAATACGAATATGTTGAAAAAATCATTGTAAAATTCTTCATCAAATCGAGCTTCAAGATAGAAAAAAATAATAATAATCATTTTGGCATTTACTTGAAAAATATTTATCATGTGTAGTTCAAAATTACAGTAAAAACAGTAATTATAAGGTATCAAAATTGAATCATGTAGTTGAGAATTAATGAAAATATAACAATACTTATTCATATCTTATTAGACTGATGACAAAACATTGTTAATCATTTTTTTTTAAGAAACAACCAAGAAATATAAATCACGGAGAATCCGAAAGTACAATGTCAAGAATGGAACTAGGAAGCACATCATAAAACTAAAAATTTGAAATCGTTAAATTAGCTAAGTGATGAGCAGCCCCATTAATCTTCAATATAATGATCTATTCTAAATCCTTATCCACTTCATGTATTTAATAATATATAATATTTTTAATTTGATCAAACCCACTATATTTGATGGCCTTTAATTGAATTAAAATTCCTTTTGTTATTTTATATACTAAACTGTGTATTTACAATTCGAATTGGAGAGTGCATTCGAGATAAGTCCTCCCAGTGTGATGACTTGATTTTCGAATTTGAGAGCCGCTACCACTTAATTCAACTAACTAATGTATCATCGATCAAAATTCTGTAATTTAGTAAAATTTGAAATAAAAAATGGTCCACTAATAGTCCAAGAAAAAAAATTGGCCCATAATGACTCTAAATGAGTTATGGTGACCCAATTAATGTTGTTCGCAATACTTTCATTTTTCTTTTTTTCATGCCCAAAAAAAAAAAAAAAATACTTTCATTTTTCAATCAGAAGTTACGATATTCAATTTTTTAAACAAATTATATTTAATAGAATTTGATACATCTAAGTCGTGAAGTCGCAATTTGAAGTCAGAATTATAAATAATAATAATCCATAATTCCTCAAAATCACTTCATAAGTCTGAAGTTAGTGCTAAAATTAAATCGACCTCTAAGGAAAAGAATTACTAAAAAACTATAATTAACATACTTATAATAAAAAAAAAATTAAGAAAATATTTTACGTAATCTGATGCTAAATATTCAGCACAATATATTCTTACATCATAGTTTCATAGGGGCTCAATATATACCTAATCCATTTTTATTTTCCCGCCTATTTATTTCTTTAAGACATTTCAGTTAACTAATTTTTTTGTTACATGTCATATTGCAAAATTGAAATAATTATTTATAGTGATAAGTTAGCTCCTTCTGATATGTTTCATGGGCAATTTATCTTCTTATGATATAAAAATCGACAATTTATCTCCATATAAAAGAAAATAATGAGCAATTTACCTCCTTGTTAATGTAAGTGATATAATGCCACTGAAACTTTATCTTCATTTTCATGTAAAATATGACCAATTTAATCTTACCCTTAATAACATATTCACCTCAGTTTACCTCCCCCCCCCCCCCTTGTGATATGCGCAAATAGATACTTTAACTCTCTGTGATATTGCTTAATTAGTATTTTACCCCCTTGTAAAAATATAAAAATCAAGAGGGAGTCAATGTCCTTTTTTTTAATCATTTTATTTATCACAGGGAGTTAAACTGCCTATATATTTAAAATAATACGGAGAAAAATAATACGGAGAATTAATTTGTTAATCACTCCAAAGAAAATGTTCTAAAAAAATGTACACAAGAACATCTGCTCATAGTTAATAGTAATAATTTTATGTAATATCAACATTTGAACCTTTCTCACAAGTTACATACATATAATGAAGTATGTACTCAATTTCCCCTAAAAGTAGTAGGACCTCTAAATTGTGAGCCTGGTTGCAATTGCCATTCTTTCTCTTTAAGATACTGCAAAAGTGGTGGCTGTTGAGAACTCATCTCCATACCAACACCACACACATAAGGATATGTTCTTTGGTAACCAAGAAACCCTTTATCCCTAGAATTTTGATACATTTGCGGGCCCTCCATGTAAACCATTGGATTCGAAATAAATCGATTCCCCCATTGATCACATACGTCAAAACCCATAACCTCGTTCGAGTCAAAATTTCCAAATACAGGAGCATTGAAATGAACCGGAGATATGTTGTTATTCTGACTGTTTCTATAATGATAAAGCCATTCGGAAGAACTCATTCCAAGAACCGGAGGATATGAATCAACATAACCGATTGGTGACCGGTTTGTGTAGCCATTAACCGGCGCTGCACCTAGAATACCATTTGCTTCATTCCCTAAAATTAACGAATTTCCTCTCAGCCAATCATCATCATTGGGTAATAATGGGGCTGAAGGTGTTGGAGTTACGTAAGCAGGAGATTTGTGAACTATCGTCGAAATGTGTCCTGTTATCAAATCGGAATCTTTGGTCTCGTTAATAGAGAGATCGGAGAAGGACGTGGAAGGTATTTCATCAATAGGGCTTAGCTTCGATTTATTTAAGTCCTTATTTCCTTGATCAAAGACCCAAGCACTGAGGGAGGGAGGTCCAGCTAGGTGAGTACTCGGGTTCTTGAAACTGAAGGAATCGATTTCTTCCGGACTCTGATCAAACGACAATGACGTGGCGCGTCTCACGAGTTCATCTGGAAGTGATTCTCGTTTCTCCGTGTCTTCTTCAGGAGAAAGGGAATCATTTGAAATATAAATTGGTGCCGAGTTACGCCTAGTGATTGGCTTGAATAAAATCACCTCTTCCTCCTCTGCTGTAGTTTCGGGTTTTGGATTAGAGTCGAACACCCTTCCCGCTTTATTACAAGAAAACCACTCTCGAACAATTTTCGACCGGTTCACAAATCTTTCCGCAGCATGAAATAAACGCCGACAACGATACTCATTTCCGCCTCTAAAATCGTCCATAAATTCCAAATGAGTCGTGAAATCGAGCTTTTCATGTACACGAGTCAAAGAGTAAAAGCCCCTCAATTCATGATCTTCCCAAAGAGCAATAAAAACCGGAGAAATTCCTTCTCCTTTCGCGCATTGGTCAACACGGTCAAACATATCAACCAAAGAACTAAAAAAGTAAGACATAGCATTCATAACCCTTTCATCAGCCTCGTGTGCTTCTATTGTATCGAGTGCTTCAACTAACCACTCGACAAATACCAGCACGGCTGGTAAAAGTGGGCATTTGTCTCTTTGATTTCCATTCGTGCATCTCTCGACTAGGCGGCCCATGCAAATGAAAATTGCAGCAAATGCTAATGCAGTCAATGAAGATATAGACTCGACTTTCTCCGGAGTTGTGGAAAGGCTTTGAGCAATGAAGATGAATACGGAGGCAAGTTGAATTGCACGGTAGGGACCTCTTCTTGTTGAATCCATGTATTTGTAAGATTCCAAAGTAGCACTAACTTTCGTATCATCCATGGACAACAAAGCTTCCAACCTATGCAAAGCCGTAGCAAAAGTAGATGGAAATTCCTCCAAACTGCATCATATGAAGAAAAAAAATAAAATTCCCCGAACCAATTGCATCATGGCGAGAACATATGGAACATTTAACATGATTTACTCCCTATGTTCCAAATCTTTGACTCTTATTTCATTTTTGGGATGTCCCAAAATAACACTCCATTTCTATAAATCAAATTACTTTCTCCAAAATACCCTCTCAAATAATATAATGATTTGACACCAAAATACCTAAAAGTTTCATCTTTTTAACTAAAACTCCGCCCCAAAAAGTAAAGGGATAAAAAAGGGGACAGAGGGAGTATTACTATCTGAGTACCTTGATCTGATTAAAAGGAAGCTTATAGTTTTGACAAGAATCGGCCATAAGTCATTTTTTTCCGAAAAATCATTTTGTACTTCTCCTAATTCGTCTTTATCCGGAGAAGCGTTCTGTTCTGTGGATGTTTTTGCCAGGGAGCTTTTTCTTGATGGATTTAGGAAGTCAAACTGCGTCTGATTAGAACGTGACTGAACTTGAGTTGACCTGTTCTGAAAACGGACAAGAGACAATTGAAAAAGGGTCACGGAGATCAAATAACAACAATCAACAAATGTATGAGTTTTCTACTTCAATTTTATTCACTTAGAAGACTATATATAAAAACTTTTACCTCTTCAAAAACTAACATAAGGTTGCTCCAGGCGTCGGGAAACGGTTTCTTGACTGCTAAACTTCTTACACAATGGTATAACGCAAGGAAAGAATCACCGACATATGTAGCCAATAAAGCCAACTACAGACATGGTCAAGGTTTTAAATTCATACCATAGATAAGATTAATAGTTTACAATAAGGATGTAAAAATACCTGATTATGGGGATTTCCACTATCTGGCCATGTTCTTGTTGCTTCTAAGTAGTACGTTGCCGCAGTTGACCATTCACATGCTTCCGATTTCTTAAAAATCTCATTATATCTAGCAAGATCTCCAAGACAAATCAATAGGCGATGGCATGTATATTGACACGAATGAAGCTTTGTGATCTCGACTGAAAATGAGCAACTATCCTTATTGCCTAAGAAGATTTCCGCAGGAAGCCCACAATTTTTCCGAAGTTTGATGATCAAATCACCGTAAAATTCAGTTGCTTCAGATAAGAATGTCTTAAATTCAGATGCTTTGGAAGATTGTTGTCTAATTCTTTTACGAAACTCGTCAATGAGCTTGTAATGTAGCTTCCATAAATGATATTCAATTTCTTGAAGCTCCACCATCTGATAACTGTTTAGAAGAATTTTCGCATATCCACTTCGGGTTTTATGGTATAGTTCTTGAAAATCGTTGTGGAAGATACCCTTTGAATATATCAATGCCATTAACAGTTTTTCGCTTTGAACAACCTTTGACACAAAACAAACTTAATTAATGCATAAATTATACGAAAGCTCCCTGAACTTCAATTTTGTGCATTGTCCAGCCTAAACTTACATTAATGTTGCACTCCACCACCCCCCGGAACTCTTTTCCAACCACTTTTCCGCCCAAAGAGTTAAGGGGGAAAGTGCAACTTTGATGTAAGTATAGGAGAAAAACTCAATTTGTTGCAACCAATTATAATTCAAAGTGCAAAAAACATGAAATTTAAAAAATTATATGTAATAATAATAATTTGCAATAATTAACAAATATAAAATAGATACAAATATATTTTTAAGATATTACAGAGTGGGGGATGGGTATAAATCGAGGATACACTATAGTTTCATGTTTAGGTTCTTCTTGAAATTTTACATTACATTTAAACAAAAGGTTTCAAGTTGTTAAAATTAGTAAAACTGACAATCTGAAATCGTGGATTTTCTAATCGATAATTATTATTTGAAGATTAAAGAAGTAAACTTATTAATTAAAGAAGCAAAATAATACTTCCAATCATAAATTTGTGCTTTAGTCGAGTTGGACTTTCCCTCCTGAACTTATACCCTTGTTGCACTTTCCACCCTGAACTTTTGTTTTGCACTTTCCCCCTTCAACTTTTTGGCCGGTCGGAATAGAGTTAGAGGAAAAGCGCAACATTAATGTAAGTTCAGGCTGGAAAATGCAAAAGAAGTTCAGGGGGTAAGTGCAACTTGCCTGTAACTTCATGGGAGAAACTGTGATTTTCTCTAAGTATTATAAGGGCTAATGAACTTACCTCAAGGAAATATTTGTTCTGTTCCATCTTTTTACAGCTACCAATTACAATTAATGAATTTTTACCAGCTTCTTTCGTAAATCATCAATGGAGCCCTAAATAAAAAAGACATAACTAAATTGAAGTTATTTCAATTATAAACAGCAAGAGGAAAATAAAAGATTTTGTTGATCACCAATTCTATTACAAACTCTGTAAAATACTAAAACCTCAAGTACAGTTGTAATACAATTTACATCAAAGGATTAAAATTCATATAAAAAAATTGAAACTGGCAAAAATAAATTGAACAATTATTCCATACCCTTAACTTGGAAAAACTCACAGACCATAAAGGCAGAGTCAATCACTGAATTAAATTGATTATTTAACCACAAAAAAAAAAAAAAAAAATCATTTTTTTCAATCAAAACACCAATTGCAGCAAGAAAGAATTTTTTTATTTTTTCTTATAAATGAACTGAATAAGCAATAAAATAAAAGAATCATACCTTAACAATCTTCAGGTTATGAGACTGATAACAAGTTCAGAACTAGAGAGAGAGAGAAGCATAAGGACACTTGTGCTTGTTCTAGATGTGTGAAACAGACAAATGAGAAGGATGGCTGTTTAATGAATTACAAGACAGATTCTGGAAATATTTGTTTGGTGTTTTCGAGTGCAGTGAAGTCTGTGAAATAATTGGTTTGGAAATTAAGTGATTTGATTAGGGTAAAAATTGGAAGAATCTATGTCAAATCATGTTTATTATACGTGATAAGTTTATGTAAAAGATGTATTATTTTATGTCAAATCATAGTAAGTTTGAATAATTTTTTTTTTGGGATAAGAAAATTGTTTGTTGGTTGATTTTGAGTTAGTAGTTTGAGACAATTGAGAAATGATAAATTAATTTCAGAAAGTAGAAAATATGTTTATTTTGTTTTTTTCAAACACGAAATAATTTTGAGAGAAGTCAAACAACGGACCCTTTATCCTTTAGTTTATCGAAAATGTAAAAGAATTGTTAAAAGATTTTGGGCATGTTTGTCTAGTGTTTCGGACAACAGTGAAGGTTTGTGGAATAATTTTAATTTGAGCTATATATGTGTTTGAGATTTGAAAAAATGTTTTGGAAATTAAGTGATTTGGTTAATTTAAAAATTGTAAGACTTTATATCAAATCATGTTTATTATGTGTGGTAAGCTATGTAAGCAATGAATTATTTTATGTCAAATTAAAGTAGAGTTTGTATAAATTTTTTTCAATGATAACAAAATTGTTGTTTGTTTAACTTTCGAGATAATAGTATGAGAAAATTAAGAAATTATAAATTAATTTCCGAAAATGGAAAACCTGTTTTTTTTGTTTTTCCCAAACACTGAGAGAAACCAAACAAATGGACCCTTTACCTTTTATTCTTTTGAGCACTGATATTTTTTGGAGGTAAAGTTCCAATAAAAAGTGGACTACGTTAAAGTGGACCTGTCATCATATCATTTGATAATCTTATCTGAAAATTTTAGTAGTTTACTAGCAAGTAGTAACCATTACTTCTAATTCACGCTAAACCCCTATAAATAGATGCTAATCCTCTAATGATAGATTACTTGATTACTTCATAAATCTTATTCAATTGAAAACATGTAAAAGTAGATTTATTAAATTAAGTTAGAATAAAAGTTCAATTTATGATAACTTTTGTACTTAATTTAGACACAAAACAAATGTGAAAATATCAAGAAACTCAATTCCAAATTGGAATCTACTAATAATATATTTCACAGCTGTGTTTGACTTCAATTAATTTCTTTTGACCAAAATACTATTTTCTCCTTATTTTGATTTATTTTATTTTACTTAATATTATAACCACCTTCAAACCCACTACATAGTCCCTAACCCATGTTTTTCTCCTTATTTTATTTTACTTAATAATATAACTACCTCCAAATATATAACCACCTCAGAAAACACGTACAATCCCAAACCCAGTTACAATTCAATTTTCCCCATCTTCTTCTCAAAATATTTCACTCCTTTTTCTTCCATATGCTCAATGTTTGTTAAGGCAGTATTGTTGCATGCCAAATACTAATACGCAAACACGCAAGTATACGGTCGTTACAAGTAATATAAAACGATAAGTACATACCGAGTATCGAATCCCAACGAATGGGTAAAAGGTGGGAATAAACGAATCAATCGACGACCTATTTCATGTAAGAACGCTTGATACAAAAAGATCAAACCCAAATATATGATAAGGGTGATTTTATTTAACTACGAGCGGTAAAGTAAATCTAACTATGAAAGCAAGTAAATGGGGAGTTACTTATGTGGTAAGGAGGATTTATAAGCGATTAGTTAAAGCAGATAAATTATGCGGTTGTTAGGTTAGCTATGCAAACAATCCTATATTTAGTTGTTGTTTGTGAGTTCAAATTAGTTAAGTCTCCCTATCGGTTTGACTTAACTCTACCAATCTACCCAAACTCTCCATCTCTGGATCAAGAACGAACATCGCTGTCAACCGATGCTCAAAGGGAAGTCTGAACCCAAAAGAGGATTCTAAGGCGTACCGTTGTCACCCGGGACCTAAAACTAACCCGAATCCCCGAATAAAGAGAATCTAAGTTATTTGATGCATTTACGGACGAACCCATTATACAAACACGGACCAAACTAGGTATATGACTATCCTAGGTTGAAATCCATAAATCGTCACTCGCCTAACCTATGTCTAGGTTGCATTAAATGTAGATGGCCAAAAGTGCGATAAAACAATAAATCCAACAAACCAAACATAACCCAACATCAAACATAACTAATCAAACGATAACAATGACTCGACAATTAATATATTATGCTCGTGCTTGCTATTCAAGGATTCACTGATGTCCGTATGTATCTTTCGATATCATACCAACCTATCGAATTAAACTATTCCGATTTACGTATAAACGGAATAAAATCTAATCGATGTCATTTAAACTCAAACCTTAAACGAATATGAAATGACATAGGTATATGTCTATCCTAAAATCGAATCACAATCCAAATTCATAATCAATCAACGACCTATTTCATGTAAGAACGCTTGATACAAAAATATCAAACCCAAATATATGATAAGGGTGATTTTATTTAAGGAAAAATTGCTTTTTTGGTACCATAGGATAGGTGACTTGCACTTTTGGTACCATTGGATATGAAAATGCAAATTTGGTACCATAGGATAGGTTTTTATTGCAATTTTGGTACCAAACCCAATTTTTTCTACAAAGTTAATGGCAATTTACCCCCTACTAAATGCATAATGTTCAATTAAACCCCTTGTGGTTTAAAAAAGAGCATTTTACCCCTTGAAATTTTGTAAACATTTCATATCGCCTCCCTGATTTTTTTTATAAGCGGCACTTAATCCACTTTTATTATGATAATGTGATTTTTTACCCATTGTGTTATGATAAATGTGGCAATTTATCCCTCTATGTTAAATAAAATAGTTTGCATGCATACTTTCAATTTCGGCAAGTGAGTTACAATCTCCGGCTGAAGGAGGTAAATTGCTTCATTAAAATTTTACAGGGGGTAAATTGATTTTTTTCAAATTATAGAGGGATAAATTGAATATTATGCATTTCATAGGGGATAAATTGCCATTAACTTTGTAGAAAAATTGGGTTTGGTACCAAAATTGCAATGAAAATATATCCTATGGTACCAAATTTGCATTTTCGTATCCAATGGTACCAAAAGTGCAAGTCAGCCTATCCTACGGTACCAAAAAAGCAATTTTCCCTTTTATTTAACTACGAGCGGTAAAGTAAATCTAACTATGAAAGCAAGTAAATGGGGAGTTACTTATGTGGTAAGGAGGATTTATAAGCGATTAGTTAAAGCAGATAAATTATGCGGTTGTTAGGTTAGCTATGCAAACAATCCTAGATTTAGTTGTTGTTTGTGAGTTCAAATTAGTTAAGTCTCCCTATCGGTTTGACTTAACTCTACCAATCTACCCAAACTCTCCATCTCTGGATCAAGAACGAACATCGCTGTCAACCGATGCTCAAAGGGAAGTCTGAACCCAAAAGAGGATTCTAAGGCGTACCGTTGTCACCCGGGACCTAAAACTAACCCGAATCCCCGAATAAAGAGAATCTAAGTTATTTGATGCATTTACGGACGAACCCATTATACAAACACGGACCAAACTAGGTATATGACTATCCTAGGTTGAAATCCATAAATCGTCACTCGCCTAACCTATGTCTAGGTTGCATTACATGTAGATGGCCAAAAGTGCGATAAAACAATAAATCCAACAAACCAAACATAACCCAACATCAAACATAACTAATCAAACGATAACAATGACTCGACAATTAATATACCCGAATCCCCGAATAAAGAGAATCTAAGTTATTTGATGCATTTACGGACGAACCCATTATACAAACACGGACCAAACTAGGTATATGACTATCCTAGGTTGAAATCCATAAATCGTCACTCGCCTAACCTATGTCTAGGTTGCATTAAATGTAGATGGCCAAAAGTGCGATAAAACAATAAATCCAACAAACCAAACATAACCCAACATCAAACATAACTAATCAAACGATAACAATGACTCGACAATTAATATATTATGCTCGTGCTTGCTATTCAAGGATTCACTGATGTCCGTATGTATCTTTCGATAGCATACCAACCTATCGAATTAAACTATTCCGATTTACGTATAAACGGAATAAAATCTAATCGATGTCATTTAAACTCAAACCTTAAACGAATATGAAATGACATAGGTATATGTCTATCCTAAAATCGAATCACAATCCAAATTCATAATCAATCGACGACCTATTTCATGTAAGAACGCTTGATACAAAAAGATCAAACCCAAATATATGATAATGGTGATTTTATTTAACTACGAGCGGTAAAGTAAATCTAACTATGAAAGCAAGTAAATGGGGAGTTACTTATGTGGTAAGGAGGATTTATAAGCGATTAGTTAAAGCAGATAAATTATGCGGTTGTTAGGTTAGCTATGCAAACAATCCTAGATTTAGTTGTTGTTTGTGAGTTCAAATTAGTTAAGTCTCCCTATCGGTTTGACTTAACTCTACCAATCTACCCAAACTCTCCATCTCTGGATCAAGAACGAACATCGCTGTCAACCGATGCTCAAAGGGAAGTCTGAACCCAAAAGAGGATTCTAAGGCGTACCGTTGTCACCCGAGACCTAAAACTAACCCGAATCCCCGAATAAAGAGAATCTAAGTTATTTGATGCATTTACGGACGAACCCATTATACAAACACGGACCAAACTAGGTTTATGACTATCCTAGGTTGAAATCCATAAATCGTCACTCGCCCAACCTATGTCTAGGTTGCATTAAATGTAGATGGCCAAAAGTGCGATAAAACAATAAATCCAACAAACCAAACATAACCCATCATCAAACATAATTAATCAAACGATAACAATGACTCGACAATTAATATATTATGCTCGTGCTTGCTATTCAAGGATTCACTGATGTCCGTATGTATCTTTCGATAGCATACCAACCTATCGAATTAAACTATTCCGATTTACGTATAAACGGAATAAAATCTAATCGATGTCATTTAAACTCAAACCTTAAACGAATATGAAACGACATAGGTATATGTCTATCCTAAAATCGAATCACAATCCAAATTCATAATCAAATCCTCAAAATCACTAAATATAGCAATCAAGAATCAATAACTTTCATCTCCAAAGGTTGTCAAACCACAAGGCGAACAATAAACACGGAATCGGATTAACGAACACAAATAAGCACCATACTAATCATCAAGACATCATTTAATCAAACAATAACATAAATATATATAAATCTGGAGAATTCAAATCCACAATCATTCATCCAAAAAGGAAATAACAATATTCATCTCCTAATCATAAATAACTAAGAAATGGAAAGAAATCACCTAATCGAAATGGAATCGAGACAAGGATTCTCCTCCCTTTAATCACCACCTAATCACTCCCCAAGGGTGGTGACTAACTCACCCCCTTGGTGGAGTCTTCAAATACAAGAAAAAGAAAGAAAAAGTAAAGAGATAAAGTTGAGGGAGGCTTGAGAGGAAAAGGGAGGCCAAGAGTGGAAAAACTTGAAGAAGTTGTGTTAAAGTTGATCTCTTGTCTTGCCCTAATAGCCCCTTATGAGAAAACCCAAAAATACCCTTGAAAACGCGGAGATTTGGCTGATATTTCGCACCAGCGCGGCGAGGTTTGTGCCGTAGGCTGGCTGCAGATTTTCTGCTCTGCCGCACTTTCTTCCGAGCAGCATATCTTTTGACTCCGAACTCCGATTGCGGATCCGTAAATTCCGTAGCGTAGCTAACTCACTCATCTATGACATATCCAAAATTCAGCTCATTTGGATCATCCATCAAACATTTATGCATGTTCTAGTGAGCAGCTATCTACATTCTTGTACAATTTGCTCCGGGTTCTTCATTCCTTTGAAGCCCTTTTCTACATCTCCCTACAAAAACACACAAAACAACAATAAAACACACAAATAACGACCAAAACACACAAATGTCCAACAAAGGACCAAAAACGCAAAAGAACGCGAAAATAAACAAAAGCACGCAAAACTCGAATCAAAGCAAGTTGTTTTCGGCTTAAGAAGAAACGTAATAATGACTTTTTCACGACGTTATCAGAAGCTCTTCAATAATTGCCAATGAAATATGCTACTAAAATTTGTATAAAGAGGTAAATTATGCTCAATGTTTGTTAAGGCAATATCAAGCTTCAATAATCTATATTTTAGTTGTCAGAACTTGTGATCTTTATGTTCACGGTTAATATATACAAGTTAGATACATTTTCAAAGTTCTCTGCTTTATGTTTTGGCAGGAGTATGTGGTACAAGACCGAGAACCCAACAAAAAACCAAGTGAATGAGATAAGAACGGTGGTCTCTTATAAGTTTTTTGCTACCATGATGACTCAATGAATGCTGATTGTCTCGAATTTATATCGTTTATCCCATTAATCTGTTCGCCACTGTCATTTATTTTTGTGTCGCTAGAACTTCAGTTATAAATTCAGTGCAGATACGAGTTTGTTTGGAGCACAAAATCAATAATTAAAGGTTAGTTTTCAATTCTTAAACTCTCTTTTTCAGTTTTTGTTGGATAAGGATGAAGATGAAGGCACTGAAGACAAAGTTATAAGGGAGGTTTTGATGCATTCCAAAACTTCAAAATCTGCTAAGTATGGAGTAACTTAGCTGATGATCCCTTTGGAAGGAATTTTGACTAAGTATAAGAAGACATCAGAAGAGTCAATATTTCAAGGTCCAAGACTTCTGATCTGCTGAAGGAAAGTTATCAGACTGATGAAGATCAGCCGACTCAAATCAGATTTGTTCAAGTTTGGGATCAGCTTAGTTCGCCATCAAACTTGCACTTCCGTCAGCCAAGTGGAAAGGATCATAAAGTCTTCCCAACGGTAATAAATGCCCCTGGAAGTAATAAATGCTGAAGTACAAGGATATTAAAGACAAATGATTGAAGAAATGCTTCGCATCAGCTGGGTGCATTTAATGCTGCCTGCAGAATAGTACTGTTGACAGTACGAACATACTGCAAAAGAGCCGTTCGCGGATTTTAAGGACCAGTACTCGAGGAATTTGAATCTTGTCTCTCTTCAACGGACATTTTTCAAACCTCAAGTATAAATAGCTGAAAGAGACGAAGAGAATACAAGCAACACAATCTCTGAGAAATTTTCGAAGCAAAATTCTTTAAGTCTCAAGAACAGCTCACTCATCAGCTTAGTCATCTGTTGACGAAAAGCGAAGTTGAAGAACAAAGCTAAACACATCTTCTGAGTGAATTTGTAAAAATAGAGTGTTGTGAGAAGTAGATATCCATCTAAGTGAGTGATATTACTTCAGAGAGTAGGATTTCTTTGTGATTTCTTACTGCGCACTTACGGCCTGTTCATTTATTGATCGGCGTAAGCAGAGTGTACTGGTTACTTTGTGTTTCTAGTATAACCCAAGATCTTTGTGACTTGGACGAGTGGATTAAAGGATATTTACATCCATATAACCACTATAAAAATTACTTGTGTTTTTATTTGCATTTTTACTTGCATATTTCAAGATTGCATAAAACACTTTACTTAACTGTTTGAAAAAGGATTAAAGGAGTTTATAAAACTGGGGAAACATTTTTCAAACTGCTGAGAATACTTGTGAAAAATACTTTGAAAATCTGCTGCAAGTACTCAAAGTATTAAAACTGATTTTAACAAAATCAGCTAAGTAATTATCAGACGAGTGGTCATCAAACCTGTTCAAAGATTTGTTCGCGAACAGACTTGTAACTTATTACTCTGATCAGCTTAGTCTGCTCACTGTTAGATAAAAGTTTTAAAGTTAAAATTGGAAGAAAATTTTAAAGAGGTTTATTCACCCCCCCCCCCTCTAAACCTCATCTGACCACTTGGGACCAACAAGTGGTATCAAAGCAGGTGGTTCATTTGAATCAGCTGCCTGATCAACGAGCTTGATCCAAGTGTTTTTCAAAGGTTTTAAAAAAAACTTTTCAAAAGAGCATCTTTTTGAAAAATAAAAGCTTTTTGAAAAATGGACTGTATCAGCCATGTTCCCCACATTGCTGGTATGTCGTTTGAAGACTGAAAAATCAGGATGGAGATTTTTCTAGCTGCTTATAATCATAACATGTACACATGTATCATAAAAGGTCCATTCAAATTCACCAAGACCATTATAGTTGATGAAGCTGAACTGGTGGTGGAAAAAGATCTAACAGAGATGACAGCCGAAGAAATAAAGCTGTTCAATCTGGATAAAGTTGGCCGTTTCATCATGACCAAAGCCCTGGACAATGATCGGTTTGATAAAGTCAAACATTGCAAAACTGCAAAGGAGATGTGGGACAAGGTTCGTGACATGAGCGAAGGAAACGACGCCACCAAAGAGCATCAACTGAGTGTTTCTCTGGAAAAGCTGGACAACTTCAAGATGAAGTCTGCGGAAACCATTGACCAGATGGATACAAGGTTTACAAGGACGTTAAATGAAGTGTTAAAGCTTGGAAAAACCTTTATGGACAAGGAGATAACCGTCAGAGTTCTGAAGGCTCTACCTCCAAAGTTCAACATGAAGGTGACAGCCATGGAAGAGTCAAGAGATCTAGGCAAGATTTCTCTCACCGAGCTGTTCTCAGTACTCAAGGCGTACGAGTATAAACTGCCAAGAATGGGTGTTGAAGAAACCTCAACTTCAAGTCCCACAGCTGCACTTGTTGCTGCTGAAAATCCCAGAAGGCCAGCCCACAAAAGCAAAGATGTGGACTCATCTGATGAAGCCACACTACTCAACAAAAAGGAGTACACTGCTGGAGACGTTGCATTGCTGATGAACAACTTCAAAAAGTTCTACAGACGAAAAATGAAGAACAAATATAACAATGCTTCTCCTTCTAACCCTACTTCTTCTTCTCAGGATAAGGATTCTTATAAATCCAAAATGATGTGCTATAATTGCAGGAAACTGGGTCATTTCATCAGAGACTGCCCATATCCTAAAGCTGAGAAGTATACTGAAGAAGAAAAGAGAATCAGAAAAGAAAGAAAGCATCAGAAAGCTAAGGCGATGGTAGCAGAAGCAGAAAAGCCAGCTCCCGTCTACTCATCTGATTCAGATTCAGACACCTCTAATGAAGAGTCTTCTGATGAAGAGAGCCCTGCCCTTCTTTGCCTGATGGCTAAGGAATCTGATGACTCTGAGGATAGTGAGGTAACTCCTCTTGAAAATGAACTATTTAGTTCATTTGAACAAATGATGCTTAACAATACTACTATTGCTGAAGTATATAAAAAGCTTAAGGAAGAGATGATATTGCTAAAAGAGCAAAACAGTTCACTGAAACTCTCAGCTGAAAGGCCAAGAGAATCAGCTGAATATAAACAGCTTGAACAAGAACATGAATCTCTGAAAGCTGAATGTGAAGTTTATAAAGGAAAAATCATGGAGCTTGAGAAAGTCATTGAGTCTCATGAGAAGTCATCTGTTGCATCCACTCATATATCTAGTAAACAGATGACACCTTTAGATCAGGACAAGTTAGAACTGAACCATACTGAAAAATTTGTATCAGCTGACAATAGTAAGGTCATACTGTATGTTAAGACTACGAAAACTCCTAAGGCTAAAAAGAGCAAAGAGCCTAGTGTAGGAAAACAGACTAGTAAGCCTAAACAGAAGAGTCCTAGGAAGTCCTCTGACAAGGCTAAAACTAATCAGACTAGTGATAAAACTAAGTCGTCTGTTAATGAGCAAGCAACCAGTAAGCCAAAGAAGCATAAGAATAAGAAAAATCAAAATGCTTGGTATGGAAATGAGTCTTATTATGTGCGACCTGCTGCATATCATCCTATGTATCATGCACCTCAATTTCCAACTTACTATGCACCATATCCTGCTCATCCAATGCATGCATATCCTCCTTATCATGCATCTTACTCTGCATTTGAACATTATTCTTATCATGCTGATCATCAACAATATGACAAATCTGATGAACGTGGTAAAGGCAAAGCTGTTCATACTCCTGTTGAAACTCAGAAACCTAAGAAGCCTAAGACTTCATCATCTTGGGTTGTCAAAGGTGGAACTAATCCTTCAGGACCCTCTCAATAAGGGTACCTAAAACAATTTTATTTTGTTTTGTAGGTTAGGATTAGGAGTAGGAGTAAAGTAGAGAAAATCTGGTACTTGGACAGTGGCTGTTCAAGGCATATGTGTGGAAACATACATGAGCTGACTGATGTTGTTGTTGTGGATGGTCCAAAAGTTACTTTTGGAGACAGTAAAGAAGGCAAGATTGTAGCAAAAGGAAGCTTAATCAAGGGAAACATAGAGATATCTGACGTCTCATATGTTAAAGGCCTCAAATATAATCTGCTGAGCATAAGTCAATTATGTGACAAAGGATATTCAGTCATCTTCTCAACAGATAAGTGTTATGTTGAACAGATTGGTACAAAGAAGGTAATTTTTTCTGGAAGACGACAAGGAAATATCTACATAGTCGACTGGAATTCTGCTGACAAGAATTCGAGCATTTGTTTGGTGGCATCAACACCAAGTGAAGTTAGTTGGCTGTGGCACAAAAGAATGAATCATGTGAATTTCAAGACCATCAACAGACTTATCAAAAATAATCTGGTAGAAGGAATTCCAAAGACGGTCATGAGCAAAGATAAGCGTTGTGACGCTTGTTAGAAGGGTAAATAAATCAAGTCATCTTTTAAAAGCAAGAAGCATCAATCTTCTGAAAGAATATTGGAGCTGCTACATATGGACTTATTTGGACCCATTGATCCAGTCAGCAATGGTGGAAAGAAATACTGTCTAGCTGTTGTGGATGACTATTCAAGATATACTTGGGTGATATTCATGAAAAAGAAAAGTGAAACCAAGGAACATCTTACTAATCTGATGGAGCTGATCCAGAATGAGAAAAGCATAAAGATATTGAAGATCAGATCAGATAGAGGGACAGAGTTTACAAACTCTACTGTTGAAGAGTATTGTAATATCAAAGGAATACATCATGAGTATTCAGCTGCTAGAACCCCTCAACAGAATGGTGTTGCTGAAAGGAGAAACAGAACACTGAAGGAAGCTGTCAGAACCATGATAGCTGAAGCTAAACTGCCTCAAAAATTTTGGGCAGAAGCAACAAACACAGCATGTTTTACCCAAAACAGATGCATGATCAACAAGCACCAAAACAAGACTCCATATGAAGTTTGGAACAACAGGAAGCCAAACATTCATTACTTTAAGATATTTGGTTGTAAATGCTATGTTTTAAATAATGGTAAAAATCACCTTACTGCATTTGCAGAAAAGGCTGATGAAGCTGTCTTTGTAGGATACTCTACTGTTAGTAAAGCTTATAGAGTTTTTAACAAAAGAACATTACTAATAGAGGAATCCATTCATGTAGTATTTGATGAACCAAGTCAATCTTCTGAAAAGAATCAAAATGTTAATCAAGATCTGTCTACTGATTTACAGAAGTTGAATGTTGGAAAGAATGAAGAATATGTACCCATCATACTACCTGATCTCAACCCAGCTGATAACTCAAGTGCTGTTCAAAATCACAGTGATGATTGTCTAACAGACGAGTTGCAAACAGCTGATAGACCAGAGACTATTCAACAGACAACAAATGTTCAACAGACTACTACTGGAACTCCAACAGTAGTGTTGCAAGATCTAAACAAAGGACAACATTATGACTTGCAACCTGATCTCAGATGGCTCAAGAATCACCCACCAGAACTGGTGATTGGTGATCCTTTGGACAAAGTAAAGACAAGGAGAGCTGCTGCAAGTGATGCAATGTTTGTCAGCTTCATATCTCAAGTTGAGCCCAAGCAGATTGAAGAAGCTCTTAGTGATTCCAACTGGATTGAAGTTATGCAAGAAGAGCTAAATCAATTTGAAAGGAATGAAGTTTGGTACTTAGTTCCTAGACCAAGTCATCAAGGAGTCATTGGCACTAAATGGGTATTCAAAAATAAGATGAATGAAGATGGTGAAGTCACCAGAAACAAAGCAAGATTAGTGGCCAAGGGTTACTGCCAAGAAGAAGGCATTGACTTTGATGAAACGTTTGCACCAGTAGCAAGATTAGAGGCAATCAGACTCTTTCTTGCCTATGCTGCTCACAAGAATTTCACCGTCTATCATATGGATGTGAAATAAGCTTTTCTCAATGGAGAATTGCAAGAAGAAGTTTACGTTGAACAACCACCTGGTTTTGAAGTCTATCAAGAAGAAGACAAAGTGTATCGTCTGAAGAAAGTCCTTTATGGACTGAAATAGGCTCCAAGAGCATGGTATGATACCTTATCTGATTTTCTTTTAATTAAAGGATTTCGCAAAGGTAAAGTTGACAAGACCTTGTTCACTATTGAATGGGAAGAACATATTTTGCTTATGCAAATTTATGTGGACGATATTATTTTTGGTTCAACTAACCAACAGATGTGTGACAAATTCTCAAAGCTGATGCAGAACAAGTTTGAAATGAGCATGATGGGAGAACTTAATTATTTTCTTGGTTTGCAAGTAAGACAGTTGCCGTATGGAATTTCCATCAGCCAAGCAAAATACACAAAGGATCTGTTCAAGAAATTTGGTATGGAGACTAGCTCTACTGCTACTATTCCAATGTCTACAAGTCTTCGCTTGGATAAAGATGAAGATGGCAAATCAGTGGACATAACCAAATACAGAGGCATTATTGGGTCATTGTTGTATCTAACTGCAAGCAGACCTGATATTATGTACTCAGTTGGGGTCTGTGCAAGATTCCAATCAAATCCCAAGGAATCTCATCTCTTAGCTGCCAAGAGAATACTGAAATATATTAAGGGCACTCAAGATTTGGGATTGTGGTATCCTAGAGAGTCTGGATTTGATCTTATTGGATATTCAGATTCTGACCTTGTTGGCTGCAAGATTGATAGAAAAAGCACAACAGGTGCCTGTCAATTCTTAGGTAGTCGCCTGATCTCATGGATGAATAAGAAACAGACTTCAGTATCCATATTTACTGCTGAAGCTGAATACATAGCTGCTGGAGCTTGCTGTGCACAAATCTTATGGTTGAAGCATCAACTAGAAGACTACAATATCAAGATCAGTGGAATACCAATCTACTGTGACAATACTAGTGCAATCAGCCTTACTCAGAATACTACAAGTCACTCAAGGACTAAGCATATTGAGATCAAGCATCACTTTATTAGAGATCATGTGGAGAAAGGAAATGTCATAATAGAGTATGTGTTTACTGAAAATCAGATTGCTGACATCTTCACAAAACCTTTAAGTGAGACAAGGTTTTCGACTCTAAGAGCTTAACTAGGTTTGTTAAAATTGGATGCATAAGCTGAGGGGGAACTTATCAGAAGACTAAAGTTCAACAGCTTACTCATCTTATTTATCTTCAAGGATTAACTCTCAACAGACTAGTTAACTTATGAATTCTTAAAGTCAGGGGGAACGTGTAAGACTAGCGGTACTTCTGATTAAAAGATAAAATCTGTTAATGACAGTTAGTTGAAGTTATGTTTTCAACAGAAGATTAAAATCTTGAAGAATGAAGATTTATTATCTAGCTGGATTGACAAACAGCTGAGGAAGGTTATCAGCTATTGGCTTTCACTGATAACAACTGTGTCATCAGGACATTAGTCCATCAGATGAGTATTTATTTTACTCATCTGATCGCTTGTGTAAAAGCTTATTGTTTAAAACGTTTTATTTCAAAACACGCTTTTACAAGTGACAGAAGGGCGGTACAAATTCCCGCTCCTCATTTAATGCGATCTGAATTTGAAAGGTCGTAACTGACGCTGCACAATCAGCTCTGACAAGAAACGGATCTAACGGTTAGATGGTATCACGGAAACCAAGATACCCTAACTCTATAAATCCCAACCTGATCAGCCGTGTAGTTCTTTACGCACCCTAAATATTCAAAGCATACTTGAGAGAAAAATTACTTGCAATTTTCTGCAAAATTTCTTCCTATTTCTCTAATTTCCAACAGATTAAGATGGCCGCTGAAGGTATGTTCTTAGTCTATGAATCCTACTACCAATCTGGTACGGATTTGATGAAGGAACTATTGGAGAAGTTCAAATCTGCTCAGTCGGTAAACTTCATGGAGTACAACGAAGGTATAATCTGGACTGACCAAGTTATGGAGTACTACAAGACTGCAGTTGCTGACTACAACTCCATAGAAATCAAGGTTACAGTTGGAGACAAATATGTGGTCATTACACCCTCTGTTCTTCACGAGACGTTTGGTCTTCCTAACAAAGGACGACACGATGTTACTGTGTTGACTGAAGAAAAGCACCAACAATTCTGGGCGATCTGCGCCAAGGAAGGAGAGATGTTGTCTGGCAACATCAAAAAGAGACAGCTGAAGGATGAATATCAGCGGATGGCTGATATGGTCTCGAAGCTGATAGAGAACTGCACCTTTTCTCTGGATGCTGTTACCATGAAAAGGTTTAGCATCATGGCTGCTATCTACTATGGGCTGGAAGTCAACTGGTCCATCATAGTTTGGTACATCTTCGCTGATTTCCTTGAAGTGAAGAAAGGAAAAGGCCCCTACACCAACCACAGAATCACACTCAGTTATCTGCTGTCAAAACTGGGCTGTGTTATGCTGAATGGAAAGGAGATCCACAAGTCTAAGGCAATGTCCAAATACTTGCCTGTTATGAAGAGGAAGGCTGGTGAGCCTGAAGAGGATGAAGATGAGGAACCAAAGGAGGTTCCTGCCAAGAGGCAAAGAAGACTAGTCAAAACAGCTGACTTAGCTGTTGAGACTAAGAAAAAGAAGGTTGCTGATCAACCAAAGGAGAAGGTCTCCAAGAAAGTGAAGACTGTGGCTGACGTTGCTGTTGATCAAATCATAAGTCAGACCACTGCTGATGTAAGGGGAATGTCTCTTGCATCACCTTCCAGGACTCCTTCTGCTGAAATGCCTGATGAGAATGTCTCTCACAGGACAAGGAGCCAACAAAGGGACACTGCTGCTTCAAGACCCATTCAGGGTTTATCAAAGAAGTCAGCAAAGAAACATATAACATTTGAAGAGCCTGCTAACTTGACAAATGTAGTAAGGCAAATTATCCAAACTGCTGAAAGACCCGTTGAAGCTGTTGAGGCTTCTGTTGCTGACAAAGCTGATGCGCAACAGTTGACTCAATCTGCACCAACAGTTGAGGCTACCCTACCTCAGGATGATCTAGATGTTATGATCATCAATCCTATTGCTGCTGCACCAATCTCATCTGCTGGTCCAGCCCCTGCCCCAGCTGATAAAGGAAAGAGAAAAATTGTACTTAAAAGAAAGAAGATTTCCAAAGCTGACAAGAAGAAAAGGGAAGAAGCTGAACAGAGAAAACAAGATGAGTTGGAGGAGAAGAAGGCACTTGAACTAAGCAAAGTTCAAGAAGCAAAGGATGAGGCACGAAGAAAAATGTCTGAGGCAGAAAGAAAAGCTGCTGAAGATGCAGAATTGGCCTTGGTCATTGAGCTCAGCAAGACTGATGCTCATGGACCTGTTCATGGAGAGGGCATCAAAATCGGTGAAGGCAAGGATGAAGACAAAGAGAAAAAGCCTAAGATGCCTGCTGGTGAGGCCAAACCCAAAGAGAGATTTGAAGTCAGAAGAGCTTTCAACATAGTATGCTGATAAGGAACTCTTCAAGAAATTTGAGAAGTCCTTAGCTTACTATGATCAGAAGCTGATGTTAAAGACTTTGTTCAATCAAGAAAAGCCAAGATACATCAATTGGAGAGACAACAGGCTGAACAAATCTATAACTGAACTTCAAAACTCAAAGGAGTTAGCTGATGAAGAACAATGGGTTCTAAATTGGCTAAGAACAGACTCCATTCAAAGGGCCCTGGATCCCAGTTATGTCAGAGATGTCATGCATCAATATGCAAAGGAATTTGCACTGGAGGAGGCCAAGAAAATTGACAATTCCCTGCCAGCAAAGAGAAGAAAGACTGACAATGCTGAAGAAAGAGCAGTTAACATTGCTGTTATGACCGCCTTGAAGAGATGGGCAGAAAGGTCAAGATATCAGCAGGGTCACTCAAGTGAGTTGCCCCAACTGCCAAGTATCCAGCACATTATCTTTGGCAAGGAAGTAAAGGAGTAAAGTGAAGTGCCCAAGGGGAATAATTCCCTTGTCAACCCTTGGATCATTGTGAGGCAGATTAGACAAACAACTTGCTTCAATGATGATGGCACCATCACTGATCTGTTCTATGATGACGTCACTGATGAACATAAAACAGCTGACAAGACTGCTGACAAGACCTTAGCTATTGAGTGGAATGCTAGGGCTTCTGAAGATCATCAGGAGACCAAGATGGATGACGTCCCTGTCCACCAGGAGACTGAAGAAAAGGAAGCTGCTGCTCCTACTTCATCAGGTGATGAACACTCATCACTGATGGAAGCTTTCCAGATGCTTATGGAGAATTCAGTGCAGGAACTGGAAGAGAAGCATAACCAGCAGCTGATGAAGTTGAAAGAGGAGCTGAAGGTAGAACTTAAAGCAGAGTTGGCAGAGTCCAACAAACTTCAGCTGGAAACTATGCAACAGTCGACTGAAAAGATCATCAAGAAAGAAATTGATAGTTTCCCTATTCATCAAGACAACTCTTTGCAGTTAGTGCACAGCTTAAATGACATGAACAGAAATGTAGAAGATGTGAAGGCTGATGTAAATCACCTTCATGCTGCCTTACAAAGAGCCGAGCACAAGATAGCTGATTTAACTGCAACCTTCATCAAAGTCAGTGAAGAAGAGAAGTCTATCAATGCTGGCTTTTTGCAGGAACTTCAGAAAGCTGGAGATGTTATTCACGAAGAGCTTTCAACCATGCAAATCAACATTGACTGCTGCAATGACAAAACTGACACCATCAACACTGACATTCATCACTTAACTGCAAGTCATGATGTAGTTAATCAGAATCTAAAGGCTTTATGTGCGGAGATGAAGATTCCTACAGTTGCTCTCAACCCTGCTGCTGGACCTTCCAATGTCATCAAATCTGATGATGACAAAAAGGGGGAAGATAAAAGGGAAGAATCAGCTAAGGAAAATGCTGCTACTGCTAACAAAGCTAAAGAGACTGATGAAGCTACTGAACAGACCAAGACTGCTGAAGAAGAACTTGGAAAGGTACAAGGTAAAGACAAGTCTGAAGAAGAGACTAAGGAAAAAGCCAAAACTAATGAAGTAATGGCTGAATCCAAAGACTCTGCTGCTGATCAATCAGAGCCGTTGACCAAGTACAAGAATACAGAATCAGCTAGAAAGGCGATGGAACTTCTAAGAGAGCAGCAACTTAAAGAAAAGATGGAAGCTGCCAAAGAAGTTATCCTTCAAGGTGAAGAAGCTGATGAACATGAAGAAGAAGATGATGAAGAGTCATCTTATGAATACGAAGAAGTGCTTGAAGAATCTGATGAAGAAGCTGATAGTTAGAAATTATAAAATCTTTGTAATCAGTTTACTTTGTCTATTCTTCAGACATCTCATCTGATGAACTTGTACTCATAATATTTTCACTATCAATAAAAAGACAAGTTCAATCCAATATACTTTTTCTATCTCAGAAAATTTTGAGGATCACAATCTTTAGCTTAAGTTTTAACAGGTACTTGGCTGAAGTTTTGTCATCATCAAAAAGGGGGAAATTGTTGGATAAGGATGAAGATGAAGGCACTGAAGACAAAGTTATAAGGGAGGTTTTGATGCATTCCAAAACTTCAAAATCTGCTAAGTATGGAGTAACTTAGCTGATGATCCCTTTGGAAGGAATTTTGACTAAGTATAAGAAGACATCAGAAGAGTCAATATTTCAAGGTCCAAGACTTCTGATCTGCTGAAGGAAAGTTATCAGACTGATGAAGATCAGCCGACTCAAATTAGATTTGTTCAAGTTTGGGATCAGCTTAGTTCGCCATCAGACTTGCACTTCCGTCAGCCAAGTGGAAAGGATCATAAAGTCTTCCCAACGGTAATAAATGCCCCTGGAAGTAATAAATGCTGAAGTACAAGGATATTAAAGACAAATGATTGAAGAAATGCTTCGCATCAGCTGGGTGCATTTAATGCTGCCTGCAGAATAGTACTGTTGACAGTACGGACATACTGCAAAAGAGCCGTTCGCGGATTTTAAGGACCAGTACTCGAGGAATTTGAATCTTGTCTCTCTTCAACGGACATTTTTCAAACCTCAAGTATAAATAGCTGAAAGAGACGAAGAGAATACAAGCAACACAATCTCTGAGAAATTTTCGAAGCAAAATTCTTTAAGTCTCAAGAACAGCTCACTCATCAGCTTAGTCATCTGTTGACGAAAAGCGAAGTTGAAGAACAAAGCTAAACACATCTTCTGAGTGAATTTGTAAAAATAGAGTGTTGTGAGAAGTAGATATCCATCTAAGTGAGTGATATTACTTCAGAGAGTATGATTTCTTTGTGATTTCTTACTGCGCACTTACGGCCTGTTCATTTATTGATCGGCGTAAGCAGAGTGTACTAGTTACTTTGTGTTTCTAGTATAACTCAAGATCTTTGTGACTTGGACGAGTGGATTAAAGGATATTTACATCCATATAACCACTATAAAAATTACTTGTGTTTTTATTTGCATTTTTACTTGCATATTTCAAGATTGCATAAAACACTTTACTTAACTGTTTGAAAAAGGATTAAAGGAGTTTATAAAACTGGGGAAACATTTTTCAAACTGCTGAGAATACTTGTGAAAAACACTTTGAAAATCCGCTGCAAGTACTCTAAGTATTAAAACTGATTTTAACAAAATCAGCTAAGTAATTATCAGACGAGTGGTCATCAAACATGTTCAAAGATTTGTTCGCGAACAGACTTGTAACTTATTACTCTGATCAGCTTAGTCTGCTCACTGTTAGAGAAAAGTTTTAAAGTTAAAATTGAAAGAAAATTTTAAAGAGATTTATTCACCCCCCCCCCCCCCTCTAAACCTCATCTGACCACTTGGGACCAACAATTTCTTATCCTAGCACTTTTGGTCCATGTACTGTTTTATGCGTATGCCGTTTACTCTTAATACATGAGTTAGTCCCCTTTTTTATATGCTGAAGAAGGTTTGTACAAAATTTCAGGTATTGATTCATTAGATACATCTTTTTTTAACTATTTATTGTTACATTAACACAAATGTATTTCTTTTAGATTTCGCGTTCGTCTCACTGTAGCAGATGGCAGTGGAACTATGAACTTGAAGTTAGACGAAGACCAAGCAAAATATATATTTCGCAATGAAGCTGTATATCTTAAAAAACTACGAGACCAGGTATAAATATAATTTTGATATTAGTTTTAGATTTAACACTAATCATAATGCTACTCTGACTTAAATACATGTACTACTCACCAAATTGGCATCAAAATATTAAGGGAGAGAGTCTTTTCATTACTACATCGTGCATTTACTTTTGTCATCCCAGTGCCACTAAAGTTTGTAAGGCCACATATCTGTGCGGTGAAATTTGTTTTGACCGTTGACTGGTCTGAAGAATGCTCGCATCTTCCAAAGAGACGACCTATTTTAGGCTAAAAAAAGTAAGTCATAATTCATTTTCTTACATAATATCCAAAAAATGCTTATATTGAGAATAAGTAAATTATTACATGCATAAAGCGGTTATATTAAACTATTATTAACATAGCTTTTGCTCATTATGCAGGCATTAGTTTAACATCGATGGTGTGTAAATATTCCTATGTAACTTAGATGTCTAGACTCTAGAGTGATATATTTTTAAAGAATATAACTCCATCCTCTATCCTTTTTTGTTAATATTTAACAATTTATTTTTCTTTGTATATAAATATTGTTATTTCATTTTATATATTTTAACCATGTTGTACAATAAATATTTCTAATATGTTAAACAAGGTACTTAACATATATATTTTTTAAATACCCGTGCATAGCACGGGACGTATACTAGTTTGGTTTATTTCAAATGTAGAAATGTCATTTGTGTCTCATTTCACCGACATAAACACTTGGAATTATGTAAAACATAGTCAATAGTTTATTTGACATAAATATAGAATTAATAGCAATCTACCCCCTATATTTTGATAAATATCGCACTTTACCTAATATGTTACAAAAATGCTTCTCATGTCTACTCTCAATTTTGGCGAATGAGCTATACTCTCCAGCTGAAGGAAAAAAATTGCTCTTTTTAAAATTTTTACGTAAGATAAAGTGTTATTTTTAAATCATTGGAGAGTAAATTAAATATTATATATTTTACATGAGAATAAATTGACATTAGCTCCATAATTATATACTCCCTTCGTCACATTATTCTTACTCCATTGGCTACGGTACTCAGTCAAACTTTTCAATCTTTCAAGTTTCAAGTGACTTTAATGTTAAATTGAACGCATTTGTGGTGTATTGAACCTTTTAAATATTAATATATATGGTGTCATATGATATTATTAAATTATTAGTTAAATATATTAATTAAATTATTTATTATAATTTTTGTAAATTTAGTCAAATTGACTGTCAAATATACCAATAAATAAAAAGAATTGGGACGGAGAAAATATGTTCTAACCTAAACACTTGAAATTATGTAAACAAACTCAATATTTTTTATCAGACACAATTATATATGAGCAGAACATAACCCGACGGTGTGTCGGTGTAATCTTTCACTTTAATTATTACTCTATTATCTTACAAACTTGTAATATCCAAACATCCAAACAAAATTTCATATTTTCGATATTTCTTTTGGCATTTGGGCTTTTCAACCACAATATATCAAAGGAGCTAATCTTATTTTACATTTCAATTATACGCATGATGTTCAGTTTACCTTCCTGTAGCTAGTCTTATAAAAATTTCATATGAATTAACAAAATTCTTAGTCTTATATGTGACACTTTATCCCAATTATATTTGTGTTATGATAAATATAGCACTTTGTCTCTCTGTGTTATGATAAATATGATACTGTACTCCCTATTTTAATAAATGTTGTTTTTTACTCCCTTATATTACAAAAATATTTTTCATATCCACTTTTAATATCGACAAGTGAATTACACTCTCTTTTTAAAGGAGGTAAATTGCTCCTTTAAAAATTTTTTAGACAAGGATAAAATATTATTTTTCAAATCACATTGAGTTAACATGAACATTATATATTTATGTATTCTCAAATATTTTTACAAATATAATTTTGCCTACATCCAAACGTGGCTTAGCTCTGAGATAAGATGATACACATAATGCTGGCAAAATAAAATTCTAGTCAAATAAATATAAACCAAAACGGCCCACACAATTAAGTAGTTGTAGTTGGTGTTAGGTTTAATTGATTTGGTCTTATTCAATACTAATATATCAACAACATTATTCAAAATATTATTACAGGGAAATTATCGTCTGAAGCTGCACCAGTGTCAGAATATCGATCTTCGTGAAGTTACCGCCGTTCATTTTCTTGACTTGTCATCAAGAGATCCTTTTAAGGGCTACATTTAAGAGATCAATTAGAATATAGTAAAGATTATGAAATATTGCACGCCGAATAATGTTTTTGGTTGAATTATTGTTGAAAGCTGCTGTTAGTTTATTGGTTCAAATATAATGTCGATTGTCCCATTTCCGGGCCAAAACTTTGAAATAATTAAAGACTTTCGACGTGTATTAAAACTAGAAGCAAAAGAAGTCAAGATTTAATATTGTTTTTTAGATAACGATTGTTAGTATTATGTAGATGTTTCGTGTCAAATGCAGTTTGTCTTAGTCAACCACTAGGTAAAAAGATACAAATCAAATCCATAAATTTAAAATTTGATTAAGTTTTGTTACATAAATATTCGTTTGAACTCAAATAGTTATATAAAATTAAACTTAGATACTATGTATGTAGGGATGTTAATGGGGCGGATTTTAATTCAAATTTGATCCATACTCAAATCGATTTATTAGGATTTTTATCCAATGAAAGATTCGATAGATCTGATATGATTAAGAAGATCCGTAATCTAAAATATTTGGAGCGACTACGGATTCTGCTTGATCCGACCCGTTAGAGATTTGTATCATATATTGTCTATATTTTTTGTATTTAAAACAAATGTATTTTCGGATAAACAAATGAATCCCAAGGCTGCACTTGTGCTTGTGGATTGGATCAAACCGAGCAAATGATGGTTTAAGGTAAAAACCAGTAGAAGTGTGCTTAGGCAGGGGCGGACCTATAGGGGGTGCGGGTGGGGGCGCCCGCACCCCCAGCAAAAAAAAGTAGTAGCAGCACATATCTATTATTATTATTATAGTAGTACTTTATGTATTCTTGTTAGTACCTTTAAATTCCTAAAGGAAAGAATCTTGTGAATCAAAAATCTTTGTCTACTTTAATTAAATGTGTGGTCAGATATTAGACAATGGAGTCCCACTAATAGAGTTGCCTAGTTTAAGTAGAATTTGATAAGGAAAATATTCTTTAACACTTACTATAATTCTCTTTTAATAAGGAAAAACAAAACAACGTTGAATATTGAATTCCAATTTCTTCTCAAATTAACTTTTCTTCACCAAGTTATATAAAAAAAATGGGGTTTTCTTCATAAATCGGCTGAATCACTCAACGCCATTATCAAAAGGTACTTTTTTAAAATTAAAAACTTTTATGAATATTTAAAATTATTAGAACTGATTTTTCATCACTAAAATTATTAGAACTGATTGTTTTTGCATATTATATATTTTTTTATTATCTTATTTGATTAGATATATTATCAATATCAAGTACCATAAGACTTATCGGCATATTAAAAATAAATTTTGATAATCATAATTTTTTAAATAATTTAATTATATACTTTCCATTTTAATCTCGCCCCCCGCGACTAAAATTTCTGGGTCAGCCCTGTGCTTAGGGAGGCAAGGAGTGTGGCATCCGGTGCAATAATTAGAGACGAAGAGGGACATTTGATCCTTGATTTTGCAAGAAGCCTAGGAGATGTTTCTATTACTCTTGTGGAACTTTGAGCGGCAAGAGAATGGCTCAATTGGGCTTGGGATCGCCGTCTCCCACATATCATTTTGGAGTTGGATTCGGAAGTGGTGATTAAGCTCATAAAACATGCTGATGCTTCAGCACCCGCTTGGAACCGTGATCGAGGATTGTCGACGGTTGTTTATAATGCCGTGAAAAAATAAGATCATTTATACGAGAAGGAGTGGCAATATTTATGCGGATGCGCTTGCAAGACTTGATCATTCCATTAGAAGAGAAATGTGCTCTCGAGATCGTTCCCCCCTCCCACACCTACCCCATGGTGGTGTTACAGTTTTTTTAAGGGAAGCAGTTATTTCTTTGTACTTAGTATTTTTTTTTATCATTCCATTTGAAGAGAAATGTGCTCTTGGGATCGTTCCCCCCTCCCACACCTACCCCATGGTGGTGTTACAGTTTTTTTAAGGGAAGCAGTTATTTCTTTGTACTTAGTATTTTAGATCCTTTGTTAAAAAAAAAAAAAAAAAGAACTTAAACTCCATTTAAAATTGTCTCAAAAAAAAAAAAAAACTCCATTTAAAATTAATCCAAAAGACATGAGAAATACTAATAGATTGGCCTGCTAACTAATTGAGCATATCCACAATCCACATCATATTAATTTACAGTTTGTTATTTATAAGGAATGCCCCCACAACCACCCACCCTCCCCCAAAAAAAAAACCAAAAAAAAAAAAAAAATGGAAAACTAATCATTCAGCCGCTATTTTCCCTCTTATGAGTCTTATCTTCCTCTAGTTTTTGTCTCCCCCATTTTCTCAATTGTGTTTTCTTCTTCTTTATGTCACTTTCTCTCTTTTTTCTTTTCTTTATTTTGTTTTGGTTCGCGTTTAATCTTTCTCATTTACATATCTTATTCGATCTTCTACAATTTCAGACAACATTTTCAATGAAACATGTTTAAATTTATTTTGTGATTCATGAGGTAGAATCTGCAAATGATTTGGAGAAAAAATTAAAGAAAAAAAAATTATAGCTAAATGTGCAAACAAATTCAGATTTTTCTAACACTAGCTCCAAGGGTATGTAACAAATTATAGCTAAAAAAATGGTTTGTCGAATATCGAATTTTTTTCGGATCCGAAATCGGTAGCACGTATGACAATCCAATATGATCTTGGATCGAATCAAGAGCTAGCTGCACTGATCCTCTCCAAATCCGATTAATTGACAGCCCTATATGTATGTAACAAATTATGAGCTCAATTCGAAATTAAAGCTTCAAAAAAAAAATGATATATAATATATATATATATATATATATATATATATATATATATATATATATATATATATATATATATATATATATATATATATACTGAATTTGATTTGTATCTTATTGTTATAAACTTGTTTCGACTCGAGTTTTATTTTTAAATTAAATCAAGCTCAATCACAATATTAAATTATGCTAAATAATCAATTTTTAATTATGGGTTACTCAATGTAGCTCAACTCATTTGGGTGCACATGGTTTCCAGGATATGGGGCAGTTACCAAGTCGTACCAACATTAATTTTTTCTCTTCTCAAAACGAAATGTTTTTATACATATATAAATTGTACCTGAATTCTGGTACATGTTTTAAAATTTTCATTATGCAAAAGTCATATATCATGCACATTCATAAGTCTATTTATTGATTAATACAATCAAAGTTATTTTTTCTTATTTTACAATCGAAATTTCAACACATAATCCATTATTAGTGATTATTTTTAGTGGGTGTCTTGATAATAATCCTTATTCAATGTTTATATAGAAATTATATTATTAACGTGCATGTAATTTTATTTGTTTATAATATTAATATTTAATATCGTACTTTCTTATATTGTATGTTTATTAATATATATATATATATATGATTAACATAAAACGAAACAATAATAAGCTTCACTTGGTTCGCCGACCAACTTAGTTTTGACCCGATCTATTTCAAACCAACCCATTTTTACCCGTAAGACATGACGTCTTTTGATCCATTCATTTCGACCCGTCCAAATATGCTCATTTTGATCCGTTTATAACAGAAAGCAGACTGCAGGCCAGCCCACCTCTATTTGGGCCCAATAGAGAAATTCCACTCAGCAAAGGGAATGAACCTCCATATCATTTTCCCCTCATTTTTCTATATAAATTATTAATAATCTCCACATCAAGCAATTTCTAAGATTCTTTTTTTCTTTTCGGAGCATTCCTATGGAATTCAACCCTTTTACAATTGCATTTTCTACTTGTGCATGGTTGAGTTTGATAGAATAGTGTCCTGCAAGCCAACTGTTTTGGCTGCATTTAATTGAAAGGACCATTCGATTGGATTAATAAATGCATTTATATATATGGTCATCTTTATCTTATGTAATAATTATCTACGCATAAGGATAGAAGTCCTTAGATCACAAGGCTATGGGACAACCCGTGGACTGATCTCCAAGGCCGTGATCTAGAACATATTCAAGAGTCGTAGAATCCAATCGAGATAGGACATCGTTGGATTCGGTTAGACTCTCACTATTGTGTATACTCCGATAAACTGGAGAACGCTGGGGTCCACGAGCGTGACTGGGAAAGTCGATACACATAAGTGGGTGGCTTGTTGGGATGGCAAGCGCACTGAATACCCCAATTAGGAAATAACTCACCATGGAAGCGGTAGTCGCATATCGGGGTTGAAGTTATTCCAATTTACAATAGTCTACGAGGAACGATCCCTAACTACTTGAGATGATAGGGTTTATCTGGTGCGAGAACGTCTATACTTTGATGTGAGTTTCCGACTGACTGGAGATTACCTGAAGGTCTCTATGGACTCATGTTGGGTATAGAGGAACTCGTATGCAGGTTCATATTATCAACAAAGGATCCATTGACCCGACTTGATAGGTTGGGAAATTCTCCTATGGATTTCTGTGAGAAATTAATTCTGGTAAAATCCTTGGCCGAGGTATCTGACGGCTTTATGTAAGTAGCTCATAAAGGTTAAGTCAAAGAGAATTATTTCGAGACCAGAATGCATAAGGTCAAGACAAAAGAAAAGGGAAACCGATGAAAGACCATACCCTTAAGTCTCGACTGGGAGATTGATCGATGGAGAGATTATGTCGTATACGGAAATTGTAAATGAGATAAAAGGTTCACTGAATTAATTCACCAGTGATTGGGCTCCATGGGCTTGTGGCTGAACATCGACCGTGGAGTGTGGGAGAATTCCCAAATTGGCAGGGGTGCTAATTTTGGAATGGTCAATCGACAGAGTGTTCGATTGATTTAGAGTAAGTCTTACTCGAATAATTAAATAATATTTAATTATAACCCACGGCCAATTATGTGGTGAACCTACGGGGGCATACACAATACACATGAAGCGAAAGCGAGGAAATAAGAACGACCGAGTCGACTGGGTCGACTGGGTGAATAATCGACTGGGTCGATTATTATGGGTGGGTCGACTGGGTCGACCCAATTGGAACAAATTGGGATCCAATTGGAATTGGATCAGGATCATAAATTAAATTGGAATTTAATTTGTGGATTAATTAATTAAGTTGGATTTAATTAATTAGAAGGGATTTTAATTAAATGGGCTTAGAGTCTGATTTAATTAAATGGGAGACTAAGTTAATTAATTGGGCTATTTAATTGGGAGATTAAATAAAGCCTGGTCAAATTAATTAACTGGGCCATGAATTAATTAGAAGACTTGGTCTTCCAATTAAAGAGGGCCATGGCCCATGTAGGAGAGAAGAGCCCTAGTCCTAATAGGACTAGGTTAGGGAGATA
Organism: Penstemon barbatus; assembly: GCA_003313485.2. NCBI lineage: Eukaryota > Viridiplantae > Streptophyta > Magnoliopsida > Lamiales > Plantaginaceae > Penstemon > Penstemon barbatus. Next base: position 82,599,783 of record CM064883.1, read on the forward strand.
ACTATAAGTAGCTATCTTGTAGTTATTTTTCACACAACTCAAAAAGCAAAATTTGAGCAAGAGGAAAAATTCTCTCTCCCCTCTCCCAGTAATAGTCGACCGAACCCTGTCTTCCTTTTGGAAGAATTTTTCGTTTTCGACTTTGTTCCTAAATCGTTCCTAAATCCTAGATCATAATATATCTTGTGTTCTAGCTGATCAAGATTTATTATTTTCGTGTAATTGTGGTGTATCAACCCGTAGAGGCGCAACACGTGGGGCGCTACTGCAGAGCTTGGGTCGATTTTGCTGAGGAGAATTTCAGAGTCCGTTTTGCTGACTGCCAACTTGGATTTGCAAGGAGATAGGTATAACGTGCAAACTTATACTATCGTTTTATTTATTCATATATATACAACTAGAGAGTATCCTGGCAAGATTCCGTAAGAGGTCCTAAAATTTTTATATTCCGCTGTGCCTAGGGCTGTTTATCTTACCGAATCCCAACAGTGGTATCAGAGCCAACTCTAGGCTTTGTATATATATGAATTTGCAAATTCTGTGATTTAAATTATATGTTTGATTTATGTATGGCTAGTTCTATGACTGTATATGTTTTAGGACGTAGTAGATCTGTTAACTTGGAGTTAATGTAAAATTTTGATTCGAAATTTTATCAAGTTAATTTTTATTTTGGATTGGGATTTAATTAATTAGATCTGTTTAATTAAATCAAAAAGTAATCGAAACACAAACAAAAAAAAAATTTTTGGATCCAACCGCGGTGGCACGCGGCGGTGCGCGGCAATGCACCGCGGCTGGGCGGCCACCGCGAGCTGCTGCCCACAGCAGCGTGCGTCACACGACAGCAGCCCACGGGCTGTCTGCCGCATGCTGTCACACACAGCCACGCGCCGCCGTGCACTGCTACGCGCAGCCGCGGCTGCCACAGACAGCCCACTCGCGGACTTTGTGGTCGCGTGTGTTGGCCACGTGGCAATCCTCGATTGGTCACATATTGGCTGACTTTTGGTTGGACTCTAATTCTGCCTATTTTGATAAATCTGAAAATCTTGGAGATTTGATTGTTATGGAATCTTGGTGAATCTTGGATTGATCTTAGAGATCTAATTAACAAGGAAACTTAGAGTTTCATTTGTGATAAGACATTTAATTATAATTAATGTCTAGTAAGTTACCAAGATTAAAGATCTTAGAGATCTTGTTAAACAAGGAAACTTAGAGTTTCAATTGTAAGAAGAGATTTAATTAAAATTAATCTCTTCTAGTAAGTTACCAAGATTAAAGATCTTAGAGATCTTATTAGATTAGGAAACTTGGAGTTTTTGGATAAGGTAGTTATCTTGTTAGATGTGAACACTACCTTAATTAAACTAATCTGGACAAAATAGGATTATCTTGAGAATCTTGGAGATTTGGAAACTTTGGGAAACTTAGAGTTTTGGATAAGGTAAGAATCTTAGAGATTTAGATTACCTTAATTAACCAATTTAATCAAGATAAGTTTGAAGATTACCTAGAGCTCAAGTAAGAGCTAATTAATCTTAGAGATTAATTTTTAATTCAAAATTAAATTGACTTGGATAATTTTTGTGAATTAAAATTAAACGAGCCGGTAAATTTACATTTATGCCCTTATGTGAATTTATGCATGTTCTTGAGTGAATATGTGGATTGGTCGATTTTGCCCTTAAGCCCTGTGTAGTTTTGGTTTATTTATTTTATGGGTTGTAATTAAATGGGCCTGATTGGTGCCCTTGCTTGCGCAAACAATTGTAATAGAATAGGGCCTATATTTTTATAAGCTAGGCTTAGATTAGGCTTGGAGCCAAGAAGACCTCATGAAGACTTGGAGATCCACATGGAGGCCCATTACCTTGGAGGACATGGAGGCCCAATTCATTACATGGAGGCCCAATCAAGGTGGATATTACAAGAAGGCCCATGATGTATGGGTTTGAAAATTGTAATAGTTAGGACATTTAATTTCCACCCTAGACTGACCAATTGGTCCATCATGTGGCTCGTGATGGATCGCATAGGATGGGCAATCGACCAATCATATGTGCAATGCTAGGTGATATATGTTTACTATTATTCTTTGACGTATGTCTTGCATGCTTAGAATAGATCACGTAAACAAGATAAAGCATAATATGATGAGACCTCGCACGAAGAAAACTTAAAACCTCCAATTGAACTTAAAAACTCAATTAGAATATTAAATCGATTAACGGGCGCATATGAATGGTGTCTATGGTCCGAGCCTATCCAATTACTAGGTCTTAGGCATATTGTACAAATATATCTCGATGTCTCACGAGTCGTGGGTCGAGCTATAGGAAGATGATATGTCTATTGCCTCGATGCACAGTTTAGTGCCAAGGAAGGGGATAGCAAGGTTCTAGGCGCTGTCTCACGAGTCGTGGGGCGTCTAGGATTGAACTATTTCTCTTCACGAGTATTGGACATGATTTAACGCGAGTAAGTATGGATGTCTCACGAGTCGTGGGTCCATAACGAAAACCGAGGCTGAATGAACTCAAGGGTTAGCTGGGATGGTTAACCGGCGACGTGATCGCCCACCAAGTGGATCAATTGGTATGGCCAACGAGTCGTGGGTACTGAGCGATTGCATTTGGGCCTTGAGGCCATTAGGAAATTTTTATTTCCCGAACCTTATGTGGGGGCATAAGTATTCGACAAAAATAGTGGGAGTAATTTACAAATGAAAACCATGTTTGTAAATTATGCATTGATATTAATCTGCCGCGTATTTATCGTCATGTTTATGATAGTTTATCATAAGTTATATATCCATGAATATTTACCATCATACTTGAATCAAATAAATTGACTGAACTCAAATGAATTTTTGAATGACTTCGAAACTTGAGAAATTATTCTCGAGTCCAAGCAAGGACTAATCTCCTTACAAAGATTTCATTGTTTTTCCTTTCGAAGTTACACTTCGACTGGAATGATGATAGGTTTCACCAAGCTGCCTTTTTTTCGAAGTTACTCTTCAAATAAGAAAGGTGATAAGTTTCACCAGAGGGTTGAGGATGGTTCTCAAGCCCAAATTTTCTTGAAGGCAAACATGAAGTCTCCCATGAATGGGAAGTAACATCTTGTGAAAAGGCCTCAAAAGGCTCGAGAGATGGAAGAAGAGGAATGTATCCTCTCTAAAGGGAAATAACCTTGGAGGTTTTTCTGTAAGGATGATAAGTTGAAAAGTCAATCAAAATGATTCTTCCATGGATTAAGATCAAGGGAAAAGGGAATTGAACCTATTCATCCCATAATGGATGATTAAATTTTATTGAACTTAACCTTATGGTTAAAGTAATGCATAAGGGTGTTGGATGCCCGATGAAGCACTCATTGATGCATTCAATGCATCTAAAGCCATGAATTATTTAGATCATTGGAATTTGCTTATACCATCCCTTGTCTTAAGGGATGTGATAGTTCCATAATGGTTGGAACTGATTGCGCTATAAGATTTATACGCAAAAGGTGTACATAAGCAAATGAGTATGGATACTCATATATCGACTAAATAAAATATGCATAGTCAATAAAATATAAATAATCAAGATTTCACACACTTGAGTCGTTGTAAAAACCGAAAGGCGATACACGAATACTGAAACATATTTCCGAATTAAAAGATTCAAAGACTGAGCTCGACTGGGTCGAGCTTGACTGGGATGCTGTACATAGTAACCGACTTTCGAATCTTGCTTAATGGAAATTGGATTTAGTAGTTGGTTGCTAGGCAACCAAGAGGCATAAACAAATGCAATGGATTTAATCCATTTATAAGTGTGTAGAAACGCTAAAGCATTAGTGGGAGATAAGGCGTCTCTAGTACCCTCATGGGTAAAAGTATGTTGTGATGTACAATTCCAAATTACTTTTGGGATAAAAGAAAAGAGCCTAATCAATGAAAGCATGTAAGATATTTGGATCGATTCAAAATCAAACATGCATTGGCAATACGCCATTGATTATTTAATAGAGAATTAGATTCTCGAAATGTAAGACCCGCTCGAAACGTTGTATGTTATCAAGCATTCTGGACATGTAAATGTCCATTAAGAAATCTTACATGAAATTCCTTATTCAAACAAATAAAACTTGATCGAGAAAATCGAAGATACTGAGCTAAGTATCTCTGAAGCCAGTTCCAAAACATATCACGTGATATGAGTTTTGGTATTGTACCTTCATATGCATTCATGCGCATATGGGGTCTCCCGCTTATGTGAATAAGCTGGTGGGAGATAAGTTGGACGTAAAGTCGTGGGGTATCCAGAAAACTCTATAGGATACAAGTTCTACGATCCTACAAGATAAACTACGTTTGTCTCAAGGAACGCACACTTCTTGGAGAAGGATTTCTTGCTAGGCAAGAAGGAACACAACGTAGAACTAGATGAGGTCACTGAAGCTGAAAAGGCCGAAGAGGTCAATCAAGCCGACCCATCACCACAGGCAGTGGGAGAACAAGAGCATGAAAGTGCACCAGAAAGTACACCGGTACTTCGTAAGTCAGAAAGACAACGTAGAGAACCCGAGAGGTACTACGGTCTGCTGCGTGAGACTAGACAGTCTCTAACCAACCCAAGGACTTACGAAGAGGCTATGCTAGGCATAGACTCGGGAAAGTGGCGTGAAGCCATGGAATTCGAATTGGACTCCATGCACTCGAACAAGGTCTGGGCCTTGGTAGATCCACCAGTGGGAGTAGCTCCCGTGGGTTGCAAGTGGATCTATAAGCAAAAGCTTGGAGTGGACGGAGAGGTAATAACCTACAAGACGCGACTAGTGGCAAAAGGATACACTCAAAGGCCAGGCATCGACTTTGAGGAGATCTTCTCGCCCGTCGCAATGTCTAAATCCATTCAAATCTTGCTGACCATAGCTGCGTGGTATAACTACGAGATATGGTAGATGGATGTAAGGACTGCCTTTCTCAATGGGGACATTGACAAGGAGATCTACATGGAGCAACCAAAAGGATATACATCCAAAGGAGATGAACACAAGGTGTGCAAACTCCAGAGGTCCATTTATGGACTGAAGCAAGCTTCCCGAAGTTGGAACATTTGTTTCGATGAGACAATCCAAACTTTTGGATTCATCAAAAACATATTCAAACCTTGCGTGTACAAGAAGATCAGTGGGAGTATAGTTGAATTTTGGTGCTTTACGTTGATGACATTCTTCTCATTGAAAACAATGTGAAAGTGTTGTACGAAACTAAAGCATGGTTATCTACACAATTCTCAATGAAGGAATTGGGAGAAGCATCCTTTGTACTGGGTATAAGGATCTACCGAAATAGATCAAAAGGACTGTTGGGCCTCTCCCAATTGCAGTACATAGATAAAATCTTGAAAAAATTTAATATGAAAGAATCCAAGAGAGGATTGCTTCCAATGAGACATGAAATTGCACTCTCTAAGTCTATGGCCCCAAAGACGCCTGAAGAGAGAAGCAATATGTCTCGAGTACCATATGCATCCGCAATAGGAAGCATAATGTATGGTATGTTATGTACGAGACCAGACGTAGCTTACGCTTTAAGCGTTACAAATCGCTACCAGTCTGATCCAGGTGAGCAGCACTGGATAGCCATAAAGACAATTCTGAAGTACCTGAGAAGGACTGAGGAATTGTTCTTGGTATATGGTGGAAGAGAATTGAAATTGGAAGGCTATACTGATTCTAGCTTCCAATGTAATGTAGACGACTTCAAGTCGACATCTGGATACGTGTTCTGCCTCAATAGTGGTGCGGTAAGTTGGAAGAGCTCCAAGCAAAACACTACCGCAGATTCAACCACCGAGACAGAATACATTGCCGCAAGTAAAGCAGCAAAGGAAGGTGTTTGGATGAAAAAACTTCATCCAGGAATTGGATGTGATACCTAGCATTGTCGAGCCATTACTATATTCTGTGATAATAATGGAGCTATCTCGCAAGCGAAGGAGTCGAGATCTCATCAGAATCCAAGCACGAACTAAGACGATACCATTTGATATTTATATCATTGGTAGAGGAGACATAAAGATGGAACGTGTCACCTCAAGGGATAATACGACGGACCCGTTGTCTAAGCCATTGCCTCAAAGGCATCCGAAAACATCTGTCCAAGATGGGAATCAGAAGTATGAAAAGTTGGCTTTAGTACAAGTGGGAGATTGATAGAATAGTGTCCTGCAAGCCAACTGTTTTGGCTGCATTTAATTGAAAGGACCATTCGATTGGATTAATAAATGCATTTATATATATGGTCATCTTTATCTTATGTAATAATTATCTATGCATAAGGATAGAAGTCCTTAGATCACAAGGCTATGGGACAACCCGTGGACTGATCTCCAAGGCCGTGATCTAGAACATATTCAAGAGTCGTAGAATCCAATCAAGATAGGACATCGTTGGATTCGGTTAGACTCTCACTATTGTGTATACTCCGATAAACTGGAGAACGCTGGGGTCCACGAGCGTGACTGGGAAAGTCGATACACATAAGTGGGTGGCTTGCTGGGATGGCAAGCGCACTGAATACCCCAATAACTCACCATGGAAGCGGTAGTCGCATATCGGGGTTGAAGTTATTCCAATTTACAATAGTCTACGAGGAACGATCCCTAACTACTTGAGATGATAGGGTTTATCTGGTGCGAGAACGTCTATACTTTGATGTGAGTTTCCGACTGACTGGAGATTACCTGAAGGTCTCTATGGACTCATGTTGGGTATAGAGGAACTCGTATGCAGGTTCATATTATCAACAAAGGATCCATTGACCCGACTTGATAGGTTGGGAAATTCTCCTATGGATTTCTGTGAGAAATTAATTCTGGTAAAATCCTTGGCCGAGGTATCTGACGGCTTTATGTAAGTAGCTCATAAAGGTTAAGTCAAAGAGAATTATTTCGAGACCAGAATGCATAAGGTCAAGACAAAAGAAAAGGGAAACCGATGAAAGACCATACCCTTAAGTCTCGACTGGGAGATTGATCGATGGAGAGATTATGTCGTATACGGAAATTGTAAATGAGATAAAAGGTTCACTGAATTAATTCACCAGTGATTGGGCTCCATGGGCTTGTGGCTGGACATCGACCGTGGAGTGTGGGAGAATTCCCAAATTGGCAGGGGTGCTAATTTTGGAATGGTCAATCGACAGAGTGTTCGATTGATTTAGAGTAAGTCTTACTCGAATAATTAAATAATATTTAATTATAACCCACGGCCAATTATGTGGTGAACCTACGGGGGCATACACAATACACATGAAGCGAAAGCGAGGAAATAAGAACGACCGAGTCGACTGGGTCGACTGGGTGAATAATCGACTGGGTCGATTATTATGGGTGGGTCGACTGGGTCGACCCAATTGGAACAAATTGGGATCCAATTGGAATTGGATCAGGATCATAAATTAAATTGGAATTTAATTTGTGGATTAATTAATTAAGTTGGATTTAATTAATTAGAAGGGATTTTAATTAAATGGGCTTAGAGTCTGATTTAATTAAATGGGAGATTAAGTTAATTAATTGGGCTATTTAATTGGGAGATTAAATAAAGCCTGGTCAAATTAATTAACTGGGCCATGAATTAATTAGAAGACTTGGTCTTCCAATTAAAGAGGGTCATGGCCCATGTAGGAGAGAAGAGCCCTAGTCCTAATAGGACTAGGTTAGAGAGATAACTATAAGTAGCTATCTTGTAGTTATTTTTCACACAACTCAAAAAGCAAAATTTGAGCAAGAGGAAAAATTCTCTCTCCCCTCTCCCAGTAATAGTCGACCGAACCCTGTCTTCCTTTTGGAAGAATTTTTCGTTTTCGACTTTGTTCCTAAATCGTTCCTAAATCCTAGATCATAATATATCTTGTGTTCTAGCTGATCAAGATTTATTATTTTCATGTAATTGTGGTGTATCAACCCGTAGAGGCGCAACACGTGGGGCGCTACTGCAGAGCTTGGGTCGATTTTGCTGAGGAGAATTTCAGAGTCCGTTTTGCTGACTGCCAACTTGGATTTGCAAGGAGATAGGTATAACGTGCAAACTTATACTATCGTTTTATTTATTCATATATATACAACTAGAGAGTATCCTGGCAAGATTCCGTAAGAGGTCCTAAAATTTTTATATTCCGCTGTGCCTAGGGCTGTTTATCTTACCGAATCCCAACAGAGTTTGGCCTAGAGCTTCGAAAAATAATTATATGTGAATTAATTTTATTAAATTAGAATTTGATAATAATTAATTATATGAAAATTAATTATTAAATAATAACATCATAATAGTTTATAAAATAGGCTGATTTTTTGCTTCTGTAGATCCTAAAAGTGATTATGATATTCGAGACCAAACACCATGAAAATTACCATTGACTAAAACTAATTTTCATAATTAGTGTCAAACATTTTGAAAATCACAATAGAGAACTATAAGTGTTTTTAAATAGCTCCCACGACTGGGCAAAATTCACCCCAAGAGTACCATAATTTTAAAATAAGAAGATTTGTAGGCCTGGGATCTGTGTGTGGTAGTTGGGCTGGCCCAGTGGAAGAGGGGCTACAAAAGGATAAGCTAATTTTGACAATAAAATGAGGCCCGGCCCTGAATTCAAATCCTACTATTAGGGTCGAGTGTACCCAACCCTTGAAATAGTTGAAATGAATGGACTTGTCCACCTCAGTATACAAAATCAATTTATTTTAGTGGCATTCAGATTTGGATCCGGATCCGGATCCAATCTTATCAAAATTTTAGAACCTTTATTGTATTCAAGTCCATTATACAATATATTTTGATTGTCAATGAGATTGTAGTCTAGTGATAAAGTTGAGGCCCCAAGATTAAGAAGTTTTGAATATGATACAATTAATGCGGTGTTTTTTTAATTTTATTACTAACACTTGTATTTAGTTTAACTTTGTATTTGATAGTATTTGAAAAAAATTATGATGTAATAGAAAGATTATTCCCATTTGTACTTAGTACCTTGTGCTTCTATTAAAAGCTTCTCAATGCAATAAATACTCAACTTCTAACCTTGAACTTTGTCTATAACCCACTAGACCTAGACTTAAAAAAACTGCGACTCAAAGTTTTTATCAATCTGAAACAATGATTTTAGTAATATATCACAAAAAAAAAAAAAAAAAATGCTATTAGGTAAAAGTTGAATTAAAAAAAATATTTCATTGAAATTAAAATATGATCAACGTTATAATATAATGATATATTATGTGTACATAATTTATTTAATCAAAACTCATCAGTTTCATATTCGTTGCAGTAAGAGAAGGATTACATTTGGCTTGAGAAAGAAGGATTCCTAAGCTGGAAATCAAGTCGGACTCGGAAGTGGTAGTGAATTTCATTAAAGATGCAAATGTCGACATCAGGGGCGGATCTACAGCCCTTATTGGGGGGGGCCCCCCCAAGATTTTTGAATATTTTGTTCTAGTTACTTATATATTCACAATATATTTATTTATTTGCATTGATTTTTATTGTTCTCTTTAAAAAGTCCAATTGTAAAGATTAATTATACACACAGTATACTTATCAAGATTTAATATATATTTTGTCTTAACCAAATAACTGTAATGTTCAATTGAAAATCTTTATATAATTTTACAAAAATTAAATCAAAGACCTATAAATTATTCTTCTTAAATCCAATATAGGAAAAGTATATTTTATTTTTATATAGTCCAAAATAGATTAAATATTATTATTTAAATATATATTTTTTGTTAATAATATGTTTCGGCCCCCTCGACTTTTGAATCCTGGATCCGCCTCTGGTCGAAATTCATCCTCTAGGGAACATCATCAGGGATTGCCAGAATCTTATCCGAGTGCTAAGGGAATGCCGACTTATCCATAAGAGAAGAAGCGGGAAACACATGTGCGGATGCACTAGTGAAGAATGACCATAGTTTAGAAGATTTTGTGATTTGGGAGACTGCCCCAGAATTTATGCTACCTCTGTTGAGAGAGGATTTGACGTAATTATCTGTTTTAAAAAAAAAAAAAATTGTTTCACTAGTTCTAAATATCATTTGTATAATCAAACTATCATCGTCAAAATTTTATATCGAATATAAAATCGTAATAGAAAATTATATTTGACTCAATCTCATGTTCGAATCAAATTAAAATCCATCATATCTTTCTATCAAATACATATCCTTATAATAGATTAGATTCACTCAAATTGGGAGCTAAATTCACACTCAATTTACATCAACTTGCAATATGTAATGTTGCATGTACTATAAAGTTGTCTTGTGCACATGAAAATATCCAAGTCCTCCAATAATGCCTACATTGAACAAGCAAAAGACCCACTAATAAACCTAGAAAACAAAAAACACAAAGAGGACACCAAACCACCAACTTGTTTTCTTGTTTTTCACATTCAAATTTCAACCCTCTACCCCTATAAGTCTTTGTTTCTTTCTTTGCTTTCATCATCACAATTCCCACTTCCTCCCCCAACTTTCACTTTCTCATGTCTATCTATTCATTAGGTTTTCTCCTCACTTTCTTTTGTTGAAGTCAAAAAGTACTTTTGAGTGTATTTGGGACAACCATAAAGAAAAACCAACTTTGCATGACATTTTATCAACAATTTCAAAAGTTGCACTTAAAGTGCACAAACCAAATTAAAGGAACAATTGAATTCTAGTGCACCCTTTATGTCATGGCTCCCACACGTTATAGTAATTCCTTTGATTCACTCTAGTAACATATTTAATTTGGAGATATATGGTACATAAATAAGAGTTAAGACACTTCCATGTACACAATCTGAAAAATACATGTATATATATTGAGTTAACGTCAATTTCCACGGGCCTTGAAATGCATAAATGTCCAATTTACTCCCTTGTGGTTTGAAAAAGAGCATTTTACCCCCTGCGAATATTTTAAAGAAACAATTTACCTCTTTTAGTCGAAGAGTGTAACTCACTCTTCGAAATTGAGAGTGGGCATGGAAAATGTTTTGAGTAACATAGGGGAGTTAAAATTGCTACATTTATCATAATACCGGGGATAAATTATCATATTTATCATAACACGAAGGGGTAAACTGTCATATTATCATAACAGGGGTAAATTGCCATATTTATCATTACACGGAAGGATAAACTGTCATATTATCATAATACATGGGGTAAAATGTCACTTATAAAAATATCAAAAAATAAAATATTCTTTTTCAAATTACATGTAAATAAGTTCAACATTATGAATATTATGGGGTAAATTGTCATTAATTATATATATATTTTTAATATTTGGGTAAGTAGTTTGACTTTACCGGACTCGTTTATATCACTAATAATGGCCTTCTCTTTCCGATAGTCTATTTCAAGTTTATGTATCTAATACCACATGCAAGATATGGGAAAAGAAGAAAAGCAAACATAAAATTCTGAATAATAAATGTGGCTTCAGAAATGCACATAGGATCATAAATGGCATTGAAATGTAATTAGCCGTTGTCTTATTGTATAGCTTTAATAAATAAGTGGAAACAAGAATCCAATGATGCACAAGATGTATTAGAGTTTTCATAGATCAAAATTTCGTTTTGAGCGTATGTTTTAATCACTTAATTATTAAATTTTTTTTGAGATTTTTAAAAAATGATTCGAAAACACTAAGAAAAAATTATGAAAAAAAATAAGAAAATCTTAGGCTAATAAAAGGTTCAAAATTACATCTTGTTTTCGATTCATTTAATTCAAAGCAAAAACTTTTCTATATTTTCGACGAAAAGAATGAAATTTTGATCCATGATGTATTACCCGTTGGAAACTATACAAAGAGATAGTTTATAATTTCTTAAGAATTTATCATGGCCCTAACATATAATGCTAAAATGAATCACCTAATTTGTTCATCACTCCCATGCCTATTAATCGTGTCGAAATTAGATAACCTAATTCTTACTATCAAGAACTAAAAAAATATAAAAAGTAGTAAATAATTAGTAAAACAGAAGTTTTTCCCTAAAAAAAAAGAAAAAAGAAAATTATACAAGTTTGTATGAGACGACGTAGTTAATTCACTTATAATAACGATTTACTAAGACAAACAAGATAGTTCTCGTTTTCGTGAGTGCCATGTGGTTCGATTATGTAAGTTCAAAATAAAATTGGACATAGGTTTCATTGTATTCTAAATGCTAATCGCAATTCTTATGCTTTAAAAAAATAGCATTGCAATACGTCTTGATGTCATTTTTGCGATTTAATTCATTCTCTCTTCTCCTACCATATTTTCAAAAAAAAATACAAAGATTTTCTATTAACCATAATGAACACTATTGAAAATCAAAAAATTATTGCACAGTCCAAATATATGAGAGTTTTATAGACTTTTGTGATTATGAATTCACCAAATCATTAATTATTATGATATCCACAAGGTCTATGATATATGTAAGAATTTCAAATAATTTAAAAAAAAATCATGAGTTTGCTTACAAAATACACTGCACAAGCACAGGATATATCAAATGAGTCAAAAGAATCATTTAATTTTTTTGACATTTTCCTTTACTTTACTCTTCAATAAACAGCTAATCCCACTTCTAAGTCATAATTCTTTTTTTAATTTCCTCACTTTATGCTCGTGTGAATATCCAAAAATTCCACCAAAAAATGTCAATCTGATTCGCATATACTCATTTACTTAGTAAACAAATTAAACTTAAGCCAATAAATTGAAATTTAATGGCAATTATTATTATTCAGAAAAACAAAGCAATGGATTAAAAGCAAAGATGAGTTCATTTTCACTCATCCCTTTTTTCCAAACTGCCAATTATAGATGATATTTATGATATAAAAATATTAGTTGTGGTTTTACATATAAAATGGTAAATCATTAATTAAAAGCAAAACTACTAAAAAAATATAATTTTTTTAAAACAATAATAAAAATAAAAAACTCACTCAAGAATTAGATGACCCTGCAACCCTTGGAGAGGTAACCGGAAACAAAGGTAAAAGTCGGGGCTCCGAATCTCTCGGAGTATTCGCCGGAGACGGGTGCAAATAAAATCCTTTTTCTTCAATCGCCTTATCCTCCGCCTTAATATCCAAGTTGTTGTTGTTACCAGACCCACTTCGATTAAACGGGTCGGGTATCAGAGGCGTAACCGGGCTGAGCACCAAGGATGGAAAATCAAGAATACTAGGCGAAAGAATATCCGGCGTTCCGGGTCTCGGAGAACCCGAATACCCGGAAAACAAACCCGGTCTACTGCTTACCAAACCCGGGCCCAAAGGGCTGATCTTGAAGTTCTTCATACTGTTTCTGCGTTCGTAGAGCTTCGAACCGGATTTATCTTTTCTGGGTCCAGATTTTATAGGTGGGATCGGGTTTCTGACCGGGTTGGATCGTGTGGGGGGCCGGGCAGGGTCCGTTGACCCGGTTAGCATTTGGACTACTTGCTTGAATGAAGATGTATCAGCCTGGACGAAGGTGGTCGGGTACGGGCTGTTGGGTTCGGATCTGGTTATGGGAATGGAGGGATGCGGCGGCGATGGGTGGTGGTGGTGGCCATTGGTGCTACTGCTGCTTGAACTGTTGGAGCTATGACTTTTTGGAGATTGAATTAAAGATGGGTTTTGATTTTTTTCTTGGATTAATCTTGGTGAGTTCACCATTTTTAATTAATAATGTTTTGAAGAGGGAAAAAGATTTAAGAACAAACCATATGAGTAGAAGAAGAGGGAGGGGGTTGAGGATTTTTTATTTTTGCTTCTAACTTTATTTAATTTTGGGAAGAAATAGGGTCATTTGGATTGAGGAAGCCCAACAGATATAGAAAAATAGGCGCGTGAAGTAACTTGCGCTTATAGCAAAAGCAACTCCAATAAAAAAAAAAAGCCCAAAATTTGGACTTAAATCACCCTTCTGTATTTTTTGCAATATAGTATTGTATTATTTTGCACCGTTGTAAAAGAAAGTTTACTCATACAATAAGGGTTCAAAAGTGGGGCATCATTGTTAAAATGAATTTGAACTAAATTCATTGATTAACTTACCATAAAGCTAAAATTAATGTATATTTAGAAATGAATTGAAAGTAAATTTAGACTAATTTAGAAAAAAAAAAATAGTTAGATTTGTTTTGTGTGAAATTTACGATATCATGATTATCGATTATAGACAATGAAATACTTGATCGAGACGTTAATATTATATTTTGTAGTTGTGATTTATATTTAGATTATTATTATATTTTTTTTTTAATTGTGTACCGAATGTATAATTTTTTTCATCTCTTTTCTTCTTTGTTTGCTTTTCTGGATTTTGAAATTACTAAAGAAATATGAATTCTACTTTTTAATATAGTAAAAAAGTTATAGCGTCATTTCAATTTTTTTGACCGTCGGAGATGACATAGTAAAATGTTACCGTTAGATTAATTCCCGTTAATATATAGAATTCCTGAGTCGCGCCCATCTTTGGGTTTTAAACGAGGGAGGTGTACGTGTGCATTTTGCCATTTCAATTTTTTGACCGTTGGAGATGACATAGCAAAATGTTATCGTTGGATTCATTCCCATTAAAATATAGAGTTTCTTAGCCGCGCCCATTTTGGTTTCAAATGGGGGAGATGTGTATTTTGCCCTCTCTTTTGGGTCCTATTGGAGTGATTCTTTTGTGAACTTTGAACCTAAAATGCCTTAGGTCCTCTTTTAAAGACTCCATTGGAGTTGATATGATATACAAACATACTTCGCAAAATTAAAATATACAACAAATATTTATTAGATACAATATTTATAATGTAACACATCATGTGGCAATGTTCACAATCAAATTTAATAAAACTTGAATATGCATATCAATCACGTGTGAGATTCCGAACTTTACTAATCCACTATAATTATTAAGAAAAATGCAAGGCAACAAACCACATTTCACATTCATGCGGCGTGCCCTTAATCCACATACGTAGTATGAAGACGAAAGCTAAATTAAAAATGTTGATCCCAAGTGGTCAGATGAGGTTTAGAGGGAGGGGGGGGGGGTGAATAAACCTCTTTAAATTTTTTTTCCAATTTTAACTTTAAAACCTTTTCTTTAACCTTGAGCAGACTAAGCTGATCAGATTAGTAAGTTAAAAGTCTGTTCGCGAACAAATCTTTGAACAGATTTGATGACCACTCGTCTGATAATTACTTAGCTGATTTTGTCAAAATCAGTTTTAATACTTAGAGTACTTGCAGCGGATTCTTCAAAGTGTTTTTCACAAGTAATCTCAGCAGTTTGAAAAGTGTTTCCCCAGTTTTATAAACTCCTTTTAATATCTTTTCAAACAGTTAAATAAAGTGTTTTTATGCAATCAGAAAATATGCAAGTTTAAAAGCAATGTAAAAACACAAGTAATTTTTTATATTGGTTATATGGATGTAAATATCCTTTAATCCACTCGTCCAAGTCACAAAGATCTTGGGTTATACTAGAAACACAAAGTAACCAGTACACTCTGCTTACGCCGATCAACAAATGAACATGCCGTAAGTGCGCAGTAAGAAATCACAAAGAAATCCTACTCTCTGAAGTAATATCACTCACTTAGATGGATATCTACTTCTCACAACACTCTTGTTTACAAAATCACTCAGAAGATGTATTTTTCTTTGTTCTTCAACTTCGCTTTTCGTCAACAGATGACTAAGCTGATGAGTGAGCTGTTCTTGAGACTTAAAGAGTTCTGCTTCGAAAATTCTCTCAGAAGTTGTGTTGCTTACAATCTCTTCGTCTCTTTCATCTATTTATACTTGAGGTTTGAAAAATGTCCGTTGAAGAGAGACATGATTCAAATTCCTCGAGTACTGGTCCTTAAAATCCGCGAACGGCTCTTTTGCAGTCTGTCCGTACTGTCAACAGTACTATTCTGCAGGCAGCATTAAATGCACCCAGCTGATGCGAATCATTTCTTCAATTATTTGTCTTAAATATCATTGTACTTCAGCATTTATTACTTCCAGGGCATTTATTACCGTTGGGAAGACTTTATTATCCTTTCCACTTGGCTGTCGGAAGTGCACGTCTGATGGCGAACCAAGCTGATCTCAAACTTGAACAAATCTGATTTGAGTCGGCTGATCTTCATCAGTCTGATAACTTTCCTTCAGCAGATCAGAAGTCTTGGACCTTGAAATTTTGACCCATCTGATGTCTTCTTGTACTTAGTCAAAATTCCTTCCAAAGGGATCATCAGCTAAGTTACTCCATACTTAGCAGATTTTGAAGTTTTGGAATGCATCAAAACCTCCCTTCTAAAATTTGTCTTCAGTGCCTTCATCTTCATCCTTATCCAACAATTTCCCCCTTTTTGATGATGACAAAACTTCAGCTGAGTACCTGTTAAAATACCTAAACTAAAGATTGTAATCCTCAAAATTTTCTGAGATAGAAAAAGTATATTGGATTGAACTTGTCTGTTTATTGATATTTGAAAATAGTTACAAGTACAAGTTCATCAGATGAGATGTCTGAAGAATGGATAAAGTAAACTGATTACAAAGATTTTACAAGTTCTAACTATCAGCTTCTTCATCAGATTCTTCAAGCACTTCTTCGTATTCATAAGATGACTCCTCATCATCTTCCTCTTCATCTTCATCAGCTTTTTCACCTTGAAGGATGACTTCTTTAGCAGCTTCCATTTTCTCTTTAAGTTGCTGCTCTCTTAGAAGTTCCATCGCCTTCCTAGCTGATTCTGTATTTTTGTACTTAGTTAAAGGCTCTGATTGATCAGCAGCAGAATCTTTGGATTTAGCCATTACTTCATCAGTTTTGGCTTCTTCCTTGGTCTCTTCTTCAGACTTGTCTTTGCCTTGAACCTTTCCAAGTTCTTCTTCAGCTGTCTTGGTCAGTTCAGCAGTTTCATCAGTTTTCTTTTCGTCAGCAGCAGAGGTTTCCTTGGTTGATTCTTCCCCTTTATCTTCCCCCTTTTTGTCATCATCAGACTTGATGACTTCTTCAGGTTTAGCAGCAGGGTTGAGTGCAACTGTTGGAACCTTCATAGCAGCGCCTATAGTCTTTAAATTCTGATTAACTACATCATGACTTGATGTAAGGTGATGAAGAGTTGTGCTGATGTTGTCAGTCTGATCATTGAAGTAGTCAATGTTGAGATTTATAGTTGCAATTTCATTTTGGATTGCCTGTGCAGCATTTGATACTTCTTGCAACATCCCTAAGTTGACATCCTTCTCCTCTTCACTGACTTTGATGAAGGTTGCAGTCAGATCAGCTATCTTGTGTTCAGCTCTTTGGAGGGCAGTATGAAGGTGATTTACATCGGCCTTCATATCTTCCACATTTATGTTCATTTCAGTTAAGCTGTTTACTAACTGCAAGGAGTTGTCTTGAGGAACAGGGAAACTTGTGATTTCAGTCTTGATAATCTTTTCAGTAGACTGTTGCACAGTTTCCAGCTGAAGTTTGTTGGACTCTGCCAACTCTGCCTTAAGTTCATTCTTCAACTCCTCTTTGACCTTCATCAGCTGCTGGTGATGCTTTTCTTCCAGTTCCTTTACTGAATCCTCCATCAGCATCTGGAAAGCTTCCATCAGTGATGAGTGTTCATCACCTGATGAAGCAGAAGCAGCAGCTTCATCCTTTTCCTCAGTTGCCTGGTGGACATGAACGTCTTCCATCTTCGTCTCCTGATGATCTTCAGAATCCTTAGCATTCCACTCAATGGCTAAGGGCTTGTCAGCAGCCTTTTCAGCAGACTTGTCAGCAGTCTGGTCAGCAGACTTGTCAGCAGTCTGGTCAGCAGACTTGTCAGTAGTTTGGTCAGTAGACTTGTCAGCAGGCTTGTTCGCAGCTTTGTGTTCATCAGTGACTTCATCATAGAATAGGTTAGTGATTGTGCCATCATCATTGAAGCAAGTTGTTTGTCTAATTTGCCTCACAATGATCCAAGGGTTGACAAAGGCGTTATTTCCCTTGGGCACCTCACTGAACTCCTTTACTTCCTTGCCAAAGATAATGTGCTGGATACTTGGCAGTTGGGGCAACTCACTTGAGTGACCCTGCTGATATCTTGACCTTTCCGCCCATCTCTTCAAGGCGGTCATAACAGCAATGTTCACAGCTCTGTCTTCAGCATTGTCTTTCTTTCTTCTCTTGGCAGGCAGGGAGTTGTCTATTTTCTTGGCCTCCTCCAGTGCAAACTCATTTGCATACTGATGCATAATGTCTCTGACATAACTGGGATCCAGGGCCTTCTGAATGGAGTTTGTTCTTAGCCAATTAAGAACCCATTGTTCTTCATCAGCTAACTCCTTAGAATTTTGAAGTTCAATTATGGATTTGTTCAATCTGTTGTCTCTCCAATTGATGTATCTTGGCTTCTCTTGATTGAACAATGTCTTCAACATCAGCTTTTGATCATAGTAAGCCAAGGACTTCTCAAATTTCTTGAAGAGTTCCCTATTTGCATATACTATGTTAAAAGCTCTTCTAACTTCAAACTTCTCCTTGGGTTTTGGCCCAGCAGCAGGCATCTTTGGCTTCTTAGGCTCTTCTTCACCATCAGCAGCCTCATTTATTTTGATGCTTCCTCCATGGACAGGTCCATAGGCATCAGTTTTGCTGAGTTCAATGGCAATAGCCAAATCAGCAGCCTCTGCAGCTTCCTTTTCAGCCTTAGACATCTGTCTTCTGGCTTCATCCTTAGCAGCTTGAGCCTTGCTTAGCTCAAGGGCCTTCTTCTCCTCCAATTCATCCTGTTTTCTTTGTTCAGCAGCTTCCCTTGCCTTTTTATCAGCTTTAGAGATCTTCTTTCTCTTTAGTACAATTTTCTTCTTTCCTTTGTCAGCTGGAGCAGGAGCTGGACCAGCAGAAGAAATGGGAGCAGCAGCTATAGGATGGATGATCATCACATCTGGATCATCTTGAGGTTGAGCAGCCTCAGCTGTTGGTGCAGTTTCAGTCAACTGTTGCTCATCAGCTTTTTCAGCAACAGAAGCCCCAACAGCTTCAAGGGGTCTTTCAGCAGATTCAGGACTTGATCTCACCAAGTCTACCAACTCAGTGTCCTTCTCTAAAAATGTCATCTGCTTCCTTGCTGACTTCTTTGACAGACCTTGAATAGGTCTTGAAGCAGCAGTATCCCTTAGTTGGCTCCTTGTCCTGTGAGAGACATTCTCAGCAGGTCTTTCAGCAGATGGAGTCCTTGAAGGTGATGCAGGTGAAGCAGTCCTGACATCAGCAGTGACTTGATCAATAATCTTCGTGGCTTGATCAGCAGCAGTCACTGACTCCATTTTCTTGGGAGCCTTCTCCTTTGGCTTATCAGCAGCCTTCTTCTTCCTTGTCTCAACAGCCAAGTCAGCTGTTTTGACTAACCTCCTTTGCCATTTGGCAGGAACCTCCTTTGGTTCCTCATCTTCATCCTCGTCAGGCTCACCAGCCTTCCTCTTCATAACAGGCAAGTACTTGGACATTGCCTTGGACTTATGGATCTCCTTTCCATTCAACATAACACAACCCAGTTTTGACAGTAGATAACTGAGTGTGATTCTGTGGTTGGTGTAGGGGCCTTTTCCTTTCTTCACTTCAAGGAAATCAGCGAAGATGTACCAAATAATGATGGACCAGTTGACTTCCAGCCCATAATAGATAGCAGCCATGATGCTGAACCTCTTCATGGTAACAACATCTAGAGAAAAAGTACATTTCTCTATCAGCTTAGAAACCATATCAGCCATCCTCTGATATTCGTCCTTCAGCTGTTTCTTCCTAATGTTGCCAGTCAACATTTCTCCTTCCTTGGCGCAGATCGCCCAGAATTGTTGGTGCTTATCTTCAGTCAGCACAGTAACATCGTGTCTTCCTCTGTTTGGGAGACCAAACGTCTCGTGAAGAACAGCAGGTGTGATGACCACAGATTTGTCATCGACTGTCGCCTTAATTTCCATGGAATTGTAATCAGCAGATGCCGTCTTGTAATACTCCATAACCTGGTCAGTCCAGATTACGCCTTCGTTGTACTCCATGAAATTCACCAACTGTGCAGATTTAAACTTTTCCAACAGCTCCTTCATCAAATCCGTACCAGATTGGTAGTAGGATTCATAAACTAGGAACATACCTTCAGCGGCCATATTAATCTGTTGGAAGTTAGAGAAATAGGAAGAATTTTGCAGAGAATTTTGCAAGTGAATTTTTCTCTCAAGTATGCTTTGAATGTTTAGGGTTCGTAAAGAGCTACACGGCTGATCAGATTGGGATTTATAGAGTTAGGGTATCTTGGATTCCGTGATACCATCTAACCGTTGAATCCGTTTCTTGTCAGTGCTGATCGTGCGGCGTCAGTTGTGACCTTTCAAATTCAAATCGCATTAAATGAGGAGCGGGAATTTGTACCGCTCTTCTATCACTTGTAAAAGCGTGTTTTAGAAGATGAAACGTTTTAAACAGTCAGCTTTTACATAAGCGATCAGATGAGTAAATTAAATACTTATCTGATGGACTAATGTCCTGATGACACAGTTGTTATCAGTGAAAGCCAATAGCTGATAACCTTCCTCAGCTGTTTGTCAATCCAGCTAGATAAATAAATCTTCATTCTTCAAGACTTTAATCTTCTGTTGAAAACATAACTTCAACTAACTGACATTAACAGATTTCATCTTTTAATCAGAAGTACCGCTAGTCTTACACGTTCCCCCTGACTTTAAGAATTCATAAGTTAACTAGTCTGTTGAGAGTTAATCCTTGAAGATAAATAAGATGAGTAAGCTGTTGAACTTCAGTCTTCTGATAAGTTCCCCATCAGCTTATCCATCTAATTTCAATAAACCTAGTTCAGCTCTTAGAGTTGAAAACCTTGTCTCACTTAAAGGTTTTGTGAAGATGTTAGCAATCTGATTTTCAGTAAATCATACTCTATTATGACATTTCCTTTCTCCACATGATCTCTAATGAAGTGATGCTTGATCTCAATATGCTTAGTCCTTGAATGACTTGTAGTATTCTGAGTAAGGCTGATTGCACTAGTATTGTCACAGTAGATTGGTATTCCACTGATCTTGATGTTGTAGTCTTCCAGTTGATGCTTCAACCATAAGATTTGTGCACAGCAAGCTCTAGCAGCTATGTATTCAGCTTCAGCAGTAGATATGGATACTGAAGTCTGTTTCTTACTCATCCATGAGATCAGACGACTACCTAAGAATTGACAGGCACCTGTTGTGCTTTTTCTATCAATCTTGCAGCCAGCAAGGTCAGAATCTGAATATCCAATAAGCTCGAATCCAGATTCTCTAGGATACTGTTGGTCTCAAGTGGTCAGAAGATGTTTAGAGGGGGGGGGGGTGAATAAACCTCTTTAAAATTTTCTTCAAATTTAACTTTAAAACTTTTACTTTTAACTGAACAGACTAAGCTGATCAGATTTGTTATTAACAGTTCTGTTCGCGAACAAATCTTTGAACAGTCTTGTTGACCACTCGTCTGATTATTACTTAGCTGATTTTGCTAAAATCAGTTTTAATACTTAGAGTACTTGCAGCGGATTTTCAAAGTGTTTTTCACAAGTAGTCTTAGTAGTTTGAAAAATGTTTCCCCAGTTTTATAAACTCCTTTTTAACTCTTTTTCAAACAGTTAACTTAAATGTGTTTTTATGCAAACAGAAAATATGTAAGTAAAATGCAAACAAAAACACAAGCAATTTTTATAGTGGTTATATGGATTTGAATATCCTTTAGTCCACTCTTCCAAGTCACACAGATCTTGGGTTATACTATAATCACAAAGTTTACAGTATACTCTGCTTGCGTCGAACAACAAATGAAACGACCACAAGTTCGCAATAGGAAATCACACAGAAGACCTATTCTCTGAAGTTTGATCACTCACAAAGATGGATCACAACTCCGCACAACACTCTTGTTTACAAAATCACTCAGAAGATGTATTTTTCTTGATTCTTCAACTCTGCTTTCGTCAACAAATGACTCAGCTGATGAGTGAGCTGTTCTTGAGACTTAAAGAATTTTGCTTCGGAAATTTCTCTCAGAAAGTGTGTTGCTTGTTTCTTCTTCGTCTCTTTCAGCTATTTATACTTGAGGATTGAAAAATGTCCGTTGAAGAGAGACAAGATTCAAATTCCTCGAGTACTGGTCCTTAAAATCCGCGAACGGCTCTTTTGCAGTCTGTCCGTACTATGAACAGTACTATTCTGCAGGCAGCATTAAATGCAGCATTAAATGCACCCAGCTGATGCGAAGCAATTCTTCAATCATTTGTCTTTAATAACCTTGTACTTCAGCATTTATTACTCCAAGGGGCATTTATTACCGTTGGGAACACTTCATGATCTTCTTCACTTGGCTGACAAAAGTACAAGTCTGATGGCGGACTCGGCTGATCTCAAACTTGAACAAATCTGATTTGAGTCGGCTGATCTTCATCAGTCTGATAACTTTACTTCAGCAGATCAGAAGTCTTGGACCTTGAAATTTTGACTCTTCTGATGTCTTCATTACTTAGTCGAAATTTCTTCTAAGGGATCATCAGCTAAGTTACTCCATACTTAGCCAATCTTTGAAGTTTTGGAATCCTTCAAAACCTCCCTTTACAAATTGTCTTCAGAGCCTTCATCTTCATCCTTATCCAACAGATACCACAATCCCAATTCTTGAGTGCCCTTAATATACTTCAGTATTCTCTTGGCAGCTAAGAGATGAGATTCCTCGGGATTTGATTGGAATCTTGCACAGACCCCAACTGAGTACATGATATCAGGTCTGCTTGCTGTTAGATACAACAATGACCCAATAATGCCTCTGTATTTGGTTATGTCCATTGATTTGCCATCTTCATCTTTATCCAAACGAAGACTTGTTGACATTGGAATAGTAGCAGTAGAGCTAGTCTCCATACCAAATTTCTTGAACAGATCCTTTGTGTATTTTGCTTGGCTGATGAAAATTCCATCAGGCAACTGTCTGACTTGCAATCCAAGAAAATAATTAAGTTCTCCCATCATGCTCATTTCAGTTTTGCATCAGCTTTGAGAACTTGTCACACATCTGTTGGTTAGTTGAACCAAAAATAATATCGTCCACATAAATTTGCACTAGCAAAATATGTTCTTCCCATTCAATAGTGAACAAGGTCTTGTCAACTTTACCTTTGCGAAATCCTTTAATTAAAAGAAAATCAGATAAGGTATCATACCATGCTCTTGGAGCCTGTTTCAGTCCATAAAGGGCTTTCTTCAGACGATACACCTTATCTTCTTCTTGATAGACTTCAAAACCAGGTGGTTGTTCAACGTAAACTTCTTCTTGCAATTCTCCATTGAGAAAAGCTGATTTCACATCCATCTGATAGACGGTGAAATTCTTGTGAGCAGCATAGGCAAGAAAGAGTCTGATTGCCTCTAATCTTGCTACTGGTGCAAACGTTTCATCAAAGGCAATGCCTTCTTCTTGGCAGTAACCCTTGGCCACTAATCTTGCTTTGTTTCTGGTGACTTCACCATCTTCATTCATCTTATTTCTGAATACCCATTTAGTGCCAATGACTCTTTGATGACTTGGTCTAGGAACTAAGTACCAGACTTCATTCCTTTCAAATTGATTTAGCTCTTCTTGCATAGCTTCAATCCAGTTGGAATCACTAAGAGCTTCTTCAATCTGTTTAGGCTCAATTTGAGATAGAAAACTAGCAAACATAGCATCTTGTGCAGCAGCTCTTCTTGTTTTCACTCTGTCTAAAGGGTCACCAATCACCAACTCTGGTGGGTGATTTCTGAGCCATCTGAGATCAGGTTGCAAATCATAATGTTGTCCTTTGTTTTGATCTTGCAACACTACTGTTGGAGATTCAGTAGTAGTCTGTTGAACCTTTGTTGTCTGTTGAACAGTCTCTGGTCTATCAGCTGTTCGTAACTCGTCTGTTAGACAATCAGCACTGTGATTTTGAACAGCACTTGAGTTATCAGCTGGGTTGAGATCATGTAGTATGATGGGAACATATTCTTCATTCTTTTCAACATTCAACTTCTGTAAATCAGCAGACAGATCTTGATTAACATTTTGATTCTTTTCAGAAGATTGACTTGGTTCATCAAATACTACATGAATGGATTCCTCTATTAGTAAAGTTCTTTTGTTAAACACTCTATAAGCTTTACTAACAGTTGAGTATCCTACAAAAACAGCTTCATCAGCCTTTTCTGCAAATGCAGTAAGGTGATTTTTACCATTATTTAAAAATAGCATTTACAACCAAAAATCTTAAAGTAATGAATGTTTGGCTTCCTGTTGTTCCAAACTTCATATGGAGTCTTGTTTTGGTGTTTGTTGATCATGCATCTGTTTTGGGTAAAACATGCTGTGTTTGTTGCTTCTGCCCAAAATCTTTGAGGCAGTTTAGCTTCAGCTATCATGGTTCTGACAGCTTCCTTTAGTGTTCTGTTTCTCCTTTCAGCAACACCATTTTGTTGAGGGGTTCTAGCAGCTGAATACTCATGATGTATTCCTTTGATATTACAATACTCTTCAACAGTAGAGTTTGTAAACTCTGTCCCTTTATCTGATCCGATCTTCAGTATCTTTATGCTTTTCTTATTTTGGATCAGCTCCATCAGATTAGTAAGATGTTCCTTGTTTTCACTTTTCTTTTTCATGAATATCACCCAAGTATATCTTGAATAGTCATCCACAACAGCTAGGCAGTATTTCTTTCCACCATTGCTGACTGGATCAATGGGTCCAAATAAGTCCATATGTAGCAGCTCCAATATTCTTCCAGAAGATTGATGCTTCTTACTTTTGAACGATGACTTGATTTGTTTACCCTTCTGACAAGCGTCACAAAGTTTATCTTTGCTCATGACTGTCTTTGGAATTCCTTCTACCAGATTATTCTTGATAAGTCTGTTGATGGTCTTGAAATTCACATGATTCATTCTTTTGTGCCACAGCCAACTAACTTCACTTGGTGTTGATGCCACCAATCAGATGTTTGAATTCTTGTTAGCAGAATTCCAGTCGACTATGTAGATATTCCCTTGTCGTCTTCCAGATAAAATTACCTTCTTTGTACCAATCTGTTCAATGTAGCACTTATCTGTTGAGAAGATGACTGAATATCCTTTGTCACAAAATTGACTTATGCTCAGCAGGTTGTACTTTAGGCCTTTAACATATGAGACGTCAGATATCTCTATGTTTCCCTTGATTAAGCTTCCTTTTGCTACAATCTTGCCTTCTTTACTGTCTCCAAAAGTAACTTTTGGACCATCAACAGCAACAACATCAGTCAGTTCATGTATGCTTCCACACATGTGCCTTGAACAGCCACTGTCCAAGTACCAAATCTTCTCTACTTTACTCCTACTCCTAATCCTAACCTACAAAACAAAATAAAATTGTTTTAGGTACCCTTATTGAGAGGGTCCTGAAGGATTAGTTCCACCTTTGACAACCCAAGATGATGAAGTCTTAGGCTTCTTAGGTTTATGAGTTTCAACAGGAGTATGAACAGCTTTACCTTTACCACGTTCATCAGATTTGTCATATTGTTGATGATCAGCATGATAAGGATAATTATCAAATGCAGAGTAAGATGCATGATAAGGAGGATATGCATGCATTGGATGAGCAGGATATGGTGCATAGTAAGTTGGAAATTGAGGTGCATGATACATAGGATGATATGCAGCAGGTTGCACATAATAAGACTCATTTCCATACCAAGCATTTTGATTTTTCTTATTCTTATGCTTCTTTGGTTTACTACTTGCTTGCTCATTAACAGACGACTTAGTTTTATCACAAGTCTGATTAGTTTTAGCCTTATCAGAGGACTTCCTAAGACTCTTCTATTTAGGCTTACTAGTCTGTTTTCCTACACTAGGCTCTTTGCTCTTTTTAGCCTTAGGAGTTTTCGTCTCCTTTAATACTTTCTCAGGTGAAGCAGGTCTAGCAGTTTGAACATACAGAATGACCTTACTATTGTCAGCAGATATAAATTTCTCAGTATGATTCAATTCTTGCTTATCCTGATCTAAATGTGTCTTCTGTTTACTAGACATGTGAGTGGATGCAACAGATGACTTCTCATGAGACTCAATGACTTTCTCAAGCTCCATGATTTTTCCTTTATAAACTTCACATTCAGCTTTCAGAGACTCATGTTCTTGCTCAAGCTGTTTATATTCAGCTGATTCTCTTGGCCTTTCAGCTGTGAGTTTCAGTGAACTATTTTGCTCTTTTAGCAATATCATCTCTTCCTTAAGCTTTTTATATGCTTCAACAATAGTAGTATTGTTAAGCATCATTTGTTCAAATGAACTGAATAGTTCATTCTCAAGAGGAGTTACCTCACTATCCTCAGAGTCATCAGATTCCTTAGCCATCAGGCAGAGAATGGCTGGACTCTCTTCATCAGAAGACTCTTCATCAGAAGTGTCAGAATCTGAATCAGATGAGTAAACGGCAGCTGGCTTTTCTGCTTCTGCTCCCATCGCCTTAGCTTTCTGATGCTTTCTTTCTTTTCTGATTCTCTTTTCTTCTTCAGAATACTTCTCAGCTTTAGGATATGGGCAGTCTCTAATGAAATGACCCAGTTTCCTGCAATTATAGCCCATCATCTTAGATTTTTAAGAATCTTTATCCTGAGAAGAAGAAGTAGGGTTAGAAGTAGAAGCATTGTTATATTTGTTCTTCATTTTTCGTTTGTAGAACTTTTTGAAGTTGTTCATCAGCAATGCAACGTCTCCAGCAGTGTACTCCTTTTTGTTGAGTATTGTGGCTTCATCAGATGAGTCCACGTCTTTGCTTTTGTGAGCTGGTCTTCTGGGATTTTCAGCAACAACAAGTGCAGCTGTGGGACTTGAAGTTGAGGTTTCTTCAACACCCATTCTTGGCAGTTTATACTCATACGCCTTGAGTACTGAGAACAGCTCGGTGAGAGAAATCTTGCCCAGATCTCTTGACTCTTCCATTGCTGTCACCTTCATGTTGAACTTTGGAGGTAGAGCCTTCAGAACTCTGACGGTTATCTTCTTTCCTTTTCCGTAAAGGTTTTTCCAAGCTTTAACACTTCATTCAACGTCCTCGTAAACCTTGTATCCATCTGGTCAATGGTTTCCGTGGACTTCATCTTGAAGTTGTTCAGCTTTTCCAGAGCAACACTCAGCTGATGCTCTTTGATGGCGTCGTTTCCTTCACTCATGTCACGAACTTTGTCCCACATTTCCTTTGCAGTTTTGTAATGTTTGACTTTGTCAAACCGATCATTGTCCAGGGCTTTGGTCATGATGAAACGGCCAACCTTATCCAGATTGAACAGCTTTATTTCTTCGGCTGTCATCTCCGTCGGATCTTTTTCCACCACCAGTTCAGCTTCATCAACAGTAATGGTCTTGGTGAATTTGAATGGACCTTTTATGATACATGTGTACATGTTATCATTATAGGCAGCTAAGAAGATCTCCATTCTGATCTTCCAGTCCTCAAAAGACATACCAGCAATGTGGGGAACATAGCTGATACAGTCCATTTTTCAAAAAGTTTTGATTTTTCAAAAAGATGATCTTTTGAAAAGTTTTAAAACCTTTGAAAAACAATTGGATCAAGCTCGTTGATCAGGCAGCTGATTCAAATGAACCACCTGCTCTGATACCACTTGTTGGTCCCAAGTGGTCAGATGAGGTTTAGAGGGGGGGGGGGTGAATAAACATCTTTAAAACCTTTTCTTTAACCTTGAGCAGACTAAGCTGATCAGCTTAGTAAGTTAAAAGTCTGTTCGCGAACAAATCTTTGAACAGATTTGATGACCACTCGTCTGATAATTACTTAGCTGATTTTGTCAAAATCAGTTTTAATACTTAGAGTACTTGCAGCGGATTCTTCAAAGTGTTTTTCACAAATAATCTCAGCAGTTTGAAAAGTGTTTCCCCAGTTTTATAAACTCCTTTTAATATCTTTTCAAACAGTTAAATAAAGTGTTTTTATGCAATCAGAAAATATGCAAGTTTAAAAGCAATGTAAAAACACAAGTAATTTTTATAGTGGTTATATGGATGTAAATATCCTTTAATCCACTCGTCCAAGTCACAAAGATCTTGGGTTATACTAGAAACACAAAGTAACCAGTACACTCTGCTTACGCCGATCAACAAATGAACAGGCCGTAAGTGCGCAGTAAGAAATCACAAAGAAATCCTACTCTCTGAAGTAATATCACTCACTTAGATGGATATCTACTTCTCACAACACTCTTGTTTACAAAATCACTCAGAAGATGTATTTTTCTTTGTTCTTCAATGACTAAGCTGATGAGTGAGCTGTTCTTGAGACTTAAAGAGTTCTGCTTCGAAAATTCTCTCAGAAGTTGTGTTGCTTACAATCTCTTCGTCTCTTTCATCTATTTATACTTGAGGTTTGAAAAATGTCCGTTGAAGAGAGACAGGATTCAAATTCCTCGAGTACTGGTCCTTAAAATCCGCGAACGGCTCTTTTGCAGTCTGTCCGTACTGTCAACAGTACTATTCTGCAGGCAGCATTAAATGCACCCAGCTGATGCGAAGCATTTCTTCAATCATTTGTCTTAAATATCCTTGTACTTCAGCATTTATTACTTCCAGGGCATTTATTACCGTTGGGAAGACTTTATGATCCTTTCCACTTGGCTGTCGGAAGTGCACGTCTGATGGCGAACCATGCTGATCTCAAACTTGAACAAATCTGATTTGAGTCGGCTGATCTTCATCAGTCTGATAACTTTCCTTCAGCAGATCAAAGTCTTGGACCTTGAAATTTTGACCCATCTGATGTCTTCTTGTACTTAGTCAAAATTCCTTCCAAAGGGATCATCAGCTAAGTTACTCCATACTTAGCAGATTTTGAAGTTTTGGAATGCATCAAAACCTCCCCTTTAAAATTTGTCTTCAGTGCCTTCATCTTCATCCTTATCCAACAAAAAACTTTTTTTTTTAATAAGTCATCTATCAGTAATCTCACAAGAGATGATTTATGTAGTTATTTAGTAAAATAAATATATTTAGTATGACTGATAATGCAAAACATCAATCCTTATCATACATAGTTAAAAAAAAACTAATTTGACTACAACGTTTTTATAATTGCAATACAGAATAATTTATCTATGACATGATTCTTATAATGACGTACTAAAATAAACATGATATTTAATTAAATTTATATTAAACGGTCTATTCATGCATGTAAAATTGTTGTGTGATTTTACTATTTATGAGGCTTAACCTGATGTATTTCAATCAATGCATCTCGTATCTCGTATAATATCATATTGTATCGTCTCGTATGATCGTATCTATATTCGTGCAACGTAACCAGTATAGGTGAAAACATGGTTGAGAGTTGGAAAGTGGATGCACGCGCTGTAGGAGAGAGTGGTGGAGTGGGAAGAAGTAGTCCAACTGGCACCAAGTTATTAGTGGTGATTGTAATTAGGGAGATGGTGGGGCTGAAGAAAAGGTCAAACAAGTTTGAATGTTTGGCATTGACTTGGAAGTTAAAAGGGACCCTTTCAATGCTTTGCCATTAGACTGTGCTAAGTGTAATAATGTTGAATTAATAAATGTTATCCTTTCAATTCTAATCTCTCTTTCACTTTTTCTTCCTCATAATTTCCTTTTTATTTATTGATATATTAATTATCACAAGTAAAGTTAGTGCAACGGTCAGATATATTATTGTCTAACTTCTTTTATTTTAAAACAATATAAAGTTTAATTAATGAAAAGAATTAATAAAACCAAAAATGGAATCAAGTTATTGGAGTGTGTTGGCTTGAATTTGTACGATAAGCACTCGTTTGAGTTAGTTTATTTAATTGTACACATATTAATGTCGATGCTTAAAATATTTATCATCTTGTTCTGAGAAAAAATTATAACGGTAATTGATTTTAATGTGTTCAAAAGTAAATCAAATTCATGCACAATCTCAAATTTGACGAGATAATCAGTATAGTTCTTCAGAGTTATTCAACTTATTTACGCCTAAACTTCTACTCTATTCATTTCATTTTAATTGTCATATTTGGTCATTTTAGATAAATTAAAAAACTCAATAATTAATCACTTTCCTAAGATAAATTAAAAGTAAAAAATATCATTTTAATGATTTATTTAATTAATGTCATTGATTTTTGCGCAATCTACTTTATAAGAACGTGTCAAAATTGAAAAAAAAATTGCAAAGAAAAATCAGATGTGACAAGTAATTCGAAACATGAAAAAGGGAGTATTTATCCAACATGAAAGTCTTTGTTAAGTAGTTATGGTATTATTTATGGTTTGAATTATTCAATTATTATAGTCTAGTTTAGGTTGTAAAATATGACTTTTTTTTTTGGTTAATTCAATATTTGTGTATTATTCCAAAGACTATTTGGAAAAGGAATACCAAATCAACACAACTACCCTCTCACATTAAACTAAGCTCTGGGTAGTGTATAGTCAAGGCGTGGTTTTAATAATTCTCATCATGACAACCGTTAAATTTGGTTTTGTTTTCCCAACAAAAAGTTAAAAACTAGTCAAATTTTGACTCCAATTACAATAAAAAGTTCTAAATTTTGCACATTATTTTGTCCGTCCAAATTTCGGCTCCTAAAAGTCTTTTCGAAACATTTAAAATAAATGTTTTTTTCCTTAAAGAAATACTCCATTATAAATGTTTAATGTAAGAAATTAATAATAAAATATAAAAACTAATTTAACTTTCATCTAAATTTCATGTAAAATAAAATTGAATTCCTTTGGATAAAATTTATAATTTTATATTATAGTAATTCTGATAATAATACTAAATCAACATCATTTACTAAAAACGGTGACTTAGCAATTTCTTAACGTACCATTGTATATTTGCTTTTTGTATACTCAATAATTACATGGTGTTTTTATAAAGTTTCTTATCTCGACGTGGGGGTTAATTCTCAGGGGTGACCATCTAATTGCAAAAAATGTCAATAGCAAAACCGCTAAAATATGTAATATTATGCACGAAATATGCAATTGGATACAATGACGGGGAGAAGTTCACCTTTTCAAATGATGGATGAAAGAAGTTATACCATTATTATGTATAATGTGCAATTTAACCAAAATTCACGGAGTTCGGATCAATGATTGGAAAGTAAAGGGTCGAATTATTTTGTTGGTCAAATTTACTGTCGTTCATATTCAAAATGCTTATGTTCACAAGCTCATGTGTAACACAAAAAATAATTTATATGCACAAAGTAATTTAAGCTAAAAAAAATTATCTAAGTTATACGCGGATATCATAAAAATTTATATATGATTGAATCAATATCAAATATTTTAATAATTATTCTTTCGATGTAAGTAATCAAACAATCGACTAGATATTGATCTTTCATCTTATTTCTAAACTTATTTTTCAATAACTTCATTTCTAAAAATGATCGTTTGTCGTTGCTTTGGTAAAAGAAAGTAGGTTTTTATTAAATAAAATAAATTAACCAAGTGGAATTAGGCTTAATTATTGAAGGAAGATATGTCTTGGACGTTTGGAATAAAAATGAGTAGTCCATAAGGAAGAGAAACCTTAAGGCCATATTAATACAATATTTATATTGTTGGCCCATTAGGATATTAAAAAAAAATTGTTAGCCCATGAAATTTTTTTGTAGTATGGTTTGCAATTTGTAGGAAAGCTAGGGCCGTGCATTAATTTATCTTCTGTGTTGCAACTTGCAACCAATGTTTTCAGAACCGGACCGGACAGTGAATCGGTGAACCGATTGACCATTGATTTTACTGACGGGATGACGTCATAATAATGTAATAAATATATTTAATTTTAAAGTACATGTAATATGCACAAAATTTAAACATTGTCCTACAATTGATTAAAAATATAATTTTTTTTTATAATATACTAAAATTAAATCATATAATATCTATCAAACCTATATCATAACGGTAATATGGTACTAATTTGTATGCTCATATAAATATAATATGATTATATTTCTTTATATAAATTTAAAAGTGTAAGTTAAAAATACAACAAACTAAGAACTTCATAAATTTTAAAATATGGTTATGTATAAAAGTCTAATATTCAAAGTCAAACTTGCATATTATATCGATTTGACTCTTTATCCTAAAAATAATATTGAAAAGTAATATTTTATAGAACAAATTTTAATAAAAGTTATTATTTGAGTATTAATTTTCATTCATAATGTGTAAAATATTTATTTGAGTTAATTATCTAATTTATAAATAAACTTGGCTACAAGTTTCTATAATTTATAAATTTTAATTTATACTAAAAGTTCAACAAAAATGATGTAGCTCAAATTGTAAAGAAGTTATGTTTCACCCAAAATGTTAGGTGTTCAAATCACACTTTTTACAAGAATTTTTAATTTATTTTTAACATTTAAAAAAATAAAATAAAATAAAAGGAGATTCAGAACCGGGTTGAACCGGTCCATACCAGTTCACCGGTTCGGCGGTTTTGGACTAAGTGGTTTTAGGGGGTAAACCAGACCGGACCAACCTCCGATTTACGGTCGAACCGGCCGGTTCGGTCCGATTTAATAACATTAGTTGCAACTGGTTGAATTGAATGAATATGTATAGAAATCGAAAGTTTTTTCCGTACCAAAAATAGATCATAACAAGTTAGATCGAACTCAAGCATACGTGAAATAAGTTGTTTTTGGATTTAAGAAAAGTTGTGTACGTAAATTGTTAAAAAATAATTTTTTATATCAATAATCAACTTAATATTTCAGAATTACCTTTTATGAGTTGACAAATCAAACACTAAGAAATTTTCTTTTTTTTTTTTTTATGAAGTTAACTATATTTTGAAAAAGAACTAGCAAACACTACCATAATTGCTTTATTTGTTACTCTAATTGATTTTAAGTTGAGTTTACAATTTTCACAAACCTATCTAACCAATAGATTATTGGTCTAGTGAAAGAAACTAATATCCCTGAAGTAGCAACTCAAGTTCGAATTCATGTTAAAAAATATTCTCATATAATATATTTGACGCGCCTCGAAAAGAAATAAAGCATTGGTATATAAAAAAAAGGGTAAAGACCACTTTTGGTCCCTCTTATCATTAACTTTTTACAGAGTGGTCCCTCTTATGTTTTTTTTCCCACTTTAGTCCCTACTATGAATTATTTGTTTCACTTTAGTCCTTATCAAGTAGTTCAAGGCGATTCCGATAACATGTGATATGCTCATGAGGGCAATTTTGTCATTTCAAGTAAACTAACATGGATATTTTCGTCTTTATAATTATTTAACAAAAAAAACTAAATTTCCAAACTAGGCTTTCATTCCAATCGAACTTAATCGTACATTTCGTTCCAAACTAAAGTTTTTTCCTAAAATCTTTTTCAAACACCAAAATTGCTCACCAATTAAACAATATCTCAAATAGTCTCAATAGTGAACGGACGAAAATGCCCTAAAAAATATTCATATGCATGTTACGTGTTATCGGAACCACCTGATAAGGACTAAAGTGAAACACATAATTCATAGTAGGGACTAAAGTGAAACAAATAATTCATAGTAGGGACTAGAGTGGGAAAAAAAACATAAAAGGGACCACTCTGTAAAAAGTTAATGATAAGAGGGACCAAAAGTGGTATTTACCCTAAAAAAAAAAAACACATCTAACAAAAAAATTGACACATGCGGACTCCCACTCAGTTTTAATATATATATATATATAAAAGGGAAAATTGCTTTTTTGGTACCATAGGATAGACTGACTTGCACTTTTGGTACCATTGGATACGAAAATGCAAATTTGGTACCATGGGATATGTTTTCATTGCAATTTTGCTACCAAACCGAATTTTTCTACAAAGTTAATGGCAATTTACCCCTTTGAAATGCATAATGTTCAATTTATCCCTCTATAATTTGAAAAAAAAATCAATTTACCCCCTGTAAAATTTTAATGAAGCAATTTACCCCCTTCAGCCGGAGATTGTAACTCACTTGCCGAAATTGAGAATATGCATGCATACTATTTTATTTAACATAGAGGGATAAATTGCCACATTTATCATAAAACAATGGGTAAAAAATCACATTATCATAATAAAAGTTGATTAAGTGCCGCCTATAAAAATATCAGGGAGGCGATGTGAAATATTTACAAAATTTCAAGGGGTAAAATGCTCTTTTTTAAACCACTAGCGGTTAAATTGAACATTATGCATTTAGTAGGGGATAAATTGCCATTAACTTTGTAGAAAAATTGGGTTTGGTACCAAAATTGCAATGAAAACCTATCCTATTATACCAAATTTGCATTTTCATATCCAATGGTACCAAAAGTGCAAGTCAGCCTATTCTATGGTACCAAAAAAACAATTTTCCCATATATATAAGTAGTACTGTTAAGGTAGTAACTTTATTTCCTCACTGGATAGGGTATTCAAACTTCCAGAGGAGGTCTGGGTTCAACACTTGCTTACTTACTTCTTTCCAATTTTTTTTTTTTCCTTTTCTAAGAAGAATTGTTCAAATAAATTTATAGTTTTTTTCCTTTTCTAAGAAGAATTGTTCAAATAAATTTATATTAGTTTTAATTACATGAAAAATGGATTTGCTCATTGATTTGGTTATACATGTTTATCAACACTTTCTCAAGTTCAAATTCCAAGAGTGCATTTTCTTTTGTTACTTATTTTATAGTTTTTTTGTTTCTTAGCAATTATTCTTTTAATCTATTTTATTTTCTCAACAATTGTTCTTTTAATTTCGTTTCTTTCTCAACAATTGTTCATTTAGCTTCTTTTTCTTTTTGAACACTTGTTCCTTGATTTTTGATATTTCTTAATATTTTTTTTAATTTTATTTCCTTTTTAATAATAATCAAGAGAATTTGAATTTTTTATTATACGTTTTATTTAATACATTACTATAAATTCCATCCCCTCAAAAAAATTATTGATCTAGCTCTGCCCCAGCTATTATGTACATATTTCAGAAAATTAAAAATCATGATTAATTGTGGATATAATTGGTGTCATATGAAATTATATTTCGATTATTTAATTTATCCTAGAACCTTATAGCCCCATGTATTAAAGTTTCATTTTTTACGTATATTTCGGTCAGTTATATATTAGAAATTTTTCGAGATTTTTCGAAATTTTTGAGAAATCATAGAAAGAATTGTAAATAAAAAGAAAATATGTAAAAGTAGAAACTACTCTATATTCTCGTTTTGATTAACTCAAATACAAAATTTTTTGATATTTTCGGGGGAAACTTATCATAAATTTGATCTATAATTAGCACTCACTGACCCGTATTCCTGGATCCGCGTCATTCTATGTGTTTGATTTGATTTTGGTAAATGTTACACCATAATTACGAAAAAAATAGAGGAACAATATGGTTTAAGTTGCTTCTTGGTTGTAGTCGATAATTCCATGTGTTTTCAGATAGTGTGTCAAGTGACGTGATGCTAACATGACAAAAGCATTAACTATAAAGTTAATTATGCTTTTAAGAATGGTCATACGTCTAATACTAATTTAGCATAGAAAAAACATATATATTGCCGTGTGTATACTAGTTTAATTATATTCCCTGATTTTCGATATAGTAAAGTTAGTAACTTAATTTGACTACCATTTGTTAGTATTACTTATTAGGGTAAATACCACTTTTGGTCCCTCTTATCATTAACTTTTTACAGAGTGGTCCCTTTTATGTTTTTTTTCCCACTCTAGTCCCTACTATGAATTATTTGTTTCACTTTAGTCCCTACTATGAATTATGTGTTTCACTTTAGTCCTTATCAGGTGGTTCCGATAACACGTAACATGCATATGATTATTTTTAGGGCATTTTCGTCAGTTCACTATTGAGACTATTTGAGATATTGTTTAATTGGTGAGCAATTTTGGTGTTTGAAAAAGATTTTAGGAAAAAACTTTAATTTGGAACGAAATGTACGATTAAGTTCGATTGGAATGAAAGCCTAGTTTGAAAATTTAGTTTTTTTTTTTAAATAATTAGAAAGACGAAAATATCCATGTTAGTTTACTTGAAATGACAAAATTGCCCTCATGAGCATATCACATGTTATCGGAATCGCCTTGGACCACTTGATAAGGACTAAAGTGAAACAAATAATTCATAGTAGGGACTAAAGTGGGAAAAAAAACATAAGAGGGACCACTCTGTAAAAAGTTAATGATAAGAGGGACCAAAAGTGGTGTTTACCCTACTTATTATTTTCGTAAGATTAATATATGACTCTGAATTCAGGCCACGCTAATACTTTCTTAAAATGCTTGAGTTCTCCACAATCATATCCTCAGTCACGTACACACTACTGGAATAAAATGAAATTTCAACATATTGTTTTCAACCGATTTAAATCAGTTAAAATTGAGTATAAAATTTGGACAGAAAAAAAATCCGTTGAAAAATCAATGAAAATTTCGACGGAATGTAAATCCGTCGAAATGTTTCACTTTTTCGATTCAAAAAATTTCGATAGATTTTTGAAAATTTTCTGTTGAAATTCAATTAATAGGTATAGATGGACTCTTTTGACCGGCAATTAATACTTTTTTGTGGGTAACCAAGCTTTGTGAATATCAATTGGATAAAAATATTGTTGGAAAATGTATGTAGTTAAGAATGAAGATGTCTTTCTCTCTTCCTATCCAACTCATTAATTAAATGATGATAACCCTGATACATGAATGAATCCGCTAGCTAGCTCAATATATAAATAACTGCCACTGTTGACAATCTTTTTCAATCTAAAATGGCTTCCAAGTATTCAGTTTTTTTCAACGGCGCCACGATTGAAGCAACCGTCACTGACAAGGCTGCCGCTGTTAACGAGTGGGTGGTCCAAGTCATGTCGACTTACTCCGGACAAAGAATGATCGTTGGTCTCGACTGCGAGTGGAAGCCCAACACTTCGACTTACGACAACAACAGAACAGCCACTCTCCAACTCTGTGTGGACACCAAGTGTCTGATAATCCAGCTTTTCTACTTGGACTATATCCCTCAATCCCTTCAGAACTTCATGACTCATTCGAACGTAACTTTTGTTGGAGTTGAGGTCGGGGACGATGTGGCCAAGCTGCGTGCGGAGTACGGTCTGAGTTGTGGTAGAGCTGAAGACATTCAAGCCTTGGCTATGGCTCGTTACATGTTCTACTCGAAGCCGGGGTTGAAAAGGCTGGCTCAAGATGTGGCTGGGCTTAGAATGGAAAAGCCGATTCATGTTTGCCGTAGCAATTGGGAAGCAAGGCAGTTGAGTCCGGACCAGATTGAGTATGCTTGTATCGATGCTTATGCTTCTTGCATCATTGGAAAAAGGCTTCTCGATTAATTTATTAACTAAATATGGCCTAAATTGCCTTAATCTATTGCATGTGAACTTAATGAATTGATGCTTGGTGTGTCTTTTTTATTTTTTCTAATTGTGTTTGGTTGTTGTTTGGATTCACTTCTGGGGAATTATTGTTCGTCTGTTTAAATATTAGTAATTTCTACTTATTTTTTTAATGCCCCTATTTAATTGTTGTACTATTACTCAAACAACAATTATATTTAGTACACGATACATTGAAGAAAGGAAAGTAATTTTCTTAAATGTGAAATTTAGAATTAATTGATGTGGACGTTAATTGGAAACTTAAACAGAATGGAGAAAAGGCCGTAGGGATTGAAATGGAAGAGGTAAAATGAAAAAAGTGATTTTTGGTTGAACGTAAGAAATAATTGTTTTGGCAGAATTGCATTTTTTTGTCTAACTCACACTTAATATTCCTCCAAATATATGTGTAAAAATATATTGGATAATGAAGATGTAAACATCATATTACATACTTTACATTAAGGGCAAATTTAATTTGTATTTTAAATGAATATGTTAACTCCTAAAAAATTTACAAACTGGAGTCATTGATGGACAAGTAGGGCTGAAAATTAAAACAAACTACTCGATACTTGATTTTAGCGCGTTCGATAAAAGCTTGTTTGAGCTCGGTTCATCACACTAATCAAACAAGTTTGAACATCTTTTTTCGTTCGATATTTTTTGAAGCTCGGCTCGAGCTCGACTCGATTAACTAAAAATTAAAAAAATATATGTAAAATATCAAGCTACACGATACTTGGTTCGAGCTCGGCTCGATTGAAAATCAAACAAGCTCAAACACAAAATTTCAAGCTCGATAAAAATAAAACCAAGCTTAAACAGTGCGTCATTCAGTACTACTGGACTCGATTACAGTTCTATGGACCAAACTAAGTGTTTCGTTCAATACTTGATAAACTACATTGTTATATTATTAATATTTTGGGATACTAAATTGTGTTTAACCATGTTATATATATCGAAATTTGAAAGTCAACTTTTGTAACCAAGATGAAAACAAAAGAAAGGTGGTTGTGCGTACATAGGTCAATGAGCTCCCAAAATTATCCCAAGTCAAAATTGCTCTCATCATTCATGCATTAAAGTAGTCAAAATTGTCAAATACGTGCACTCATCATGATCTAAAATAACCAGAATTGCTGGAGGCCAAAGTTGTTTAGAGGTTCATAAGACGAATTAACTCCGTCGTTATTTTTTTTTTCTCTTATTTTTTGTTTAAAGTTATCCTAAAAAAATATTTTATTTTAGACAGGGCCGGTCATAGGGGTGTAGATCCTCTGTACCACTTTTAGTGTACCACTATGGTGTATCACTAATAATTAATTGCCACTTGTACATTTGACAATTAAAATAATTATCAAATATACAAGTGTCAGTTAATTATTAGTGATACACCATAGTGGTACACTAAAAGTGGTACAGAGGATCTTGAGCCCGGTCATAGACATTTGGGGGCCCTAGTCGAATTTCAAATTTGAGATCCTTTGTTATAAACAATATAGGAAAAAATATTAATTAAATATTGAAATATTATTTTCTCTAACAAACTTATTTAATTTTTAAAAGATCCAATCATAAAATATTTTGTATAACTTTTAATATTAAAAATATTATTTCAGCCGAACCAAATTTTACAAGTATATGTACATCATTAACTCTATTTTATTCTTTTACAAATATCATAATTGATTGCTTGACTTATTTAATTTCGTGACATTCTTAACTCTAATAATTATATATTATCATATATAGGAAAAGTTATAAATCATATATAAAACTAAGAAAAATATACACATACATATAAAAATATGGATGAGACTAGACCAAATTTATTGGGGGGAAAATTATTCTTTGCAATGTATGAGAACGTTGTAAGCAGAAAAATCCTATTATAAAGAAAAAAAACTATATTCTTTTTATAATAATTAAGAAAGATTTTTTTTTAAAGTACCCATTAAGTAAAAAAAAAAATTGACAAGAAATCATTAAGTAAGGAAAGAGATTAAAAAATACTTACTACCAAAGAAAAATAAAAAAGATGAACAATTATTACAAAAGAATAAAAGTTAAATAATATAAAACAATCAAAATATAAGAAAAAAAACTCAATATTGGGATTTGAACCATAAACCTTCCATTCATCAAGATAAAGTCTTACCAAGTGAGTCAAAAGCCCAACATAAACATTATGTACATAAAATTAATAAAATAAAAGATATTTAATTTTTTAATTTCAGTTACTGTGTCAGCAGGCTTTTCATGTTCAGCAGTCCTCTTATCAGCATCAGCCTCCTTTGTGGCAGAACCATTATCTTCCCCATTTTTGTCATCAGCAGCAGGGTTGACAAGTAGTTCCTGAGGCAATTCCTTAGGCAGAACTGGTGTGATGTTGATTGCTTCACAAAGAAGTCTGACGTTCTCTTCAACCGCATCCATATGAACGTCTACTCTGGCTTGTTGTGCTTCAGTAAATGTTTCCACCTTTCCAAATGTTTGATCAATTTGATCAAGCAGCTTGCTTTGAGTTTAAAAAATCAGCTCAGCAGCTGTGGTGAAGGTCTTCAGCATACTTCTGCTAGATTGCTCATGAGCATGCAGTGCTTCAACAACAACTCTGTTGACATTGTTCCACCCACCTGTATTATTCTATGTTCTTGCTCCAAGTGTTTCCAAATCCAGCTTGATAGTTTAAATATCCTATTCGATTTCAGCAATTTCTTCAACTATCTGTGGACTGGGAGCAGCAACAGGGGGTTGTCTTTCAGCAGCAGCAGTAGACATTAGAGTAGAGGCTATTTCCTTGAACTCTTTTAAGTGCTCTCTGTTTTTGTTCTCCATCTCCTTCACGACATTAGATATCATCTGTTGAATAGATTCCAGCAGTGTTGGCTGAACATATGAGGAAGTTGAAGTTGATGGGATATCTGCTGGTCTAGGAGTGCTTTCCTTCTCCTTTGCCTTTTCTGCTGTTGGTTCTTGGACCTTTCTGGGTTCATCTGCAATTGTAACAATATCAGAACTGTCAGCAAAGATAACAGTTTTATGTGTAAAAATCCACGCAGGGGTGAATGTTGCTATTTTCTGCTCCGGCAGTTCTTCATATGTCTTGACTGCAGGTCCAAAAACAATTTGTTGAAGACTAGGCAGGGGAGTCATAGAACTTGGCTGTCCCTTTTGATGCCTTGTCTTCATCGACCATATTTCCAGGGTGATGGAAATGACCAACTTCACTGCTCTTTCCAGCAGGTCTTCTCCCTCAGCAGGGTCCTTTGGAACAGAGTCTCTGATCTTCTTGGTTTCAGACTTAGCCATCTTTCTTAATCTCCACTTGATCATATCAATGAAGAAGTCTGAGTCAAGAGCTTGTTTCAGGCATCCAGTCTTCAGCTAGCTTAACACCCAAGCTTCCTCTGCTGAAAATGCCTTCCATTCAATAATCTGCTCCTTAGTCTTTATCAGTCTGTAGTCTCTCCATTTGTTCTACCTTATTTTCTCCTTGAGTTCAGATTTCTGCTTCTTAGGCTCCTTAGGTCTGGGCATCGTTTTCCTTGGCTGATTTGGGTCCTTTTACTCCCCAATTCTGATGCCACCACCGTACCTTGGACCATGGGCATCCTTAGTATTGGCTTCTATGGCAGCAGCCAAGTCTTCTGCTTCCTTTGCAGCTAACTCTTCTTATGTCATTTTCTTGACCTGAGCTTCCAGCTCACTGAGTCTCACTGCTTCCTGGTATTCTGCCTCTTCCTTCTTCTTCAACTCTCTCTCTTCTTTTCTTTTCTGAGCGACAGACACCTTCCCTTTTCCAGTTCTTTTCCTCTTGGCAGAAGGGTTCTCCACAACCTTTAGAGGTTGAGCATCAATTGGTTGAGGATGGATGAGCAGAGGTTCATCCTCACCAATTGTGCTAGTATGTTGTGTCTCCGTGACAGCAGACTGAATCAATTCTGAGTTAATTAGCAGCAGGCTCCTCAGCAGACTTCTCTGGTTGTTCAACGGGTCTCTCTGTTGTTGCTGTACCCTCCCTCACCTTTTCAATTGGTTCTTCAGAGAAAGTTACCTTCATTCGAGCCTTGGACTTGGTCATAGTCCCAGTTGGCTGAGGCTCAACAGCAAGCCTCTTTGCAGAGCTCCTTGTTCTTCTTTTCAATTCAACTTGAGCCGGTTCGTCTGACTCAGTTCTTTCAGAAGATGTTGTTGATGCACTTTCTTCTAGTTCCTTAGTCACTTGAGTGACTATTTTGTTCACAATTTCTGAAGTAGACTCTACTGATCTGGCTTCAACAACAGGGTATGTTGTTTGATCAGTAGGCTTGCTAGTCTGTCCAGCAGTCTTGGCCTTCTTCGTAGCAACAACATCTTTAGTGTTCCCCTTTCCTTTTCTCTTAGGGGTAGTAGCAGCCTTCTGCTCTACTCTCACTGGTTCATACTAGTGGAATCTCTTCAGAGCATGAACCACCTTGCCATTTACCATCTGGCAGTTTAAATCCATGAACAGATGACTTAATAGAATGGCATGTCCATTTTTCTTAACAGCCAAAATGTTGAACATATGAGTAGCTCAGTTCACATCAAGGCCGTAGTAAATGCAAGCCATGGTGTGAAACCTCCTCCTGGGTAACCCATCCAGTGAGCAGGGTGAACACTCCAGCACTTGGGCAATGATGTCTGCAAATCGTTGATACTCATCTTTCAACTGAGTCTTCATCATTGTGCCCGAAATTTCTTCTCCCTCCTTAGCACATAGGGCCCAGAACTCCTCTTCTTTCTGGGAACCAAGAGTAGACACCTCTCCTCCTTCGTTCTTCAAACCGTAGACTTCACTCAGCACAACAGGGGAAATGCAAATGGTTTTTCCCCCAACCTTCCCAATCATGGTACTTTTTCCCATGTCTATCTTTATATCAGCGTAGAATCCAGCGACGTCTTCCAAGAACACTAGTTCTTCATGAGCTTCAAGAACTTTGACCAACCCATAATTCTTGATCTTCTCCAGTAAACTCTTCATGAGTTGGGTTCCAGATGCGTAGAACCTAGCGTAACTCAAATATCTACATCACTACAACAAAAATGATCTTTGGTGGCATCAAGCTTGATGGCATTTTGAAGAAAATGTGAGAAAAAATTAATACAGTTACATTTTTTAAAAATG
Organism: Penstemon barbatus; assembly: GCA_003313485.2. Lineage (NCBI taxonomy): Eukaryota > Viridiplantae > Streptophyta > Magnoliopsida > Lamiales > Plantaginaceae > Penstemon > Penstemon barbatus. The sequence goes on from CM064883.1 coordinate 82,642,474, forward strand.
TCAGGAATTATAAATGTTAAATATACTATTTAGTGACATTTTAATATATTATGACATTTTATAATGTTACATCTTGTTATGATAGTGACATTTAACTTTTAACCACACCGCTACAAGTGGCAGTTTGGAAAATGTCGTTATATATAAAATGTCAATAGCAAAGTGCCACTTGTAGCGGTGTGGCTAAATGTATCAATGTCACAATTATAGTTAAAAGTAACATTATAAAATATCACTATAGTATAAAAATGTCACTAATCAGTTAAATTAACACTTATACTTTGTGGCATTTTTAAAAAATGTGACTATATTAATAATTTGTGAAATTTTCTTTAAAATGTTATCTAGCATGATGCCACTATAAATCATATTTGTTGTAGTGCCTTCTGGTCCATCCATTGATTGATTTTTGAGTGAATTTGTGAGATTGAAAAACTTTAAGACAGAAAGTAGAGGATTATTAACTTCTTGAGTGCTTAGGGTATTTAGGGTGCGTAAGCTCGACTTCTCTAATCAGATCTAGATTTATAGATTTCTATCAGTTTTGGTTTCCGTGATTTACATGAACAGTTAGATTAATCTGACAGTTTTTAGATCGTGTGGGCGAGATTTACGAATTTCAAAAATTATATTTTAATCTCAGATGGGCGGGAAACTCAAGCGACACTAGTCTTGTTACTTATAAAAGCGCGTTTTTAGATATAACGTTTTTAGTACACACTTATATAATATATCAGACGAGTAGAATTTAACTAATCTAACAGACAAGTGATCTGATATCTGATTATTACTAGTGAAAGCCAATAGCTAGTAATCTTCCTCTGTTGTTTGTCAATCCAGCAAGATAAATTAATCTTCAATCTTCATGAATTAAGAACAAATCTTCTGAGCACATAACTCTAACTAACTAACATTAACATATTTCATCTGTAGACCAAGAGTACCGCTAGTCTTACACGTTCCACCTGACTTCAAGAATCCATAAGTTAACTAGTCTGTTGAGAGTTAACCTTGAAGATAATAATGGATAAGTAAGCTGATGAACTTAAGTCTTCTGATGAGTTTCCCCTCAGCTTATGCATACAAATTTAGTAGTCCTAGTTCAGCTCTTAGAGTTGAAAACCTTGCATCACTTAGTGGTTTGGTGAAAATGTCAGCAATCTGATTGTCCGTATGAACATATTCAATGATGACATTTCCCATTTCCACATGATCTCTGATAAAATGATGTTTGATCTCGATATGTTTAGTCCTTGAATGACTTGTAGTGTTCTGAGTAAGTGAGATGACAATTGTATTATCACAGTAGATTGGAATTCCACTGATCTTTATGTTATAATCTTCTAGTTGATGCTTCAACAAAAGTATATGTGCACAACATGCTCCAGCAGCGATGTATTCAGCTTCAGCAGTAGATATAGATACTGAAGTCTGCTTCTTACTCATCCATGAGATCATACGACTTCCCAAGAATTGACAGGCATCTGTAGTACTCTTCCTATCAATCTTACAACCAGCAAGGTCAAAATAAGAATATCCAATAAGTTCAAATCCCGATTCTCTAGGGTACCATAATCCCAAATCTAGTGTGCATTTGAGATATCCGAGAATCCTTTTGACAGATAAGAGATGAGATTCTTTAGGATTTGATTGATATCTCGCACAAACCCCAACAAAATACATAATGTCTGGTCTGCTAGCTGTTAGATACAACAATGACGCTATTATGCTTCTGTACTTGGTAATATCCACTGATTTGCCATCTTCATCTTTATCCAGACGAAATCCAGTAGACATAGGAACACTAACAGTAGAACTAGTTTTTATACACTAACAGTAGAGCTAATTTCCATACCAAATTTCTTGAACAGATCATTTGTGTACTTAGCTTGGTTGATGAATATTCCATCAGACAACTGTCTAACTTGCAAACCAAGAAAGTAGTTCAGTTCACCCATCATGCTCATTTCAAACTTGTTTTGTATCAGCTTGTAGAACTTGTCATATATATGTTGGTTAGTTGGACCGAAAATAATATCGTCCACATATATTTGCACAAGTAATATATGTTCTTCCCATTCAACAGTGAACAAGGTTTTATCTACTTTACCTTTTCGAAATCCTTTAATTAAAAGAAAATTAGATAAAGTATCATACCATGCTCTTGGAGCCTGTTTCAGTCCATAGAGGGCGTTCTTCAGACGATACAACTTATCTCCTTGTAGATATACTTCAAATCCAGGTGGTTGTTCAACATACACTTCTTCTTGAGAAAAGTAGACTTCACATCCATCTGATAGACAGTGAAGTTCTTGTGAGCAGCATAGGCTAGAAACAGTCTGATTGCTTCAAGTCTTGCTACTGGTGCAAATGTTTCATCAAAGTCAATGCCTTCTTCCTGGCCGTATCCCTTGGCCACTAGTCTTGCTTTATTTCTGGTGACAATACCATCTTCATTCATCTTATTATGAAAACCCACTTAGTGCCAATGACTCTTTGATGACTTGGTCTAGGAACTAAGTATCAGGCTTCATTCCTTTCAAATTGATTCAACTCTTCTTGCATGGCTTCAATTAAGTTAGAATCACTGAGAGCTTCTTCAACTTGTTTAGGCTCTATTTGGGATAGAAAGCTGACAAACATAGCATCATTTGCAGCAGCTCTTCTAGTCTTTACTCTATCCAAATGATCACCAATCACTAACTCTGGTGGGTGATTCTTGAGCCATCTGAGATCAGGTTGCAAATCAGGATGTTGTCCTCTTGATTGTTCTTGCAATACTACTGTTGGAGTTTCATTAGTAGTCTGTTGAACAGTGTCTGGTCTGTCAGCTGTTGGTAACTCGTCTGTTAGACAATCAGTAGACTGATTTTGAACAGCACTTGAGCTAGCAGCTGAGTTGAGATCATGGGTACATATTCTTCAGAAAAATTTCTTTCAACACTCAATTTCTGAAAATCAATACACATATTTGAATTAGCACTTTGATTCTTTTCACTACATGAATGGATTCTTCTACAAGTAAAGTTCTTTTGTTAAAGACTGAACATCCACTGTCCAAGTACCACTTATTTTCTACTTTACTCATACTCCTATTCCTGACCTACAAAATAAAAGAAGATTGTTTTAGGTACCCTTATTGTGAGGGTCCTGGAAGATTAGTTTCACCATTGACAACCCAAGATGTTGAAGTCTTAGGCTTCTGAGTTTTGACAGGAGCATGAACAGATTTATCTTCATCATATTCAGCATGTGTGTTACGTTGATAATCAGTATGATAAGGATGATGTTCATAATCAGAGTATGGTTTTTGTCCGTAGTTTTTGAATATGATGAAGACAAACCTAGAAATTTATCCGTAGTTTTTGCAAACTCCTTTTGAAAAATCTTTCTAATAGTTTTCTAAGTGTTCTTATGCAATTTGAAAATATGCAAAAAAATAATGCAAGTAAAAAACACAAAGAATTTTTATAGTGGTTTAGTCCACTCTTCCAAGGCACTTAGATCTTGGGTTATACTATAAACACAAAATTTACAATATACAGCAAATGATGAGCCGTAAGTTCACAGTAGGAAATCACAAAGAAACTCCTACCCTCTGAAGCTAGATCACTCACTAAGATAGATCTACACTTCTCACAACACTCCTCTATTATAGATTTACTAGAAAAATGTTCTCTTTTTGCTTCAACTTAGCATCTGTCAACAAATGACTTTAGCAGACGAGTGAGCTGTTCTTGAGCTTTTGAGACTTAGAGAAATTTTGCTTCGCATATGAAATCTCAGATTGTTGTGTTGTCTCTAACTCTTGAATTCTGCTCTATTTATACTTGTTTTTTAAATCTATCCGTTGAAGGTGAGACAAATTTCAAAGCTACAAGTACTGGTCCCTCATTTCCTGGAACGGCTCTCTGCAGTTGTTGCACTGTACAGTCTGCTGTACTTTTCTGCCAGTCGCATTAAATGCACCATGCTGATCCGAGAATCTCTTCAATCATTTTCCATTAATACCCTTCTCTTGCAGCATTTATTACTCCAAGTGCATTTATTACCATTGGGCAGACTTCTTGATCTCTTCCACTCTGCTGATCGAAGTAACCCTTCTAAAAGATACTCTGCTGATCAAACTTGAACTAATCTAATTTGAGTCAGTTGATAATCTACACTCTGATTTCGAATTCAACATAAGATCAGTTGTTGGTCCCAAGTGGTCAGATGAGGTCTAGAGGGGAGGGGGTGAATAGACATCTGAAAATTTTAGACTTAAAAACTTTTCACTTGACTGTTAGCAGACTAAGATGATCGTAAACAGTAAGCTGACTAAGCTTATCGCACACAAAGTTTGAGCAGCAGAGTTGACCACTCTTTAGATAAGTACTTAGCTGATTTTAGCAAAATCAGTTTTAATTCAGATTGCTTGCAGCAGGTATTTTAAAGTGTTTTTCACAAGTAAACTAAGTCTTTTAAAGATTTTATCCCCAGTTTTAAAACTCCTTTAAAAATCTTTAAACAGTTTGATTCAGGTGCAAACTTATGCAATTTTAAAGTATGCTTGAAAAGCTTATGCAAAAATGAACACAAGAATTTTTATAGTGGTTATATGGATTTAAATCCTTTAGTCCACTCTTTCAAGTCACTTAGATCTTGGGTTATACTAGAAAATACACAGTTAACAGTATACACTGCTTGCCCCAATCAACAAATGAAAAGGCCACAAGTTCACACTTAGGAAATCACAAAGATGACCTAATCTATAGAATTTTATCACTCACTAAGACGGATAAAATTCCTCACAACACTCTCTAACAGAAATCACTCAAATTTGTATGTTTTTCTTTGATCTTCAACTTCGGCTTTTGTCAACAAATGACTAAGCTGATGAGTGAGTTGTTCGTGAGTTCTTGAGACTTAGAAGAATTCTGCTTCGAAACTTTCTCTCAGAAAATGTTTTGTTGTAGTTTCTTCTTCTCTCAAACTCTTGAAGAACTATTTATACTCACAGTCTTGAAAAGTGTCCGTTGAAGAAAGACATGATTCAAATCCTCGAGTCCTGGTCCCTAATCTCCGAAAACAGCTCTCTGCGACTGCTATAGTACAATCTGCTGTACTTTCTGTCAGCTGCATTTAATGCACCAAGCTGATACGAGGATTTCTTCAATCATTTGACATAAATACCTTCATTCTTCAACATTTATTACTCCAAGTGCATTTATTACCGTTGAGGAGTCTTCCTGATCTTCTTCACTTGGCTGATTTAGATCTCTCGTCTGATGATGTACTGAGCTGATCTCAACTTGAACTAATCTGATTTGAGTCGGCTGATTTTAACCAAACTGATTTCTTCCTTCAGCAGTAGATCAGTGGCCTTTTGGACCAAGTGGAATTTTGACTTGTCTAATTTGTCTTTAGATTGGTCAAAATTCTTCTAAGGGATTTCACTAAGTATTCCTTACTTAGCTGATCTTGATGTTTTGGAAATCATCAAAACCTCCCTTTACTTTTTAAGTTTCTTGTCCTTCAATCTTCATCTTCATCCAACATCAGTAGTCTTCTGGACCTTGAACTTTTGACCCTTCTGATAGTCTTCTTACTTGGTCAAAATTCTTCTAAGGGATCTAAGCATTCCTTACTTAGCTGATTTTGATGTTTTGAAAATCATCAAAACATCCCTCAAATCTTTGCACTCTATCTTCATCTTTATCCAACATTTTATTTCTTAGCAATTGTTCTTTTAATTTTTTCCACTTTTTTAAGATTTTTTCCTTTTTTAAGAAGTATTGTTCAAATAAATTTATATTAGTTTTAGTTAAATGAAAAAATGCATTTGCTCATTGGTTTGATTACACATGTTTATCAACATTGTCCCGAATTCAAATCCCGGGAGTGCATTTCCCTTTGTTACCTATTTTGTAGTCTTTTTTATTTCTTAGCAATTGTTCTTTTAACTTCTTTAATTTTTTTCCTTTTTAAAGAAGTATTGTTCAAATAAATTTATATTAGTTTTAGTAAAATGGAAAAATGCATTTGCTCATTGATTTGGTTATACTTGTTTATCAACATTGTCCTGAGTTCAAATCCCAGGAGTGCAATTTTCTTTGTTACTTATTTTATAGACTTTTTTATTTCTTAGCAATTGTTCTTTTGATTTCGTTTTCTTTCTCAACAATTGTTCCTTTAACATCTTTTTCTTTTTGAATAATTGTTTTTGTCTTTCTGAATAATTGTTCCTTTATTTTGGTTATTTCTTAGTAGTTTTTTAATTTTATTTCCTTTTTAAAATAATCAAGAGAATTCGATTTTTTCATTATACGTTTTATTTAATACATTACTACATAAACCCCCTTCCCTCAAAAAAATTATTGATCTAGCTCTGCCTTGGCTATATGTACAGATTTCAGAAAACTAAAAATCAGTGCGATTAATTGTGGATATAATTGGTGTCATCTGAAATTATATTTCGATTATTTAATTTATCCTAGAACCTTATAGCCCCATGTATTAAAGTTTCATTTTTTATTTATGTTTCGGTCAGTTGTATATAAGAAACTTTTCGAGATTTAAAATTTTTGAGAAATCTTAAAAAGAATTGTAAATAAAAATAAAATATTTTAAAGTAAAAACTACTCTATATTCTCGTTTTGGTTGACTCAAATACAAATTTTTTTGGTGTTTTCGGGGAAAACTTATCAAAAATTTGATCTATCATTAGCCCCCACTAGCCCGGGATCCGCGTCATTCTATGTGTTTGGCTTGGGATTTTGGTGAATGTTACACCATAATTACGAAGAAAATAGAGGAACAATATGGTTTATGTTGCTTCTTGGTTGTAGTCGATAATTCCATGTGTTTTCAGATAGTGTGTCAAGTGACTTGATGCTAATATGACAAAAGCATTAACTATAAAGTTTATTATGCTCACTACAAAAAAAAAGGCTATTTCCAACGGAATTTCAGACGGATTTTGCTACGGATTTTCTGCGACCGGGAAAATCCGCAGGAAACTCTGTCGGAAAAATTTCCGATGGTACTTACCGTAGGAAAATCCGTAGGAAAATGTTCCGACGGGTTACTATCCGTTGGAAATTTCCTACATAATCTTCCCATCGGAAAATTCCGACGGGCGTTTTCCGTCTGAAATTTCAGTTTCCGACGGTTAATTCCCGTCGGAAACATTTAATTTTTACTTTTTTTTTCAGTCAAAATTTATTTTTAATTTTTTATTATAAATTTATAAAAATTAATTTTTTAATATAAGAATACCCAATTAATAGTTGTATATTTAAATTAAATAAGGCTAACGCGATATATTAATATGTTCAAAATCACAAAATATTTACAAAAGTCTCAATCGTCCCACAATTACACAAGTCTCAAACTTAAATTGTAGGAAAATGTCACAACATTAAACAAAATCTCCATCCGACAATTACTCACCGCCATCCGATGATTCGTTATCGTCATCCGACGAATCGTCCTCGTCCTCGTCCTCATCATCATATTTAGACCGTTGTTGGTTCTTGGCCAGGTACATGGGCGGTTTTGATATCTTTCTTTTCCTTGTAAGTCTGTCAAACAAACGCTCGAATTTCTTCACCCTTTGTTGAGCTTTTGCCAATTGTTCTTTGATTTGCCCGTAATCCTCCTTCTGGCTTTGCGATTCCTATATTTTTTCCTGTAAAGTTTGTTCCAGAGTTTGAATTCTCGACACAAGCTCTGGATCAGCTGATGAACTAGGTCCGGAATAATGTTATGATGAATTAGGCCTGAACCGAGCAGCCTCAGGATCTAAACCATAAACATTGCCTTTCTTTCCGATACCTATGGTCTCTACCCATGTCTAAATAACAAAAGAAAACAATAATTAGATTATAAATTAATTTTGAGTACATAAATTGTAATTAAATAAATTAAATTATTACTCGTATTTGTTAAATCTTTATATACATGCAACTCAACATCTGGCGGTACTGGTATTGTTTCACCAGTTTCCGAGTTTTGGGTAGAAGGCAATTTTTCCACAAACTTAGCCTAACATACACGACGAATATTATAAGTTAGTTAATAACACATATTAAACAATTAATTTATGGGTTATTTGACTTACATATGTTCTCCATGCACGCTCATTAACCCATTTACTCCTTTGTCCGTTTTCATCATACTGCGAATGAGTATGCATAAATAGTTTGGATTGGGTTACTACCACTCCTGCCTTGGCCTGAAATAGAAAAGCATGTCAAAAATTCATTATTATACAATGGATATTAACTAAGTATAACACTTAGACAACACATATCAAGAAAATATGCATAGCACCCTCTTTTAAGTTCTTGCAAACAAATTCCATTTCTTATCAATATTACTCATGCTAACAGTCTTTTAAACAAAAACTAATCTTGAACTATCCCATCAACATAGTTTCTATCTTCAAAAGCTCAAACAAAATAGTGTAATGACAAAAGCATTTCTTAGTTGACCATCACATAATAACAAGTGTCTAGAACATAAAACTAACTCCCAAATTATTATTATATATAGTTATATGAAATAAAAATATAAAATGAGCCGTCTAACTCACCATCCGACGACCGTGCTCTGAACGTGGAATACTTCCACCCGTGTGGTTTGCCTGTCCCTGACCACCACAATCGGATGCCCGATTCCTCTTGTTTATTTGACTCTTGTTTAGAAACTCGGGTGAAGCCCAATATGCTTTCAAAATCTTATATTCCTCGTCATGTACGAAATAGGGCTTCATATTTTTTTTACGATAGTACTTAAATTTTTTTCTGATCGATTCCCCGCCGATGTGATCAAAATTTTTTCTAATCATAAACTTATGTTGAGGCGCCCAACGATAATGAAGCTGCAAGTAATCTTAGAACATGTTATAAATAAACAATAAACATGAATTATTAAACTACAAGTAGTTAGAACTCATATATACATAAATAATTTAGTAATAATTTAGTTCAATGCCTGGAACTCTCGTAACCACTTGTCCCTTAGTCTTTTAGGGGCATTATTATACGAGTGATATGCTCCTTCCCAATGTGTAACGATTGTCTCACCAACCTTCCGCACGACATTGCAATTATCTTCATGAAACCTACGTCCAAACACTCTCCACATTAACAAAAGTTTATACTAAATTAAAATTTATAAAACAACGAAAATAATACGTACTCAAACTTATAAGTGAAGGAAGGAGAAATCAACTTTCTCCCATCATCCTGCCCTGTGCTAGGACCAGCACCAGCACCAACAGCAGTACTCGAACCATCACCGACACTTGAACTAGCACCAATATGGTTAGGACCGGCTGAAAAAGTATCTAAGCCGAGATAACTAGGGGGCTGGGAGTGGTAGTAGGACTATGGGTGGGACTTGTGGAAGTGAAAGTGGTAGGGGAACCTTGGTTGAATGGAGGCCTATACGACCTATTCTCTAGCTCTCTTATTCTTCTTGCTCATCTACAGAGTTAATGAAACAAAGTTAACACTTTACTCCTATTATCAAAATAAACTCGTGTGTTTGTTTTAATTAACAAAGTTCTAACCAACTTTATTGCAGAAAATGTAAGCTGGCTTATGTGAGCTGTCCAAATGTACGATAAAGAAAGTAAAGCACAAGACGAATCTAAATGCAAAAAATAAAACACTCTCCAACTGTAACTTTCTTTCATCTCTCAATTTAAAAAAAAGATACCATTTTTACCAATTGGGATTTCTGTGAGATTAAATGTATCCCATATCCCTTTATGTGAAGAAAAGGTGCATCACAATTCATCTTTTGTACTATTTACATATAACAATAATTATAGCTTTTGGTTAATTAATTAATGCACGAGTAGCCAGCCAGTTCAGTGAAAATAATCAAAGGGCACCTACCTCTTATGTTTATCAGTGTATATATATATTAATATATAGAGAACAGACCCAAATCAAGAAAGAATCACATAAACACATAACATACAATGCATATATGTTATTAAAAAATGCAATAAAAGAAATATATAAACACAAGAATCAAACAAAAGCTTCAGCAGAGAAAAAAAATTAAACACCCCCATAACATACATATTTGTTTATACAATAGACTACCTTTACCTAAGCATCAACAGATAGGAATTAATTTAAGAATTAGATGTAGAAACAAGTCATAAAAAAGATTTAGAATCTCAATACTTCTCTGAAAGAAACGGACAGAGGGAGGCGGTGGTGGTGTGACTTTCGTGGTGGTGCGAAACAGTGGTGGGTGGGGCGTGAACTATAAGGGCTGCGCGCGGGAGGCGGTGGAGGTGCGTGAACAAGACGGCTGCGGGAGGCGGTGGTGGTGCGTGAACCAGACGGCTACGGGAGGCAGTGCGCGGTGGTGGGTGGGAGAGAGAGGAAGAGTGCGGCGGGTTAATTTGAGGAGAGATTATTTAGTACAACCGCTGCACCACGTCATCAAGTACATGTGGTGCAGCCCACCAATACACTTGGGACATGTGGATTGATAATCCACATCACCCCATATTCTAGTCATGTTCCAAAAAAATAGAAATTCAGAAAATTGTGTTCACATTGCCAAAACATGGGTGATGTGGATTATTAATCCACATGTTCCAAGTGTATTGGTGGGCTGCACCACGTGTACTTGATGACGTGGTGCAGCGGTTGTACTAAATAATTTCTCTAATTTGAGAGGGTGAGTAAGAGAGAAGGGAAGGGAAAGGAAAAGGGAAAGGGTTTTTTTTTTCCTTTGATAATTTGGGCGGGGAATGGGTTAGAAGCCCTAAATAATTTAGTGTCTACACATTTTTTTTAACTCAAATTATTAATTATTGTTATTTTTTTTAAAGTAATAAAATTAGTAATGTTATAGATAAATAAATTAACTTAAATGGTTAAATTGAATGAAAATTGGTGACAAACAACTTAAATCAATTAATAAGGGTTTAAATTAAATAAATCTAAAACATTTTAAATTATAGCAGAAAATTGATTGAATTATAAAAACTGTTTAATTCAATAAAAATTGGTAAAAATAACGAGTTAAATTATTAGTATAGGTTAAATTAGTGAAAACATGGTTAAGCCGGAGAATGTTAGTGAAAAATTAGTTAAATTGAGATTATTCGGAATCAAACAGATAATTGGCTCTGAATTAATTAATAATCACTGATTCAAAATTGTTGACAAATCAGATTGATCGATTCTCGAATTTGTAACATTAATTGACCTAAATTAACATTGTTGACCTTATTTTGTATATTGAAGTTATTATTCGGAATGAAATTGAGATTTGGCTCTGAATTAATTAATCAATCACTAATTCAAAATTGTTGACTACTCGGATCGATTGATTCTCAATTTGTAACACTATTTGAGAAAAGTCAACATTGTTGACCATATGGTTATGTACGTTGAAGTTATTCGAAATTAAATCGATATTGAACTCGAAATTACTTAATTAGTCATTAATTCAAAATTATGGACTATATGGTTATGTACGTTGATGTTATTTGCAATTATATCGATCGATTCTCGATATGTATTATTTATTGACCAAAGTCAACATTATGTTGACCTTAGGGTATGTACATTAATTGTGGATATAATTGGTGTCATCTGAAATTATATTTCGATTATTTAATTTATCCTAGAACCTTATAGCCCCATGTATTAAAGTTTTATTTTTTATGTATGTTTCGGTCAGTTGTGTATAAGAAACTTTTCGAGATTTAAAATTTTTGAGAAATCTTAAAAAGAATTGTAAATAAAAAGAAAATATTTTAAAGTAAAAACTACTCTATATTCTCGTTTTGGTTGACTCAAATACAAAATTTTTTGGTGTTTTCGGGAAAAACTTATCAAAAATTTGATCTATCATTAGCCCCCACTAGCCCGGGATCCGCGTCATTCTATCTGTTTGGCTTGGGATTTTGGTGAATGTTACACCATAATTACGAAAAAAATAGAGGAACAATATGGTTTATGTTGCTTCTTGGTTATAGTCGATAATTCCATGTGTTTTCAGATAGTGTGTCAAGTGACTTGATGCTAATATGACAAAAGCATTAACTATAAAGTTTATTATGCTAGCTTTTCTTACATATATGAATGTAAGAATGTTCATACGTCTAATGCTAATTTAGCATAGAAAAACTAATATAATGCCGTGAGTAAACTAGTTTAATTTATTCCCTGATTTTTGATATAGTAATATGACTACCATTTGTTAGTATTTTCGTAAGATTATACTCCGTATATGACTCTGAATTCATGCGAAGCTAATACTTTCTAAACATGCTTGAGTTCTCCACAATCATATCCTCAGTCACGTAAACACTACTAGAATAAAATGAAATTTCAGCATATTATTTCAACCGATTTAAATCAGTTGAAATTGAGAATAAAATTTCGACAGAAAAAAAATCCATTGAAAAATCATTGAAAATTTCGACGGAATGTAAATCCATCGAAATGTTTCACTTTTTCGACAGAAAATTTCGGTCGCAAATTCAAAAAATTTCGACCAAAATTTTCAAAATTTCAAGTTTCAAGAGAAAAATTCTGTTGAAAATTTTCTGTTGAAATTCAATTAATAGTTATAGATCGACTCTTTTGACCGGCAATTAATACTTTTTTGGTGGAAAACCAAGCTTTGTGAATATCAATTGGTTAAAAAATACTGTCGGAAAATGTATGTAGTTAAGAATCAAGATGTCTTTCAAACTTCCTATCCAACTCATTAATTAAATGATGATAACCCTGATACATTGTTGACCTTCATGTACATTGGTTAAAAGATTTTGGTGCTAAATATGTACATTTAAGAAATAGAGGGACATTTATGGAAACATCCAAAAATGTTAATCTCAAGTAGACTTTTTATGCAAATGAACTAATGTTATATGAAATTATTATACAAGATTTTTTTAAAATCTAATATATAAAATGTCTTATAGACATTGATATTTGAAACTGATATTTTTTAATAGGACCCCATGCACTTTCAAAAAGTTTTGGGGTCAAATATGTTTATTTCAAAATTGAGGGACATTTGTTAAATATTAAAAAATGATAATCTCTTATAGTATTTTTATGTAAATGGGCAAAATTTATATGAAATTATTGTACAAGATTTTTTGAAGTGTATATTTTCTAGTCGGGACGTTATTAATGGTATTAGAGCTTAGTCTCCGAGTCAAAATAGGGTCCTCGGATGGGGGTAGGGATGTTTGTTAAATTTAATATGTAAAGTTTCTTATAATATTGATATTTCTAACTTATATTTTGCAGTCAGACATGAACGTAAGCTTTTACGGTACCAAATTGATCAACTTTATTTTTTATGGTACCACAAGTTGTAATCGTTATATAGTTTGGTACCGCAAATGCAATTCTCTCTTTATTTAGATGAAAATATTCGGAAAAATTATTTATGAACAAATTATATACTATTATTTCATTAAATAAAATTTTTGATGGTAAAATATTATCAATGTTACTTATTTTTATAAAATACTATGCATACATATAATTTTATTTATTTATTGTCGAATACGGATCTCTTAACTAATAGGATCGACCGAAATTTAAACTATTATCTAATAAATTCGAACTTAATCGACCGAATAGAAATAAATAAACAAAAGGGGATTAAGGATAATATACATCAAAATTATTGATTTGAGATATTGATTTTGTGGATTCAAAAGTAATTGAGAATTTCATTTTTTTTATAATTCGAAATTTGTAAAGCAATTTTGGAGAGGATTCATTTAAGGTGCAAAAATGGTGGTGAGATTATTGAAGGCATGGATGGTGTAAAAATGGTGGAGAAGTAATAACAAGAAATAATCAATTAAGTTTGAATGATTATGAAATAAAAGGCAATTATTTTTTAGTTTTGAAAGATTATGAAAGAGAAGGAAATAAGGAGTAAATTAATTGTTAATTTCTATTTTTAAGTGGGGGGTATAAACGTCTTCTTAAAACATAAAATTTAATGGGGGGCAAAAGGGTCTTTTCTATTTTCAGTCGGTTTTTTCTTTTTTTTTTGACAAACTAAGTAAAAGGGCTTATTAGTCAATTGTATTTTTAATTAGAAATAAACCAAAATTAAATCCAAAACCTTTAGTTACCAATCCAACGGCTGCCATTAAAGTAAGCTGATCTAACGACTGAGGGAGTGGACCGCATGTGAGGCCGTAACTAATGGGGCCGCACCCTAGAAAGATTGTATTCTACGACTTCTATCTCGATTGGATTCTACGACTCTTGAATATGTTCTAGATCACGGCCTTAGAGATCAGTCCACGGGTTGTCCCATAGCCCTGTGATCTAAGGACTTCTATCCTTATGCATAGATAATTATTACATAAGATCAAGATGACCATTTAATAAAGTGCATTTATTAATCGAAATTGAATAGTTCCGCATTTATTACAATAAATACTAGCCATACAGCTGGCTTGCAGGACACTATTTCTATCAATCTCCCACTTGTCCTAAAGCCAGTCTTTTATGTTCTTAAGTCCCATCTTATGCAGATGTTTCTCAAATGCCTTTTGAGGCAGAGGCTTCGTTAGTGGGTCCGCCGTATTATCTTCTGAGTCGACACGTTCCATCTTAATGTCTCCTCTACCAATGATATCTCTTATCACGTGGTATCGTCTTTGTACGTGCTTGGATTTCTGATGAGATCTCGGCTCCTTTGCTTGCGCTATTGCCCCATTGTTATCACAGAAGATAGTAATGGGCTCATCGATGCTAGGTATCACATCCAATTCCTGGATGAAGTTCCTCATCCAAACACCTTCCTTTGCTGCGTCACTCGCGGCAATGTATTCTGCTTCGGTGGTTGAATCCGCGGTTGTTTCCTGCTTGGAGCTCTTCCAGCTAACCGCACCACCATTGAGGCAGAAAACATATCCTGATGTCGACTTGAAGTCGTCTACATCACATTGGAAGCTCGAGTCTGTATAGCCTTCCAATTTCGATTCTCCTCCACCGTATACCAAGAACAATTCCTTAGTCCTTCTCAGGTACTTCAGAATTGCCTTTACGGCTATCCAGTGCTGCTCACCTGGATCAGACTGGTAGCGACTTGTAACGCTTAAAGCGTACGCTACGTCTGGTCTCGTACATAGCATACCATACATTATGCTTCCTATCGCGGATGCATATGGTACTCGAGACATATTGCTTCTCTCTTCTGGCGTCTTTGGGGCCATAGACTTAGAGAGTGCAATTCCATGTCTCATTGGAAGCAATCCTCTCTTGGATTCTTCCATACTAAATCTTTTCAAGATTTTATCTATGTACTGGGATTGGGAGAGGCCCAGCAGTCCTTTTGATCTATCTCGGTAGATCCTTATACCTAGTACAAAGGATGATTCTCCCATATCCTTCATCGAGAATTGTGTAGATAACCATGCTTTAGTTTCGGACAATGCTTTTACATTGTTTCCAATGAGAAGAATGTCGTCAACGTAAAGCACCAAAAATTCAACTGTACTCCCACTGATCTTCTTGTACACGCAAGGTTCGAACATGTTCTTGATGAATCCAAAAGTTTGGATTGTCTCATCAAAACGAATGTTCCAACTTCGGGAAGCTTGCTTCAGTCCATAAATGGACCTCTGGAGTTTGCACACCTTGTGTTCATCTCCTTTGGATGCATATCCTTTTGGTTGCTCCATGTAGATCTCCTTATCAATGTCTCCATTGAGAAAGGCAGTCTTTACATCAATTTGCCATATCTCGTAGTTATACCACGCAGCTATGGCCAGCAAGATCCGAATGGATTTGGGCATTGCAACGGGCGAGAAGGTCTCCTTAAAGTCGATACCTGGTCTTTGAGTGTATCCTTTTGCCACTAGTCGCGCCTTGTAGGTTATTACCTCTCCGTTCACTCCAAGCTTTCGCTTATAGATCGACTTGCAACCCACGGGAGCCACTCCCACTGGTGGATCTACCAAGGCCCAGACATTGTTTGAGTGCATGGAGTCCAGTTCGGATTCCATGGCTTCGCGCCATTTTCCCGAGTCTATGTCTAGCATAGCCTCTTCGTAAGTCCTTGGGTCGGTTAGAGACTGTCCAGTCTCATGCAGCAGACCGTAGTACCTCTCGGGTTCTCTACGTTGTCTTTCTGACCTACGAAGTATCGGTGTACTTTCTGGTGCACTTTCATGCTCATGTTCTCCCACTGCCTGTGGTGACGGGTCAGCTCGATCGACCTCTAAGGCCTTTTCAGCTTCAGTGACCTCATCTAGTTCTACGTTATTTTCTTTCTTGTCCACCAAGAAATCCTTCTCCAAGAAGTGAGCGTTCCTCGAGACAAACGTTGTTTGTCTTGTAGGATCGTAGAACTCGTATCCTATTGAGTTTTCTGGATACCCCACGAATTTGCACAAAGTGGATTTAGTTTCCAATTTATCTCCCACTAGCTTTTTAACGTAAGCGGGAGATCCCCATATGCGCATGAATGCGTATGAGGGTGCCTTGCCAAACCATAGTTCGTATGGTGTCTTTTCTACGGATTTCGAAGGTACCATATTCAGTATCTTCGTTGCCGTGAGGAGGGCATGTCCTCAAAATGAAAGAGGAAGGTCAGTGGCACTCATCATGGATCGAACCATGTCCATCAAGGTTCGATTCCTTCTCTCTGCTACTCCATTTAACTGGGGTGTTGCAGGAGGAGTCCACTGCGATAATATTCCATGCTCTACAAGATAATTAAGAAATTCATTGCTACCTCGGTCAGAACGAAGAGCCTTTATCGTATGACCAAGTTGATTCTCTACTTCCATCTTGAATTCTTTGAATCGCTCAAAGGCTTCAGACTTGTGTTTCAACAAGAACACATATCCATAACGACTAAAGTCGTCAGTGAAAGTGATGAAGTAGTCATAGCCACCTCGGGCGCTTTTTCTAAGTGGTCCACATACGTCAGTATGTATTAAGTCCAATGTTTGCTTGGCTCGCTCAGGGTTTCCCTTAAACGGAAACTTAGCCATTTTACCCTTTAAACATGGTTCACATGTTGGCATTTCATCAATGCGATTGATTTCAATCGCGCCAGATGATGCTAACTTTTGAATCCTTGACTTAGATATATGTCCAAGTCTAGCGTGCCATAATTGGGCAGATATTTCATTATCTTGTTTCCTTTTGTTTTGTTGTACATGCATCACTAACTTAGGTGGTTCAATGGTATATAGTCCATCTTTTAATGTACCAGTGAAAAACACATTATCATTCAGGAATAACGAAAAGGAACCTTTATTAATAGTAAAATTAAAACCTTCATTATCCAAAACAGGAATTGAAATAATGTTTTTCACCAAACCAGGTACATAAAGAACGTTCCTAAGGACTAATTTATTACCACCTAAATCTAACTCCACTTCGCCTATGGCATCGGCAGCAGCTCTAGCTCCATTGCCAAATCTCAGGATCCAATCCCCTGGCCTAAGTGGCCTTGTTGCTCCCATCACCTGTAAGTCATTACAAAGATGAGAACCACAAGCAGTGTCTAGCACCCATGATGCACAGTTAATTGATAAATTAACTTCAACAAGGAATATACCTTTCGAGCTCTCCAAGAACTCTTTGCAGTTCCTCTTCCAGTGTCCAGGTTTCTTGCAGTAGAAACATTTTTGTTCACCAGACGAAGCTTTACGCTTATTTCCCTTCCCTATGGGCCCAGATGGTGCTTTGCCTTTGCTTGAAGAAGCATTTCCTTTCCCTTTCCCTTTCTTTGTCCTTTTGGACTTGGATTGGGTCGAGGTAGCAACCATCACTGGCTTCTCTCTTTTCATGGAAGCCTCGGCAGTGGCGAGCATATTAGCCAACTCGTGAAGTTCAACATTCATCTTGTGCATGTTGTAGTTCACTACGAATTGCTCGAATGATCTTGGCAACGATTGGAGGATTATATCCTGGCAGTAGGTCTTGTCCATCTTTACGTCAAGATGACCAAGCTTTTCAATAAGCCCAATCATCTTGATGCAGTGAGATCGAACATCAGCACCTTCAGCCATCCTCGTTTGTTGCAAAGTCTTAGCAGTTTCATACCGCTCATATCTACTTTGCACCCCAAATAAACCATTCAGGTGCGTGTAGATTTCAAAAGAAGACTTCATATGCTCGTGCTGCTTTTGAAGCTCATTCGACATGGATGCCAACATGAGACAACGTGACTGCAAGTCATCGTCAAGCCATAAATCCACGGCTTCTTTCTCAGTATCATCGGCATCCTTAGCAAGTTCGGGAGGGGGCCCATCAAGGACAAAACCTCGCTTTTCAGAAGCGAGAATGATCTTAAGGTTCCTGACCCAGTCATGGAAGTTGGGTCCAATTAATTTGTTTTGTTCAAGTATGATGGAAATTGGATTCTTAGACATTATATCTACAAAACGACGAGAGAATAAATAAATACGCGAAAGATTAATTTAAAATGCACAATTTACAAACATGGTTTTTTATTTGTAAATTACTCCCACTATTTTAATCAAAATCTTATGCCCCCACATAAGTTTCGGGAATTTAAAATATCCTAACGGGCTTAAGGCCCAAATGCAATCTCCTAGTACCCACGACTCGTTGGCCATACTATTTGATTCACTTGGTGGTCGAATACGTCGACGGTTAACCATCGCAGCTAACCCTTAAGTTCATTTAGCCTCGGTTTTCGATATGGACCCACGACTCGTGAGACATCCATACTTACTAGCGTTAAATCATGTCCAATACTCGTGGAGAGAAATAGTTCAATCCTAGACGCCCTACGACTCGTGAGACAGCGCCTAAAACCTTGCTATCCCCTCCCTTGGCACTAAACTCGTGCATCGAGGCAATAGACATATCATCTTCCTATAGCTCGACCCACGACTCGTGAGACATCGAGATATATTCTTACAATATGCCTAAGACCTAGTAATTGGATAGGCTCGGACCATAGACACTATTCATATGCGCCCGTTATTCGATTTAATATTCTAATTGAATTTTAGGTTCAATTGGAGGTTTCTAAGTGTGCGAGGTCTCATCAGATTATGCTTATCTTGTTTACGTTTTCTATCCTAAGCATGCATCTCATACATCAAAGAATAATGTGCGAAAAAGTAAACATTCATCACCTAGCAAGATATGATTGGTCGTTTGCCCATCCTATGCGATCCATCACGAGCCATGTGATGAATCAATTGGTCAGTCTAGGGTGAAAATTAAATGTCCTAACTATTACAATTTTCAAACCCATACATCATGGGCCTTCTTGTAATATCCAGCTTGATTGGGCCTCCATGTAATGAATTGGGCCTCCATGTCCTCCAAGGTAAATGGGCCTCCATGTGGATCTCCAAGTCTTCATGAGGTCTTCTCGGCTCCAAGCCTAATCTAAGCCTAGCTTACATAATTTAAATGGTCCTATTCTATTACATTTGTTTGCGCAAGCAAGGGCACCGATCTGGCCCATTTAATTACAACCCAAAAATAAATAAACCAAAAACAACACAGGGCTTAAGGGCAAAATCGACCAATCCAAACATTCACTCAAGAACATGCATAAATTCACATAAGGGCAAAAATATAAATTTACCGGCTCCTTTAATTTTAATTCATAAAATTTATCCAAGTTAATTAATTTTGAATTAACAATTAACCTCTAAGATTAATTAGCTCTTACTTGAGCTCCAAGTAATCTACAAATCCTATCTTGATTAAGATTGGTTAATTAAGGTAATCTAAATCTCTAAGATTCTTACCTTATCCAAAACTCTAAGTTTCCCAATATTCCCAAATCTCCAAGATTCTCAAGATTATCCTATTTTGTTTAGATTAGTTTAATTAAGGTAGTGTTTAAATCTAACAAGATAACTACCTTATCCCAAAACTCCAAGTTTCCTAATCTTCCCGAAATTCTAAATTTCCAGAATTTTCAAAATAGGCAGAATTAGAGTCCAACCAAAATTTGACCAGTCGAAACCAATCAGGAGCTGCCACGTGGACAACCCACGCGCGACCCCGTAGGGGCGCGTGAGCTGCCACGGGCAGCAGCCGCGGCGCGTGACAGCGCGCGGCAGCCTGCTGCCGCGCACAGCAGCGCGCGAACAGCAGCCCTTGAGCTGCTGCCGTGCGCAGCGTGCGCGGACAGCGTGCTGTCCGCACGCCGCCGCATGCCGCGGCTTGCGGTGGTCGCCCAGCCGCGGTGCGCTGCTGCGCACCGCCGCGTGCCACCGCAGGGTTGGGTCTAATAAATTTTTTTTTTTTTTTGATTACTTTTATGATTTAATTAAAAACAGTCCCAATTAAATCACAATCCAAAATTAAAAATAACATGATAAAAATACGAATCTAAAATTACCCATTAACTCTAAGTTAACAATAAAGTCCTAAAACATTCATAGTTAAAGAACTATCCACATAAATCAAACATATGATTTATTAAACACAGAATTCGCAAATTCATATATATACAAAGCCTAAACCTGGCTCTGATACCACTGTTGGGATTCGGTAAGAAAAACAGCCCTAGGCACAGCGGAATATAAAAATTTTCTAGGGCCTCTTAAAGAATCTTGCCAGGATATTCTCTAGTTGTATATATATGAATATAAATAAATGACAGTATAAGTTTTCTCGTTTATACCTGTCTCCTTGCAAATCCTCGGCTAACAAGACAAGCTCTGAATTCTGCCCCGGTAAGATCGACCCACACCTTTGATTTTAGCGCCCCACGTGTTGCGCCTCTACGAGTTGAACACCACAATATCACGAAAATTAATATATCCTAATCAACTGGAACATAGGGTATATTAATATCTAGGTTTTAGAACAACTTTGGAACGAAGAATCGAAGACGAAAATTCTTCCTAAAGTGGAAGTGAGTTCGGCCGATCACAAGAGGGAGAGGGAGAGAATTTTTGCTTTTCTTGATTTTCTTGTGGAGTTGTGTGTGAGATATGAGACCTAGTCTCTTATTTATAGATATCTCTCATAACCTAATCCTACTAGGATTAGGATACTAATTCTCCTACATGGGCCATGGCCCTCTTTAATTAGAAGACTAAGTCTTCTAATTAATTCATGGCCCATATTAATTAATTTTTCAGGGCTTTATTTAATCTTCCAATTAAATAGCCCAATTAATTAAATCATCTCCCAATTAATTAATTAAACTTCAAGTCTAATTAAATTAATTATTCCATTAATTAATTAAATCCTAATTAATTAATTTACTCATAAATTAAATTCCAATTTAATTTATAATCTTGATCCAATTCCAATTGGATCCATTTTCGTTCCATATGGGTCGACCCAGTCGACCCACCCATTTAATCGACCCAGTCGATTTTGACTCAGTCGACCCAGTCGACTCGTTAGTTCTTACTTCCTCGCTTTCGCTTCATGTGTATTGTGTATGCCCCCGTAGGTTCACCACATAATTGGCCGTGGGTTGTAATTAAATATTATTTAATTACTCGAGCAATTAATACTCTAAATTAATCGAACACTCTGTCGATTAATCATTCCAAAATTAACACCCCTGCTAATTTGGGAATTCTCCCACACTCCACGGTCGATGTCCAGTCACAAGCCCATGGAGCCCAATCACTGGTGAATTAATTCAGTGAACCTTTTATCATTTACAATTTCCATATACGACATAATCTCTCCATTGATCAATCTCCCAGTCGAGACTTAAGGGTATGGTCTTTCATCGGATTCCCTTTTCTTTTGTCTTGACCTTATGTACTCTGGTCTCGAAATAAATTCTCTTTGACTTAATCTTTATGAGCTACTTACATAAAGTCGTCAGATACCTTGGCCAAGGATTTTTACCAGAATTAATTTCTCACAGAAATCCATAGGAGAATTTCTCAACCTATCAAGTCGGGTCAACGGATCCTTTGTTGATGATATGAATCTGCATACGAGTTCCTCTAAACCCAATGTGAGTCCACAGAGACTTTCTGGTGATCCCCAGTCAGTCGGAACTCACATCAAAGCATAGACGTTCTAGTACCAGATAAACCCTATCATCTCAAGTTGTTAGGGATCGTTCCTCGTATACTATTGCAAATTGGAATAACTTCAACCTCGATATGCGACTACCGCTTCCATGGTGAGTTATTTCCTAATTGGGGTATTCAGTGCGCTTGCCATCCCAGCAAGCCACCCACTTATGTGTATCGACTATCCCAGTCACGCTCGTGGACCCCAGCGTCCTCCAGTTCATCGGAGTATACACAACAGTGAGAGTCTAACCGAATCCAACGATGTCCTATCTCGATTGGATTCTACGACTCTTGAATATGTTCTAGATCACGGCCTTAGAGATCAGTCCACGGGTTGTCCCATAGCCCTGTGATCTAAGGACTTCTATCCTTATGCATAGATAATTATTACATAAGATAAAGATGATCATTTAATAAAGTGCATTTATTAATCGAAATTGAATAGTTCCGCATTTATTACAATAAATACTAGCCATACAGCTGGCTTGCAGGACACTATTTCTATCAATTTTAAAGTATTTTTATGTTTCCAAATCATTTCAAAGTTAATAAGGTCATATGAGATAATTTAATTTCCCATTTTTACACAAAGTCACTTAATTTTTCGAAATAAGATATAACACATAAAATTGCATTAAAAAATTATCCAATAAAATATGATGAAAAATGTATTAAATTTACGGGGCGTTACAATCCTCCCTCCTTAAAAGAATTTGGTCCCCAAATTCGATTGTGGAATTCAGAATGTCTGGGTTAGAAAGCGTCACTTTCAAAATGACAACATTCTAATCGGGCAAATAGATGAACAATAAGTCCATACTTAGAATCATATCAAATCCTAGTGCCAGAGATGTGACTAGATCGGCAAAAAGTACCATTTCCTCGAAATTAACCTCGCTTACCTTGAGAACTAAACCCGTTACAATCGAGGTAACTAACGAAGTATGAGCCTCCAACTCACAGAGTATTTCTACCATACTTAATTGGAACAATACTATAATACTATAAATGAATGAGATGCTCTAATAATCAAATAAAACTCGACATGATTGCCTAAAAACATAAAGTTTACCTTCCACCACGTCATTCACATTTTGCTCATTAAGCTCATAGAGCTCCTCTCCAGTCATAGCAAAAGCTTTTCCGGGCAGCCCTGACTTTGGTGCTTTTGCATCCTGGGATGAACCTCCGCTTCCCGAAGCTGATGTAACAGATGTTTTGGGGCAATTCTTGATGAAGTGCTCCAAACTCCCACATCTCAGACACTTTCCAGCCTTCCTATAACACTTAAGCTCCCCATGCCCCTTCGAGCCACAATAAGTGCAAGATCCATTAGGTGTCTTTCCCGAATTATTATGTGGCCAGTTACTCTGTTGAGGACCCTTCGGATTTCCCGAGTTCAACTCTCCTGTCCTTGGTACCTTCCCTGCGTTCTTCCCCAACTGCCAATTCTCTTGAGGAGGCCTCGACTTCTTCTCCGAAAACTGCATATCGTTGAGCTCAATCAACCCGTTCTCAACTCGTGTGGCTCTCTCCACCGCCTCAACGTACGATACCATGTTGTGAGAGAGAAGGGCTCGCTGGAGCTCTGGCCTCAAGCATTTTATGAACCTGCGAGTGCGACGGGGTTCATCTGTCATCAAGTGGGGAACATAACGGACTAGTCGGGAGAAAACAGCCTCAAATTGCGGCACCCTCATACTCCATTGCCTTAGAGCGTTGAATTGCTCCTCACGTTGTTCCCGAACAACAGGCGGAACATACTTGTCATTGAACTCCTTCACAAAGTTCCCCCAAGTCCTTTCTATTTGGTCCCGCTCCCAAACTATCTCCCTCGTCTGCCACCAAGATCTAGCGGCATCCTCAAAGCGATAGGTAGCCAATGAAATTTTCAACGTGTCCGAATAGTCCAGGGCTTGGAAAATGTTTTCGATCTCAGCTAGTCAGGCTTCAGCCTTACGATCATCTGGCTCTCCAAGAAACTTAGGTGGTTGGAATAGCAGAAAACGCTCCAAAGTTTGGTCCAAGGCGGGCGGTGTCGGGGTAGGAGGCACGGCCCGTGCAGTGCCTTGCAGAGCTTGGGTGAATTCGGCCAAAGCGGCAATGATGCGCTCAGCCTGATCAACGGGTGTTGTCACTGGTGGGACAGAAGGGTCAGAGGTAACCCGTCGGCTAGTACGGCTATCAGCTCGATTGTCTGCCATCTGATAATGAGAATGGCTCAGTAGCTTATCGAGAGTCAACCCCAAAACCCCATGAAGTAACTAAATATAATCGAACCAAACTAAACATACGTCGTGTATTTTAGTAATATGCCAAAACGTCAAGAACTATCTTAATACGAAACCCTATCAAACTCTCAAGGCAAGAAACAAAACAAATTCACATAATATATTATGCATGATGACCCAAAAGACTTAGAAAACGACTCAACATACGACTTCCGAGGATCCATGACTCAATTTTAAAAACCAAAAGCTCTGATACCATCTGTGACACCCCGCTTCCCGGGGTTGGGTCCAACGTGTGGCACATCCCCGAGTTTGGGATCGCCCGGTGCGGGATAACCCATCAGAGTTGCTGGATTTTTTTTTTTGAAACATGATGACAAAAATAATTAAAGCATGCGATAAAACCATATTTAAAATTTAAAGGCCCACTAGCTCCGTTATATACGGAGAAGGCCAAAAATACGGTCATACGGGTAACCCCGCAAGCCTACGGAAAACATAAACACAATATTCAAAATACATCGTTCAACCTTATATCAAGGTGACAACAAAAGTGACAAAGTAGCGAAAGCAAAAGAGAAAAAGGGAATAATCCCTCAACGACCGACTGGATCCCGGAAAACTAACACAGCGACTCAACCATCATAACATGAAGCTCCTGCATCTGAAAATATTGATAAAAGGAACGCGTAAGTTGATCGTCCAACTTAGTGAGGCTTTGGTGCATTGTGCGTGTGACACATGGATGCAACATAATATATATATCGTGAGCATATAAACGAATTAAGCATATATCACATTCATAAAATTAAATCATAGAGTCCAAATAACCAAGAGTTGCTGATGCCGTTCTCCACTTACCCTCCATCCTCATTCTGATGTCCATCCAAACTCACCGAGTAAGGAGCGACCTTACTATCTGAAATGCATCGACATGTCTTTGCCGGAGTTCGTCCTTACTCCCCAAGTGTTCCTCCCCACTTGGGTTGTAAGGCCAGGCCTACGGGTAACCGTGACAATCCTGCCGGCCCTTGCCGGCCAAGTTGCCATCGGGTCCATATACCAAACAAATAGGGCCCACACAAGATCGAAAACAAACGGAAACATATAGTCGGAAACAAACGGAACATAACATATCAAACATATTAACATATTATCAACATTTAACGATTCACCGAAAGCAATTCAAACATATAGCTGGGTGAACATATTCGCAACTAAGTAGATCCAGATTCGGTGTAGCATGTATTAGGATAATCATGTTGATATGATAAGTGATTCATATAAGTCAGCCTATTACTAACATACACGAGGTAACTAGCATAGCATGTGATGTTCTAGTTATTTACAACCTAATTACATGCTTAGACTCGACCTACTAGCATATCGGACTAACACACGAATGAACACAGCGCTCACCTGTTCTGCTTACGAATCTTGAAAGTTTCTCGGTAGAACGGCGATTCCAGATCCTGTACATATCTACGTAACGTTTAAGGATCTAAACTCGAACAAGAACTTATAATTGACTAAAGAAATACTTTAGTCGCAATTATAGTCGTTTCATGGACGAAACGAGACCATGATCCAACTTAGACTAATTAACCCGGTTTAGGGGTTCCTAGAGCTACGTGGTATGGAAAGCCACGAATAAGGATTTATAAAAATCCAAGAAAATTCTTTAATAATAGGCATTCATTTAATTTGAGTAAATCAAAGTTTATTTTAAAATTACTTATTTTTCTAATTTTGAAAACTTTATTTATTTATTAATTTTATTTTTGAATTAATTAAATTTAGAAAATCATTTTAATCAAAAATATTTTATTTTATTTTCAAATTATTTATTTCCCGAAAATTATTATTCAAAATTATTTTATTTTATTTAACCCTCTTTTCTTTTTCAAAATTATCCAAGTAATATATATATTTTCGAAAATATATTTATTATTTATATCTTAGAAAATAATTAATTAAAATAATTTTATTTTATTTTCAAAATTATTTATTATTTTTATTTTTCAAAATTTAAAGTTAAATAATTATTAAAAATTATTTTCATATTTACAAATTTATTTTCAAATTTAGTTATTAATTTTCAAAGTTATTTCTAAGTTTATTTTATTATCTAGAATTTTATTATATTTAATTTTCAGAAATACATATTTCTAAATACTCATCATTAATTATATCCTTTTCAAATATTATTAAATATATTTAAAACCCTTTTCATTTTAAAATAATGCTTCAAAAAAATATTTAATATTTTCAGAATATATACTTAAAAATCATTTCAATAATTTCTAGATTTATTTTATAATTTTATTATGTAGTATTATTATTATTTTCAAAATTAAATGTTAAATCATTATTAAATTATTTTTAATAATTATAAATTTTATTTTCAGAATTCATTTATAAATTTACAAAATTATTTTTAGATTTATTAAATTCTTATTTTCTCAAATTTATTCTATTTTAATTTAAGAATTTAGTATTTAAAAATAGTTTTCAAACTATTTTATTTATGTAAATAATTTTTCTATTTTCGAATATATAAAATATTTTCAAAATATATTCTTAAAAATTACTTTTACAATTTTCAGATTAATTTTGTAGTTTAATTATGAATTTATTATTATATTTCAAAAAATAATTTATACGAAATATATTTTCTTTTCTCTTTTTTTTTTTTAAACTATGGGCTGGCCATGGCCAGCCCACTTAACAGAAAGCAACAGGCCCATTAAATGGGCCTGTTGGTCTGTTGCAAGTTGCAACAGACCCATTCAAGGGGTCTGTTGCAATTTGCAACAGACAGGCAGCAGCCTCGGCCACTGCTATGGCAGTGGCCGGTGGTCGTTCGCCGGCGACGGGGTGGCTCCAGCCAATCCCGCCGGAAAATGCACAAGAGTCCAAATTTTTCTAGATTTATAGAAATAGCCCCAAACAAATAATAAAACTTTTTAACACCCAAAAATTTCACAAATTTCAATTCTTTCACAAGAATCTTATAAATCTATAATATGTAATATTCTTTTATAATGTTGCACATGTAATCTATGAAAATAACATACTTTTTTTTTTTATTTTCAAAATATCCAAAAATATTATTTCATTGAGAAATCATAGATCTATAAAGATCTCAACAAAATCAACTATCAATAAGAAATATTCATGTATAATCATATTTGACATTACACACAAAATAGAGACTTAAATAATTTGATCTAAGGTGTTTTAAAGATATTAAAAATATGTTTAAGAGCAAAAGCTAGGGTTTCTAAGGTTGGGTAAAAATAAATAAACCATCAAAGAGAAAACATAAGGAGGAGTTACCGAAACTTGAACTCCTCCAAACACGGTGGTAGCACGGCGGCGTACTGGTGGCGGTCCGGCAGTGGGCTGGTGGCACGACAGCGGTGGTGGTGGCGGTTCTCCGGCGGCTTCACGGCGGTGGTGGTGGTGGTGGCCCCTACTTTTCCTTCCACTTCCTTCACTTTCTCACACTAACTTTCACTCTTCTCACACACTCTCTTTTTCTCTCTAAATCTAACTTAACTATGAAAATGAAAGTGCAAATAGGGTGAAGAAAATCTGAAAATGAGTGTTTAAAGGTGTTTAAATACACC
Organism: Penstemon barbatus; assembly: GCA_003313485.2. Classification (NCBI taxonomy): domain Eukaryota; kingdom Viridiplantae; phylum Streptophyta; class Magnoliopsida; order Lamiales; family Plantaginaceae; genus Penstemon; species Penstemon barbatus. The sequence continues at coordinate 82,670,352 of CM064883.1, forward strand.
TTGAGAAGATATGAGACATAATTAGTCTACAAAAACCAACCAATGCATGTATACCTTGGGTAGAGAAATTTCTCTACCCAAGGGGCATGCTTGGCCACCCTAGGAAGCTATAAAGGCTATCCTAGCAGCTGCAATCAAGTGTGGGTGAAATTTGCACTTTGCCCCCTGAAGTTTCGGTAAAGTGTATTTTTTGCCCCAAAAATTATTTATTTTGCACAATTAAGTCCAAATATTTTTCAAAAGAGGTATACTATTATTTTAAAGTATTTTTATGTTTCCAAATCATTTCAAAGTTAATAAGGTCATATGAGATAATTTAATTTCCCATTTTTACACAAAGTCACTTAATTTTTCGAAATAAGATATAACACATAAAATTGCATTAAAAAATTATCCAATAAAATATGATGAAAAATGTATTAAATTTACGGGGCGTTACAAAGGAGGCCTATATCCAGGGGGGTATCCATGGATTTTAAAGCATGTTTCTGTTGTGTGACCCTGCAAGTTGCAATGAGTGCAATAGGGTATTTTATCACTCAAATTTGTATGTTTTTCTTTGATCTTCAACTTCGACTTTTGTCAAAAAATGACTAAGCTGATGAGTGAGTTATTCGTGAGTTCTTGAGACTTAGAAGAATTCTGCTTCGAAACTTTCTCTCAGAAAATGTTTTGTTGTAGTTTCTTCTTCTCTCAAACTCTTGAACTATTTGTATTCTCAGTCTTGAAAAGTGTCCGTTGAAGAAAGACAAGATTCAAATCCTCGAGTACTGGTCCCTAATCTCTTAAAATAGCTCTCTGCGACTGCTATAGTACAGTCTGCTGTACTTTCTGTCAGCTGCATTTAATGCACCAAACTGATAAGAGGATTTCTTCAATCATTTGCCATAAATACCCTCCTTCTTCAGCATTTATTACTCCAAGTGCATTTATTACCGTTGAGAAGACTTCATGATCTTCTTCACTTGGCTGATTTAGATCTCTCGTCTGATGATGTACTGAGCCGATCTCAACTTGAACTAATCTGATTTGAGTCGGCTGATTTTAACTAAACTGATTTCTTCCTTCAGCAGCAGATCAATAGTCTTTTGGACCAAGTGGAATTTTGACTTGTCTGATTTGTCTTTAGGTTGGTCAAAATTCTTCTATGGGATTTCATTAAGTATTCCTTACTTAGCTGATCTTGATGTTTTGGAAATCATCAAAACCTCCCTTTAATTTTTAAGTTTCTTGTCCTTCAATCTTCATCTTCATCCAACATCAGTAGTCTTCTGGACCTTGAACTATTGACCCTTCTGATAGTCTTCTTACTTGGTCAAAATTCTTTTAAAGGATCTAAGCATTCCTTACTTAGCTGATTTTGATGTTTTGAAAATTATCAAAACCTCCCTCAAATCTTTGCACTCTATCTTCATCTTTATCCAATATTTTATTTCTTAGCAATTGTTCTTTTAATTTTTTCCACTTTTTTAAGTTTTTTTTTTCTATTTTAAGAAGTATTGTTCAAATAAATTTATATTAGTTTTAGTTAAATGAAAAAATGCATTTGCTCATTGGTTTGATTACACATGTTTATCAACATTGTCCCGAATTCAAATCCCGGGAGTGCATTTTCCTTTGTTACCTATTTTGTAGTCTTTTTTATTTCTTAGCAATGGTTCTTTTAATTTCTTTAAGTTTTTTCCTTTTTAAAGAAGTATTGTTCAAATAAATTTATATTAGTTTTAGTAAAATGGAAAAATGCATTTGCTCATTGATTTGATTATACATGTTTATCAACATTGTCCTGAGTTCAAATCCCAAGAGTGCAATTTTCTTTGTTACTTATTTTATAGTCTTTTTTATTTCTTAGGAATTGTTCTTTTGATTTCGTTTTTTTGCTCAACAATTGTTCATTTAGCTTCTTTTTCTTTTTGAATAATTGTTAGTAGTTTTTTAATTTTATTTCCTTTTTAAAATAATCAAGAGAACTCGATTTTTTCATTATACGTTTATTTAATACATTACTACATAAACACCCTTCCCTCAAAAAAATTATTGATCTAGCTTTGCCCTGGCTATTATGTACAGATTTCAGAAAACTAAAAATCAGTGCGATTAATTGTAGATATAATTGGTGTCATCTGAAATTATATTTCGATTATTTAATTTATCCTAGAACCTTATAGCCCCATGTATTAAAATTTCATTTTTTATGTATGTTTTGGTCAGTTGTATATAAGAAACTTTTCGAGATTTTTCGAAATTTTTTGAGAAATCTTAAAAAGAATTGTAAATAAAAAGAAAATATTTTAAAGTAAAAACTACTCTATATTCTCGTTTTGGTTGATTCAAATACAAAATTTTTTAATGTTTTCGGGGAAAACTTATAAAAAATTTGATCTATCACTAACCCCCACTAGCCCGGGATCCGCATCATTCTATGTGTTTGGCTTGGGATTTTGGTAAATGTTACACCATAATTACGAAAAAAATAGAGGAACAATATGGTTTATGTTGCTTCTTGGTTGTAGTCGATAATTCCATGTGTTTTCAGATAGTGTGTCAAGTGACTTGATGCTAATATGACAAAAGCATTAACTATAAAGTTTATTATGCTTTTCTTACGTACATATATGAATGTAAGAATGTTTATACGTCTAATGCTAATTTAGCATAGAAAAAACTAATATAATGCCGTGAGTAAACTAGTTAATTTATTCCCTGATTTTCGATATAGTAACCTAATATTACTACCATTTGCTAGTATTTTCTTAAGATTATATATGACTCTGAATTCATGCCACGCTAATACTTTCTAAACATGCTTGAGTTTTCCACAATCATATCCTCAGTCACGTAAATACTACTAGAATAAAATGAAATTTCAGCATATTATTTCAATCGATTTAAATCAGTTAAAATTGAGTATAAAATTTCGACAGAAAAAAAATTCGTTGAAAAATCATTGAAAATTTCGACGGAACATAAATCCATCGAAATGTTTCACTTTTTCGACTGAAAATTTTTGAATTTTCAACAGATTTTAAAATTTGTCCAAATTTTTCAAATTTTCAAGTTTCAAGAGAAAAAATCTGTTGAAAATTTTCTGTTGAAATTCAATTAATAGGTATAGATAGACTCTTTTGACCAGCAATTAATACTTTTTTGGTGGAAAACCAAGCTTTGTGAATATCAATTGGATAAAAAATACTGTCGGAAAATGTATGTAGTTAAGAATCAAGATGTCTTTCAAACTTCCTATCCAACTCATTAATTAAATGATGATAACCCTGATACATGAATGAATCCGCTAGCTAGCTCTATATATAAATAACTGCCACTGCCACTTCCACTTCCACGTACAAATATATATTTGTACAATCTATCTTTTTCAATCTAAAATGGCTTCCAAGTTTTCAGTTTTCTTCAACGGCGCCACGATTGAAGCAACCGTCACTGACAAGGCTGCCGCCGTTAACGAGTGGGTGGTCCAAGTCATGTCGACTTACTCCGGACAAAGAATGATCGTTGGTCTCGACTGCGAGTGGAAGCCCAACACTTTGACTTACGACAACAACAGAATAGCCACTCTCCAACTCTGTGTGGACACCAAGTGTCTGATAATCCAGCTTTTCTACTTGGACTATATCCCTCAATCCCTTCAGAACTTCATGACTCATTCTAACGTAACCTTTGTTGGAGTTGAAGTTGGGGACGATGTGGCCAAGCTGCGTGCGGAGTACAGTCTGAGTTGTGGTAGAGCTGAAGACATTCAAGCCTTGGCTATGGCTCGTTACATGTTCTACTCGAAGCCGGGGTTGAAAAGGCTGGCTCAAGATGTGGCTGGGCTTAGAATGGAAAAGCCGATTCATGTTTGCCGTAGCAATTGGGAAGCAAGGCAGTTGAGTCCGGACCAGATTGAGTATGCTTGTATTGATGCCTATGCTTCTTGCATCATTGGAAAAAGGCTTCTCGCTTAATTAATTAATTATGGCCTAAATTGCCTTAATCTATTGCATGTGAACTTAATTAATTGATGCTTAATTGGTCTGTCTTTTTTATTTTCTCTAATTGTATTTGGTTGTAGTTTGGATTCACTTCTGTTTCATCTTTTTAAATATTAGTAATTTCTACTTATTTTTTATGCCCCTATCTAATTGTTGTACTATTATTCAAACAACAATCATATTATTCCCTAAATTATGGGATTTTTAGGGGTAGTAGAAAAAGTACATGCGTGTGTCATTTGGTTTAATCCATGTAATTATTTAAATAAAAAGTATGCAATTAAATGAGATTCATATATTAGATTAGGTCCAAGTTAGGAAAAATCGTATGTAAACAGTGTAATTGGTTATTTGTAATCTGTCAAGAAATAAGTCAAGTTATCTCTGTAAAGTATTAGTAGTGAAATTGTATTCACTAGCCCAAGATCACAAACCAATTTAAAGGAAATAAAACAGCTTCTGGAAATTGAAATTAAGCAACCAATAATATTATGTGAAGGAATACTTTGTTGGATACAAGAAGATAATTAACTCTTTATTACTTAACTTTCAAAATACTAAAGACTCTATTTTATAATGCATAGGAGAAGACTCTAGCAATCAGTAGAAAACTTTAGAGACTTAGTAAAACGAAGAGACAACTAAAATACTTGTGCTAGACTTTTGACTACATTAATTAATCTATGGTCTTCAAAAAAAAATCAACTTTATTTACTTTTAACACTCCCCCTTAAAGTGATTTTTAGAAGACAATCCAAGCTTAGCACGCAACTTTTCAAATGATCCTTTCGGAAGAGACTTTGTGAGAATATCAGCAACATTTTCACTGCTACGAACTTCATGTGCTGAAATAACACCATCAAGAACTTTTTCACGGATAAAGTGATGTTCCAACTCAATGTGTTTGGTTCTTGCATGACACACTGGATTTGTAACAAGTTTTATAGCACTTTGATTGTCCCCATACAATATTGTTGGTTTATGAATTTTTGTGTGAACATCTTCGAAGAGTCTTCGAAGCCAAACACATTCTTGGGCAGCCAAAGATGATGCCTTATATTCTGCCTCCGTTGTAGAAAGAGAAACGCGATCTTGCTTTCTACTACACCATGAGATACTTGTAGGACCACAAAGGAAAACATAACCCGACGTAGACCTTCGATGGTCTAAATCACCTCCTAAGTCGGCATCCGCAAATCCAACTAAGGATAAATCTGCTCCTTTTTTATAAAACAGCCCCATATCTATTGAGTCGTTAACATATTTTAGGATTCTTTTGCTGCTTCTAAATGTGGCTTCCTTGGAGATTGCACAAATCTGCTCACAAGTCCCACAGAGAATGAGATATCGGGCCTCGTGATGGTTAAGTAAAGGAGACTTCCAACTAGAGCTCGATAAGGGCGAGCATCCGCTAAGAGAGAGCCTTCTTCTCGTTTCAACTTCACATTAACGTCAAGTGGAGTTGAACATTTCTTGCTGCATGTAGATAAAAATCTGCCAACCAACTTCTTTGCATAGTTTTCTTGATTCACAAAGATACCATCTTTGAAATTCTCCACTTCTAAGCCAAGAAAATGATTTAGTTCGCCCAAGTTTTTCATGTCAAAGCGAATAGCCAATTGTTCCCGCAACTTTGCCACTTCCTGCTCATCATTTCCCGTTACAATCATGTCGTCTACATATAAAAGAACAACGATATGCAGACTTCCATCCTTTTTGACAAACAAACTTTGATCAGAGTTAGAAGCGAAATATCCACAAAATTGCAAATATTCAGCGATTTTTCCGTACCAAGCTCGTGGAGCTTGTTTCAGTCCGTAAAGGGCTTTGTGGAGTTTGCATACAGAGTTTGGATATGATAAAGAGACGTACCCGGCAGGCTGCTCCATATAAATATCTTTATCAAGCTCTCCATATAAAAATGCATTTTTCACATCAAGTTGCCAAAGCTTCCAATTCAAGCTTGCTGCCACAGCTATGACTATTCGAACCGAAGTCATCTTGGCTACAGGGCTGAATGTTTCCTCATAGTCTTCTCCGTATTTTTGTGAGAAACCACGAGCTACAAGTCTTGCTTTAAACCGTTCAACAGTACCATCAGCCTTTCTTTTAACTTTGTACACCCATTTACATGAAATTGGATGCACTCCTTCCGGCTTTGGTATAAGACTCCATGTCTGGTTTTTCTTTAACGCATTCATCTCCTCATCCATTGCTAGCTTCCATTCTTTCACATCTTTAGCTTCTTCAAAACATGAAGGCTCTTCATCATCAAATGGTCCTGCAAAAAAACAGGAGTAGGTGCTAACAAAGTTCTCATCTCGATATCTAGCTGGCTTGACAATATTTCTGCGTGGTCTTTGATTAGAAGGCATCTCTTGCGTGTGCTCTTCTTCCTGGGCAGCTTCTTCATTGGTCTTTGAACTCCCCCTTTCACTTTGCTCGTTCAAAGAATCTTGAGCTTGAGATGTCAATGACAAGTTAGTAATGTCTTGCTCCAAATTCATGTAATTTGGTTGTCCATTTTCAGCACTGCTTTGCTCATAAAAAGTAGACATTTCATCAAAAATAACATCTCTAGAGACAATAAATTTATTAGAATTAGGATCCATGCACTTCCAACCCTTCTTTCTCTCATCATATCCCACAAAAATACATTTCTTTGCCTTTGCATCTAACTTGGTTCTTTGTGAGTCCGGTACATGCACATAACAAACCGAGCCAAAGACTTTTAGGTGCTTCACATTCGGTTTGTCACCAAACAATAATTCATAAGGAGATTTCATATTAGTTGGGTTGAGTGGCACTCGATTAATAACATGGGCTGCACATTGCATTCCCTCCGCCCACAACGCTCGAGGCAAATTTTTGGCATGCAACCAACTTTTGCAAGTTTCTACTAGATGTCTAATCTTTCGCTCCGTGACTCCATTTTGTTGTGGAGTTTCAGCACAAGTGAGCTCCCTCTTGATACCATGTTGACGGCAAAAAGAGAAAAAATCATTGGAAGTGAATTCTCCTCCATTATCCGATCTCAAACGCTTAATTTTGGCACCCAACTCTCCTTCTACTGTTTCTTTAAATTCAAAAAATTTGCCCAACGCTTGTGATTTATTTTTTTAAAAAATAAACCCACGTGTATCTTGTATAATCATCAATGAAAACTAACATGTAAACAAATCCGGAATAGGAAGTAGCTCTGGTTGGACCCATTAAATCAGTATGAATCAGCTCTAGAGGAGCTTTGCATCTTGAAAGAGACTTATCAAAAGGAAGTCGATGTGCCTTTCCATATTGACAACCTTCACAAACTTTTTCACAAACAAAGTTACTTAAATTTGGTAGTCCATTAACCAAATTCTGTTGAACCATAACCCTTAACTTATTCATGTTAACATGCCCCAATCTAGCGTGCCATAGACATTTTCGTTTGTACTCATTTTATTAACATACGAAGATGAAGCTGATAGAACAAATAAATCATTGACCCTCTTACCTGTGTGAAGAATGTCAGCCTTTAGCTCCTTGATATTGCGGAGAAATTTTACATCTTCTGGTCCAAACAAGACGTAGTTTCCAGAATCCACAACATTAGCTACCGATAAGAGGTTTTTCTTCACACCGGGAACATGAAACACGCTGCTCAATGTGATTGAGTCATTTTCTTTGCCGTCAAAAACAACAATACCTTCATTTTTCACCGGGTGTATAGAATTATCAGCTGTAACAATAGCTTCATTTCTATCGTATGGACGGAGTTTTGTAAACTTGGAGTCATCTCCTGTCACATGATGGCCACAAGCTGAATCCACAATCCAATCATTCGAAAAGTTAATTGAAGCCATTGCATTGATTGATTTCTTCTCAGCAACAAAACACCTTGTCCAGTCCTCTTCATTGTTCTCTCTATGGTTTTCCTTTTCAGATTCAGCCGAGTTGCTTTGATTCATCTTAGTACGACAATTTTTCTTTATGTGCCCCATTTTGCCGCATCGATAACATTTGATACCTCTCTTATTATTTTCGGAAGACCCGTCCTTTTTGTTTGTAAAATGATGTGTCTTGTTTCTGTCCTCCTTTCCTTTAAAATTCTTTTTGTTTTGAGTGAACAAGGCTGTTCCTTCTCCATCGTTTAACGAAATACCAGCCATTTGCTTTGCCAATGTCTCTTGCGAAGATAAGAGATTTTCAAGTTCTTCCAACGATGGTTGCTGATTCCACCCTTGAGTTGATGTTATAAATGGAATATACTCTGACTTTAATCCACGAATAATGCAGCGTCTTTGTCGAGCTTCAGAGATTGCTTCCTCCGGATTAAGAAGCGATATCTCTGAACACAAGGTCTTAATTTTCAAAAAGTAATCTCCAATGGAGAGATTTCCTTGTGTGGTGTTTGCTAACTCATTCTCCAAGAGTTGTAGTCGAGCCTCGTGTCTCTTGTTGAATAATCTATTGAGAGTCTCCCATATCTCCTTTGCGGATTTGCAGCCTATAATGTGCTCGAACAGACCATGAGAAATGGTTCTTTTCAAGACAAATTCTGCCTTGGCATTTAACTGTCTCCATTTCTTCAATTCGTCGGCATTGTCGGGTGTATTTTCTGGAGCTTCTGTGTTGTTTCCATTAACAACATCCCACAAATCCTCTCCTACGAGATAGGATTCCATACATGTCCTCCACACCTTATAGTTAGACTGGTTTAATAGTTCCATGCCCAGTCCCCCGACACGACCGCTTGATTCCATTTCCGAAGCACCGTTAATTCCTTCACTAAGGGATCTTGCAACAAACGACCAGAGCCCTTATGGCTCTGATACCATGTAAAGTATTAGTAGTGAAATTGTATTCACTAGCCTAAGATCACAAACCAATTTAAAGGAAATAAAACAACTTCTGGAAATTGAAATTAAGCAACCAATAATATTATGTGAAGGAATACTTTGTTGGATACAAGAAGATAATTAACTCTTTATTACTTAACTTTCAAAATACTAAAGACTCTATTTTATAATGCATAGGAGAAGACTCTAGCAATCAGTAGAAAACTTTAGAGACTTAGTAAAACGAAGAGACAACTAAAATACTTGTGCTAGACTTTTGACTACATTAATTAATCTATGGTCTTAAAAAAAAATCAACTTTATTTACTTTTAACAATCTCATATTTTTCCAGTAATCTCTTGAGCGAATTTGAGTATTTATGCTCTCTAATTTCTTACACACGAGAGATATTTGGGTCTTCTTTTAGTGATAGGCCAATCGAAGAGATAAGTATTTGCTAATATTCGAGATAAAGTACTATACAAATAGGGAAAATTGCTTTTTTGGTACCATAGGATAGGCTGACTTGCACTTTTGGTACCATTGGATATGAAAAGCAAATTTGGTACCATAGGATAGGTTTTCATTGCAATTTTGGTACCAAACCCAAAATTTTCTACAAAGTTAATGGCAATTTACCCCCTACTAAATGCATAATGTTCAATTAAACCCCTCCTGGTTTAAAAAAGAGCATTTTACCCCTTGAAATTTTGTAAAAATTTCACATCGCCTCCCTGATATTTTTATAGGCGGCACTTAATCCACTTTTATTATGATAATGTGATTTTCTACCCATTGTGTTATGATAAATGTGGCAATTTACCCCCCTATGTTAAATAAAATAGTTTGCATTCATACTCTCAATTTCGGCAAGTGAGTTACAATCTCCGGCTGAAGGAGGTAAATTGCTTCATTAAAATTTTACAGGGGGTAAATTGATTTTTTTCAGATTATAGAGGGCTAAATTGAACATTATGCATTTCATAGGGTGTAAATTGCCATTAACTTTGTAGAAAAATTGGGTTTGGTACCAAAATTGCAATGAAAATATATCATATGGTACCAAATTTGCATTTTCGTATCCAATGGTACCAAAAGTGCAAGTCAGTCTATCTTACGGTACCAAAAAAGCAATTTTCCCTATACAAATATCTACTTGGTAAATGACTTTCAAAAGGAGGAAATGATATCCTTATTAATGTTGTGCTAGCTCCAAGCCGTGGTGTTCTATGCTATGCATAGGCGGACCGAGATAGGGGAAGGAGGGGCTATAGCCCCCTAGGAATTTTTCTTTCTTTTTTTTTTTATATAGGTGTGTTGTAATTTTTTTTTTTACAAAAAAATTAGTATAATAGCTCAATATGAATTTTCTGCCCAAATATAATTTTAAGTCCAATTAATGCACAACCCACTTTAACAATAACTTACTCTATCCAATTGTAAGTCCCAATTTTAAGCCCAATTTTTCCCTACCCCCAACATCTCCAAACCCTAACCCTAGCCACCATTGCACCTCCTACCACCACCAGCCGACGCCTGCCGCCACCTGCCCGCCTAAGGCCGCCGCCGCCTGTCGCCCCATCTCCGGCCATCTACCCAACCAAAGTCCCAACCCATTGAAGTCTTGAGCACAAAAAGCCCCAATTGTAAATGTTAGTAATTTTTTCTATTTTTATTTATATTTATGTGTGCAATTCTGTTTATGTAATATACTAATAGTGTTATATATTCATTATTGATGTTTATATTCACTTTTCAAAATCAATTTTTAGATTCAAGTTTCATTTTTGTGCTTAAATACTTGTTAAGATTTTCATATATAAGTGATAAAGATATGAGGATACCTATTATATTAAAATAATATGATACTTAAATCAATATGCAATAGAGTTAATAGTATTCATTTACATATCAAATACTATCTTAGATGGTTAATAGTTTTGTTTATTAAAATGTCAAGCACTAATCTTATATTATTAATAGTCTTTTATTAGCATTTATTGGCATATTGAGATTCAACTTCTTTTGTTTTATCAAATGGAATGAAAAATAAGCCTTATCATTATTATGTCTCTATTATATTTAACTTCTACTTCTTGAGTATGTCATTAATTTTGAGATAGTTATGTTTTGTACATTTTATCGTCTTAGAAATATGGAGAGATATTTTAAGGCTACACCTACACCTATATATTTAGTAATATTTCAAACGATGCTATCATGGACCGGTTTCAAAAGATGAAAAACCGGCGTGGTCAATTATTAAAGTAAATATGTAGATATTTTGGGTTCTTATGTGAATAATATAAACTTTATGTTTAACTGTTTGATAAATTTTTTTTTTGTGTATAAGTTTCTGTTTAGCCCCCCTGACCCAAATTCCTGGATCCGTCCCTGATGCTATGGGTTCTTATGGTAATTATCTTTTATATGTTCATTTTAAATTATTGTATTTTATTAATTAAGTGGGACAATTTTCACATGGAAAATTTGTCAAATATACAAATAAAGTAATTATCAATATTTGAACGACACTAGGAATTTGAACATAGTTGGATGTCATTTTTAACCTGTCAATCATAACTCATCAATTCAAGAATTATGCTATTTCTCAACTCCAAAAATATTCAGATAATAAAAACATTGGAAAAGTTGGAGTTCGATTTGTCTTAGTAAGAGAGATGGTGGTTTGGGGTTCCGGGATCTCGACTCGTTTAACACAGCACTCTTAGCAAAACAGGCTTGGCGTATCTTAACAAACTCGACCACTCTTCTCAGTAGAATATTAAAGGCCAAGTACTTCCCAATGTGCGGCCTGTTGGAAGCCTCTCTTGGTTCGAGACCCTCTTTGACTTGGAGAGGTATTTGGGGATCGTTAAAATTATTAGAATCAGGACTTAGATGAAGAATAGGAGATGGGAACACTGTTAGAATTTGGAGTGACAGTTGGCTGCCCCGCAAAGGAGCTTTTAAAATCTGCTCACCACCTAATTCGCTCCCTCTAAATGCGACAGTTAGTGCACTTATGGATACTTATCTGAACACATGAATAAATAGTTGATCAAGGGAATCTTTTGGAATGAAGAAGCTAGGGCCATCCTCTCAATTCCGATTGGGAATCGTACCACTAGAGACAACTTGTTGTGGCATTTTGATAGATTTGGGAGTTATACGGTTAAGTCAGGCTATCGACTTCATCAAGATCAAAAATACTTAATTGCTAGAGAAGCCCAAACGGGGGGTCCGAGTTCCAGATTTAGCCGAAATTGGAATTGGATCTGGAGTTCTGCAGTACCACCCAAAATATGTATGTTTCTTTGGAGTTGCTGCACGCTTTCACTTCCGATCCGCGACCGTCTTCAATATGGCAAACTCATCTCGGAAAGCACTTGTCCTCAGTGTGGTCTTGCCTCCGAAACCATTATACACTGCCTCTTGAAATGTCCGTATGCACGGCAAGTCTGGGCCATCTCAGAAACGCCTTTTGCTGTCTATAAAGATCTTGAGGTGGCTGAAAATTGGCCTCAACTGGTTCAGAACAGGTTAGACAAAAAGGAGTTCGGGCGCTTCGCAATCCAGTGTTGGTGGATTTGGTTTAGTAAATCCAGTGTTGGTGGATTTGGTTTAGTAAAAATAAGATGTTGTGGGAAGGGGAATATTTTCCGCCGCACTTGACCTGCTCTTTTTCTTCTATTTTCTTTGATAGCTATGTTTCTTTGGCCCCTCATGTTCAGCATACAAAAGCAAACAGGCTGCTTCTACTTGGAATCCACCTCCACATGGAAGTGTTAAGATTAATTTCGACGGCTCCGCTTAGTGTAAATAATGAGACAATTGGCATTGGACTTGTGGCAAGAAATTTTTTTGGGGAATGTATTGACTGGAAAGGACTCACTGTCCAGTTACCTTTAGATCCCGAGGCTGCTGAAGCTCTAGCGGCGCTATGTGCTTTAGAGTTTTGCCGACTCTCAAATTGGCAAAACATGATTCTTGAAGGGGATTGTCTTGCCGTTATTAATGGAATCTCAAACCAGTATGTTTCTACAGGTGTGCTTCGACCTATTTATGAAGATATAAAACTCCTAGCCAGGGATTTAGTTTTTTTTAAAGCTTGTCATGTTGTTAGGGAATGCAATAAAGCGGCTCACTGTCTAGCTAAGCTTGCTTCTAAATGTTTCTCTTTCTCTTCTGTTATATCTGCTTCTGTGCTTGACATTGTAAGTTTGAATTATCCTTGAAGTAATATACTACCCTCGGGTGTTCTAAAAATAAAAAAACATATTTTGTTGCATGGAATGGAGAGCCGCCTCGAGAATGGAGGAGAGAACTTAGGAATTGAAATGGAAGAGGTAAGATGAAAAAGTTATTTTTGGTTGTAAGAAATAATTATGTTGGCAGAATTAGATTTTTTTTTCTAACTCACACTTAATATTCCTCAAAATATATGTATAAAAATATATTAGATAAATGAAGGGGTAAACATCGTATTACATAATTTACATTAAGGGCAAATTTAATTTGTATTTTAAATGAATATGTTAACTCCATCAAAATTTACAAACTTGAGTAATTGATGGACGAGTAGGGCTGCAGAAAATCAAATCAAGCTACTCGATACTTGATTCGAGCTCGTTCGATAAAAGCTCATTTGAACTCGGTTTGTCACACTAATCAAACAAGCTTGAACATCTTTTTCGTTCGATAACTTTTGAAGCTCGGCTCGAGCTCGACTCGATTAACTAAAAATTGAAAAAATACATGTAAAATATCAAGCTACTCGATATTCGGTTCGAGCTTGTTTGAGCTCGGCTCAATTGAAAATCAAATTAAGCTCAAACACAAAATTTCAAGCTAGATAAAAATCAAACCAAGCTTGAACAATATGTCGTTCGATACTAATGAACTCGATTACAGCCCTATGGACCAGACTAAAGTGTTTCGTTCAACACTTGATAAACTACAGTGTTACAATATTAATATTTTGGGATACTAAATTGTGTTTAACCATGTTATATATATGATATATCAAAATTTGAAAGTCAACTTTTGTAACCAAGATGAAAACGAAAGTAAGGTTGTTGTGCGTACATAGGTCAATGAGCTCCCAAAATTATCCCCAAGTCAAAATTGCTCTCATCATTCATGCATTAAAGTATTCAATTAATTGAAATCAGCTGGATTCGTTTGTCAAATACGTGCACTCATCATGATCTAAAATAACCAGAATTGCTGGAGGCCAAAGTTGTTTAGAGGTTCATAAGACGAACTCCGTCGCCGTCGCTATTTTTTTTCTCTTATTTTTTGTTTAAAGATATCCTAAAAAAAATTTATATTTTAGACGGGGCCGATCCTAGACATTTGGGGGCCTTAGGCGAATTTCAAATTTGAGACCCTTTGTTATAATCGATATAGGAAAAAATATCAATTAAATATTGCATATTATTTTCTCTAACAAACTTATTTAATTTTTAAAAGATCCAATCATGAATTTTTTTGTATAACTTTTAATATTAAAAATATTATTTTAGCCGAACCAAATTTTATAAGTATATGTACATCATTAACTCTATTTTATTCTTTTACAAATATCGTAATTGATTGCTTGACTTTATTTAATTTCGTGACATTCTTAACTCTAATAATTATATATTATCATATATAAGAAAAGTTATAAATCATATATAAAACTAAGAATTAAGAATCCTATTATAAAGAAAAAAACTATATTTTTTTTTTATAATAATTAAGAAAGAATTTTTTTTTAAAGTATCTATTAAGTAAAAAAAATTGTCAAGAAATCATTAAGTAAGGAAAGAGATTAAAAAATAATTACTACGAAAAGAAAATAAAAAGGATGAACAATTAATACAAAAGAATAAAAGTTAAATAATATAAAACAATCAAAATTTAATAAAAAAAACACTCAATATTGTAATTTGAACCATAGACCTCCCATTCATCAAGTGGGAAAGTTGTATCAAGTGAGCCAAGAGCCCAAGATAAACATTGGGTACATAAAATTAATACAATAAAAGGTATTTAATTTTTTAATTTTCTAAAGGCCTACATGTAACACCCCGTAAATTTAAAATATTTTAAAATAAAGTTATTGAATTAATAACCCGATTTTGTGTGGCGTATTTTATTTTAATAAACATAGTATTTCTTTAAACCTAAACGTACAATTAAAATTTTCGAGCACAAAAAAATTGAACTCTCTTTTGTGCTTTGTGTACATTAATTATTCCTTATGGAATATTGGACTTAGAAATAATTTAGAAAACATGTCTATTGCATTTTAAAAACATTGGGGTCATTTTGTAATTAGTTTGGACCAAAGTGTGCGAAATTTTTTGATTTAGGGGTCATTTTGCACTTTTTGAAATTTTGGTGGTCAAAAGTGCAAAAACGCCCCTTCTCATCCATTGGCTAAGCATGCAATGATTTCTTCTCCTTGGTAAGCCAAGAAATTAGCCATGGCATAGGGAATAGACCATACCCCTTTGTCCCTTCACCATACCCCTTTCTCCATTCAAACACTCCACACATTTCTCCATTCAAACACTTCACTACCCTCTCTATTAGCTCCCTAAATCAGATTTTTGTCTCCCCTACACCATTTACCTTCTTGAAGTAAAAATCTAAGTGGGTAAGATAGAGAGAGATGCAAGAGGAAACACATTTAGAAATATAGTTTTCGGGTATACTCAGCACAGTCTCGGTTTTTCGATCATTCCGCCTTCGTCCACCGTTGGATCGTGCCCAAATTTTTCCTGAAGGTCCTACACACATGGGGCTACATATTGACCGTTCGGATCGTCGTTTGGATCTCCCAAAGTGAATCTCCAGTCGTTACACATTTAGAAAGATAGTTCTCGGGTATACTCAGCACAGTCTCGGTTTTTCGACCATTCCGCCTTCGTCCACCGTTGGATCGTGCCCAATTTTTTCCTGAAGGTCCTACACACATTGAGCTACATATTGACCGTTCGGATCGTCGATTGGATATCCCAAGGTGAATCGGCAGTCATTAGAAGTTGGGGAAAAGTAAGGATTTGAGGGCTTTTGTTATGAACCACCACCGGAGCCGCCACCACTGCCACCGGAGCTACAACCACCACCTTCGGAGGTCTGGAAATGAAGAGAGTTTCACCCCCTTTGTTGCTTTGGGTAAAGATCCATCTTTAATATTTGTGATTTTACATTCTTTTCTTCAAAGTATATATTGAAGAAGTTTAGTTATCCTTGTGGCTATTGTGATAAGTTGTTAAGTTCATGTTTAATATTAGATATTTAATGTGACTTGCTTTGGTTTTGTTTAAATATTGCTTATATGTTTGGATCTTGATTTATTTTCATAAAAAAGTTATTGTTCATAATTTCCGAAACTTTGGGGGGTATTTTTGAAAGGTTTTAAAAGTTGAAGGGCTTAGGTTGCGATTCTTGTTGGGATTAAAAAGGGACTGAAAATATAAGTTTTTGTTTGATATTTGGTTAGGTTTACTTGAAAAACATTTGTTTTAAATTTTGTTTCGATATTTTACAAAAATGGGAGTTTTAGAAACAATTGGGGTTATTTTTGTAAATATGAAAATAAGGGGGTAAAGCTGATGTTTTGTCGCTGTTTTTACTTAGTTACTTTTACAAACTTTTGATTAATTAAATTGATGTAGTGCTTTGTTCATTTTTGTTTTAAGATTGAAATTGTAAATTTTACCTAAGAAAATTTATGATCAAAGAAATTTTGTTCTCATTGTTAGTTGGTGAAAAGTTATTAAAACTTATTTTTAATCTCAGTTTTATAGTGAAAAATATGCTTGATAATTTTTAAATATTGCTTAGATGCTTGGATCTTGAATTATTTTTCAAGAAAGTTGATTTTATTAAGTTTTTGAAAATTATGAGGGTATTTTTGAAAAGTTTTAAACTTGTGGGAATTTTAAAGATTTGATTTTTGAAGTAACAAGATACTTAATACTTTTATTTGATTTTCGATATGGGTTTAGTTAAAAATCTTTTGATTAAAAGTTTGTTGCAAATTTTCGAAAAAAATGATGTTTTTAAAAGTTTAGGGGTTGTTTTGTAAATCTGAAAAATAATGGGAAAAATTTGTTGTTTGGCGCTATTTTATGTAATTAGTATTTTTAGTATTGAAAATAATAACTTTTAATTGGAGTTTGGTGTCGTAAGTTCTAAGTTCTTGTGTGCGATGTGTTAGTTTAGGAAATCCTTGTGTAGGATTTCCATCGGTTATGTTTAAGTAAGATTATAAGATAATTTATTAGTCGTATACGTATTTGCTCAGGTTCGGATACACTTCACTGTGGAATTTTGATCGCCGTAATAAGCTTTTCAGGTGAGTGCTATGTGTTACTTGTGTGTAAGTCTAAATGTGCTAGTAGGTCGAGTCATTACTGTAACTTAGTTACTAAATGAACAAGCATGTGATGTATGATAACATGAAGAACTCGGCTGCTAGGACAAGTTACACGTTGAATTATTGTTTATGTCTATGTGCTTATGAGTCATTGATATTGTATGTTGAACCGTTATTGAGTTGTTTACCGCTTTCCTGTTACTGTTACTGTACTGTTTACTGTTACTGTGTGGGCCCCTATTTTGGTGTGCGGAATCGTGGTTAACCCGGAAGGTAAGGGCCGGAGGGTTACCTCGATCCACCGTAGACCCGCTTCACGAGCCAAGTGTGGAGGTTACACTTGGGGAGTGAATGTCAAACTCCTGGCATTTGACGTCAATGCGCACTGTTATGTAAGGTCGCACCTTACTTGGAGTGTTCGGTGGTGGTTTTCCTGACTGTGGATTGGAGGGTAAGAGGAGGACGGCATCAACAAATGTTGGTTACTTGTTTAACGTGCTTAAATTGTTATAGCATATGTTCAATACTGTACTGTTGTATATGCTCATGTATATTATGTTGCATCAACGCACATGTGCACTATAGCCTCACTAAGTTGGACGATCAACTTATGCATTTCGTGTTTCAATCTTTTCAGCTACAGGTGTTTGGGGTAAATGATAGTTCATGTTGCGGTTAGTTCATCACGGTTGCGGTCCCACCCTAGTTTCGGAGAGTAGTAGATCTTTCGTTTAAATTCTTATTTTATTTTAAGATTTTCGTTTGTTTTTAATTTCCTATAATGTCTAAGTTTATTCTTATTAAATCTTGCTAAATATCTTGGTATTTTAGCTAATTTTATAAAATGGGAATATCTATCGAAAATGATTTTAGATTTTATCAAATATTAATCTTAATCTTCTTGTAATCATTTTGGGTCCAACAAGTTTTTCACCATGTCATGTCATCCGTTAAAACTTATTTTAATTACTTCCGCTTTAAACTTAGTAATTCAAAATGTTCTTATTTCGTTTTAAACCGCTTCCGCTTAAAACCTTTAATTCTCGATTTTTAATTTATCGTTTCTTTTAAAAGGTTTCGATATTTTAACTCTTTTCAAAATAATAATAACTTTTCGACCGTTATCCGACGGACCCGCGGAGTCGGGCCGTTACAGATGGTATCATAGCTTCGGCTCATGGCCAGGATAGGGTCCTCGGAATTTGTACCGAGGTGCTAGTAAGGTGGGACTCACCGGCAAGACTTTTGGGTGTCTACCTACATTGGGTAGTTCACTTTTAGGACAGGACCGCAACCGAAACCATACGTGTAGTACGTGTCCTTGGGGGTTATGGTTATTTTTGCTTGATTCTGTGTTTTCTTGATTAAATATTTTGTTGGTGGTATCACGAATACCATAACGTTATTCAAACCTTATTGTTGATATTATTGTCTGGCTATGATTGTATATGTGTGCACTCCGTGATTTTTCGTAAATTGAAATAATTGAATCAGTCACCTTTCTAGAAACACATGTAGAATGACTAAAATAGCCCTAATCCTTTTTAAATTTCAGTATTGAGTTTACATTACTCAGAACTCATACTTCTGATTTTAAAAGTACTCATCTTCAAATTGATCTCTCGATTCAGTAAGCTCTCTTGAGCCTATTTTCGGTATAATTAATTGTTTCACCCTGATTCTAATGTTGGTACTTGTTCATTTGTAGCTTGTGACCCCTAGATGTTTTTTTTTCTTCATCATTTTGGCGAATCAAATTGTTATGTAAGCAATCTTTCTTTCAATAGACAAAATATCATTCAAATTTCGTTGACACCAGTCTTGTGTTCTAACTCGTCTATTACCTGTTTCTTGCATTCAACTCTGAATCATTTTTTATAGCGAGTAACTTCATTTTCAATTCTAAAACTATCCTATGTTCATATCCAATCTCTTTATTTTCGCTCGTGTTTTTCTGAAGTTTCTAAATGCGATTGCCCGATTGTACCTTTTCCTTCATGTTGTGTAATTTACCATAAAATATTCTTCAATCATTTTAGCCTCATTCTTGATATGGCTTCTTCAAGTCGTGCCCTTAATTACCTTTAATCTGACTCCTTGATTGTTTTCCCTGAGTGCTTATCGACTCTCTCAATGAACATGTCTTTGTTTATTGGGGATTGACTTCTTGTATACTATCAAGCTTTTATATTGATCCCTTATTTTTGTACTCGTTCAGAGTTTACCCCTCCGATACCTTCTTGTATCGACTTCGTAAACCAAAATTATTTATTTTTGTCGGATTCTATGATTGTTATTGTTCCTTGTCCTTCTTTTTCCCGAGCCTATTTCTTCCGTTATGATCGTTTTGAAATTACCAATATGATTTCATGTTACTCTTTTTGTTTTCAATTATACAGTCTTCTAAATTTCCTGAAGGAAATGAATTGTCTCGTTTTCTTTTTTTTTAACTTCACATTTTCATTTGTCCATTCATAAATTGTCATTCCTTTGTCTATTTCATTCCTTTTTGCGAGCCGCATAAATCAAATCAATTTATTCTCAATTTCTTTTGAACTTCGGACTTACCTTCTATTTGTTTTGAACTTATTTCTAATCCCCGTCTCGCGCAATTTGATCGTTTCGATGTTCTCGGATTTAACTATTGAGCTTTACTTGTTTTCTATTGCATCTTGTTGCAATCCTTATTGAAATGATCTTTAAATCACGTCATTTATTTTGACTTGCTTTTCAAATGACCAAACACACTTTAATGTTTTGGGTATTATCGTCATGATACTTGTTTCGACTTTCTATTATCCTTATCAATATCCTTGCTTTGATCATCTTTTTACTTACACCGTTTGAAATGGTGAGGCTCATCCCTTCAGTTATTCTTATCGGTGCGCCTTCATCGTTTTCCTTGTCACTTATATCGAACTATTCATTTGATTATCTTTATTATCGATATTTCAGTCCTTTTGCAATCTTCGTTGATTCTTCTTTATGTTGCCATTGCTAATTCTTATCTTGTCGTCTTCAACATCTTGATTCGGTCATCTTTTCTAATCCTTATCGTGTCTCTTCATTTGACTCATTTTGTTCCTTGCGAGAATCCCAAGTCAAATGTCATTCAGTACCTTTTGAATTCTCTGGGCCAAACTAAACTATATATTGTTATTTGAGTAGTTTTTCTTTTGAGAAGAATCTTAATCCGCAGCATAGGAGTTGAAATTATCGTCGTATCTAATTCTACCGCGTCATGATTATGCGTAACGTATATGAAGTACTACCTCGATCATACTCGTGAACCTGACTGCATATCTTAAGATCTTCAGAAACATCTAACGTACAAACGAAGACACGTTTGCATACTCATCTAGATGATGAAACAAGTGAATTCCATTATGGCGTGGCCAGAGTATAAAAAGCGACTAAGGAGTTAGAGAAAAAGATATGTCAGAGTTTTGAAAACGCCTAATGTACGAGAGAAGATTTTCGCACACTCGTTGTAATCTAGAAGGCTGCAGATTCTGCAAAAAAATGTTTTATGACGCACACAGAATAAGGAAGAAACGTTTCGGGAGCAAGAAAATAATATACATCGGCATTAACCGTACCACGCGAATCTCAATAACGAATTTGGGGACCAAATTCTTTTAAGGAGGGAGGATTGTAACACCCCGTAAATTTAAAATATTTTAAAATAAAGTTATTGAATTAATAACCCGATTTTGTGTGGCGTATTTTATTTTAATAAACATAGTATTTCTTTAAACCTAAACGTACAATTAAAATTTTCGAGCACAAAAAAATTGAACTCTCTTTTGTGCTTTGTGTACATTAATTATTCCTTATGGAATATTGGACTTAGAAATAATTTAGAAAACATGTCTATTGCATTTTAAAAACATTGGGGTCATTTTGTAATTAGTTTGGACCAAAGTGTGCGAAATTTTTTGATTTAGGGGTCATTTTGCACTTTTTGAAATTTTGGTGGTCAAAAGTGCAAAAACGCCCCTTCTCATCCATTGGCTAAGCATGCAATGATTTCTTCTCCTTGGTAAGCCAAGAAATTAGCCATGGCATAGGGAATAGACCATACCCCTTTGTCCCTTCACCATACCCCTTTCTCCATTCAAACACTCCACACATTTCTCCATTCAAACACTTCACTACCCTCTCTATTAGCTCCCTAAATCAGATTTTTGTCTCCCCTACACCATTTACCTTCTTGAAGTAAAAATCTAAGTGGGTAAGATAGAGAGAGATGCAAGAGGAAACACATTTAGAAAGATAGTTTTCGGGTATACTCAGCACAGTCTCGGTTTTTCGATCATTCCGCCTTCGTCCACCGTTGGATCGTGCCCAAATTTTTCCTGAAGGTCCTACACACATGGGGCTACATATTGACCGTTCGGATCGTCGTTTGGATCTCCCAAAGTGAATCTCCAGTCGTTACACATTTAGAAAGATAGTTCTCGGGTATACTCAGCACAGTCTCGGTTTTTCGACCATTCCGCCTTCGTCCACCGTTGGATCGTGCCCAATTTATTCCTGAAGGCCCTACACACATTGAGCTACATATTGACCGTTCGGATCGTCGATTGGATATCCCAAGGTGAATCGGCAGTCATTAGAAGTTGGGGAAAAGTAAGGATTTGAGGGCTTTTGTTATGAACCACCACCGGAGCCGCCACCACTGCCACCGGAGCTACAACCACCACCTTCGGAGGTCTGGAAATGAAGAGAGTTTCACCCCCTTTGTTGCTTTGGGTAAAGATCCATCTTTAATATTTGTGATTTTACATTCTTTTCTTCAAAGTATATATTGAAGAAGTTTAGTTATCCTTGTGGCTATTGTGATAAGTTGTTAAGTTCATGTTTAATATTAGATATTTAATGTGACTTGCTTTGGTTTTGTTTAAATATTGCTTATATGTTTGGATCTTGATTTATTTTCATAAAAAAGTTATTGTTCATAATTTCCGAAACTTTGGGGGGTATTTTTGAAAGGTTTTAAAAGTTGAAGGGCTTAGGTTGCGATTCTTGTTGGGATTAAAAAGGGACTGAAAATATAAGTTTTTGTTTGATATTTGGTTAGGTTTACTTGAAAAACATTTGTTTTAAATTTTGTTTCGATATTTTACAAAAATGGGAGTTTTAGAAACAATTGGGGTTATTTTTGTAAATATGAAAATAAGGGGGTAAAGCTGATGTTTTGTCGCTGTTTTTACTTAGTTACTTTTACAAACTTTTGATTAATTAAATTGATGTAGTGCTTTGTTCATTTTTGTTTTAAGATTGAAATTGTAAATTTTACCTAAGAAAATTTATGATCAAAGAAATTTTGTTCTCATTGTTAGTTGGTGAAAAGTTATTAAAAATTATTTTTAATCTCAGTTTTATAGTGAAAAATATGCTTGATAATTTTTAAATATTGCTTAGATGCTTGGATCTTGAATTATTTTTCAAGAAAGTTGATTTTATTAAGTTTTTGAAAATTATGAGGGTATTTTTGAAAAGTTTTAAACTTGTGGGAATTTTAAAGATTTGATTTTTGAAGTAACAAGATACTTAATACTTTTATTTGATTTTCGATATGGGTTTAGTTAAAAATCTTTTGATTAAAAGTTTGTTGCAAATTTTCGAAAAAAATGATGTTTTTAAAAGTTTAGGGGTTGTTTTGTAAATCTGAAAAATAATGGGAAAAATTTGATGTTTGGCGCTATTTTATGTAATTAGTATTTTTAGTATTGAAAATAATAACTTTTAATTGGAGTTTGGTGTCGTAAGTTCTAAGTTCTTGTGTGCGATGTGTTAGTTTAGGAAATCCTTGTGTAGGATTTCCATCGGTTATGTTTAAGTAAGATTATAAGATAATTTATTAGTCGTATACGTATTTGCTCAGGTTCGGATACACTTCACTGTGGAATTTTGATCGCCGTAATAAGCTTTTCAGGTGAGTGCTATGTGTTACTTGTGTGTAAGTCTAAATGTGCTAGTAGGTCGAGTCATTACTGTAACTTAGTTACTAAATGAACAAGCATGTGATGTATGATAACATGAAGAACTCGGCTGCTAGGACAAGTTACACGTTGAATTATTGTTTATGTCTATGTGCTTATGAGTCATTGATATTGTATGTTGAACCGTTATTGAGTTGTTTACCGCTTTCCTGTTACTGTTACCGTACTGTTTACTGTTACTGTGTGGGCCCCTATTTTGGTGTGCGGAATCGTGGTTAACCCGGAAGGTAAGGGCCGGAGGGTTACCTCGATCCACCGTAGACCCGCTTCACGAGCCAAGTGTGGAGGTTACACTTGGGGAGTGAATGTCAAACTCCTGGCATTTGACGTCAATGCGCACTGTTATGTAAGGTCGCACCTTACTTGGAGTGTTCGGTGGTGGTTTTCCTGACTGTGGATTGGAGGGTAAGAGGAGGACGGCATCAACAAATGTTGGTTACTTGTTTAACGTGCTTAAATTGTTATAGCATATGTTCAATACTGTACTGTTGTATATGCTCATGTATATTATGTTGCATCAACGCACATGTGCACTATAGCCTCACTAAGTTGGACGATCAACTTATGTATTTCGTGTTTCAATCTTTTCAGCTACAGGTGTTTGGGGTAAATGATAGTTCATGTTGCGGTTAGTTCATCACGGTTGCGGTCCCACCCTAGTTTCGGAGAGTAGTAGATCTTTCGTTTAAATTCTTATTTTATTTTTTGTTTTTAATTTCCTATAATGTCTAAGTTTATTCTTATTAAATCTTGCTAAATATCTTGGTATTTTAGCTAATTTTATAAAATGGGAATATCTATCGAAAATGATTTTAGATTTTATCAAATATTAATCTTAATCTTCTTGTAATCATTTTGGGTCCAACAAGTTTTTCACCATGTCATGTCATCCGTTAAAACTTATTTTAATTACTTCCGCTTTAAACTTAGTAATTCAAAATGTTCTTATTTCGTTTTAAACCGCTTCCGCTTAAAACCTTTAATTCTCGATTTTTAATTTATCGTTTCTTTTAAAAGGTTTCGATATTTTAACTCTTTTCAAAATAATAATAACTTTTCGACCGTTATCCGACGGACCCGCGGAGTCGGGCCGTTACAGATGGTATCATAGCTTCGGCTCATGGCCAGGATAGGGTCCTCGGAATTTGTACCGAGGTGCTAGTAAGGTGGGACTCACCGGCAAGACTTTTGGGTGTCTACCTACATTGGGTAGTTCACTTTTAGGACAGGACCGCAACCGAAACCATACGTGTAGTACGTGTCCTTGGGGGTTATGGTTATTTTTGCTTGATTCTGTGTTTTCTTGATTAAATATTTTGTTGGTGGTATCACGAATACCATAACGTTATTCAAACCTTATTGTTGATATTATTGTCTGGCTATGATTGTATATGTGTGCACTCCGTGATTTTTCGTAAATTGAAATAATTGAATCAGTCACCTTTCTAGAAACACATGTAGAATGACTAAAATAGCCCTAATCCTTTTTAAATTTCAGTATTGAGTTTACATTACTCAGAACTCATACTTCTGATTTTAAAAGTACTCATCTTCAAATTGATCTCTCGATTCAGTAAGCTCTCTTGAGCCTATTTTCGGTATAATTAATTGTTTCACCCTGATTCTAATGTTGGTACTTGTTCATTTGTAGCTTGTGACCCCTAGATGTTTTTTTTTCTTCATCATTTTGGCGAATCAAATTGTTATGTAAGCAATCTTTCTTTCAATAGACAAAATATCATTCAAATTTCGTTGACACCAGTCTTGTGTTCTAACTCGTCTATTACCTGTTTCTTGCATTCAACTCTGAATCATTTTTTATAGCGAGTAACTTCATTTTCAATTCTAAAACTATCCTATGTTCATATCCAATCTCTTTATTTTCGCTCGTGTTTTTCTGAAGTTTCTAAATGCGATTGCCCGATTGTACCTTTTCCTTCATGTTGTGTAATTTACCATAAAATATTCTTCAATCATTTTAGCCTCATTCTTGATATGGCTTCTTCAAGTCGTGCCCTTAATTACCTTTAATCTGACTCCTTGATTGTTTTCCCTGAGTGCTTATCGACTCTCTCAATGAACATGTCTTTGTTTATTGGGGATTGACTTCTTGTATACTATCAAGCTTTTATATTGATCCCTTATTTTTGTACTCGTTCAGAGTTTACCCCTCCGATACCTTCTTGTATCGACTTCGTAAACCAAAATTATTTATTTTTGTCGGATTCTATGATTGTTATTGTTCCTTGTCCTTCTTTTTCCCGAGCCTATTTCTTCCGTTATGATCGTTTTGAAATTACCAATATGATTTCATGTTACTCTTTTTGTTTTCAATTATACAGTCTTCTAAATTTCCTGAAGGAAATGAATTGTCTCGTTTTCTTTTTTTTTAACTTCACATTTTCATTTGTCCATTCATAAATTGTCATTCCTTTGTCTATTTCATTCCTTTTTGCGAGCCGCATAAATCAAATCAATTTATTCTCAATTTCTTTTGAACTTCGGACTTACCTTCTATTTGTTTTGAACTTATTTCTAATCCCCGTCTCGCGCAATTTGATCGTTTCGATGTTCTCGGATTTAACTATTGAGCTTTACTTGTTTTCTATTGCATCTTGTTGCAATCCTTATTGAAATGATCTTTAAATCACGTCATTTATTTTGACTTGCTTTTCAAATGACCAAACACACTTTAATGTTTTGGGTATTATCGTCATGATACTTGTTTCGACTTTCTATTATCCTTATCAATATCCTTGCTTTGATCATCTTTTTACTTACACCGTTTGAAATGGTGAGGCTCATCCCTTCAGTTATTCTTATCGGTGCGCCTTCATCGTTTTCCTTGTCACTTATATCGAACTATTCATTTGATTATCTTTATTATCGATATTTCAGTCCTTTTGCAATCTTCGTTGATTCTTCTTTATGTTGCCATTGCTAATTCTTATCTTGTCGTCTTCAACATCTTGATTCGGTCATCTTTTCTAATCCTTATCGTGTCTCTTCATTTGACTCATTTTGTTCCTTGCGAGAATCCCAAGTCAAATGTCATTCAGTACCTTTTGAATTCTCTGGGCCAAACTAAACTATATATTGTTATTTGAGTAGTTTTTCTTTTGAGAAGAATCTTAATCCGCAGCATAGGAGTTGAAATTATCGTCGTATCTAATTCTACCGCGTCATGATTATGCGTAACGTATATGAAGTACTACCTCGATCATACTCGTGAACCTGACTGCATATCTTAAGATCTTCAGAAACATCTAACGTACAAACGAAGACACGTTTGCATACTCATCTAGATGATGAAACAAGTGAATTCCATTATGGCGTGGCCAGAGTATAAAAAGCGACTAAGGAGTTAGAGAAAAAGATATGTCAGAGTTTTGAAAACGCCTAATGTACGAGAGAAGATTTTCGCACACTCGTTGTAATCTAGAAGGCTGCAGATTCTGCAAGAAAAATGTTTTATGACGCACACAGAATAAGGAAGAAACGTTTCGGGAGCAAGAAAATAATATACATCGGCATTAACCGTACCACGCGAATCTCAATAACGAATTTGGGGACCAAATTCTTTTAAGGAGGGAGGATTGTAACACCCCGTAAATTTAAAATATTTTAAAATAAAGTTATTGAATTAATAACCCGATTTTGTGTGGCGTATTTTATTTTAATAAACATAGTATTTCTTTAAACCTAAACGTACAATTAAAATTTTCGAGCACAAAAAAATTGAACTCTCTTTTGTGCTTTGTGTACATTAATTATTCCTTATGGAATATTGGACTTAGAAATAATTTAGAAAACATGTCTATTGCATTTTAAAAACATTGGGGTCATTTTGTAATTAGTTTGGACCAAAGTGTGCGAAATTTTTTGATTTAGGGGTCATTTTGCACTTTTTGAAATTTTGGTGGTCAAAAGTGCAAAAACGCCCCTTCTCATCCATTGGCTAAGCATGCAATGATTTCTTCTCCTTGGTAAGCCAAGAAATTAGCCATGGCATAGGGAATAGACCATACCCCTTTGTCCCTTCACCATACCCCTTTCTCCATTCAAACACTCCACACATTTCTCCATTCAAACACTTCACTACCCTCTCTATTAGCTCCCTAAATCAGATTTTTGTCTCCCCTACACCATTTACCTTCTTGAAGTAAAAATCTAAGTGGGTAAGATAGAGAGAGATGCAAGAGGAAACACATTTAGAAAGATAGTTTTCGGGTATACTCAGCACAGTCTCGGTTTTTCGATCATTCCGCCTTCGTCCACCGTTGGATCGTGCCCAAATTTTTCCTGAAGGTCCTACACACATGGGGCTACATATTGACCGTTCGGATCGTCGTTTGGATCTCCCAAAGTGAATCTCCAGTCGTTACACATTTAGAAAGATAGTTCTCGGGTATACTCAGCACAGTCTCGGTTTTTCGACCATTCCGCCTTCGTCCACCGTTGGATCGTGCCCAATTTATTCCTGAAGGCCCTACACACATTGAGCTACATATTGACCGTTCGGATCGTCGATTGGATATCCCAAGGTGAATCGGCAGTCATTAGAAGTTGGGGAAAAGTAAGGATTTGAGGGCTTTTGTTATGAACCACCACCGGAGCCGCCACCACTGCCACCGGAGCTACAACCACCACCTTCGGAGGTCTGGAAATGAAGAGAGTTTCACCCCCTTTGTTGCTTTGGGTAAAGATCCATCTTTAATATTTGTGATTTTACATTCTTTTCTTCAAAGTATATATTGAAGAAGTTTAGTTATCCTTGTGGCTATTGTGATAAGTTGTTAAGTTCATGTTTAATATTAGATATTTAATGTGACTTGCTTTGGTTTTGTTTAAATATTGCTTATATGTTTGGATCTTGATTTATTTTCATAAAAAAGTTATTGTTCATAATTTCCGAAACTTTGGGGGGTATTTTTGAAAGGTTTTAAAAGTTGAAGGGCTTAGGTTGCGATTCTTGTTGGGATTAAAAAGGGACTGAAAATATAAGTTTTTGTTTGATATTTGGTTAGGTTTACTTGAAAAACATTTGTTTTAAATTTTGTTTCGATATTTTACAAAAATGGGAGTTTTAGAAACAATTGGGGTTATTTTTGTAAATATGAAAATAAGGGGGTAAAGCTGATGTTTTGTCGCTGTTTTTACTTAGTTACTTTTACAAACTTTTGATTAATTAAATTGATGTAGTGCTTTGTTCATTTTTGTTTTAAGATTGAAATTGTAAATTTTACCTAAGAAAATTTATGATCAAAGAAATTTTGTTCTCATTGTTAGTTGGTGAAAAGTTATTAAAAATTATTTTTAATCTCAGTTTTATAGTGAAAAATATGCTTGATAATTTTTAAATATTGCTTAGATGCTTGGATCTTGAATTATTTTTCAAGAAAGTTGATTTTATTAAGTTTTTGAAAATTATGAGGGTATTTTTGAAAAGTTTTAAACTTGTGGGAATTTTAAAGATTTGATTTTTGAAGTAACAAGATACTTAATACTTTTATTTGATTTTCGATATGGGTTTAGTTAAAAATCTTTTGATTAAAAGTTTGTTGCAAATTTTCGAAAAAAATGATGTTTTTAAAAGTTTAGGGGTTGTTTTGTAAATCTGAAAAATAATGGGAAAAATTTGATGTTTGGCGCTATTTTATGTAATTAGTATTTTTAGTATTGAAAATAATAACTTTTAATTGGAGTTTGGTGTCGTAAGTTCTAAGTTCTTGTGTGCGATGTGTTAGTTTAGGAAATCCTTGTGTAGGATTTCCATCGGTTATGTTTAAGTAAGATTATAAGATAATTTATTAGTCGTATACGTATTTGCTCAGGTTCGGATACACTTCACTGTGGAATTTTGATCGCCGTAATAAGCTTTTCAGGTGAGTGCTATGTGTTACTTGTGTGTAAGTCTAAATGTGCTAGTAGGTCGAGTCATTACTGTAACTTAGTTACTAAATGAACAAGCATGTGATGTATGATAACATGAAGAACTCGGCTGCTAGGACAAGTTACACGTTGAATTATTGTTTATGTCTATGTGCTTATGAGTCATTGATATTGTATGTTGAACCGTTATTGAGTTGTTTACCGCTTTCCTGTTACTGTTACCGTACTGTTTACTGTTACTGTGTGGGCCCCTATTTTGGTGTGCGGAATCGTGGTTAACCCGGAAGGTAAGGGCCGGAGGGTTACCTCGATCCACCGTAGACCCGCTTCACGAGCCAAGTGTGGAGGTTACACTTGGGGAGTGAATGTCAAACTCCTGGCATTTGACGTCAATGCGCACTGTTATGTAAGGTCGCACCTTACTTGGAGTGTTCGGTGGTGGTTTTCCTGACTGTGGATTGGAGGGTAAGAGGAGGACGGCATCAACAAATGTTGGTTACTTGTTTAACGTGCTTAAATTGTTATAGCATATGTTCAATACTGTACTGTTGTATATGCTCATGTATATTATGTTGCATCAACGCACATGTGCACTATAGCCTCACTAAGTTGGACGATCAACTTATGCATTTCGTGTTTCAATCTTTTCAGCTACAGGTGTTTGGGGTAAATGATAGTTCATGTTGCGGTTAGTTCATCACGGTTGCGGTCCCACCCTAGTTTCGGAGAGTAGTAGATCTTTCGTTTAAATTCTTATTTTATTTAAGATTTTCGTTTGTTTTAATTTCCTATAATGTCTAAGTTTATTCTTATTAAATCTTGCTAAATATCTTGGTATTTTAGCTAATTTTATAAAATGGGAATATCTATCGAAAATGATTTTAGATTTTATCAAATATTAATCTTAATCTTCTTGTAATCATTTTGGGTCCAACAAGTTTTTCACCATGTCATGTCATCCGTTAAAACTTATTTTAATTACTTCCGCTTTAAACTTAGTAATTCAAAATGTTCTTATTTCGTTTTAAACCGCTTCCGCTTAAAACCTTTAATTCTCGATTTTTAATTTATCGTTTCTTTTAAAAGGTTTCGATATTTTAACTCTTTTCAAAATAATAATAACTTTTCGACCGTTATCCGACGGACCCGCGGAGTCGGTCCGTTACACTACATATAAATTTTGGGGCCCTTCAAACTAGGGACCTAGGCACCGGCCCAAGTTACCTAGCACTTGGGCCGGCCCTAATTTCATAAATAAATTTATATTTCTCAATCACATAAAGTAGCACCTTAGCATTTATAATTCTCTACCACAATATTTAGTGAGGTATAAATGCATGTCTAGGTATCGGCTGCAATGCAAAAATATGTGGATTTGGAGCGTTTGGGTACTACTAAGATGCAGATAATATCTGCATTGGCACTCTATTGAAATATGTGGATTTTGAGCGTTTTAGTTATTTTAGGGGAAATTTGTTTTTTTTTTTTTTTTTATCAAAGATAGGTCTACTTGTAATTTTGGTAGCATTGGAACGAAAATGTAAATTTGTTATTATAGAATATGTTTTTATTGCAATTTTGGTACCCCTTGTGATTTTAAAAAAAGTATTTGACCCCTTGTAATTTTGTAAAAGTTTCACATCGGCTCTCTGACATTTTTATAGGCGACACTTATTAACTTTTAATATGATAATGTGTCATTTTACCCCATGTATTATGATAAATGTGGTAATTTATCCCCCTATGTTATTAAATTGTTTCCATGCATACTCTCAATTTCGACAAGTGAGTTACACTCTCTGGTTGAAGGGTAAATTGCTTTGTTTAATTTTTTACAGGGGGTAAATTGAATTTTATGCATTTCATAGGGGGTAAATTGCCATTAACTTGGGAGAAAAATTGGGTTTTGTACCAAAATTGCAATGAAAAACTATCTTATAGTACCAAATTTGTGTTTTGTATCCAATGGTACCAAAGTTATAAGTAAGCCTATCATATGGTACCAAAAAAGTAATTTTTCCGTTATTTTTGATATGCTTTAAATTATGCTCCAAAACTTTTATCATAGCATGTTTATGTGCCCTGTATAAAATCTGGAAATAATTGTGACATAATTCGTTGTAGACTATGAGATATATATGATTTAATTTTGATTAATGTCACGAAAGTTTGTTAATTTTTTGCGGATTATTTATTACGTTTCATGAACTGAAACTTGTATCATTATAAAGCCCTCGTCAAGAGCTTTTCAGCCATATAGAGAACACAAAACTTGGTCCTAAAAAATTAACGGAGAAAAGAAATGTGAAAAAAGTCCTTCATTTTGTATTAAATACGTTTTTTTTTAAACCAAATGTCAAAAGTAGGCAAAAATTTGGTATGAAAAATACATTTTCTCATTTTATTTTAATTTTAATTTTTTCCGAGTTAACGAACACATGCGTGCCTTTTCTGTCCAGGATTTAACGGGCAAACCTAAATTGAAATATGTTGGTTAATTTTAGTATCAAATGTGTCTTTTGAAATGTATTATATGAAATGTATAAAAGTATCAAAAATTTAATATGAAAAATACAATTCCATCAATTTATTTTTAAAGATTAAATTTTTTTTTTTGAGAACCAAAGAGATTTTATATATCATCAACGAGAATCGGAAAGAACAATCTCAAGAATCGAACAAGGAAGCAAAGAAGAAAAAACAAAACCAGTAGAAGCAAGCTTTGCTAAACTATGAGCAGCCACATTATGCTCCCTAAAAGCATGTACAGCTTTGAAAGAGTGAACATCTTTTGCTAGAACAATAATGTCTTCAAAAATTGATCCAAGCACCCCGGCGGAAAGCTTAAGGTCTGATATCCCTTGTATAACTGAAAGACAATCACCTTCGATTATTAAATTCCTCCATCCCTTCTCCAACCTAAATTCTACAGCCCGTAAAGCGGACATTGCTTTAGATGCTTCCGGGCTTAGTGGAAGATTAATAGTAATACCCACTGTTTTGAAAACAGGACCGGACCGGCCGGTTGAACCGGTTCAACCGCTAACCGGTCATCAGTCCGGTCCGGTTTACCCCTAAAAATCAGTTCTTAAATTAACCAGTGTGAACCGGTAAAACCAGTCCCAAAACCGGTATA
The DNA here is from genome assembly GCA_003313485.2 of Penstemon barbatus. Lineage (NCBI taxonomy): Eukaryota > Viridiplantae > Streptophyta > Magnoliopsida > Lamiales > Plantaginaceae > Penstemon > Penstemon barbatus. Next base: position 82,702,575 of record CM064883.1, read on the forward strand.
ACCAGTGAACCAGTGTTTCACTTAAATTTTTTTTTTTTTAAATTTCGAGTTTGTTTGGTTATTATTATTTATTTGAACTCTTGTTTAAAATTTAATAGGATTACATTTATATATTTTAATTGAAATAACATTCATTATTTTAGTGTTTTAACAATCAATGAGGAACAAAATAATGCAATATTACACTTTTTTTTCACATAAAAAAGTACATAGCCATTTTCTCATCATTGTGAATAATATTATTTTTTGTATGAAATTATGCAAATCTCAATTACCATATAAACATCAACTTACAGCAATAGAACCCAAATGAATAATCCAAAACTTTGAAAATGAGATGAATTTTTAATTTTGTTGTCTTGTTTTGAATGTATATATTTTTTAGGGATACTTGAGATTTTTATTTTTGACATTGATCTTAATGTTTAAGACATTTTGATTATTTGCATGAAACAAAAAAAAAAAAAAATTATATCGACAAAGAATGATTTTTTTTTAATTATAATTGTATTTTATATAATCTAAAAATATATATATAAATATTACATAATAATAAAGTCACACCGGTTATACCGCTCGAACCAGTGGTCGACCCGATCTAACATATCGAACCAGTAACCAGTAAAATTTTCGGTTCAATGACCGGTCCGGTTTTAAAAACATTGGTAATACCCCTCCAGCCAACACAATCACCAACACAATCTCTTGCAATTAAACCAATGCCAATGACCCCATCATTATTGCAAGCTGCGTCCATAGTAACTTTTATGTAACCATTAGGTGGGGAACTCCATCTCCCAAGTGTCCTGTTTGGTTTAGGTGAAGAGTTCCGAAGCACTGATTGTTGATATCTCGTAAAAAAAATTCCAGCAAAAGCACATAAAGTAAGTGGTTGAATATCTGAAGCCTTCCATATGAATTTGTTCCTGCTGAACCAAATCCACCAACTAATTACAGCAAACAGGCCAAACTCTTTTGCATCAGATTTTGAATGTACAGATTTGATCCAAGCTTCCACATCTTCGAGCTCACTATTGTAAACCGCAAAAGGAACCTCCGAGAGTGCCCAAACCTGCCTTGCATAAGAACATTTGAGTAGACAGTGGATAATGGATTCAGATGCACAACCACAACGAACACATATGCTATCCTCAATGACTTTACGGTCACAAAGACGTTCCTTAACCAGCAATGAGCGGGTGCAGCAGTTCCAAAGAAACAATCTAATTTTCGAAGGTATCGACGTTCTCCAAATCCAGCTCCAGTTTCGAGTAAACTGAGTACTCGGTCCACCAACCTCAGCCTCTCGAATTGCTTTCTTCTTTTCTTGATGGACTCTATACGCTGTCTTAACCGTGAAATAACATGTTCTATCATGATGCCAAAGTAATTCATCTTTTGAACTCCTGTTACCTATTGGAATAGATAGAATGGTTTTAGCTACCTCCTCCCAAAAAATAGTTTCAACAAGCTCCCTGTTCCAAGTATTTAAATCATCATCAATCAAAAAACTTACAGTTGCATCTCTATGAAGTGTATTCCATGGTGAGGATACCCGAAACGCCCCGGAACGAGGTAACCAATTATTGTTGGGATTCGGTAAGAAAAACAGCCCTAGGCACAGCGGAATATAAAAATTTCTAGGGCCTCTTAAAGAATCTTGCCAGGATATTCTCTAGTTGTATATATATAAATATAAATAAATGACAGTATAAGTTTTCTCGTTTATACCTGTCTCCTTGCAAATCCTAGGCTAGCAATATGAGTTCTGAATTCTGACCCCGGTTGATCGACCCACACCTTTTGGTAGCGCCCCACGTGTTGCGCCTCTACGAGTTGATACACCACAATATCACGAAAATTAATATACCTAATCGACTAGAACATAGGCTATATTAATATCTAGGTTTTAGGAACGATTTGGGAACAAAAACGAAGACGAAAAATTCTTCCACAGGGAAGAAGTGGTTCGGCCGATCTGGTAGGGAGAGGGAGAGAGTTTTTTGCTTTGCTCAATTTTTGCTTAAGGAGTTGTGTGAAAAATAACTAGAAGAAAGCTATTTATAGTTTTCTTTCTATCCTAGTCCTATTAGGACTAGGTCTTCTCTCTCCTACATGGGCCATGGCCTTCTTTAATTAGAAGACTAAGTCTTCTAATTAATTCATGGCCCATATTAATTAATCTTTCAGGGCTTTATTTAATCTCCCAATTAAATAGCCCAATTAATTAAATCATCTCCCAATTAATTAATTAAACTCCAAGTCTAATTAAATTAATTATTCCATTAATTAATTAAATCCTAATTAATTAATTTACTCATAAATTAAATTCCAATTTAATTTATAATCTTGATCCAATTCCAATTGGATCCATTTTCGTTCCATATGGGTCGACCCAGTCGACCCACCCATTTAATCGACCCAGTCGATTTTGACCCAGTCGACCCAGTCGACTGGTTCGTTCTTGTTTCCTCGCTTTCGCTACTTGTGTATTGTGTATGCCCCCGTAGGTTCACCACATAATTGGCCGTGGGTTATAATTAAATATTATTTAATTACTCGAGCAATTAATACTCTAAATTAATCGAACACTCTGTCGATTAATCATTCCAAAATTAGCACCCCTGCTAATTTGGGAATTCTCCAACACTCCACGGTCGATGTCCAGTCACAAGCCCATGGAGCCCAATCACTGGTGAATTAATTCAGTGAACCTTTTATCATTTACAATTTCCATATACGACACAAATCTCTCCATCGATCAATCTCCCAGTCGAGACTTAAGGGTATGGTCTTTTATCGGATTCCCTTTTTCTTTTGTCTTGACCTTATGTACTCTGGTCTCGAAATAAATTCTCTTTGACTTAATCTTTATGAGCTACTTACATAAAGTCGTCAGTTACCTTGGCCAAGGATTTTACCAGAATTAATTTCTCACAGAAATCCATAGGAGAATTTCCCAACCTATCAAGTCGGGTCAATGGATCCTTTGTTGATGATATGAATCTGCATACGAGTTCCTCTATACCCAACATGAGCCCACAGAGACTTTCTGGCTATCCCCAGTTAGTCGGAACTCATATCAAAGTATAGACGTTCTCGCACCAGACAAACCCTATCATCTCAAGTTGTTAGGGATCGTTCCTCGTATACTATTGTAAATTGGAATAACTTCAACCCCGATATGCGACTACCGCTTCCATGGTGAGTTATTTCCTAATTGGGGTATTCAGTGCACTTGCCATCCCAGCAAGCCACCCACTTATATGTATCGACTATCCCAGTCACGCTCGTGGACCCCAGCGTCCTCCAGTTCATCGGAGAATACACAACAGTGAGAGTCTAACCGAATCCAACGATGTCCTATCTCGATTGGATTCTACGACTCTTGAATATGTTCTAGATCACGGCCTTAGAGATCAGTCGACGGGTTGTCCCATAGCCCTGTGATCTAAGGACTTCTATCCTTATGCGTAGACAAATATTACATAAGATAAAGTTGACCATTTAATAAAAGTACATTTATTAATCTAAATTGAATAATTCCTCATTAATTACAATTAATGCTAGCCATACAGCTGGCTTGCAGGACACTATTTCTATCAATCTCCCACTTGTCCTAAAGCCAGTCTTTTATGTTCTTGAGTCCCATCTTATGCAGATGTTTCTCAAATGCCTTTTGAGGCAGAGGCTTCGTTAGTGGGTCCGCCGTATTATCTTCTGAGTCGACACGTTCCATCTTAATGTCTCCTCTACCAATGATATCTCTTATCATGTGGTATCGTCTCTGTACGTGCTTGGATTTCTGATGAGATCTCGGCTCCTTTGCTTGCGCTATTGCCCCATTATTATCGCAGAAGATAGTAATGGGCTCAGCAATGCTAGGTATCACATCCAATTCCTGGATGAAGTTCCTCATCCAAACACCTTCCTTTGCTGCGTCACTCGCGGCAATGTATTCTGCTTCAGTGGTTGAATCCGCGGTTGTTTCCTGCTTGGAGCTCTTCCAGCTAACCGCACCACCATTGAGGCAGAAAACGTATCCTGATGTCGACTTGAAGTCGTCTACATCACATTGGAAGCTTGAGTCTGTATAGCCTTCCAATTTCAATTCTCCTCCACCGTATACCAAGAACAATTCCTTAGTCCTTCTCAGGTACTTCAGAATTGCCTTTACGGCTATCCAGTGCTGCTCACCTGGATCAGACTGGTAGCGACTTGTTACGCTAAGAGCGTACGCTACGTCTGGTCTCGTACATAGCATACCACACATTATGCTTCCTATCGCGGATGCATATGGTACTCGAGACATATTGCTTCTCTCTTCAGGTGTCTTTGGGGCCATAGACTTGGAGAGTGCAATTCCATGTCTCATTAGAAGCAATCCTCTCTTGGATTCTTCCATACTAAATCTTTTTAAGATTTTGTCTATGTACTGGGATTGGGAGAGGCCCAGCAGTCCTTTTGATCTATCTCGGTAGATCCTTATACCTAGTACAAAGGATGCTTCTCCCATATCCTTCATTGAGAATTGTGTAGACAACCATGCTTTAGTTTCAGACAATGCTTTTACATTGTTTCCAATGAGAAGAATGTCGTCAACGTAAAGCACCAAAAATTCAACTGTACTCTCACTGATCTTCTTGTACACGCAAGGTTCGAACATGTTCTTGATGAATCCAAAAGTTTGGATTGTCTCATCAAAACGAATGTTCCAACTTCGGGAAGCTTGCTTTAGTCCATAAATGGACCTCTGGAGTTTGCACACCTTGTGTTCATCTCCTTTGGATGCATATCCTTTTGGTTGCTCCATGTAGATCTCCTTATCAATGTCACCATTGAGAAAGGCAGTCTTTACATCCATTTGCCATATCTCGTAGTTATACCACGCAGCTATGGCCAGCAAGATCCGAATGGATTTGGGCATTGCGACGGGCGAGAAGGTCTCCTCAAAGTCGATACCTGGTCTTTGAGTGTATCCTTTTGCCACTAGTCGCGCCTTGTAGGTAATCACCTCTCCGTTCACTCCAAGCTTTCGCTTATAGATCCACTTGCAACCCACGGGAGCCACTCCCACTGGTGGATCTACCAAGGCCCAGACCTTGTTTGAGTGCATGGAGTCCAGTTCGGATTCCATGGCTTCGCGCCACTTTCCCGAGTCTATGTCTAGCATAGCCTCTTCGTAAGTCCTTGGGTCGGTTAGAGACTGTCCAGTCTCATGCAGCAGACCGTAGTACCTCTCGGGTTCTCTACGTTGTCTTTCTGACCTACGAAGTATCGGTGTACTTTCTGGTGCACTTTCATGCTCTTGTTCTCCCACTGCCTGTGGTGACGGGTCAGCTCGATCGACCTCTAAGGCCTTTTCAGCTTCAGTGACTTCATCTAGTTCTACGTTATTTTCTTTCTTGTCCACCAAGAAATCCTTCTCCAAGAAGTGAGCGTTCCTTGAGACAAACGTTGTTTGTCTTGTAGGATCGTAGAACTCGTATCCTATTGAGTTTTCCGGATACCCCACGAATTTGCACAAAGTGGATTTAGTTTCCAATTTATCTCCCACTAGCTTTTTAACGTAAGCGGGAGATCCCCATATGCGCATGAATGCGTATGAGGGTGCCTTGCCAAACCATAGTTCGTATGGTGTCTTTTCTACGGATTTCGAAGGTACCATATTCAGTATCTTCGTTGCCGTGAGGAGGGCATGTCCCCAAAATGAAAGAGGAAGGTCAGTGGCACTCATCATGGATCGAACCATGTCCATCAAGGTTCGATTCCTTCTCTCTGCTACTCCATTTAACTGGGGTGTTGCAGGAGGAGTCCACTGCGATAATATTCCATGCTCTACAAGATAATTCAGAAATTCGTTACTAAGAAATTCTCCACCTCGGTCAGAACGAAGAGCCTTTATCGTATGACCAAGTTGATTCTCTACTTCCATCTTGAATTCTTTGAATCGCTCAAAAGCTTCAGACTTGTGTTTCAACAAGAACACATATCCATAACGACTAAAGTCGTCAGTGAAAGTGATGAAGTAGTCATAGCCCCCTCGGGCGCTTTTTCTTAGTGGTCCACATACGTCGGTATGTATTAAGTCCAATGTTTGCTTGGCTCGCTCAGGGTTTCCTTTAAACGGCAACTTAGCCATTTTACCCTTTAAACATGGTTCACATGTTGGCATTTCATCAATGCGATTGATTTCAATCGCGCCAGATGATGCTAACTTTTGAATCCTTGACTTAGATATATGTCCAAGTCTAGCGTGCCATAATTGGGCAGATATTTCATTATCTTGTTTCCTTTTGTTTTGTTGTACATGCATCACTAACTTAGGTGGTTCAACGGTATATAGTCCATCTTTTAATGTACCAGTGAAGAACATATTATCATTCATGAATAACGAAAAGGAACCTTTATTAATAGTAAAATTAAAACCTTCATTATCCAAAACAGGAATTGAAATAATGTTTTTCACTAAACCAGGTACATAAAGAACGTTCCTAAGGACTAATTTATTACCACCTAAGTCTAACTCCACTTCGCCTATGGCCTCGGCAGCAGCTCTAGCTCCATTGCCAAATCTCAGGATCCAATCCCCTGGCCTAAGTGGCCTTGTTGCTCCCATCACCTGTAAATCATTACAAAGATGAGAACCACAAGCAGTGTCTAGCACCCATGATGCACAGTTAATTGATAAATTAACTTCAACAAGGAATATACCTTTCGAGCTCTCCAAGAACTCTTTGCAGTTCCTCTTCCAGTGTCCAGGTTTCTTGCAGTAGAAACATTTCTGTTCACCAGACGAAGCTTTACGCTTCTTTCCCTTCCCTATGGGCCCAGATGGTGCTTTGCCTTTGCTTGAAGAAGCATTTCCTTTCCCCTTCCCTTTCTTTGTCCTTTTGGACTTGGATTGGGTCGAGGTAGCAACCATCACTGGCTTCTCTCTTTTCATGGAAGCCTCGGCAGTGGCGAGCATATTAGCCAACTCGTGAAGTTCAACATTCATCTTGTGCATGTTGTAGTTCACTACGAATTGTTCGAATGATCTTGGCAACGATTGGAGGATTATATCCTGGCAGTAGGTCTTGTCCATCTTTACGTCAAGATGACCAAGCTTTTCAATAAGCCCAATCATCTTGATGCAGTGAGATCGAACATCAGCACCTTCAGCCATCCTCGTTTGTTGCAAAGTCTTGGCAGTTTCATACCGCTCATATCTACTTTGCACCCCAAATAAACCATTCAGGTGCGTGTAGATTTCAAAAGAAGACTTCATATGCTCGTGCTGCTTTTGAAGTTCATTCGACATGGATGCCAACATGAGACAACGTGACTGCAAGTCATCGTCAAGCCATAAATCCAGGGCTTCTTTCTCAGCTTCATCGGAATCCTTAACAAGTTCGGGAGGGGGCCCATCAAGGACAAAACCTCGCTTTTCAGAAGCGAGAATGATCTTAAGGTTCCTGACCCAGTCATGGAAGTTTGGTCCAGTCAATTTGTTATGTTCAAGTATGATGGAAATCGGATTCTTAGACATTATATCTACAAAACGACGATAGAAGAAATAAATACGCGAAAGATTAATTTAAAATGCACAATTTACAAACATGGATTTTATTTGTAAATTACTCCCACTATTTTAATCAAAATCTTATGCCCCCACATAAGTTTCGGGAATTTAAAATATCCTAGCGGGCTTAAGGCCCAAATGCAATCTCCTAGTACCCACGACTCGTTGGCCATACTATTTGATCCACTTGGTGGTCGACTACGTCAACGGTTAACCATCGCAGCTAACCCTTAAGTTCATTTAGCCTCGTTTTTCGATATGGACCCACGACTCGTGAGACATCCATATTTACTAGCGTTAAATCATGTCCAATACTCGTGAAGAGAAATAGTTCAATCCTAGACGCCCCACGACTCGTGAGACAGCGCCTAAAACCTTGCTATCCCCTCCCTTGGCACTAAACTCGTGCATCGAGGCAATAGACATATTATCTTCCTATAGCTCGACCCACGACTCGTGAGACATCGAGATATATTCGTACAATACGCCTAAGACCTAGTAATTGGATAGGCTCGGACCATAGACACTATTCATATGCGCCCGTTATTCGATTTAATATTCTAATTGAATTTTAAGTTCAATTGGAGGTTTCTAAGTGTGCGAGGTCTCATCAGATTATGCTTATCTTGTTTACGTTTTCTATCCTAAGCATGTATCTCATACATCAAAGAATAATGTGCGAAAAAGTAAACATTCATCACCTAGCAAGATATGATTGGTCGATTGCCCATCCTATGCGATCCATCACGAGCCATGTGATGAATCAATTGGTCAGTCTAGGGTGAAAATTAAATGTCCTAACTATTACAATTTTTAAACCCATACATCATGGGCCTTCTTGTAATATCCAGCTTGATTGGGCCTCCATGTAATGAATTGGGCCTCCATGTCCTCCAAGGTAAATGGGCCTCCATGTGGATCTCCAAGTCTTCATGAGGTCTTCTCGGCTCCAAGCCTAATCTAAGCCTAGCTTACATAATTTAAATGGTCCTATTCTATTACATTTGTTTGCGCAAGCAAGGGCACCAATCAGGCCCATTTAATTACAACCCAAAATTAAATAAACCAAAATCAACACAGGGCTTAAGGGCAAAATCGACCAGTCCACATATTCACTCAAGAACATGCATAAATTCACATAAGGGCAAAAATGTAAATTTATCGGCTCCATTAATTTTAATTCATAAATTTTATCCAAGTTAATTAATTTTGAATTAACAATTAACCTCTAAGATTAATTAGCTCTTTTCTTGAGCTTCAAGTAATCTATAAATCCTATCTTGATTAAGATTGGTTAATTAAGGTAATCTAAATCTCTAAGATTCTTACCTTATCCAAAACTCTAAGTTTCCCAATATTCCCAAATCTCCAAGATTCTCAAGATAATCCTATTTTGATTAGATTAGTTTAATTAAGGTAGTGATTAATTCTAACAGAATAACTACCTTATCCAAAAACTCCAAGTTTCCTAATCTTCTAAAATTCT
>CM064883.1:82734166-82946180 GCA_003313485.2 Penstemon barbatus
GTTTGAGTGCATGGAGTCCAGTTCGGATTCCATGGCTTCGCGCCACTTTCCCGAGTCTATGTCTAGCATAGCCTCTTCGTAAGTCCTTGGGTCGGTTAGAGACTGTCCAGTCTCATGCAGCAGACCGTAGTACCTCTCGGGTTCTCTACGTTGTCTTTCTGACCTACGAAGTATCGGTGTACTTTCTGGTGCACTTTCATGCTCTTGTTCTCCCACTGCCTGTGGTGACGGGTCAGCTCGATCGACCTCTAAGGCCTTTTCAGCTTCAGTGACCTCATCTAGTTCTACGTTATTTTCTTTCTTGTCCACCAAGAAATCCTTCTCCAAGAAGTGAGCGTTCCTCGAGACAAACGTTGTTTGTCTTGTAGGATCGTAGAACTCGTATCCTATTGAGTTTTCCGGATACCCCACGAATTTGCACAAAGTGGATTTAGTTTCCAATTTATCTCCCACTAGCTTTTTAACGTAAGCGGGAGATCCCCATATGCGCATGAATGCGTATGAGGGTGCCTTGCCAAACCATAGTTCGTATGGTGTCTTTTCTACGGATTTCGAAGGTACCATATTCAGTATCTTCGTTGCCGTGAGGAGGGCATGTCCCCAAAATGAAAGAGGAAGGTCAGTGGCACTCATCATGGATCGAACCATGTCCATCAAGGTTCGATTCCTTCTCTCTGCTACTCCATTTAACTGGGGTGTTGCAGGAGGAGTCCACTGCGATAATATTCCATGCTCTACAAGATAATTCAGAAATTCGTTACTAAGAAATTCTCCACCTCGGTCAGAACGAAGAGCCTTTATCGTATGACCAAGTTGATTCTCTACTTCCATCTTGAATTCTTTGAATCGCTCAAAAGCTTCAGACTTGTGTTTCAACAAGAACACATATCCATAACGACTAAAGTCGTCAGTGAAAGTGATGAAGTAGTCATAGCCCCCTCGGGCGCTTTTTCTTAGTGGTCCACATACGTCGGTATGTATTAAGTCCAATGTTTGCTTGGCTCGCTCAGGGTTTCCTTTAAACGGCAACTTAGCCATTTTACCCTTTAAACATGGTTCACATGTTGGCATTTCATCAATGCGATTGATTTCAATCGCGCCAGATGATGCTAACTTTTGAATCCTTGACTTAGATATATGTCCAAGTCTAGCGTGCCATAATTGGGCAGATATTTCATTATCTTGTTTCCTTTTGTTTTGTTGTACATGCATCACTAACTTAGGTGGTTCAACGGTATATAGTCCATCTTTTAATGTACCAGTGAAGAACATATTATCATTCATGAATAACGAAAAGGAACCTTTATTAATAGTAAAATTAAAACCTTCATTATCCAAAACAGGAATTGAAATAATGTTTTTCACTAAACCAGGTACATAAAGAACGTTCCTAAGGACTAATTTATTACCACCTAAGTCTAACTCCACTTCGCCTATGGCCTCGGCAGCAGCTCTAGCTCCATTGCCAAATCTCAGGATCCAATCCCCTGGCCTAAGTGGCCTTGTTGCTCCCATCACCTGTAAATCATTACAAAGATGAGAACCACAAGCAGTGTCTAGCACCCATGATGCACAGTTAATTGATAAATTAACTTCAACAAGGAATATACCTTTCGAGCTCTCCAAGAACTCTTTGCAGTTCCTCTTCCAGTGTCCAGGTTTCTTGCAGTAGAAACATTTCTGTTCACCAGACGAAGCTTTACGCTTCTTTCCCTTCCCTATGGGCCCAGATGGTGCTTTGCCTTTGCTTGAAGAAGCATTTCCTTTCCCCTTCCCTTTCTTTGTCCTTTTGGACTTGGATTGGGTCGAGGTAGCAACCATCACTGGCTTCTCTCTTTTCATGGAAGCCTCGGCAGTGGCGAGCATATTAGCCAACTCGTGAAGTTCAACATTCATCTTGTGCATGTTGTAGTTCACTACGAATTGTTCGAATGATCTTGGCAACGATTGGAGGATTATATCCTGGCAGTAGGTCTTGTCCATCTTTACGTCAAGATGACCAAGCTTTTCAATAAGCCCAATCATCTTGATGCAGTGAGATCGAACATCAGCACCTTCAGCCATCCTCGTTTGTTGCAAAGTCTTGGCAGTTTCATACCGCTCATATCTACTTTGCACCCCAAATAAACCATTCAGGTGCGTGTAGATTTCAAAAGAAGACTTCATATGCTCGTGCTGCTTTTGAAGTTCATTCGACATGGATGCCAACATGAGACAACGTGACTGCAAGTCATCGTCAAGCCATAAATCCAGGGCTTCTTTCTCAGCTTCATCGGAATCCTTAACAAGTTCGGGAGGGGGCCCATCAAGGACAAAACCTCGCTTTTCAGAAGCGAGAATGATCTTAAGGTTCCTGACCCAGTCATGGAAGTTTGGTCCAGTCAATTTGTTATGTTCAAGTATGATGGAAATCGGATTCTTAGACATTATATCTACAAAACGACGATAGAAGAAATAAATACGCGAAAGATTAATTTAAAATGCACAATTTACAAACATGGATTTTATTTGTAAATTACTCCCACTATTTTAATCAAAATCTTATGCCCCCACATAAGTTTCGGGAATTTAAAATATCCTAGCGGGCTTAAGGCCCAAATGCAATCTCCTAGTACCCACGACTCGTTGGCCATACTATTTGATCCACTTGGTGGTCGACTACGTCAACGGTTAACCATCGCAGCTAACCCTTAAGTTCATTTAGCCTCGTTTTTCGATATGGACCCACGACTCGTGAGACATCCATATTTACTAGCGTTAAATCATGTCCAATACTCGTGAAGAGAAATAGTTCAATCCTAGACGCCCCACGACTCGTGAGACAGCGCCTAAAACCTTGCTATCCCCTCCCTTGGCACTAAACTCGTGCATCGAGGCAATAGACATATTATCTTCCTATAGCTCGACCCACGACTCGTGAGACATCGAGATATATTCGTACAATACGCCTAAGACCTAGTAATTGGATAGGCTCGGACCATAGACACTATTCATATGCGCCCGTTATTCGATTTAATATTCTAATTGAATTTTAAGTTCAATTGGAGGTTTCTAAGTGTGCGAGGTCTCATCAGATTATGCTTATCTTGTTTACGTTTTCTATCCTAAGCATGTATCTCATACATCAAAGAATAATGTGCGAAAAAGTAAACATTCATCACCTAGCAAGATATGATTGGTCGATTGCCCATCCTATGCGATCCATCACGAGCCATGTGATGAATCAATTGGTCAGTCTAGGGTGAAAATTAAATGTCCTAACTATTACAATTTTTAAACCCATACATCATGGGCCTTCTTGTAATATCCAGCTTGATTGGGCCTCCATGTAATGAATTGGGCCTCCATGTCCTCCAAGGTAAATGGGCCTCCATGTGGATCTCCAAGTCTTCATGAGGTCTTCTCGGCTCCAAGCCTAATCTAAGCCTAGCTTACATAATTTAAATGGTCCTATTCTATTACATTTGTTTGCGCAAGCAAGGGCACCAATCAGGCCCATTTAATTACAACCCAAAATTAAATAAACCAAAATCAACACAGGGCTTAAGGGCAAAATCGACCAGTCCACATATTCACTCAAGAACATGCATAAATTCACATAAGGGCAAAAATGTAAATTTATCGGCTCCATTAATTTTAATTCATAAATTTTATCCAAGTTAATTAATTTTGAATTAACAATTAACCTCTAAGATTAATTAGCTCTTTTCTTGAGCTTCAAGTAATCTATAAATCCTATCTTGATTAAGATTGGTTAATTAAGGTAATCTAAATCTCTAAGATTCTTACCTTATCCAAAACTCTAAGTTTCCCAATATTCCCAAATCTCCAAGATTCTCAAGATAATCCTATTTTGATTAGATTAGTTTAATTAAGGTAGTGATTAATTCTAACAGAATAACTACCTTATCCAAAAACTCCAAGTTTCCTAATCTTCTAAAATTCTCCAAGATTTTCAGGACATCCAAAATAGGTAGAAATTGAATTCAACCAAAATTCAGCCACGGAGTGACGAACAGGGTGCCGCCACGTGGCAGCACACACGCGGCCACGGAGGCCGCGCGTGAGCCGCACGCAGCGGCTGCTGCTGCGCGTGACAGCACGCAGCAGCGTGCTGCTGCGCGTAGCCAACGCGCGGCAGACTGCCCGTAGGCAGTTGCCGTGCGCGGCACGCGCAGCCAGCGCGCTGTGTGCGTGCTGCCGCGTGCGGCAGCGTGCGGTGGCCGCCCAGCCGCGGTGCGCTGCTGCGCACCGCCGCGTGCCACCGCGGTCGAACCCAATTTCAAAATTTTTTTTTTTTTTTTTTTTGTTTTGATTACTTTTGATTTAATTAAAAACAGTCTCAATTAAATCATAATCCAAAATTAAAATAACATGATAAAAAATACGAATCTAAAATTACCCATTAACTCTAAGTTAACTATAAAGTCCTAAAACATGCAAAGTTATAGAACTAGCCACATAAATCAAACATATGATTTAATAAACACAGAATTCGCAAATTCATATATATACAAAGCCTAGAGTTGGCTCTGATACCACTGTTGGGATTCGGTAAGAAAAACAGCCCTAAGCACAGCGGAATATAAAAATTTCTAGGGCCTCTTAAAGAATCTTGCCAGGATATTCTCTAGTTGTATATATATAAATATAAATAAATGACAGTATAAGTTTTCTCGTTTATACCTGTCTCCTTGCAAATCCTAGGCTAGCAATATGAGCTCTGAATTCTGACCCCGGTTGATCGACCCACACCTTTTGGTAGCGCCCCACGTGTTGCGCCTCTACGAGTTGATACACCACAATATCACGAAAATTAATATACCTAATCGACTAGAACATAGGCTATATTAATATCTAGGTTTTAGGAACGATTTGGGAACAAAAACGAAGACGAAAAATTCTTCCACAGGGAAGAAGTGGTTCGGCCGATCTGGTAGGGAGAGGGAGAGAGTTTTTTGCTTTGCTCAATTTTTGCTTAAGGAGTTGTGTGAAAAATAACTAAAAGAAAGCTATTTATAGTTTTCTTTCTATCCTAGTCCTATTAGGACTAGGTCTTCTCTCTCCTACATGGGCCATGGCCTTCTTTAATTAGAAGACTAAGTCTTCTAATTAATTCATGGCCCATATTAATTAATCTTTCAGGGCTTTATTTAATCTCCCAATTAAATAGCCCAATTAATTAAATCATCTCCCAATTAATTAATTAAACTCCAAGTCTAATTAAATTAATTATTCCATTAATTAATTAAATCCTAATTAATTAATTTACTCATAAATTAAATTCCAATTTAATTTATAATCTTGATCCAATTCCAATTGGATCCATTTTCGTTCCATATGGGTCGACCCAGTCGACCCACCCATTTAATCGACCCAGTCGATTTTGACCCAGTCGACCCAGTCGACTGGTTCGTTCTTGTTTACTCGCTTTCGCTACTTGTGTATTGTGTATGCCCCCGTAGGTTCACCACATAATTGGCCGTGGGTTGTAATTAAATATTATTTAATTACTCGAGCAATTAATACTCTAAATTAATCGAACACTCTGTCGATTAATCATTCCAAAATTAGCACCCCTGCTAATTTGGGAATTCTCCCACACTCCACGGTCGATGTCCAGTCACAAGCCCATGGAGCCCAATCACTGGTGAATTAATTCAGTGAACCTTTTATCATTTACAATTTCCATATACGACACAAATCTCTCCATCGATCAATCTCCCAGTCGAGACTTAAGGGTATGGTCTTTTATCGGATTCCCTTTTTCTTTTGTCTTGACCTTATGTACTCTGGTCTCGAAATAAATTCTCTTTGACTTAATCTTTATGAGCTACTTACATAAAGTCGTCAGTTACCTTGGCCAAGGATTTTACCAGAATTAATTTCTCACAGAAATCCATAGGAGAATTTCCCAACCTATCAAGTCGGGTCAATGGATCCTTTGTTGATGATATGAATCTGCATACGAGTTCCTCTATACCCAACATGAGCCCACAGAGACTTTCTGGCTATCCCCAGTTAGTCGGAACTCATATCAAAGTATAGACGTTCTCGCACCAGATAAACCCTATCATCTCAAGTTGTTAGGGATCGTTCCTCGTATACTATTGTAAATTGGAATAACTTCAACCCCGATATGCGACTACCGCTTCCATGGTGAGTTATTTCCTTATTGGGGTATTCAGTGCACTTGCCATCCCAGCAAGCCACCCACTTATGTGTATCGACTATCCCAGTCACGCTCGTGGACCCCAGCGTCCTCCAGTTCATCGGAGAATACACAACAGTGAGAGTCTAACCGAATCCAACGATGTCCTATCTCGATTGGATTCTACGACTCTTGAATATGTTCTAGATCACGGCCTTAGAGATCAGTCCACGGGTTGTCCCATAGCCCTGTGATCTAAGGACTTCTATCCTTATGCGTAGACAAATATTACATAATATAAAGTTGACCATTTAATAAAAGTGCATTTATTAATCTAAATTGAATAGTTCCTCATTAATTACAATTAATGCTAGCCATACAGCTGGCTTGCAGGACACTATTTCTATCAATTATCTCCCCAGATTTTTACCGTTATCCCATAACCAATTCTCCATCTAAGGCCGGCTGCCAATGTATCAAGGGAACTCCAAATTCCCCTACAAGTCAGCGAGGGCCTGGTTCCTAAAGTAGCATCAAGTAAACCGCAAGTACGAAAGTATTTAGCCTTCATGATCCTGCTAAGCAAGGCATTCGGGTTTGTCAAAATATGCCAAGCCTGTTTTGCTAATAATGCCGTGTTAAAAGAATCTAAGTCCCGAAATCCCAAACCACCGTCCCGTTTACTGAGACACAAAGATTCCCATTTAACCCAATGAACTTTCTTCCTCTCTTTTTCATCCCACCAAAAGCTAGAGATCATAGATTCGATTTCTTTTACAAGGTCACGTGGGAGTTTAAAGCAGCTCATTAAGTAAGATGGGATTGCTTGAACCACTGCCTTGATGAGAATTTCACGCCCCGCCTTTGAGAGTGATTTGACCCTTAGTCCCTGAAGCCGATTCCAAACCCGTTCTCTAACAAAATCAAACACCTCGCGTTTTGATTTCCCCACAAAAAGAGGGAGACCCAAATACTTTTCATGCTTATCTTCTCGTCTGATCGGTAGAATGGAAATAATAGAGTCAATTGTTGAGGTACGGGTGTTCTTTGTAAATACGACATTAGATTTCTCGAAATTAATATTCTGACCCGATGCTACTCCATATAAACGAAGTAATCATTAATGCAGCCGATGTAGAAGCTTGGCAAAGAATCAATGTGTCATCTGCAAATAAGAGGTGAGAAACTTGAGGGGCCCCTTCGCAAACTGCAATACCCCTAAGAGTACCTTCCATTTCGTGATGCCATATCAAAGCGCTAAGACTTTCTGCACAAAGGAGAAATAAGTACGGGGAAGGGGGTCACCTTGCCGGATACCCCTTTCCGATTTAACAAAACCAAATTGACACCCATTAAGAACAAAAGCATAAGAAACAGTGGTGACACAACGCATAACAAGCCTCACAAAATGAAAATGAAAATCAAAACCTAATCGGATCATAACTGCCCTAAGAAACTCCCACTCTACTCTATCATAGGTTTTATTCATATCCAACTTAATGGCCATTTGGCTCACACCTCCTCTAGTCATTGTTTTCATGTAGTGAGAGGTCTCGAAAGCTACTAGAACATTATCGGTGATTTGTCTACCAGGAACAAAGGCTGATTGGTAAGCAGAAACAAATGAGTTCGTGATAGGCTTGAGGCGGTTGGCTATTGTTTTGGAGGCTATTTTATAAATTAAATTGCAAAGACTTATGGGACGGAATTGAGTTAGAAATTCAGGGTTAGGACATTTGGGAATAAGAGCAACAATGGTGAAGTTACTATTCTCATCAAAAATATCATTATTCAGAAAATTAAGGACCCAAGTGATGACGTCATGACCAACATCGACCCAAAACTTTTGATAAAATAAAGGGGGAAAACCATCAGGGCTGGGGATTTAAGGGGGTGCATAGACGTAAGAGCTTGGTATACCTAATCCGCAGTGTAAGGTTGGAGGAGATGCTGATTTTCTTCAAAGCTCACCCTTGGACCTATAGCACTCAACACTATTTCCATATCCTCCTCCGAAGGTTGGGAAGGAGTAAATATTGACTGGAAATAGTTGACAATTTCTGCCTCGATCTCAGGGACAGTATTGCACCACGAACCGTTTCTTTTTCTTATACCATGGATTTCATTTTTCTTCCTTCTACCCGAAGCTCTAGAGTGAAAATATCGAGTATTCCTATCTCCCTCACGCATCCAGTGAGCCTTAGCTCGTTGCTGCCATATCTTCTCCTCTTTATCTAAAATGCTTTTGAGTTCCATAGTAAGAAGATCCCTTTCCCTTTTAGATGAATCTGTGATTGTCCCCGTACTAAGCTTGTGTATTTTCTCTCGGAGCTTTTTGATTTTACGATTGATACTGCCAAACGAAAGACTACTCCACACCTCTAGCTCTTCACTACAAATCTTAAGTTTTTCAAGAGCATTCGATTTATCTGACAAATTCTCCCAAATATTCCGAATCAATTTTGGACAATCATCGTTTTCAAGCCACTATTTTTAAAGATTAATTTTTAACTTCTATTTAATGGAAGTATTGTTTTGTTATAAACGCCACTATTAGGCCCAGTTTTGTTTGGCAAATTAGCCCAAATTAACAAAATTATTGGATCTAATTTAATTATATAATAAAAGATGGGTCTAATTTGCTGTTTGGTTTGAAGGATAATTTTCTAAATTATGCTCAAATTAGAAAAAATACATCATCAATTCTCATTCATATGAACTGAAAATGACTACCTTTCCTCCACCTTCAAATTTTCTTTCTTTTTATGGAAAATGAAGAAGAAACGTGATGAAGCCAAAGTTTGGAAAAGTATGAAGAAGCTTCTAAGGTTCAAAATGAAAGATATTAATAATTTTCTTCATTTACGATCTTAACCAAATGGACGGCTGAGATTGACGGTAGTAGACAACTGAAATTGAACTTGTCTAATAAAAATGAGAGGTATGACTTAACCATGATTCTGAAAACCAAACATAAAACTGGATCCGCATTGTAATTGATAATCTAACATAAAAACTTTATTCCACATTTGATATGTTGATAACTAATTATTGATCAGAAAATTAAGCTACATATATAACTTTTTATTTGACCCAAGAATAATTAAATGCAGTTATAACGACATGCACAAAAAAAGTAAAAAGTAAAAAGTACTCTATAAACTACTGGAGTATTATGTGTACATTATATCATTATATTGGGGTTTTTTTTGCAAGTTAACTCTTTGTGATATGTCTAATGTGTAATTTACCTTCCTGTAAAATAAAAATAGGCAATTTAACTTCCTGTGAAATGAAATAATGAACAATTTACCTCATCATGATATAAAAATAGGCAATAAACCTCCCTGTGAAATGAAATAATGAGCAATTTAACTCCATTTGATATGAATTAATAAGCAATTTAGAGGGAGGCAATGTGCTTCTTTTATAAAAATATAGGGAGACATTTTGCCATTTTTCTTAACATAAAGAATTAAATTGCCTATTTAAAATATCACATGAAAATATTTTATCATTTTATTTATCACAAGGAGTTAAATTACCTATCTAAAATATTACAGGGAGTTAATTTGCTATTCACTCCATTATATTGTATACTATATACTTTGCATCTAGTTCAAGAAACCGCGTTGGATCGCATCTCAAAATAATAATTATTCTGACACTCTCCTAAACTATAATTATGTAATTATTACATTGAATATTTAAATTATCAAGTTGTTGGCAAGTCTACACAGCCGAGTTCATAATTCATTAATTTATATGCACAAGTTGACTTTATACATGTAATACTGCACTCTTAACTTTAAACAACAACAACAATTTCAGAAAGAAAAAATACTAAAAAAAAAAAAAAAAAGAAAGAATAGAGAGGTGATCAGAGATGGCAACGGCCTATGCTGCTGTAGTTTATCTTATTCTTCTCATTGATGAAACGATCCCGATGTACCTTGCTCGTCCGCCAACGATAGTTGTTAATATAGGTACAAATAGCTTGAGGTATAAAATATTTAGATTATCGAAACATATATGATCAATAGACCACTGTTACTTAATTAAGATACGAGTATATATAATTAAATAATATTTTAACTGAAAGATCAAGTTATTTACCCATATTTTTAAGATACGTTTGATCTATATGAACATGTAGTAGAGTTTTAGAGTCTCAATACTCCAATTTATTGAATCGTATTTTTTTATCTTTGATTTAAATTTTTTTTTTGGATTTTGGTCATCAGTACGAAATTGATATACCAACATATATGTGAGTTTACATTATAATTTTTTGTAAGTTTACTTAATAAAAATAATAATTAGTAACTATAACTACAATACAAATAATCAGTCGTAATATTTGAAACAATCATATGTTCGGTCTTTATTCAGACTAAGCCGTGTTAGGCTCAAGCTCAGCTCATAAATTGATCAGGTTTAATATAATAGCTCAAACTTGACCCGGCTTACAAATATTCGGGTTCGAGCCAATTTCAATCGGGTTGAGCCATCAGGCTTCGGGTAAACCCGGCTCAATTGACAGTCCTATTAAGATGCAGATAGCATCTGCACTGACACTCTTGATTGAAATATATGGATTTTGAGCGTTTTATCTTATCTATTTTAGGGGAGGGTTTTTTGCACTTTGCAACCCCGAATCATGGGAAATAGGCACTTTGCACCCCCGAAACTTAGATTTAGCACTTTGCACCCTTGAAATATGAAAAATGAAGCACTTTGCACCCTCTTTTATTTTCAACAAAAACTCAAGGGCAAAATAAGTAATTCTATTGTAAATCTTTGGCACTTTGCACCCCAAAATACAATTAGCACTTAACACTACCTAATTAAGAACAAATCAACAACTTGCACCCCGAAAACACAATAAATGAACGATTTGCACCCCAAAATATAAAATTAACACTTAACACCCTCAAATTAAAAAAAAAAATCAAACCCCTTGTTTTTTCCGGCAAGAATGACCATTAAGGTGAAAAAAATTTAAGGCAAAATTTTATGGGTCTTTGATATTTTGAAGTAGACAATGAGTCTTCAAGAATCTTCGAGAAGTTTACTTGTACTTTATTAAGTTATTTATGGTTATACCGTTGAAAAGAAAGATGGAGAGAGAAATAAGTATTCGAGTATTTATAATTGTATTTTGCAAAATTTAAGGAAAAAAAATGAATTACCTATTTTGCCTTAGATTTTTTCACTCCAATAGTCAACTTTGACAAAAAAAATGAGGGGTTTGGTTTTTTTTTTTTTTTTTTTTTTAATTTGAGAGTGGTAAGTGTTAATTTTGTATTTTGGGGTGCAAATTTTCCATTTATTGTGTTCGGGGGTGGAAGTTGCTTATTTGTTCTTAATTAGAGGGTATTAAGTGCTAATTCTATTTTGGGGGTACAAAGTGCGAAATTCTCAAGTTTTGAGGGTGCAAAGTGCCAATACTATTGAATTACCTATTTTGCCCTTGAATTTTTGCTTGAAAATAAAATAGGGTGCAAAGTGCTATATTTTTCATATTTCGAGGGTGCAAAGTGCTAAATCTAAGTTTCGGGGTGCAAAGTGCCTATTTTCCATGTTTCGGGGTGCAAAGTGCAGAAAACCCTTTAGGGGAAATTTGTTTATTTTTATTTTACCAAAGGATAGATCTACTAGCAATTTGTGTATCATTAAATACGAAAATGCAAATTTGTTATTATAGAATATGTTTTTATTGCAACTTTGGTATCCCTTGTGATTTTAAAAAGAGTATTTGACCCCTTGTAATTTTGTAAAAGATTCACATCGCCTCCCTGGTATTTTTATAGGCGGCACTTTATTCAATTTTATTATGATAATGTGGCATTTTACCTCATGTATTATGATAAATCTGGTAATTTACCCCCTAATGTTATTAAATGGTTTCCATGCATACTCTCAATTTAAACAAGTGATTTACACTCTCCGGTTAAAGGGTAAATTGCTTCATTAATTTTTTACAGGGGGTAAATCGAATTTTTTTCCAAATTATAGAGGGATAAATTGAACATTATGCATTTTATAGGGGGTAAATTGCCATTATTTTGGGAGAAAAATTGGGTTTGGTACCCAAATTGCAATGAAAAACTATCTTATGGTACCAAATTTGCGTTTTGTATCCAATGGTGCCAAAGTTATAAGTAAGCCTATCATATGGTACCAAAAAACAATTTTTCCTTTATTTTTGGTATACTTAAAATTATGCTCCAAAACTTTTATCATAACATGTTACGTGCCCTATATAAAATCTGAAAATTATTGTGACATAATTATTTGTAGACTGAGATATACATGATTTAATTTTGATTAATTTCACGAAAGTTTGTTAATTTTCTGCGGATTATTTATTACGTTTCATGAACTGAAACTTGTATCATTATAAAGCCCTCGTCAATAGCTTTTCAGCCATATAAGAGAACACAATATTTGGTCCTAAAAAATTGACGGAGCTTTTCAGCCATATAAGAGAACACAATATTTGGTCCTAAAAAATTGACAGAGAAAGGAAATGTAAAAAAAAGTCCTTCATTTTGTATGAAATGCGTCTTTTTGAAAGTTTGATATCAAATGTCTAAAGTAGGTAAAAGTTTGGTAAGAAAAATACATTTTTTCTCATTTTCTTTTTCTTTTTATTTTAATTTTCTGCGAGTTAAAGGACATGTGCGTGCCATTTCCGTCCAGGATTTAACGGCCAAACCTAAATTGAAATAAGTTGATAAATTTTAGTAACAAATGTGTTTTTGGATATGTATAAAAGTATCAAAAATTTGATATGAAAAATACAATTCCCTCAATTTAAAGATTAATTTTAACTTCTATTCAATGGAATTTTGTTTTGTTATAAACGCCACTATTATGCCCAGTTTTGTTTGGCAAATTGGCCCAAATTAACAAAATAATTGGGTCTAATTTAATTATATAGAAAAAGATGGATCAAATTTATCTCACAACAAATATGATTTGACATAAAGTTTTACACATATTACACCTACAACCTAACTATTCCTAAAAAACATATACCTACTTTATTTCTTAAACCACCATCTCAAAACCCAAACTAACAACATTACGCAAATCAAAATTATTTCGTAAATCTTCTTTACTTTTCCAAACACCAAACAAAGAGGCCATCTTTCCTCCACCTTCAATTTGCTTTTATTGAAAATGAAGAAGAAACGTGATGAAGCCAAAGTTTGGAAAAATATGAAGAAGCTTCTAAGGTTCAAAAAGAAAGATATTAATCATTTTCTTCAGTTACGATTTTAACCAAATGGACGGCTGAGATTGACGGTAGTAGACAACTAAAATTGAACTTGTCTAATCATTCTGGTTACTTTCTGAAATAAATTAATCAATCTCTCAATTTTGAACATCATCTCTCAATTTTTTCAAATAATTTTTTAAAAAGTTTAATAAACAATAATTCTCTTATCTAAAAAAGAAAAGAAAAAAAGAAACAAACTTTAGTTTGATTTGACATATAGTAGTATAATTCTTACCCACACCGATTGTAGCCGAACACAAAGTATCTACAAGGCAAGTGTAATACACTTGTTTGGTGGTTGGATGAGTTTGGTCAAGCCAGGTTTGACAAAAAAATTTCATCTCTTACACAACGTATCTAACACAAATATAATTTAACATAAAATCTTATACATCTCACACTTA
Source organism: Penstemon barbatus (assembly GCA_003313485.2). NCBI lineage: Eukaryota > Viridiplantae > Streptophyta > Magnoliopsida > Lamiales > Plantaginaceae > Penstemon > Penstemon barbatus. The sequence goes on from CM064883.1 coordinate 82,748,010, forward strand.
CAACATAAAGTCTTTCAAAAAATATTACACCCACCATATTTTCCAAACCACTCTCCGAAAATTCAAACAAAATATTACGTAAAGATACATACATTATAATGTTTTGTTGTTGTATTCATTTCTCCTGCGATTTTATTAACTTAGAGTATTTTCATATTGTAGCCATTTTTTGTTCAAGGAAACCCAACCAGACCTGACCGATAAAATTTGATCAAACTGATAATCTAACATAAAAACTTTATTCCACATTTGATTTATTGATAACTAATTATTGGTCAGAAAATTAAGCTACATATATAACTTTTTATTTGACCGAAGAATAATTAAATGCAGTTTGCATCTAGATCAAGAAAGCGCGTTAAATCGACATCTCAAAATACTCCCTCCGTTCCCTTTTACATGTCATTTTAGAGAGAAAAAAAATATTCCATAATACATGTCACTTTATAATTTCTAGATAGATTTAAATGCTAATTTAACATTTCTACCATTCTTTAATACTAAGAGAGAGAAATAAAGGTTTATGGGAAATAGAGAGATATTTATGTGGAGTAACAAAATATTTACTCATCTTTTTCAAGGGTAATTTTGTCCAATTATCCTTTAATTTTCTTAAAATCTAGAGCATTAAATACTTTCTTAATCTTTGTGAAACAACCTTAAACGACATCTAATTAAAGGGAACGGAGGGAGTAATAATTATCTGACACATCGACATCTCAAAATGATAATTATCCTGACACTCTCCTAAACTATAATTAAGTAATTATTACATAGAATATTTAAATTATCAAGTTGTTGGCAAGTCTGTAGCTGAGTTCATATTTCATTAATTTATATGCACACAAGTTGACTTTATACATGTAATACTGCACTCTCAAACTTTAAACAACAATAACAACAACTACTATTTCAGAAAGAAAGAAAGAAAGAAAGAAAGAAAGAGTAATACTACCAAAAAAAGAAAGAAAGAATAGAGAGGTGATCAGAGATGGCAACGGCCTATGCTGCTGTAGTTTATCTTATTCATCTCATTGATGAAACGATCCCGATGTACCTTGCTCATCGGCCAACATTATTTTGGGAGAAACAATTTGGAATTATCAGACAAAAGGCGTGTTTAATACAAGACTATCTCGAAGTTCATTCACATAGAGATAGCAATGAAGCACAAGATTTGAAGAGACGAATTGTAACTGCTTTTTATACAGCAACAGATGTAATTGAATCACATATTGTGGATGATATCAAGGCTTCAATTCTGAAAGGAGAATCCGAGGAGAAAGAGCCTCACTTAATTAGCTTGATCAAGAAATGGACACTGCGTTACAGCCATGTGTCTAAATCTATACACAAAGTAATACAAGACATGGATCTTATCACCAAAATGATAATGGAGATTGAAGATGTGCATCCCAACCTGCTAACTCCTATTGATCATTCATTCAGACCTCATCCTACTACGATTCATCATGATATTATGATGGGATTTGATGACCACGTGACTCGGATCATGGAGAAGCTTACCGGACAACCATCAGCACTTCAAATCATTCCAATCACTGGAATGGGAGGTATTGGTAAGACTACACTTGCTCATAATATTTATGGCAATTCACTTATTAAGAAACATTTTGATATTTGTGGCTGGGTTACGGTATCTCAAGTATATAAAATAGAACAAATCTTATTAGGTCTTCTACGTGGAATTGGAGTTAACATAAAAGAAAATGGTGAATATCATCATTTAGGCAAAATCTTATACCAACATTTGTTAGGCAGGATGTATTTGATTATAGTAGATGATTTATGGAATACCGATGCTTGGGATAAGATAAAGTTATTCCTTCCGGATACCAAAGGAAGTCGAATCATGATAACTACGAGGCTAAAAGATGTTGCTAACTATTGTAGCTTTCCTAATCTTTACGAGATTAATCTTCTTGATGAGAATACAAGTTTGAGCCTACTTAATAGAATGGCATTTGGCCAAGAAGGTTGTCCTCAACCTGAACTCGAGGAAGTTGGAAAGAAAATTGCAAAACAATGCCGAGGACTTCCTCTATCAATTGTTGTGATTGGAGGGCTCCTTGCGAAATCCAAGATGACGCTAGCTTCTTGGGAGTATGTCGCTGAAAATATAAAGAAACTTATAAGTTCAGATAATAGTGATTGCTTGGACATATTATTACTGAGTTACAAGCACTTACCTGTTCATTTGCAACCATGTTTTTTCTACATGGGAGTTTTTCCAGAAGATCGCACTATTTCTGTCTCTGAGCTTATTAATCTTTGGATAGCTGAGGGGTTTCTCAAACCAAGCAAACTCAAAACCTTGGAGGAGGTTGCAGAGGATTATTTGAAGGATCTTACTGAGAGACATCTTATTATGGTTAATGAATGGGGATATCTTGGGACAATGAAATCTTGCATCATTCATGATCTTTTGAGGGATCTATGCTTGCGAGAAGCTCATAAAGAGAAGTTTATCTTGGTCAACACGACTGAGCATGAAGATTCATCAGAATTCATAATCGAGCATCGCATAGCTATACAACATGTAATGTATCGTTGGCCATCACAACATGCCGTTCATTCAACATTATTGATTCGTTCACTGACATCTAAGCATGAATTAGAATTGTCTCACATTCCTAATTTCAAATTGCTTAGGCTATTCAGCGTGCTTGATGTTTCTCGTACTAATATTCATAATGAAGAAAACAAAAAAGGGTTTTGTACACAAAAGTTTGATATCGGCCTACTTAACTTGCGGTTAATGCGTTTATCTGTGTTATGTCTAAGATCAATTCATTTGGTGCACCGACTATGGAATCTACAGACATTAGTTATCCATGGCAGTACTGTAGACAACAACATACTTTTTACACTTCAAATTTGGAAGATGCCACAACTTAGACATCTAATTTGCAGGCGCGATTACATTTCTATTCCCGATCCTCAACATGATCGGATAGATGATTCTGTGTTGGAAAATCTACAGACACTCTCAGGAATTGGATGCTTTAAGTGTACTGAAGAAAATGTTAGGAGAATCCCCAATGTCAAAAAATTAGCAATATATTATAACCGTTACCGGAAAGAAGTAGCTGAGTCACTCCACTACCTCAACAATATTGGTCATCTACAAAAACTCCAATCGCTTACTTTGATGTTGGAAACCCAATATTCTACTAATGGAAACGAATATTTCAAGAACTGTGGGTTTCCACATTTACTGAAGAAGTTGACTATAATCACCACCAGTAAATGTACTTTGAAAGATATTATCGCAAGAGTTGGTGAGTTGCTCTATCTTGAAAAGCTGAAGCTGAAATGTAACCACACAGAAGAGGAGTGGAACCCAGTTGAGGGGCAATTCGTTAGCCTAAAAGTCCTGAAATTGGAATGTTTTTATTATTTGAGATACTGGAATGCAGACAGTCGCCATTTTCCAGCCCTTGTGCACCTTCATCTTAACAATATATGTCTGAATTGAAAGAGATTCCATTAGACATCGGAGGGATTGCAACGCTTCAATCAATTACCTTATACTATTGCACACCTTCAGTTGTTGACTCGGCAAAGAATATATTAGAAGAACAACAGAGCTACGGAAATGAAAATTTTCGTTTAGTGTGCTAGTACGGTCAATGAAGATCAAGGTATATATTGACGTGATCTTGTTATATATTAATAATATGAAAACATTTATGTATCCTGAATCTTTAATTTCTATATTTCAGCATTTATGGATGTGTGAAATTTGTGAAGTATTTTCGGCATGAATTGGGTTTAATATGTGAACTTGTCAAACAATTGTTGGAGGAATCAAAGCATATATGCTGGATGGTATAAATTTATATATCCTCTATTTATGGATTGGAGTATAAATTTCTTCATTTTTTTATTTTTGGTCTTTCTAACTTATCGTTTAAGGATGATTTTTTTTTTTTTTTTTTTTTTTTTTTTTTTTTTTTTTTGCAGATTGGATTGAGATTGAGATTGAGGCGGCCTTCTAACTTGGAGGACAATATTTCCAAGCGAAGTTGTTTGATTTGGTTTATGAATTGTTGTTATTTTATTTTTTACGTTGATTTTGTTTGGGCTTTATCCCACTTTGCACCCTGGAAATGCATCATTTTGGCACTTTGCACCCTCAAAAAAAATCAATCCCACTTTGCACCCTGAAAACATACTCTGCCTTCCACTTTGCACCCTAGACCCATTTTTGGCCAAAAAATAGGAGGAGCAAGGGGCAATTTCGTAATTTTCAACTATTGTCAATAAAAATAATACAATAATTTCACATTATATCTGTCAAAATACCTCTTGTGCTTTGTCTAACTATCAAAAACCCAATTATGTCATTTTAATTAGCAGAATCCCTCTGTATTTATTTTTCATTAACAAAAAAACACCTCCCAAGTAGAAATGACAATTATGCACCCATCACAATTAACCTAAAAAAATTTCAGTAACCCCTATTAACTTCGAAAATTGGCATTAACCACATATTCACTTAAAATTTTGACAAAAATCTACTTATGATTTATTAAGAATTGGTTTTTTTCTAATAAAAAATGAACACGGGTCAGAGAATTTTTGCAATTCATGCTTAATAATCAATTGGAAAAAAAATTCTCTGATAATCAGTTAAAAAATTCTTGACTGATTAATCATGCTTAATAATCATTAATTATCTATATAGTCAGTAATTCTCTGACCCGTGTTAAATTCTAAAACTTCGTTTAACTGATTAATAATTCTAATAAACCCATGTTAAAAATTCTCTGACCCGTGTTAAATTCTAATAACTTCATTTTAACTTCAGTATAATAATTAATGATTATTAAGCATGATTAATTAGTCAAGAATTTTTTAATTGATTATCAGAGAATCTTTTTTCCAATTGATTATTAAGCATGAATTGCAAAAATTCTCTGACCCGTGTTATATTTTTTATTAGAAAAAAACCAATTCTTAATAAATCATAATGAGATTTTTGTCAAAATTTTAAGTGAATATGTAGTTAATGCCAATTTTCGAAGTTAATACGGATAACTGAATTTTTTTTAGGTTAATTGTGATGGGTGCATAATTGTCATTTCTACTTGAGAGGTGTTTTTTTGCTAATAAAAAATAAATACAGAGGGATTTTGCTAATTAAAATAACAAAAGGGGGTTTTTAATAGTTAGACAAAGCACAAGGGGTATTTTGGCAGATATAATGTGAAATTATTGTATTATTTTTATTGACAATAATTGAAAATTACGAAATTGCCCCTTGCTCCTCCTTTTTTTGGCCAAAAATTGGTCTAGGGTGCAAAGTGGAAGATAGGATATGTTTTCAGGGTGCAAAGTGGGATTGATTTTTTTCGAGGGTGCAAAGTGCCAAAATGATGCATTTCCAGGGTGCAAAGTGGGATAAAGCCATTTTGTTTGAGTATGGTGGTTGTTTGGTTTTGGACTAATTTCAATATCATTAATGTTGTCTGTCTTTGGCTTAAACTTGTGATTTTGTATTTGATTTTCAAAGACTTTATTTTGGTCAAATTATACTTAGGGCATCTACAGTTATATTTTAAGAGCATTGTATACCTTCACCGCTTCACGAGAAATCAATAAATCTTCTATTGCAGAATACACATAGGCTTTATTTTGTTAAGGATATTTCACTGAATACTGATTTTCACAATCCCAGATATAATAAAGGTATAATTTTTCCTTCGTTCCAACACTGCCTAATCCTTTTTCTTTTTTGACAGCTAAATATCCTGAACGAGTGAATTGCATATTAACTCTCCGTGTTATTTAAAATAGGTAATTTAACTCCCTGTGATAAATAAAAGGGCAAAATACCTCCCTATGATCTGTGTTAAGAAAAATGGCAAAATAACTCCTTGTGTTTTTATAAAAGAAGCACATTGCCTCCCTCTAAATTGCTTATTAATTCATATCACAGGGAGTTAAATTGCTCATTATTTCATTTCACAGGGAGGTATATTGCCTATTTTTAAATCACAAGGAGTTAAATTGTTCATTATTTCATTTTACGGGGAGTTAAATTGCCTATATTTATTTCACAGAGAGGTAAATTATCCATTAGACATATCACAGGGAGTTAACTTACAAAAAACCTGAACAGGTTCAAGTCTACAATTTTTCCCCTTATTGCTAATTTTATTTGATCATTGACTTATGTTAGTACGGCATGATACTGATGTTCTTGTGTATGGTCCCAAGACAAGCATTGTGTAGTATTTTTATCTTTTATTTCTATTCTGGCCAAATTGTTAAGTTCTTTCTATTCGTGAGAACTAGCTTGATCTCGTGATACGCACAAAAATCATTGAAGTTATTTCTCGTGGGTTAACATACATGTAAAATGAGAATGCAACACACATTTCATTGTATTATAAGATATTGGATCTTTTGTTATATCTGTAATACAATATAAGGTTAATGAAAATAAAATAAAATCAGACAATAAATAAAAAATATCTTTAAGAAAATAATAAAAGTGTAGAAAATCAATATAGTTCACGAATTAAAGTGAAAATCAGTCCTTCAACCTTATTGATCTACTACATTTAGTTGCAAACTTGTTACAACTCTCTGTTTGTTAATGAATCCATCCATTCTCTCTAGTTTAATATAATTTTAGTCGACTTTCACATTTGTTAATCAATTCACTCATTATCTATGATATAACCTATTTTATTATGATTTTACTTATTTAACTGGCAATCGATAAAAGAACAAGAACAAAAAAAAATGAGTTAATTGGCAAAAAAATATTGAAACATGTGAGAAAATAAGTTAAATAAGTACTGAGATCCCAATCCCGTGGGACTATAAATACAAATTTTTTTATAATTATAAAAAAAAAAAATTCAGCCATTATTTGCAGTTAAAACAAAAAGAGCTAAAATTTCTAAAATAAAATTACAACTTGTGAACAAGCAGAGGAAAATCGAAATTAGTGTGAACAGATATGGAAAATAAAAAAATAAAAAAAAATCAAAATTTCAACAAAAAAAAAAACCAGTCAAAATTATTGAAAATTTCGACAGAAAAATATTTGTTGAAATTTCAAAATTTTGACTGAAAAAATCTGTCGAAATATTTTCTGTTGAAATCTTGATTTCGACTAGCCTTTCTATGACGTATTTTTTCTATCGAAAATTCCGTCGAAATATTGAAATCTGTCGAAATTTTTTGTAAAATTTGTTGAAATTTCCGTTGAAATTTAATCTTATTCTAGTAGTGTTAGGAACAGAAGTGCAATCTATAAAGTGCGGGGCTAAAAGTACTGAGATCCAAATCCCGTGGGACTATAAATACAATTTTTTAAATAATTATAAAAAAAAAATTTCTTCCATTATTTGCTGTTAAAAAAACAATTAAAAAAAAAAGAGCTAAAATTTCTAAAATAAAATTACAACTTGTGAACAAGCAGAGGAGCACCATAATTGGGCTGGATAGAATAATTGAGATGGGAGCATGTAAATATGAAGGGGACAACTCAAATGAAAATTTTTGTACTGTCATTGCCAAATCCATTTTTACTTCAATCATCGCTAAGTGTTGTCCGATGCATATTCGAGGGCATGAAATGAATGGTATGAGGGAAAGTTGGACCTTTGTTGCATTTGAAATTCCTTCAGAAAATTTCTCTGGTTTGAATTCATTCACATCTTCACCCCAAATATTTGGATCAAGATGAAGTAAGCCTATCAGCAACAACACATGTACACCAACTGGTAGTATTAAATTTCCCACTTTCACACTCGTTATAGGAGATCGTGCAATCATAGGTATAGGTGTATACAACCTCAAAACCTCGTTGAGAATCATGGTTACATGAAAGTAGTAGTGTAAACGTGTCTAGTTGAGTTGATTCTTAAGTGAAATAAAATAAAATCGAATAAGGTAGTAATTAATTAGGAGATAGACTTACGATTATAAGATGATTTAGGCCATCAAAAGTTGGTCCATTTTCCAAAAAATTGCAAAACTTCTTCTCTTGCGCGAGTTTGCCAATCTTGATGCTTGCTTAGCATTACCATTGTCCAAACAAGCAAGCTTGAAGTGGTTTCGGATCCAGCAAAGTAGAAGAGCTTGAATTCCTCGATTACATCTTTTATACTCATTCCCATATTTTTGTTTCCATGTTCTTGAATCTATCTAATATTCGAATCCAATAATAATCCAATAAGTCATCATTAATGGCTTCTCCTCTTTCGATTTCCTTGTCTCTTTGGTTGATGAGACCCTTTAGTAATGATTGAATGTCTTTAGAGATTGATTTCATTCTTCTGTTTGACTTGGTCGGAGTATGTCTGTCGATCATACACATACCAAATTTATTTCCTTCAAATTAAGATTCAAAGTAACATTATTTGAAAGTTACCTGAATCCCGGGATAAAAAGGAACTGCATAAGTTGCAGAACAAGCTTGACTTGCTCTTTTTGGAGCTCAAATATTCTCCTTCCTTGTTCATGATTACTACCAAATCCTACCCCCGAATCATATCACCTGAAAAATCTTCAAAATAAGGCCAAACATCAATTTCTGGTGGATTTCCATTATTAGAAAAAATTACTAATGCTTCCCATTTTCCCATTTATCTATCATGTTTGAACAACTTAACTGAATTGCCATTGTCATATTTTGCACAAATTATAAACAATATTTTGAATTCAGAAACCGAAAACAAAAAACAGGAATTATATTACAGAATTGACCTTCAACTTCTGTAGATGGAAGGCTGGATTGATAAGTTTACGGTGTTTAGTCCACTTCTCATCCTCAAGATACATAAGTCTTGTTGGATAAAAAATCGGTTTTAAGATTATCAAAATCCGAATACAAATTGAAACTGAAACAAAAAAACCAATTTGAACAGTAAATGAAAATATAATCAGTTATAAAAACCGAACAGATAAATTCAAATGACTTATCTCACAATTCTGTATAGTAACAGAATTGATCCAACCAAATCGCAGAAATGATTCTGCTTGCCTTGAAGAAATTATCGACCCACTTCCGGTGCAATTGGGAATCACGAACACTTCTTCCAGGATAATTTGGTTCCAAGAATTCCTCCACTGCACAATAGCAGAAATTCTACCTCGAAGAACACTCGGAAGCAGAAAAGTAACCAGAGATATTTTTCAAGAAATGTGTTTTCGAAGGAGAGAACAGATTGTTGTTTTCTGTTGGTGTGATTCTGAAATCAGAAATACTCTCATATACATAGGTGCTAGGGAGCCTTGGCAATTAATATTGCCCATTAATTCTGAACAAGAAACGGTCCAATTAAATGTGAAAAAAACGTCTGAAACGTTTTCTCAATTTAATTTTCGTAACTGCCTCAATTTAATTTATGTAACTGAAAGGAGTTACAAAATTTAAATCCTGCAGAATTAATATTGTGACTATTTCAATTTTGAATTTCAAATTAATTAAAATTTTAATTCAAAATTCCTACAAAAAGATAAGTCCGAGACGAGACAACTCGCGCGCGTGTGGTGTATTCATATGACCCCCTTTGTAAAGACTTATACCAAGTCTAAAACACTTAAGTTCATATATACTAGTACACACAAATATAAAAAGTCAATATGAGACAAATGAAGAGTTTGAAACTCTTCAACTTCCTCACAAGGCTTTTATAATTTGTCATTTAGTCTTAAACCAATGTGGACAAGCCCACATACAAATTATCTTATTTGAATATTAATTTCCCCACTTTATATATAACAATTTTTCTATGAATTTCAACATTTTAATTAGGTATTCATCCATATAATTACAACAAGTTCTCCTGCAATTGTTTCTCCTATAGGGTCAGGAAGTGTCTAGTGAAATAATTCAGGTTTGGTCAAAATCTCTTCGATAATACGTGGATCAATTATAATCAAGTCTTGGTGAAGGTCCAAACCATGTGAAAGCAATTAAGCCCATGCTTCCTCAAGATTTTTTCAAGCTTTTTAGGACTGAACCAGGTCCAATTTAGTACTTTCACTGCAAATGTTATGGAATGAAGTGAGGACTGAACTAAGATTCAAGTCCATTTTGATAATTTCTTCCGAAATAAGAGAAGGATTTAATTTAGCACAGAATTTGGATCATCATTTCAAGGATATGTTTGGTTCAGTTGAAATGAGGAGTAGTTTACTTTTGGTATTGAAAAAAACCCATCAAACTGAAATTTTACTTGTTTGGGATAATTAGAAAACTGTATTATCTAAACCCGTGATGTTGTAGTCTTTTTAATAAACTCAAGAGGTAAATGCAAAATACTCGTCTGTGTTATGCTAAACCTGCAATAAATTATCATATATATTTTTTATTGCGTTAAATTTCTTTGTACTTTTAAAAACATGCAAAAAAATATCCGATTTGTAAAAAATAGGGATCGACATGTTCAAGAAATAATTTTAAAAATATTTTATGTGAAGTTGTAGGGACCAACTTCACTATAAAAAAAAAATGGATTTTAGTGACAAAATATTAAGTGAATTTGTTGAAATTGTCACTTTTTGCATACATTTAGTGTTAAGAATATTAGGGTCCATTTGGATTGGTTTGGGCTTGATTTCGCGGGTCTCGATTTAAAAAAATGGTTTGTGTGGTTTCGATGAAACATTTGAGATCTTATTTGGATGAGTTTTGGATGTTGGATTTTATGGTTTGAATAAGTTGAAACCCCACTTGGATTGGGTTTCAGTGTTGGAATTTAGGGAAAAAAGTAGGTGGTAGGTGTCAGATCAATGTTTTATAGGTTTGAAGAGTTTGAGATGAGATTCTGAATAGATTTTTGAAGGTTTTATAAGTTTGACGAAAACTCATTTGAAAGGGTTTTGGCTCGATCTAGCGAAACCAGCGAGACCGGGCCAAAACCGATCCACTTATACCCTTAGTTTTGTCACAATAATGATAGTGACAAAATATATTTTTAAGCTGTCACTAATGGCTATTAATGACAAATTTATGAAACTTAAGTTATCATTATTGACAATTATTGACACTCTTTCAGTGACAACATAGTGACAATAAATATTGTCACTATAATTTAGTGATAAATTTTTAGTTGTCACTATTAGGGTATCATTAAATGTCAATAGTGACAACTTTTTATATTTCTTGACACTAGTGTGTCCTATATACATCAGTTTAGTGACAATATTAAAATTCTTGTCACTTTGCCATTTACTATTTTGTCACTAAAATTTAAATTTTTTGTAGTCTTGAAGTATTTTAAAAATGGTTTCTTGAAATTTGTTGATCCAAAACGACATATTTCATACAAATTGAATGTTTTTGTTGAGGTTTTGAAAGCATAAGTAAGTTCGGCACAATAAAAATTTCACATAGTAATTTTTGTTGAATTAACATTATATTAGAGCATCCACCACCCAAAACCTTCAAATTGGACATCAAATTGAAATCTTCTCTAATTTTGGAGATTTTGGGTCTCACTTTTCCACATTTTATCTCCCACCAAAAATCTTCAAAACACTATTCATTTAGTATATAAATAGAAGTAATTTTATCACATTAATAAAGTTTGATAACTTTATTAAATAACGTTAGATATGATTAAATAATTTACTAAATATAACAAGATAAATATTAAATGCAAAATTCATTTATCATAACATTTAGATAACATTGCAAATTGAAGATAAATCACATAATTACATGAAGAATTACTTGATAAAAATATACCTTTTCAATTTAAAAATTATATATCAAACATTCATGTTTTTATTATTAATTTCAAAATAATATAAATGGTTAATAACATAAATAATGTAAAAGCGACTGGGACAAAATTTAAAAAAGTGACTATTTACAATTCGAAGCTCCTTATTTGAACTTTTCGGTTACCCTATCCTCCAAATTCGAAGGGTAACTTTTGTCCGAATAGGCTTTTCGGGACGACATTCGTGTCCGCAGGTCACGGGCACACACAAGTCTTGAAAGGCCGAGTGTAAATTCGATCCAAGATTTGAAAGGTCGAGTGTAAATTCAATCCAAGATTTGCAACCCCCCCCCCCCTCCCCCTGCACGCAAGGAGGGAGCATTATAGTAATAATTTCTTAACCCTTATGCTTTAGAAATCATATATAAACCCAAGTTTTCCTTACCACACTTCTAATGTGGGATAAGTTCATTTCTTTCCAATTTTTCCCATTACATATGTGAACTATGAGCTTTAATTTCTCATTCACCTGTACATATATCGTTTTAATCTACTCACGGAGTAGAATATAATTCCGCAAAGACCCGACTCTTTTCTAAAAGTGGGTCCAACTTATAATACGTCCAAAATAGTCAATTAACTTACTTTTTCCAGCAAGCGATACATTGTTCAACATTGCTCGAGTAGTGTCGAAAGACACATTGTTCAAGTAGTGTTGGGCGACACATTGTTCAAGATTTATTTGAATTTTATCGAGCTTCAAAATTTGTGTTTGAGTTTGAATTGACTATTAAAAGAGTCGAGCTCGAACGAGCTTGAGCCGAGTATCGAGTAACATGATATTTTACATGTATTTTATCAATTTTTATCTTATGAAGTCGAGTTTTAAAAGCTGTCGAGCGAAAAATAAAATTCAAGTTTATTTGATTTGTGTGATGAATTGAACTCAAACGAATCTCGAATTAAATATCGAACAACTTAATTTAATTTTCAGTCATAGCCATAGAAGTTTTAAATGCACTGACAATGTTTATTGATTATGTCATCCCATTGGCATTTTACATGAAAATAAAATAACGAAATTTGGTTAACTTGACCAAACGAAAATCAAATAAATTTTGATCTCCTCATTGCAATTTCTGTTGTTTCAATTCTCAAATTTTTCTAATTATAAGAAAAGAGAAAGAAAATGGCAGATGAGGTGATTTTGTTGGGAGCCAATTTCAGTATGTTTGCATTAGCTGAAAAGGGTATTGGTTATGAGCATAAAGAACAAGATTTGGCCAATAAAAGTTAATTCTTGCTTGAAATGAAAGCCAATTCACAAGAAAGTTCCAGTTTGGATTCACAATAAAAAAAACCCATTTGTGAGTCACTTATCATTGTTTAGTATCTTGATATGCTGTGGAAGGACAAATCTCCGTTGTGTTGTAATTATGTGGATGGATACCTAATTATATAGTTGGAATTCATAGATAAATTATTATATATAAAATGAGAAAAATAGTATTTTAAATAAGATAATGTGTATGTAGGTTTGTTAAATATTATTTTACTTAGATTACGTAATTATTATTTATAGTTAATGTTGGTTCCAAGCGGTCAGATGAGGTCTAGAAGGGGGGGAGAGGGTGAATAGACCTCTGAAAATTTTATCAAATTTTAACTTTAAAACTTTTACTTAACTGTTGGCAGACTAAGCTGTTATAGAACAGTAAGCTGACAAAGCTAATCGTGAACAAATCTTTGAACAGCAAGGTAGACCACTAATCTGATAATCACTTAGCTGATTTAGTCAAAATTAGTTTTAATACCAGAATACTTCCAGCGAATATTTTAAGTGTTTTTTGCACAAGTAAGCTTGGTAGATTGAAAGATTTTATCCCCATTTTTATCGAACTCCTTAAAATCTTTTCAAACAGTTTTATCAAAGTGTTTTTATGCAAACTGAAAATATGCAAGTAAAAATGCAAAGTAAAAACACAAGGATTTTATAGTGGTTATATGGATGTAAATCAATTAGTCCACTCTTCCAAGTCACACAGATCTTGGGTTATACTATAATCACAAAGTTTATAGTATACTCTGCTTGCGTCGAACAACAAATGAAATGACCACAAGTACGCAATAAGAAATCACAAAGAAACCTATTCTACAGAGACTTATCACTCACAAAGATGGATAAGAACTCCTCACAACACTCTCTTTTCATAGATTCACTCAGAAAATGTGTACGTTTAATTCAACAAGCTTCTGTCAACAAATGACTTCAGCAGGCGAGTGAGCTGTTCTTGAGCTTCTTGAGACTTAGAAAATATTCTGCTTCGGATAATCTCTCAGTTGTTGTGTTCACCGTTTCTCTTCGTCTCTTCAGCTATTTATACTCACACATTTGAATTATGTCCGTTGAAGAGAGACACAATTCAAATTTCTTGGTTTCTGGTCCTTAATTTCCGCGAACGGCTCTCTGCACAGTGACAGTACTGCAGACTGTACTTTCTGTCAGGCAGCATTTAATGCACCTAGCTGATACGATGTATTTCTTCAATCATTTGCCATTAATATCATCGGTCTTTAGCATTTATTACTCTAAGGGCATTTATTACCGTTGGGGAGACTTCCTGATCCTTTCCACTCGGCTGATAAGAACACAAGTCTGATGGTGAGCAGAGCTGATCCCAAACTTGAACAAATCTGATTTGAGTCGGCTGATCTTCACCAGTCTGATTTCTTCTCTTCAGCAGATCAGTAGTCTTCTGGACCTTGAATATTTGACCATTCTGATTTGTCTTCTTACTTGGTCAAAATTCTTCTAAGGGCTTTAACTAAGTTTTCCATACTTAGCTGATCTTGATGTTTTGGAAATCATTAAAACCTCCCTTAACTTCTTTATTTCTTATGCACACTCTATCTTCATCTTCATCCAATAATTTCCCCCTTATTGATGAACACAAAACTTCAGCTAAGTACCTGTTACCTAAACTAAAGTTTTGATCCTCAAAATTTCCGAGATAGAAATATATGTTGGAAAAAAAACTTGAACTTTGATAAATGATTGAAAGTTATTACAAAGTAAAAGTCTTTCAGATGAGATAACTGAAAGGAAAATAAAGTAAACTGATTACAATGATAAGATAATATATTATAATCATCAGCTTCTTCACTTCCTTCTTCAATAACTTCCTCATATTCATACTCTGATTCATCATCATCATCAATTGCATCATCAGCAAGCAGATTTGCCTTGGCAGCTTCCATCTTCTGTTTGATTTATTGTTCACGTTTCAGCTCCTTTTCTGCTTCATCAACCCTTCTCTTCATACGCTTTATGTTCTTGTACTTGGTGAATGGCTCCAGTTGTTCTACAGGAGTGTCCTTGGATGCAACCAATTCTTTATCAGACTTGACTTGTTCCTTGGGTTCTTCGTCAGAATTTTCAGTATCAATTTCCTTGCCATCAACCTTTCCATCTCCTTTAGCAGCATCAGTTTCCTTGTTATCATCTTCTCCATTTCCTTCAGCTTTTTCTTCAAGTGCTTGGTTCTCTGGCTCTTTTGGTTCTTCTTGAGCAGCAGCAGAGTCTTCAGCAGCAGCTTGAACGGTTGTCTCTTCCCCCTTTTTGTCATCATCAGGGTTAGTAAGAGGGTTGAGTCCAACAGCTTGGATCTTGACAGCAGCACACAAGGTCTTGATGTTCTGGTTTATTAAGTCTTGGCTTAAGTTGAGATGATTAAGAGCAGTAGTGATGTTGTCAGCTTGATCATTGATGCAGTCAATGTTGAGTTGCAAAGTGGAGATTTCTTTATCAACTTTGTTGGCAACTTTGTGAACCTCTTCTACCAACAACAAATTCTTTGCAGTCTCTTCATCAGCCACTTTGATGAATGTATTTGTTAGATGAGCAACTTTATCTTCATTTCTCTTCAAGGCAGCATGAAGATGACCAACGTCAGCTTTGACATCTTCAATATTCCTGTTCATATCTAAGATATTGTGTGTCATCCTCAGAGTATTGTCTTCAGGCAGTGGGAAGTTATCAATGGCATCCTTAACCATTTTTGCAGTTTCTTTCTGCATTTGCTCCATCTGCAGTCTGTTCCTCTCTTCCATTTCCTTCAAAGAATTTTCAAGCATCATCTGGAAGGCTTCCATCAGTGATGAGTGCATATCAGCTGTTGGAACAGAGGGTGATGCAGTCTGATCTTCTTCATGTTGAACAAGAGTGTCTTCTAGAACAGCCTCTTCTTCAACAGTCTTTTCCTTAGCATTCCACTCAATTGCTAAGGGCTCTTCAACAGCAGGCTGATCTTTGACATCTTCAAAGATCTTGTTTACAACTGTGCCATCTTCAGTGAAAACAGTCGTCTAGCGGATTCTTTTTATAACAGGCAGACTACTGGCAACAGATGTCTTCACTTTAGGCAACTCTTTGTAATCTTTTATTTCTTTGCCAAATGTGATCTGATCTATGCTAGGTAGAGCAGGCAGATCACTTGGAGATCCTTGTTCATATCTTGATCTTTCAGCCCATTTCTCCAAGGCAGTATGAACAGCAATTAGCACAGCCCTTTGTATGGGATCATCTTTCTTTCTTCTCTTGGCTGGCAATGCATCAGAGATGATCTTGGCTTCAGCAGCAGCAAATTCTTGTGCATATTTGTGCATCACATCTCTGACATAATCAACATCCAGTGCTTTGATGATGGAAGTAGTCTGCAACCAGCTGAGGACCCACTTTTCCTCATCAGCAAACTCTTTCCAGCTCTGGACTTCTTCAACAGACTTGTTCATCCTGTAGTCCCTCCATTTCATGTATCTTTCCTTCTCTTGGGTAAACAGGGTTTGGCACTGCAGTTCCGTATCAATGTATGCAAGGGCAGCTTCAAATCTAGTGAAAACAGCAGGGTCAGTGTTAACAATCTCAAAAGCCCTTCTCACCTCAAACTTTTTCTTCTCCTGCTTTATGCCAGCAGGCATCTTTAGCTTGGCTTTCATAGATTCACCGATCTTTATTCCACCAGCAATGATTGGGCCATGGGCGTCTTTCTTGCTGAGCTCAATCACAAGAGCTAACTCTGCATCTTCAGCAGCCTTGCGTTCTGCCTCAGACATTTTTCTTCTCTGCTCTTCTTTTTAACTTCAATTTTACTGAGCTCTAAGACCCTTTGCTCTTCTTGTTCATCCCTCATCCTCTGCTCTGCCTCTTCCCTCTTTCTTTTATCAGCAGCAGACATTTTCTTTCTTCTGATAACAATTTTTCTTTTTCCCTTCTTCTTATCAGCTGTTTGTGCTTCTTGAGCAGTAGCAGGTTCAAGACCAGCAGATGCAAGTGGTGCAGCTGCTACATGTTCGATGATCTGCACTTGAGGATCATCTTGAGGTTGAACTACCTCAGCTGTTGGTGCGGTAGAAGTAGTTTATGGGGTAGTTTGATCAGCAACTTGCTTCTCCTTAGCAGACTCTTCTTCAGCTCCAGCAGGCCTCTCTGCTGATTAAGGACTTACTCTGACATCGTCAGAAAGTTCAGTAGGAGATTCAATGAAGGTCATCATTTTCCTGACTGTTCTCCTTATCCTTCCTTCTGGAGCAGGATGAGAAGTTGCTGTGTCTTTTACTTGGCTCCTTGTCCTATGAGAAACAACTTCACCAGGTTCAGCAGATATTGTCTTGGAAGGTGAAGCAGGAGACATGTCCTTTATCTCCCTTGTTGTCTGATTTATGATATCATCGGCAATAGTTTTTGCAGCAAGTTCATCTGTTCTGGCTTCAACAGCTGGCTCAGCTGTTTGAGCAGATGCCTTGGTCTTTTTACTGGGAGCCACTTCTTTTGGCTCATCAGCTTTCTTCTTTTTCTCTGCTTTTGCTTGAACAGCAGGCTTGGTTGTTTGAGCAATCTTTTTCTATTTCTTTGCAGGAACCTTTTCCTTAGGTTCCTCATTTTCCTCCTCTTCTTCCTCAGTCTTTCTCTTCTTGGTTCCGGCCTTAACAGTCTGATATGTAGCCATGGCCTTGGCGTTGTGAATTTCTTTTCCTCCAGTCATTCCACAGCCCAAATTGTAGAACATGTAACTTAAAGTTATCATGTGATTTGTTTGCTTCTTCTCGTGGAAATTAGCCAAAATGTACCAAATCACAACGGACCAGTTCACTTCATAGCCAAAGTGAACTGCCATCATTATGCAGTACCTCTTCATTGTGATACTGTCCAAGGAAAAAGTACAGTTCTCTATCAGCTTCGACACCATATCAGCTATGCGCTGATATTCATCCTTCAGCTGTCTCTTCTTCAAATTTCCAGACATGACTTCCCCTTCTTTGGCACAGATTGCCCAGAACTCATGAATCTTGTCTTCTGCCATGGTAGTGACATCAGTTCTTCCCTTATTGGATAGCCCAAACTTCTCGTGCAACAGAGCAGGACTGATGACGATGGCTTGTCCTCCGACAGTGGCCTTAATTTCTAGCTTCTCAAAGTCAACAACATCCTTCGTCTTGTAATACTCCATTACTTGATCCTTCCAGACCATTTCCTCGTGAGCTTCCATAAATTTTACCAGTGTGGCAGCCTTGAATTTTTCCAGAATTTCTTTCATGACGGGAGTACCAGAATGATGATAAGTGTCATAGACTAGGTACTTACCCTCAACCTTAGCTTCTTGTGCAGGAGTCATCGTAGATTCTGTGAAGAGTTAGTGAAAAACAGAAGAAATTTGCAGAAATTGAAAGCAGAATTTATCACAAATACCTTTGAATATTTTGGGTGCGTAAGAGTCACAAGGCTGATCAGATCTGGATTTATAGAGGTTAGGGTATTTCGGTTTCCGTGATACACGCTAACCGTTGATACGTTTTGTGTCAGTTCTGATCGTGCGGGCGTCAATTACGCGATTCAAAATTCAAAAAGCATTAAATGTCAAGCGGGAATATGAACCACCTTAGTTTTACTTGTAAAAGCGTGCTTTTGATAAAACGTTTTTAGAACAACAAGGCTTTTACATAATAAATCAGACGAGTAACCTTAAATACTTATCTGATGGGACTAGTGTCCTGATGACAGACTGTTATCAGTGAAAGCCAATAACTGATAACCTTCATCGGCTGTATGTCAATCCAGCTAGATAATTAATCTTCAATCTTCAAACTTTTGATCTTCTGATTAAAACATAACCTCAACTAACTTTTATCAACAAATTCATCTTTTAATCAGAAGTACCGCTAGTCTTACACGTTCCCCCTGACTTTAAGAATCCATAAGTTAACTAGTCTGTTGAGAGTTAACCTTGAAGATAATAAGATGAGTAAGCTGATGAACATCAGTCTTCTATTGAGTTTCCCCTCAGCTTATGCATCCAACTTTAACAGACCTAGTTCAGCTCTTAAAGTCGAAAACCTTGCATCACTTAGAGGTTTTGTGAAGATGTCAACGATCTGATTATCTGTAGCGGCCCTCAACTCGCACATGCCTGCTTATCTTGTTGTTAGATCCTTCGAGCCATCTCCGCCGCTGCTGCACATCATCGGGGTAACACCACCATGCTCCGCCGTGTCACCACGTTGCCGTCACCCCCTTCGTAACCTTCTCCTACTAGTCGCCGTTTAGGCCAACCACAACCACCGTACCACCTTCATAAGCCACCACCCTTGCCGCTGGCAATAAGCCACCACCACCTCAACCACCGCTCCCCTTTCTCTCACTCTCGCTCGTTTTCCCACTGTATGTCAATTGCACCCCCTGAAGGTGTTCTAATCTTGTGGGTGTAAGTGTGAAATTGTGTGCAAAATGGGTGGATAGAGACTTTTATTTTGATAAGGACAAGTATTAATTCAAACCAAGAGTCATCAATTTCTCTCCTTAATTTGCTGCCGTGTGGTAAAGAAATAGGAATTGGGTAACATTGCATGAGTCATGGTGTGGAGATAATCTAATACCCAATTTAGCATACTTCATATGAGTCCTATATTTTCTAAACTTTAACAATAGAATATCTCAAGCTATGAAAACATAATACTTAGTCCTTAACTTTATAATAGTGTGGCAAATGACTTCAAAGTCTCGATTACATACTTATTAAGTCCATAACAATTAATTGATCCTTCAACTTTTATTTAATCGACTAAGTCCCCTACATTACAAAAATACCTTCACTATATATTTGACATTTTATTTCAATTGTACAATACCAATTCATTTTCTTTTAATCCTTATTTTAATTAAAACTAATTAAGAATTCATTTTACATTTATATAAAATTACAGGGTATTACATTCACCCCTCCTTCAAAGAATTTGGCCCCCAAATTCTCTCTAATTAGATGGGAACTTATTAACCAAGTGCAATTTAGATTGAGTGTCCAAAACTAATTGTTGATGCTGCATTACACGAACTTTGTCACTCACGAACCACGAAATGCATTGACCGGTCGCTGCCACGAAAAACTTTATCACTCACGAATCACGAAATGCATTGACCGGTCGCTGCCACGAAAAATTTAGCACTCAAGAATCACGAAATGCATTGACCGGTCGCTGCCACGAAAAATTTATCACTCACGAATCACGAAATGCATTGACCGGTCGCTGCCACGAAAAATCTTGTATACCAATAGTATTATCTTCTTGATGAAAGATCAAGTTTTATCCAGACCGACCACCATCACACGAACATTATTTTCACACCTGAATCTCCAATTAAAAGAAGTTTGAAACATGTTAATATTTATACAAACAGACGCAATAAATAATTTCTTAGATCTCACAACATTTGCAATTCATCAACGATTCTGTTCGGTAAAGTGGATGGGGTATATTGATATATTCCTAATCAGATATACACCATATTATTGACGGTGAAACATTAGGCAAATATAACAATTGTCCAAGAAGAAAATGCTTCATTAGGTAGTGCCAAATATGAGATTTGAAAATTTCCACATCCATTTCACAACTATGGCACTAAATCATCATTACAAAATAAAGTCATAGATGCCGTATTCTACACGTTGTAATGAGGAAGTATCCAACTAAATCAAGCATTCATCATCAAATTGGAAAACAAAAGTACTTAAATAAATCATGTAAAAGTCGTATGCTACACATTGTAGATAAGGAAGTAACCACCTAAATCAAGAATTCATCACCAAATTAGGAAAAGAAACAATTGCCTAAATAAATCATCCTCGTGCATCAATCTAACACGGAATTCTTTCCAAGAAGGAGGAAGCTTTGATATTATAGCACTAACATGAAAATTTTCATCTATCCATGAGAATCCAGAGGCCATAATAGTATTAGCAATCCTGTGAAGTTCTTGAAGTGAATGTAATAAAATAGATAGGTGTAGGTATCTCAACAAAATGAACCAGTAAAGTAGCTTCGAGTTTAAAACCACAATGGTACCAATGAAAAGCTCTAGTCCGAGGAACCTATCCTGGCTTTTGAGCCGAAGCTCTGATACCATTTGTAACGGCCCTCAACCCGCACATGCCTGCTTATCTTGTTGTTAGATCCTTCGAGCCATCTCCGCCGCTGCTGCACATCATCGGGGTAACACCACCATGCTCCGCCGTGTCACCACGTTGCCGTCAACCCTTTCGTAACCTTCTCCTACTAGCCGCCGTTTAGGTCAACCACAACCACCGTACCACCTTCATAAGCCACCACCCTTGCCGCTGTCAATAAGCCACCACCACCTCAACCACCGCTCCCCTTTCTCTCACTCTCACTCGTTTTCCCACTGTGTGTCAATTGCACCCCCTGAAGGTGTTCTAATCTTGTGGGTGTAAGTGTGAAATTGTGTGCAAAATGGGTGGATAAAGACTTTTATTTTGATAAGGACAAGTATTAATTCAAACCAAGAGTCATCAATTTCTCTCCTTAATTTGCTGCCGTGTGGTATAAAGAAATAGGAATTGGGTAACATTGCATGAGTCATGGTGTGGAGATAATCTAATACCCAATTTAGCATATTTCATATGAGTCCTATATTTTCTAAACTTTAACAATAGAATATCTCAAGCTATGAAAACATAATACTTAGTCCTTAACTTTATAATAGTGTGGCAAATGACTTCAAAGTCTCGATTACATACTTATTAAGTCCATAACAATTAATTGATTCCTTCAACTTTTATTTAATCGACTAAGTCCCCTACATTACAAAAATACCTTCACTATATATTTGACATTTTATTTCAATTGTACAATACCAATTCATTTTCTTTTAATCCTTATTTTAATTAAAACTAATTAAGAATTCATTATACATTTATATAAAATTACAGGGTATTACATTATCAGTATGAACTTTTTCTATTATGACATTTCCCTTTTCCACAAGATCTCTTATGAAGTGATGTTTGATCTCTATATGTTTTGTCCTTGAATGACTTGTAGTATTTTGAGTAAGAGAGATTGCGCTTGTATTGTCACAGTAGATAGGTATTCCACTGATTTTAACATTGTAATATTTAAGTTGATGCTTTAACCATAATATTTGTGCACAACAAGCTCCAGCAGCTATGTACTCAGCTTCAGCAGTAGATATGGATACTGAAGTCTGTTTCTTACTCATCCAAGAGATCAGGCGACTACCTAAGAATTGACAGGCACCTGTTGTGCTTTTCCTATCAATCTTGCAGCCAGCAAGGTCAGAATCTGAATAACCAATAAAGTCAAAGCCAGATTCTCTAGGATACCATAATCCCAAATCTTGAGTGCCTTTAAGATATTTAAGTATCCTTTTGGCAGCTAGGAGATGAGATTCTTTAGGATTTGATTGATATCTCGCACAAACCCCAACAGAGTACATGATATCAGGTCTGCTAGATATTAAGTATAACAGTGACCCAATAATACCTCTGTACTTGGTTATATCCACTGATTTGCCATCTTCATCTTTATCCAAACGAAGTCCAGTAGACATTGGAACACTAACAGTAGAGCTAGTTTCCATACCAAATTTCTTGAACAGATCATTTGTGTATTTTGCTTGGTTGATGAATATTCCATCAGGCAACTGTCTTACTTGCAAACAAAGAAAATAATTAAGTTCTCCCATCATTCTCATTTCAAACTTGTTCTGCATCAGCTTTGAGAACTTATCACACATCTGTTGATTTGTTGAACCGAAAATAATATCGTCCACATATATTTGCACAAGCAATATATGGTTTTCCCATTCAATAGTGAACAAGGTCTTATCTACCTTACCTTTACGAAATCCTTTAATTAAAAGAAAATCAGATAGGGTATCATACCATGCCTAGGAGCCTGTTTCAGTCCATAGAGGGCTTTCTTCAGACGATACACCTTGTCTTCTTCTTTATAAGCTTCAAATCCAGGTGGTTGTTCAACATAAACTTCTTCTTGCAATTCTCCATTGAGAAAAGCTGATTTCACATCCATTTGATAGACTGTGAAATTCTTATGAGCAGCATAGGCGAGAAAGTGTCTGATTGCCTCTAGTCTTGCTACTGGTGCAAAAGTTTCATCAAAGTCAATGCCTTCTTCTTGGCAGTAACCCTTGTCAACTAATCTTGCTTTATGTCTGGTGATAACACCATCTTCATTCATGTTATTCCTGAATACCCATTTAGTGCCAATTACCCTTTGATGACTTGGTCTAGGAACTAAGTACCAGACTCCATTTCTTTCAAATTGATTCAACTCTTCTTGCATAGCTTCAATCCAATTTGAATCACTAAGAGCTTATTCAATCTGTTTGGACTCTACTTGAGATAGGAAGCTGACAAACATGGCATCATTTGCAGCAGCTCTCCTTGTCTTCACTCTATCCAAAGGATCACCAATCACCAGCTCTGGTGGGTGATTCTTGAGCCATCTAAGATCAGGTTGCAAATATGGATGTTGTCCTCTGTTTTGATCTTGCAACACTACTGTTGGAGTTCCAGTAGTAGTCTGTTGAACAACAGTTGTCTGTTGAACAGTCTCTGGTCTGTCAGCTATTTGTAATTCTTCTGTTAGACAATCAGCAGTGTGATTTTGAACAGCACTTGAATTGGTAGCTGAGTTGAGATCAGGTAGTATGATGGGTCTATACTCTTCATTTTTTTCAACACTCAATTTCTGAAAATCAGTAGACAGATTTTGATCAGTACTTTGATTCTTTTCATAAGATTGATTTGGTTCATCAAATACCACATGAATTGATTCTTCTACTAGTAAAGTTCTTTTGTTAAAGACTCTATAGGCTTTACTGACTGTAGAATATCCTACAAAAACAGCTTCATTAGCCTTCTTTGCAAAGGCAGTAAGGTGATTTTTTCCATTATTTAAAACAAAGCATTTACAACCAAAAATTCTAAAGTAATGAATGTTTGGCTTCCTGTTGTTCCAAACTTCATATGGAGTCTTGTTTTGGTGCTTGTTGATCATGCATCTATTTTGGGTAAAGCATGTTGCATTTGTGGCTTCTGCCCAGAATCTTTGGGGCAACTTTGCTTCAGCTATCATAGTCCTGGTAGCTTCTTTTAGAGTTCTGTTTCTCCTTTCAGCAACTCCATTTTGTTGAGGGGTTCTGGCAGCCGAGTACTCATGGCTGATTCCTCTGACATTACAATACTCTTCAATAGTAGAGTTTGTAAATTCAGTCCCTCTATCTGATATGATCTGGATCAATTCCATCAGATTTGTAAGATGCTCCTTGGTTTCACTTTTCTTCTTCATGAAAATCACCCAAGTGTATCTTGAATAATTATCCACAACAGCTAGGCAGTACTTCTTTCCACCATTGCTGATTGGATCAATGGGTCCAAATAAGTCCATATGTAGCAGCTCCAAGATCCTTCCAGATGATTGGTGCTTCTTGCTCTTGAAAGATGACTTGATTTGTTTACCCTTCTGACAAGCATCACAAAGCTTATCTTTGCTCATGACTGTTTTTGGAATTCCTTCTACCAGATCATTCTTGATAAGTCTGTTTATGGTCTTGAAATTCACATGGTTCATTCTTTTGTGCCACAGCCAACTGACTTCACTTGGTGTTGATGCCACCAAACAAATACTTGAACTCTTGTCAACAGAATTCCAGTCCACTGTGTAGACATTTCCTTGTCGTTTTCCAGATAAAATTACCTTCTTTGTACCAATCTGTTCAATGTAGCACTTATCTGTTGAGAAGATGACTGAATATCGTTTGTCACAAAATTGATTTATGCTCCGCAAATTGTATTTGAGGCCTTTAACATAAGAGACGTCAGATATCTCAATGTTGCCGTTGATAGCTTTCCGTTTGCTACAATCTTGCCTTCCTTGCTGTCTCCAAAAGTAACTTTCGGACCATCCACAGCAACAGCATCAGTCAGCTCATGTATGTTTTCACACATGTGTCTTGAACAGTCATTGTCCAAGTACCAAGTCTTCTCTACTTTACTCCTACTCCTAATCCTAACCTACAAAACAAAATAAAAAATTGTTTTAGGTACCCTTATTGAGAGGGTCCTGAAGGATTAGTTCCACCTTTGACAACCCAAGATGTTGAAGTCTTAGGCTTCTTAGGCTTCTGAGTTTTAACAGGAGCATGAACAGTTTATCTTCATCACGTTCATCAGATTTGCTATGTTGTTGATAATCAGCATGATAAGGATAATGTTCATAAGCAGAATAAGATGCATGATAAGCAGGATATGCATGCATTGGATGAGCAGGATATGCATGCATTGGATGAGCAGGATATGGTGCATATTAAGTTGGAAATTGAGGTGCATGATACATAGGAGGATATGCAGCATGTTGCACATAATAAGACTTATTTCCATACCAAGCATTTTGATTTTTCTTGTTCTTGTGCTTCTTTGGTTTACTAGATGCTTGCTCATTAACAAACGACTTAGTTTTACCACTAGTCTGATTGGTTTTAACCTTATCAGCAGACTTCTTAGGATTCTGCTGTCTAGTTTTACCAGTCTGTTTTCCTACACTAGGCTCTTTGATCATTTTAGCCTTAGGAGTTTTCTTCTCCTTTAATTCTTTCTCAGGTGAAGCAGGTTTAGTGGTCTGAACATACAAGATGACCTTACTGTTGTCAGTTGATACATATTTTTCAGTAAGGTTCAGTTCTAACTTATCATGTTCTAAATGTGTCTTCTGTTTACTAGAGATAAGAGTGGATGCAACAGATGACTTTTCATGAGACTCGATTATCTTTTCAAGTTCCATGATTTTACCCTTATGTACTTCACATTCAGCTTTCAGAGATTCATTCTCTTGCTCAAGAAGTTTATATTCAGCTGATTCTTTTCAGCCTTAAGTTTCAGTGAACTATTTTGCTCTCTTAGCAATATCATCTCTTCCTTAAGCTTACTAAATGCTTCAGCAATACCAGTATTGTTAAGCATCATTTGTTCAAATGAATTAAACAATTCATTGTCAAGAGTAGTTACCTCATCATCCTCAGAGTTATCAGATTCCTTGGCCATCAGGCAGATAAGAGCAGGATTCTCTTCTTCAGAAGACTCTTCATTAGAAGTGTCTGAGTCTGAATCTGATGAGTAGATAGCAGCCGACTTTTCAGCTTCTGCTATCAACATCTCTCCTTTCTGATGCTTTCTTTCCTTTCTGATTCTCTTTTCCTCTTCAGTGTACTTCTCAGCTTTAGGATATGGGCAGTCTCTGATGAAATGCCTAAATTTCCTGTAATTATAACACATCATTTTGGATTTATATGAATCCTTATCTTGAGAAGAAGAAGTAGAGTTAGAAGTAGAAGCATTGTCGTATTTGTTCTTCATTTTTCTTTTGTAGAATTTCTTGAAGTTGTTCATCAGCAATGCAACGTCTCCAGCTGTGTACTCCTTTTTTTTTAGTATTGTGGCTTCATCAGATGAGTCCACATCTTTTCTTTTGTAGGCTGGTCTTCTAGTATTTTCAGCAGCAACCAGGGCAGCTGTGGGACTTGAAGTTGAGGTTTCTTCAACACCCATTCTTGGTAGTTTATACTCCTATGCCTTGAGTACTGAGAACAGCTCGGTGAGTGAGATCTTTCCCAAATCTCTTGACTCTTCCATGGTTGTTACCTTCATGTTGAACTTTAGAGGTAGAGCCTTCAGCACTCTGACGGTTATCTCCTTATCAGTGAAGGTTTTTCCAAACTTGAGAACTTCATTCAACGTCCTTGTAAACCTTGTATCCATCTGATCAATGGTTTCCGCAGACTTCATCTTGAAGTTATCCAGCTTTTCTAGAGCAACACTCAGCTGATGCACTTTGATGGCGTCGTTTCCTTCGCTCATGTCACGAACCTTATCCCACATTTTTTTGGCAGTCTTGCAATGCTTGACTTTATCAAATCTGTCATTGTCCAGGGCCTTGGTCATGATGAAACGACCAACTTTGTCCAGATTGAACAGCTTGATTTCATCATATGTCATTTCGTTCAGATCTTTTTCCACCACTATGTCGACTTCATCAACCTTTATAGTCTTGGTGAATTTGAATGGACCATTGATGATACATGTGTACAAGTTATCATTGTAGGCAGCTAAGAATATCTCCATTCTGATCTTCCAATCCTCAAAACTCATACCAGCAATGTGGGGAACATGGCTGATACAATCCATTTTCGAAAAGTTTTGATTTTTCAAAAATATGCTCTTTTGAAAAAGTTTGAAAACCTTTGAAAAACACTAGGATCAAGCTCGTTGATCAGGTAGCTGATTCTAATGAACCACCCACTCTGATACCACTTGTTGGTCCCAAGTGGTCAGATGAGGTCTAGATGGGGAAGGGGGGTGAATAGACCTCTGAAAATTTTATCAAATTTTAACTTTAAAACCTTTACTTAACTGTTGGCAGACTAAACTGTTATAGAACAGTAAGCTGACAAAGCTGATCGCGAACAAATCTTTGAACAGCAAGGTAGACCACTAATTTGATAATCACTTAGCTGATTTAGTCAAAATCAGTTTTAATACCAGAATACTTGCAGCGGATATTTTAAGTGTTTTTCACAAGTAAACTTGATAGATTGAAAGATTTTATCCCCAGTTTTATCAAACTCCTTAAAATCTTTTCAAACAGTTTTTTCAAAGTGTTTTTATGCAAACTGAAAATATGCAAGTAAAAATGCAAAGTAAAAACACAAGGAATTTTATAGTGGTTATATGGATGTAAATCCTTTAGTCCACTCTTCCAAGTCACACAGATTTTGGGTTATACTATAATCACAAAGTTTATAGTATATTCTGCTTACGTCGAACAACAAATGAAACGACCACAAGTGCGCAATAGGAAATCACAAAGAAAACCTATTCTACAAAGACTTATCACTCACAAAGATGGATAAGAACTCCTCACAACACTCTATTTTCACAGATTCACTTAGAAAATGTTTTCGTTTAAATTCAACAAGCTTCTGTCAACAAATGACTATAGCAGGCGAGTGAGCAGTTCTTGAGCTTCTTGAGACTTAGAAAATATTCAGCTTCGGATAATCTCTCAGTTGTTGTGTTCACCGTTTCTCTTCGTCTCTTCAGCTATTTATACTCACACATTTGAATTATGTCCGTTGAAGAGAGACACTATTCAAATTTCTTGGTTTCTGGTCCTTAATTTTCACGAACGGCTCTCTGCACAGTGACAGTACTGCAGACTGTACTTTCTGTCAGGCAGCATTTAATGCACCTAACTGATACGAGGTATTTCTTCAATCATTTGCCATTAATATCCTCAGTCTTCAACATTTATTACTCTAAGGGCATTTATTACCGTTGGGGAGACTTCCACATCCTTCCACTAGGCTGATAAGAACACATGTCTGATGGTGAGCAGAGCTGATCCCAAACTTGAACAAATCTGATTTGAGTCGGCTGATCTTCACCAGTCTGATTTATTCTCTTCAGCAGATCAGTAGTCTTCTGGACCTTGAATATTTGACCCTTCTGATTTGTCTTCTTACTTGGTCAAAATTTTTCTAAGGGCTTTAACTAATTTTTCTATACTTAGCTGATCTTGATGTTTTGGAAATCATCAAAACCTCCCTGAACTTCTTTATTTCTTATGCACTCTATCTTCATCTTCATCCAACAGTTAAATATTAATAAATTGTTATATTGTTTAATATGTAGACGTGGATAGACGTCGTTGGGCCACCAAACAAGAAGGGAAGGTGTTATGGTTTGGCTGCTGAGGCCAAGTTTGTCAAAGGTGGTTCATGAAGAGGACTTTCACAAAGTCAACAACCCCCCGTTGAGGTAATTAACGAGATTTCCAGTCTAAAATCACAGTGTCAAACTTATGCGGATGAAATGGGAAAATTAAAAGAAGCCTCAGATATGCGGGAGAAGGCCTATGAGGAGAAAATTAACACAATGAGGGGAGACATGGATAACATGATGCAACAATGGAAAATGATGATGGCACGGGGTAACATGTTTCACCAACAACCCGTGGCCGCCCCATTTAATCCATCTCCAACGGGCCCATTTCAGACATCAGTTGCCTGTTCCCAATCTTCATATTATATGTCATCCCCAATGTTTGGGTATATGGGGAATATGGCACCCCTTCCACATCAATCGACCTATACTCCAGCACAGGCCCAGTCTTCGCCTCATGCTCAATCTTCACCTCATGCCCAATCTCAGCCACAAGATGTTACCCGACCCCTTTCTCAGGAGCCAAATGATCAAGATTTGATATGAATGTTTACATTGTTTAGGAATAATTTTACTTTAGTCTTCGATGTGAAGGTTTATATTGTTTGGGAACAATTTTACTTTAGCTTTATGATAATTTTGAACTGAATCTTTAGGTTTTTATTGAGTACTAATTAATTTATATATTTTATGTATGTGATTGTGGTATTGAATTGTTGGGTTAATTGTGTAGTAATGAATTTTTGGAATGTTTGTGGTAATGAATTGTTGGATTAATTGTGGTAAAACAATTTATTAATGAAAACAAAATTATTACAAAAAATAATAAATAATAATTATTAAAAAATAAAAAATTATTATTATTTTTAAAAAAAATTGAAATTAATCAGCGACAGAATGAAAATTCGTCGCTGGTAGTACTAACAACGACAGTAAATATCCGTCGCTACAGTTAATCCTAGCGACGGAAATGAAATCCGTCGCTGATAGTATGTTCAGCGACGGATAAGATTTCCGTCGCTAAGAGAAATTTTAGCTTTTATTTTTCGTCGCTAAATAGGACAAAATTCGTCTCTAATTCCGTCGCTGAATTTTTCATCGCTAAATCCGACACTAATATTTAGCGACGAAGGTTTTAGCAACGGATTTTTTTTCGTCGCTAATTCCGTCGCTATTTTAGCAGATTTTTGTAGTGGTTCCACATTGATCTAAGACTAATTGGCAAATTATAAAAGTCGTGTGAGGAAGTTGACTTTTTATATTTGTGTGTACTAGTATATATGAACTTAGGTGTATAGACTTGATATAAGTCTTTACAAAAAGGGTCATATGAATACACCACAAGCACGCCGTCACCGCTTGATCGGCTCGGCCGAATATTCCCGTCTCGAATTTATCTATTAATTTGAATTTGAACAGTTACAATAGTAATTCTGCAGCTACACAGTTACGAAAACTAAATTGACAAAACGTTTCTACAGTTTTATTCAGATTTAATTGAACAGTTTTAAAAGGATATTATGGATTTTTTTCTTCAAAAATGTGATTATATTATGATATTCTTTAATTCCTATGCGATTATCCAAAAGCGACAAATTTAAAAAAAAATCAGAGAGAGTCCTTCATATTAAAAAATTCTTAAAATTATCTACTTTATCCATCCGAATTCATTGAGGGTTTCTTCTTGAACGAAATGTCAAGCATTAAGTCTCAATTATTATGATAAAGCCTATAAATTAATTATGTTAATAAATGAGCATTGGATTCCAATTTCCAAATCACTATTCAAACGTTAACTATGAGAACCGAGTCTGCTTCTTCTACTGAACTAGCTTTATTTCAAAGAATCGTACAACTTGTCAGATCTATATCATGTGAAAGTGTGGTAAACTAATTAGCACTTTAGTCAAAGCTGCAGTGCGACTTTTAGTCATTGAGCTATATTGGGTTTAGTTTCTTTTCGCACTTCTTTTAAGATATAACCTCAAACTGGCAACAAATTAAAAACTTTGGGGAATGTGAGAAATGAGACATCCTCCCATGAAAAGTCACATTTGTGTCTGCCTCAAGTGAAGCAACAATTCATGTATTTATATTCGTGTATTTTGAAATTATATGAATTTATAATGATGAAATCAATATTTTTTAATAAGTGTAATTTCTTATGAGAAAATAAAAAAAGAAAAACTAAAAGAGAAAATTCTTGCTCGAATGAGTATGAGCACGTACATCAACATTGCATTTGCTTTGTCATTGTAATTAGATACAAATCACAAATTTGTCTTATGGTTTAATATATTGGTCAAATATGAATCGGATAATATTTTTTTCGTAAATGAAGTTTTACTTAATCTAAATAGAATATGAATTAAGTTATTCTATGTTAAATGGAAGTATAATTGATTTCTTATGGGACTTATTTTTAAGATTAATTTAAATTTTTAGTAATTAAGACAGAATTTTTTTATGAGTATAAGTTTTAAAAATAAAGAAAAAATCTAATATAAACAAGCCCTTTTTATTAAGAGAGAATTTTTTAGGAGACTTATTTTTAAAAAATTAAGGAGAAAAAAACTAATACAACAATTATTTATAAAATATTGAAAAACTTGTTTGTTTGATTTTTCAGAAATCATGAATTTTAATCCAAACCAACATGCATCTAGTCCTTTTTCTTTTAAATAAATCTAACATCTAATCTCATTAAATCCATGAAAATAAGCTTAAACAAAGTTTTCCGACATAAATTAAGATTAAATAAAATCATGTAACATAAGTCCTAGTTAATTAGTGCAAGGCAAATTCTGATGTGGCTCAAACGCAAAGGGTCCAACAGTGAAGAGCGCAAACTTTGACTCCGTCTGAATAACGGTCGGAAACAGTATAGCTCCGGCAGCTCCGCCGTGGAGGTTAGTGGGTACGCCGCACGTGACAATCGGAGACGAAACCAAAAACACCTTGCATTTGTGGGACCCAGATGTCGTCAGCTTCTGCGGCATGAAAAAGAAGTAGCCATTCTTGTCGGTCTTCGTTTGCTCCACAAGAGGGTACTTTGTGTTGTTACATTGTAGCTTCACCAACGCCCCTGTCAAATAAAACCCAAGAAAGTTAATCTTAGTTAATGCATGTAAGATGTTTGTGTTAATGTCTGACAGAGAAAGGTGAACCTAATTAATGCATGTAAGGTGTTTGTGTTAATGTCTGAGAGAGAAAGGTAAATAATTAATTAGTTTAATGCTGGTAAGGTGTTTGTGTTAATGTTAAAAGGAAAGGTAACTAACCGGGAAGAGGAGTGGCGCCCAAGAGTGTGTCAACTCCCCTGTATTTGCAAGACTTGCAGTACACCATACCCTGTACAGCCACAAACTTTCTTGGTGGAGAAGTGGGTGGGTGGGTGGGGGTGGGGGCATGGTGGTGGTTGTGGTGGTGGTGGTGGTGGTGTGAAGGGTGCGGGGCTTCGGCAGGTGGTGCTACTGGGTATTCATTGTCGCCATTAACAATGGTGGAGGTGCACAGAAGCAGAGAAAGCTGTAAAAGGACAAAGGTAAATGTTGAACGAGCAAAAGCCATCGTGTAATCTGTAATGTGTACTACAGCTACTGTTTAGTGGAGGTGAATTTATAGGGGTTTGGGAGAGGCTAGTTTGGAGTTTTTTAATTTAATTTGTGTGTGTGACATGATTTTTTTAAAACATGTCAAATCTTTTAAAAAAAATCATGTCAAATTTTTGTGTCACATTATAAATCCATTATTCAAGCGAATGTGTAGGTCCAAACAAAATTTGAATTACATACTTGTCGATAGATCTATACGTGTAATCTTGGTTTGCTGCATGCTTGCATGGCAAAAGAGGATCTCTAAATTTTTGAACGTTTTCGTACTTAGCCTTCTAACCTTTGTGAGCTTACACGGCATCAAAATGTGTGGGAATATTCCATTTTTCAGACTCCATGTTACGGACAAAATAAATATTTAAAGGTTAAAATTGCAAATTGCGAAAACCTTCAAACGTTAAATAGCAAAAAGGTTCAAAGGTGTGATGGTAGTGGGAGGCCTTATTTTAGCTTTTTCTATGACATTTTTATGTGAACATCTCACAGAGGTCATATATGACATCTTAATGTTTGCATTAGCCACTTGAAATGAACATAAAATTGATACATTTTTCCTATAAAAGTGACATTATATACCCTATGTTGAATGCTCTAATTGAAAAGTGATAAAAATGTAATATAAAAGTTAGAATAGGGCCTCGTACTATCAGTCAGTCTCTTAATGTTTTCGAATCTTGCAATCAAATCTTTAAATATTTTTGCACTTTGCCCTCCAGCTTTTGAACGTTTTCTCATTTTGCCACCTTATACTTGAGCGTTTTCGCACATTGTCCCCAGTAAGCTTTAAATGTCTGTCTTGCCCTTAAATAAAGCCACAAGGAGTCTTAACCACTAAATATTCGTGCATATTCCATCAACGGACGTTCAAAGGTAGTGATCTGAGACATTTAAATAAATGGGGTTGTTAAGTGCAAACTCACAAAGTTTAGGTGTTAAAGTGATAAAACGTTCACATTGAATGACATCCAAAGTAATATTCAGTCCGTCCTTTTCTTGTTACCTTTACTCAAGTTTTTGGGGTTAAGTTTTAGGGAAGAGTCAAAATTGAATGTTTTAGAGGTGAATTGCACAAAACGTCCCTCCTATATTATACTTTTATCACTTCTGTCCTCCCTAAAAAAATTGTACCACATGGTTCTCTCATTCAATTACTATTTGTTATTTCACTGGCCACTTTTACGATAAAATGTGACAACAAAATATGACAATCTCGAGATTACCTAACATGCACATTTCAATTTTCGAGGGTACTTTCGTTCGCTTACCTTAAATCCAAATACTTGATAGGAGTCCTAACTATTGTTATGTTAGATTGTGGTCCCTCATAAGAAATGTTTGTGTCAATTAAATTCTCGCCAAAATATTAGTTGCTTTTGCGGTCATTTTGCTTGCACTTTCGAAATTTGAAGCTAAAATGGCAACATATTTAGGCTCAAGGCTCGTAGACCTGGTCTATGAGAATTTTATAGACCTTCTGATTGTAAATCCATCACATTATTCATTTTGATGGTGTCGTGTTCCATAATATGTGATGTGGTGCATTTACGACCTGAGACCTATAAAAATCTCATAGACCATGTAGGACATCGGACACAACCATTAGTGTTAGGAAATACGCATACTAGGACCTTATATAGTGTGACTTGGCCTTGGCCTCCGCCATGGGATAATTCCTGCCATATATAACCCAGACTAGCAATCTCTTCCTCAACAATTGCTCCCGCTGAGAATCAAACCCGTGGTCTTTGCTCTGATACCACTTATAGGACCTCAGACGCTATCAGTTGTCCCAGAGCCAATTGTGTATTCACGCACACAAGTGTCCACGGGTCGACTGTGACTCGGCTTAATTTGGTTCCTCCGCCACGGGACAATTGCTGCGATAATACAGACTAACTGACCAGGTCTATGCATGGATGAATTTTCCGAAGGCTTGAATGTTACGCTGTGGATGATTCCCACGACAGGTGTATTGAAACTTCACATGCATTGGAGTACACTGATCAAATTCTTCTTCTTTCTTGGGCATTAATTATATTCACGGTTTCCTAGGCATGTGGAAGTTTGGATTTTGGAATGCTTTTGCTTGTGATCTTTTTCATTAATTTAGATTCCAGCTTATGTATTTAAAAATTAAAAAGTTAATTACGAATTAAATAAGCTTCTTCACTCTTACAAAGTAGGGGGTGATTAGTTATGCATTAGAAATTATCCACGAGAATTTATTTTTCATATCATAGAATTGGATTTAATTTTTCATACCAAATTCGAGTAAAACGTTTCAATTTCTGACAGGCATTATAAAAATGATATTTCCATTAGTTTTGTTCATGAAATTGCCACGTGACTGTAAAAATTTAAACTACTAATATTTTTTTTTAATAATATTAAGATTAATAGAAATGATTAAACTTTGACTATTTTCCGGATTGACCACTTGCTTTTGGTGATTTTGTGAATTGACACATGTCTCCTTCCAAACGCACGATCACCGTACTCTGGACGTTTACCAAAAATAGGAGAGGGGTTTTGTTTGTGATCACCGCGATCACATACATATAATAAATTTTATATTCTGTTATGTGAATCATTCAAGTTTTGCATTTGAAAATCTAAATCGTTAAACCACTTTCCTCACAAATTTTAAATTACAACCTTGCATGTTTCTCCACCTTTTTTCAGAAATGTTTGCATCATCTTACTCCTTTGAACGTGGACTTCAATCTCCATGATTTAATTACCTCAACAAAACTAACGAAAGTATCATTTTTGTAACGCTGGCCAAGAATTTATACTTTTTTTACAAGTTTGGTATGAATAATGAAATCTGCCAAGTTTTATGATAAAAATAAAATAAAATGATGCCGAAATTACCAAATCAAAGTTACACAAATTTGAGGATCACCTCTATCACCCAAATTTCAGCAAACGGTTCGCTTTGTCTTCTTATGTTATACTATATTTGTTCTGATCGATATCCAAAATATAAGTAAATTGTAGAGCATGAGATTTTAATTAATGAGTCATGAATTGGATGGGTCCAACTAGGGTGTCAATGAGCTCAAATTTAATTAAATACCGTTATAAATGTATGTATTCTTGATTGTATATTAGAATATTTGAGAGAAAGTAAATAAACTTGTTTCTTATTAATCTGGAAAAATCAATTGTACAACATACAGAATCCACATTCTGTTTAAATAAGAAACAAGAAGGGTAAATAAGTAAAACCGCACTAAAGTCTCTAACTAACACTTAAGTCGGCTGATTAATTTAAATTATATTACAAATTTTCCCTAAATCAAGCCCTAATTAGAAAAACACCCCGTAGAACTCATTTCTTCATTTTGCTTCCTGATTTTCTTCTTCAATTTCTTCTGTTTGTTGTAGCTTGTCTGATACCCCCCATAAGATGGAGCGTAGATATTTATTACGCCCATCTTAGACAAAATCAATTCCAATTGAGGACGATGAAGAGGTTTAGTAAACACATCTGCTACCTGTGCCGAAGATGAAATTGGTAAGATTTTTAAATGTTTTCTGAATATGTGTTCCCTTACAAAATGAATGTCAATCTCAATATGTTTGGTTCTATCATGATAGATTGGATTATGGGCGAGATGTATTGCAGACGAATTATCACAGAAGACCACAAGAGGTAACTTTAATTGAATTTTTAATTCCTGCAGTAGCTGAGATAACCATAGAATTTCACTAGTAATAGATGCCATAGCTCTATATTCTGCCTCTGCACTTGATCTTGCCACTGTGTTTTGCCTTTTTGCTTTCCACGAAATTAATGCATTCCCTAAAAAGGTACAGTAGCCTGTTGTAGATTTTCTGGAATCCTTGCATGACCCCCAATCTGAGTCACAAAAACCAGATAGGAGTAAGTTAGATGATTTTGGATAAAATAAGCCCTGTCCAGGAGTGTTTTTAAGATATCTTAATAGGTAATGAGTTGCTGCTAGGTGTTCATGGGTTGGTTTAGCTAGAAACTGACTTAACTTATGAACTGTGTATGAGATATCAGGTCTGGTGATAGTGAGATAAATTAATCTACCTATCAATCGTCTGTAAGGTGAAGGATCAGGTAGAAGGTCTTCATCATTAGACTTTAGGTTATTCTTGGGGTTCATAGGAATAAGATTAGGTTTACTTGCAAGGTATCCAGTGTCTTCCAGGATTTGAAGAGTGTATTGTCTTTGTGATAGTGTAAGACCAGTGGAAGAATAAGCAAGTTCAATCCCCAAAAAATATTTTAGTCTGCCTAAATCTCTCAGCTTAAAAACAGTAGCTAATTTGACTTTAATGTCAGAAATAAGTTGAGGATTAGGGCCAGTAATTAGTATATCATCCACATATACCAGAATAGCTAAGAAGTTAGAATTTTCACCATAAGTAAATAAAGAATAATCTTGAGGTTTGAATAGTAATCATTTACACTCAAAGACTTTTGATGAAGATTAAACAGGTCATGATGTAAAGAAAATAATCTGGGGCCATTGGCCTGTTGAAATCTAGTTTGTAATTCTGCCCATAGGACAGTAGCCACAGTGTGGTATTGTACAGTGTGATTTATGATAGGATTGAGTGAATTTAGGATCCAGGCAACAACAATAGTGTTGTTCCTGTCCCAATAGTTGGAGAGAATGGGGTTATCAAGGGGTTGAGGGATGGAGCCATCTATGAAACCCAATTTATTCTTGACTTTGAGGGAACGGGTCATGGCTTTAGACCAAGTTTGGTAGTTTGTAGGAGTGAGTTTTTCTGGGACAAGAATAGAACCAGGGCCATCTGCTGGATGTAGGTAATAAGGACTGGATGGATCCTCAATTTCAGGTCTAGTTCTTGAAGTTGAGGATGAGGAAATGGTAGAATCTGTGGGAGGAGATGATGACATAGTATATGTGTAGATTTGTATATATAAAGAAAAGGGATTAAAGAAAATTAAAGAGATGAAATATTAGATGAAATCAGAGAGTAAAAATCTTGAAAGTAGAGTAGGATTATGAATTTCTTGATAGGATTTCTTGAATTTTGTGATTTTCTTCAGGTGATGAAGAAATACCTGATATGGGGATGAAGAATTTTGAATGCTGATGAATGCTGGTAGGGAGATGTCTGATGAGTATCTGAAATCTTGGTAATTTGTGTGATGATCTGAATTGATGATCAGAACAGATGAAGAATGAAATCTTTGATGCTGAAATGATGATTTCTGATGATCTGATGAAGATTGATCTTGAATTTGCTGACTTTGATCTTAATGCAGGATCGTCTTTGTTGATGAAATCTTGATGTAATGGCTTAGGGAATGAAACTGGCGTTTGAAGAATGGATGAGAAAAACTGAAGAACAGGTATAAAATTTTGTAGCAGGAACTATAATGGATGATGAATTATGCAAGGAAGGAGATGAAGAACAGATTGACAGCGGAAGTTTAATCTGAGTTAAACTGCTGATACCATATAAATGTATGTATTCTTGATTGTATATTAGAATATTTGAGAGAAAGTAAATAAACTTGTTTCTTATTAATCTGGAAAAATCAATTGTACAACATACAGAATCCACATTCTGTTTAAATAAGAAACAAGAAGGGTAAATAAGTAAAACCGCACTAAAGTCTCTAACTAACACTTAAGTCGGCTGATTAATTTAAATTATATTACAAATTTTCCCTAAATCAAGCCCTAATTAGAAAAACACCCCGTAGAACTCATTTCTTCATTTTGCTTCCTGATTTTCTTCTTCAATTTCTTCTGTTTGTTGTAGCTTGTCTGATAACCGTCTTCACAATTAGGTTTCCGCTCAATTTCGTAATTTTGTAAAATTGGGCCAACATTAATTCATCCAAATAATTTTTTGTCTTCCACGGTTTTCTTAATTAACTATATCATTGTTTTGGTGCATTTATAATAATAATAATAATAATAATAATAATAATAATAATAATAAGGAATTGTCATGTGGTTCCTAATTCTTCATCCAGAACATGTTCTTCACGATGATATTGTTAAATAACTTCTTTAATTTGTAACTAAAGAAGTTATTTGGTAGTTTGAGAAAATTCATTTTAATCTTGAGTTAAATACATTTTATACCCTTAAATTATGGTGGGATGGTATCATTTTACCCCCTAAAGCATGAACTATGACTTCCATGAATAGTACGTGTTGTATTAGTTTATGAACTTAATAAAAATAATTATTTTGTTTTTGACACAGTTAAATTTTATCTAAAGATGT
This sequence comes from Penstemon barbatus, assembly GCA_003313485.2. Classification (NCBI taxonomy): domain Eukaryota; kingdom Viridiplantae; phylum Streptophyta; class Magnoliopsida; order Lamiales; family Plantaginaceae; genus Penstemon; species Penstemon barbatus. The sequence continues at coordinate 82,786,703 of CM064883.1, forward strand.
TAATTATAACGTAACATATTTGAGGGTATATTTTTCTTTCATGTAGTAATTTTATATACCTTAATATTATATAAAGAAATCATATATATATTTATTTTATTTCGTATGTAATAGAGGAAATTTTGAAGAATTAATGTAGATGTTGACAACTGATTATTAAAATTAGTATGAAAAAATAATTCCAAAGTTTATTCAAGAAAAACAACAGTAATAAAATATAAAATTATTACTATTTTTCATTTTCATAACTAACATGAAAATTATTGATAATTTATTTAACTAGCTAAAGTGAATTATTTTAGTATGAATTGAATGAGGAGTTATACGTGAATTCTTTTTATATAACTATGTACATAAACTAAGGAACTATACTGAGTTATTTTTCATATTTGGACTAATTATACTAATTTTTAAATGTGGTGTAGTTTATTCATAATAATAATATTACAGTTATTAATTAAACACTATGGACTTCATAAATATTGAAAACTGATTTAGGATAGAATATTAACTAAAGGAGCAAATTGTTACATTAATTTAATTTAATATTTTAGTAAAGGTTTAAAGTGTGTTTAACCTTTGAAAAAAGTCAGTTCCTTGAAACTAGAAGTGAACTTACGAGCATATGCTTCATTCTGATTTGCATATATATATTACCTGTTTGTTTTTTTTAAGAGATAGATATTCATAATGTTTAATTTACCCAAATCTCCAATTTTATGTATGCATTGTTAAGAGGCCAGATCAGTTACACTAAATTATGCAGACGATCATCTAAATAAAGGGTTAATGGCAATTTAATTCTCCTATAATATTCATAGTGTTCAATTTACCCTTTTGTAATATAAAAATGAGCAATTTATTCCTTTCTTGAAAATTTTAAAGAAGCAATTTACACCCTTGAGCCGGAGAGTGTAACTCACTTGTCGAAATTGAGAGTGGATATGAAAAATATTTTGTATCATATGAGTTAATAAATTGCCACATTTATTATAACATAGTTGGTAAACTGTCACATTATCATAACAATGTTAGGGAGAAAGTGTGAAACTTTTATAAAATTACAGAGGGGTAACATGCTTTTTTTAAATCATAATGAGATAAATGGAACATTATGAATATCGGGTAGATTATCATTAACTCTTTAAATAAATCAAAGCCCCAAACAATCTAGAATGATTTTTCACTCAAATATACAATAAAATATTACTTAAAGATTTTGCACTATTTTAAGTAAACGGTGATTACATCACAACATCATAAATTTCAGAAATTTTATTTGATTACTAAAATAACAAATTACAAAAATAATCGACTAACAAGACAATTAAACGAAACTATTAAAATAACAAATTTCGAGAAATTTGCTAATAACCAATTCAATAAAAATAACATCAAATAAACGTTTAAGTACCAAACTATTTCATGAAAATGATAAAACAAAAATTTAGGATCAAACAAAGTCAAGGCGAACCATGGCTACATCTTCTTGAAATTGATCCTTGGCATATATTTTTTTGCAGTCATTAGGCAAACTTGTTGGAGATTTTCTTACGGCGGCCCTTTTGGTGGCGGGAGATGGCGGAGACGTGGCTGCAGAAGGTGAAGTTGATGAAGAAATTATAAGGTTGTCAAGATTTTCGTGCCAAAGAAGCTCAGATAGTAGAAGAACAAGAGAAGCCATTTATGTGAGATTTGGAAATATTGGACGTCAATTTTGGCTTTATATTAAGAGCAACAAGAAATGATTTATTAGACAGATGGTGATGTAAATTGTATTTATAAGCATGCAAAAGTAGTTGGAAATATGGAAAATAAAAGCCAGTGGAAAATTAGAATTTGCTGGATTATTAAAACACGGGGTATATAGCCGCCAGAATTGAAATTGTCCTTTTTGTTAAAAAAAAATATATATTTTCTGAAATATAGAAGTAATTAAAACCATTCATTATTAGGGGTTTAATCAAGTCGAGTAGTGTCGAACGACAAACTGTTCAAGTTTGGTTTGAATTTTACTGAGCTTGAAATTTTGTGTTTGAGCTTGATTTGATTGTTAATCGAGTCGAGCTCAAACGAATTTTTATCGAACGAGCTCGAGCCGAGTATCGAGTTTTTTGATATTTTATATGTATATTACCAATTTTCAGCTTATCAAGCCGAGCTTAAAAAAGTTATCGGACGAAAAATGATGTTCAAGCTCGTTTGATTAGTTTGATAAACCAAGCTCAAATGAGCTTTTATTGAACGAATTCGAGTATCGAGTAGCTTAACTTGATTTTCAGTTGTATTCATTATAAGTTGACTGAGTATTATTATTCTACTTCATCCGTTTCGACTTTTTTTTTTTTTTTTTTTTTTTTTTTTTTTTTTTTTTTTTTTTTTTTAGGCTTGACCTAGTCTTTTACGGAGTAAATATAAAGTAGTTGAAAAGAAGTTAAATCTTTCAGTTATCGATCTTTGGTTTATTTTTTTCACAAAAATAATTACTTAATTTCAATGATTTTTATGATTGAGATTTTCATTTGGATAAAAATGAAAATGAAAATATTATTACTTTATCGGAAAAAAGAAAATATTATTATTATTATCGAAAAAACCCTAAAAAAGTAAAACTTAAATTAAAAAAGATCTAATTTTGAAAAATATTATTATTTTACGAAAAAACTCTTGATCAAATCTCGATGATTAAATACATTCAAATTACGCCGTGATTCTTGACGAAATCTAATTTGGCTGAACCTAATACATTCATATAACAAATATAATGTATTTGCTTTGAGATTGAATAGCACTCAACTAAACTAATTAGGGGTTTTCTAAGGTTCCAACAACCACATACCTACAGAATCGTACATATGTATTCAATATGTGATACGTGTAATGGTATGAAAAATTTACAATCCTATTTTTTCATTTAATTTCTTTTATTATTTATATGAAATGGCTAAATAGCCCACCATATTTCATTACCTAATTTTATTCTACCATAGTCCCACGTTCTCAAAAATTTAATTAACTGTCATCTTCTCAACCTCTCTTTTCAGCGGTTAATATAATTTTTTTTAACAGAGGTTGCTCTCGAAAACATATAATTTTATATACTCGTTCTTCACCAATCACAAGTTTTTTTTCATCATCTGAAATTGTTTCCCTATTTTTCAGAAGTTAGTTATCAAATAGGTTTTTTCATATATCGAATAATTTTTTTAAAATACAAGATATAATTTTTACATGTGTGTATCTTGTGATTTTATTTATTTTACTTGTCTAGTATTCGGAGATTTCAGATTTGTAGACAATATGCTGTGTTTGAATTTTTGTTTGATTTGTAGTTGGATAACTTTAGGAGTCGCCCATATATTTTTTATTAAATTTGTGATAGGGTTATGAATATAAATTTACTAGTCAATTTGTCATTCAATGGCGAGAGGGGGAGAGGGTTGTTTTCATAACATTTTAAAAATATTTATTCAAAAAAGCTACAAACATCACGATTTTTTTCCCGAAATTAAGTACCCATATTTAGATATATATTTCATATTTTACTTTTCAATTTTCAAAATTAATATTTTTAATTATTATAAAAAATTATTATAACAATAGCTTTTATTACATAAACAACAACTACAATCATATCTCCTTTCGTTACACAAAACAATCATACTATATAGTAATTGATTTGATTATATCTTACACATCTTACAATTTAAATGCTATATAGAGACCTAGAAAATTTTATATGTTAAGTCATTCCGAGATAAAATATATTAAAAGTTAAGACATTTTCATAAATTGCTAGGAAAATTCTTGCCCAAGCCTGGCTTGGCCAAACTCATCCAACCATCAAGCAAGTGTATTGCACTTACTTTGTGATTGGTCACTCTCCTGGGAGTTTACTTTGGGTTTGGCCAAACCCGGTTTGGGTAAGAATTTTGTATTTCTAAAATTACTCTTAGCCCAATTTATTTGCTTCAATGCAAATGTGCCAACAATAATCTGATTCATTAAAATGTTTTATATGTAATTACAGAGGTTTCTCGATTTTCACTTCAATGTCCCTTTAGTTCAATTTTATTTGGTAAGTTTTCTCAATTTATCAAATTATGAAGGATTCTCAGCTTAATCTCCAAAAACTTGATTTGATGACTTTATGTTTGAACATGAACCATTAATTTTGGAATTTAGTTTTTCCTACTTTATGTGCTGCCACTACAATTTGGGTAATCTGAAATTCAAGTATTTATTTCCATTTCTTCTCTACTCGCAGATTTCTATAATTACAATATTTGGATAGTTTACAAGTAATTGTTTGATATTCTTAAGGCATAAATGTTAAGTATTTTATTTATATTTGTATCACATGTCCATTGTAGAAGAAATTCTCAATTCGTATAATTTTTATGAGATACCTGATAGTTGTTGTTAGACTTAAAAATGCATGTCAGTTGTTTGATGAAATGTTTAATAGATGCTTTGAGTTCGAATAAAATCATTTTAAATTTTATATAAAGCGTGTTTTTTTGGATAACAGTTTGTTGTAATTTATTTTTTTACATTTAAATTAACGACTTCATAAACCTGTAAACCTTCTTACATTTATCACAATTTCTAGATACCGTGACAACATATATATATATATATATATATATATATATATATATATATATATATATATAATTTAACTGTAGTTTTCCTTTGTTGCAGCCTTAATTGAGTAAATACTATATTAAAGTCAATTAGTGATATATGATTCATTTGTTGGAGTACCTAAACATAGAATTTACAAATCTGATCAATTTTAGTAGGATCACACACATCTTAAAATTCTGACATTTTTTACAATGTTTGTATGCATAAATCTTATAAGTGGAATCAGTCAAACTTTCGCCTACCTTGATGTCTAATATCTATCTATGTTCTGTCATGTTAACATTGGGCTTTATTATGAATCTGGCATTTGTAGTGTGAATATAAATGACTTACAATATCTGAAGTGATTCTAAAGAAACAGTCCTTTGATCCAGTATTAACCACATAAACTATGAACCAATCCACAATTAACACAAAGAAGAAAAGATGCACATAAGCCAAAGGCTCCAGGCATCTATATGATAATTAGATTACATATATTGCATGTACATGCATCCTGCACTTTCAAATTGTCAAATGCGACATAATGTTTATGGAAGTCTAACTACTGCAGCAAAGGAGAAATTTGGTGCTAAAAAAAAACCTGAGTACTTTTTAAGAAAATGAGTTTATACAAAAGGAATGTATTTCTCTGTATGCTATGCTATCAATTATAGCACCAGTTAGTTTAAAATATATGAGAATATGGAAAATTCTTGTATAGACCTGGTCTATGAGCTTTTCATAGACCTTGTGGTTGTAAATGAACCACATCATACATTTTGATGATGTCATACTCTCAAAATGTATGATGTTGTCCATTTACAACCACAAGGTCTATGAAAAGCTCATAGACCAGGTCTATGCAAGAATTATCCTGAGAATATTATGGAGAAAGAAAGAACCATGTGCTAGACTTTTATTATGGTAAATTCTGGTGAATATTATGGAGAAAAAAGCATAGGCTAGACTTTTATTATAGTAAATTCTAGGAATGTTTTGATAGATAACAATACTTATTTTAATCCTTTTTGTCATATGATTGTGAATATGTCAATTCATTAAATGATCATTGATTCTTGAACAGAGAATAGGTAACATTTTTCAAGATTTATTTGCTTAAGAATTTTGGATAAGTAGACAAGGCTTACTCTAATATATTTTGATTTGTATACCTCCTTGGATTTCAGAAATCATCCTTGAGTTTATAACTAAGTTTTTAGACTATATATATACTAGAGTAACTCTGTAGTTTAAATTTTCAATAGACTTTTTTCAGTAGTTGTTACAAAACTATTTTATTCATTTATATACCTTCTTTATGGAAGAAATACTACAAGTCTAGAGCATGATTATATCCATGGAATAGCTATAAAACATAAGAAATGGTAGATGTAACAACAAAACTCCTATTTAAAATTAAGAAATGTTCTTAAATGTGCTCTAAGTTATAAGAAGAACTTTATTTCCAGAAATTTGGAAACACAAGTGAATGTTGTTAATTAGTAACCTTTTCCATTTATTATTTTGAATTTCCAGTTTATCTCTAAATTTCTTATTCATTTATCTTTTAATTTTTTTCTATTTTTTTCAGGATGTATTGGAATAAGTTTTATGATGATAGAATATGTTTCTGAAAGCGGGCAGGCAAGTCAAAGTAAATACGAGGAACAAGAAAGTTGCAAACATAATAGTTATTGTGAGGAAGGAGTGTACAAGATGTATATAATAAAGGTGATCCACTTTATGATGTATGAATGTGGATGAGGAAGTGGTGCACCAACTGATATTTGAAAAAATTGAGGATGCGGAAATTTTTTATACTTCATATGCCAACTTAGCAGGTTTTGATATCAGGAAACAAAATGTGAAAGGTAAGAATGGAGAATTTGTTAAAAATAGGGAGTAGGTATGCACGTATCATGGATTTCAAAAGCCACCAAAAAAATGGCTATGGTCGTAAGCGAGAGCCAAAGCCAGAGACTAGATGTGGTTGTAAAGCTAGCTTTCGTGTAGCGCATGATCGGTTTTCGGCGCATTATACTGTGACGAGGTTTGAATCGAGTCATAATCATCCTTTACGGAGTTGTAGGAAGAGGTACAAATTCTTACAAGTTTATACTTGTCGTGATCTTGTTTGTATTATGTGAATTATTTTTTCGAATTTATAGTTATTGTATTTCAATACTTAGTTGTGTTATTTGTGTAATTGTATAGGTACATATCTTTGCCTGACAAGTCTATGTTGAGTCTGATGCTGGGTAACTAATTCGCGGAGCGTGAGCGCGAGCGAGAGCGCAGAGCGTCATATTTTAGAAATTTTCGTTTTGAGTGCGTCTTTAGAGCGTGAATTTTTAATATTTATTAATATTATTATATTAAGTATTTCATAAAGTCATTAAAATTATTATATATGTTTAATTTGAAATATGTCAAGTATACAATTATTGAATTATGTATTGTAAATTACATTCTATAATTTATATTTTTGGGATTAGTTTCTTTTAAGTTATTCCCACCAGCTTAGACTCATTAATTTGTTAATTTAGTAAATGGAAGTTTAATATTTTTATTTCTTACTCCAAAAATTAATTGAAAGAGAAAAAAAGAAAAGGATAGACCTGTACTCTATTAATTTTCACACGCATAATATGGTACAACTTTGAACTGTGGGTGATGTCATCATTAGAAAGGATATCACATCTCCCTCAAATCAATGGGCCCACGAACACCTATCACTTATGTTGGGAATTTCTTTGCAATAAGTATATCGGCTGTTCTATTGGCTGAAAAATGTTGGAGCGTGAATTTGTACATGCTGGAACGCGAACTATCGAAATTCAGAGCGTGAATTATATAGAGAATTTGGATTTCGCGCTCAGAGCGCGAATTGAGAGCGGGCGTGACCCATTGGAGCGCGAATTTAGTTACCTAGATTTGATGACAGATGTTGGGTTCAAGCCCTGCCATGTTATGAATCTTTTGGAGCAATTAGCTGGAGGTGCCGGGAAACTTTCTTTCAGAAGAAAGGACGGTTATAACTGGTTGAACAAGATTCGTTTAGAAAAGATTCGAGGAGGAGATGTAAACACAATACTTACCTTATTTGAAAATATGAAGTTGCAGGATGATGGGTTCGTATATAAATACACAGTTGATGAAGAAGGTGCTCTTACAAGACTTTTTGGTGCGATGGGGTATCCAAAGCCGAATACAAACTCTTTGGTGACGTGGTAGTGTTTGATAGTACCTACAATACAAACACGTATTTGTATCCTCTTGTTTTGTTTTCTGGTGTCAATAACCATGGCTCCACTTGTATTTTTTGTGCATCATTTTTATACAACGAGACCATAGAATCTTATAAGTGGTTATTGCAAGCATTCCTCGAGGCAATGAGTGGAAAAATTCCTGGATCTATTTTGACAGATCAAGATTCATCTATGCGGGCAGCAATTATTTCTGAATTTCCTGGGATGAGACATAGGCTTTGCAGTTGGCATATTGGGCAGAATGTGCTACAACAGGTAAAAATTGCATATTTTCGTTCTGATTTTATGAAATTGCTGAGAAGACCATGCTCAGTAGAGGACTTTGAGATATGTTGGGATAATTTGGTGGAAATGCATGAGCTATCTGATCACCCTTGGGTTATTGGTATCAAAGAGAAAAAAGAATTATGGGCTGAAGCATATTTCTGTGGTAATTTCATGGCACAGATTTGAAGTACACAGCGGGCTGAATCTATGAACTCTTTAATTAAACTTTTTGTAGATCAAATGATGACTCTTATCGAGTTTGTAAAGCATTATAATCGCACCTTACGTAAGATGAGGAGTGATTTTCTCACTCAACAAGATGATTCCGATAATACAAAGCCAAGTGTTAGACAAAGTCCGCTCAAATGCCTCGAAGATCATGCAGCTAATATTAGCACGAAGAAAGTATTTAACATTGTACATGAAGAGATTAAGGCAGAGCAATGGACATTTTGTCGAGAGTAATATTAAGGTAGGTGATTTCGAGTCTATTTTTATATTTGGCGAGTACAAAAAACTTGATGAGGGACGACGATATACCGTGACTCTTGAACAATCTTGATGCTTGAATCTGAGGGTATGCCATGCCGCCATATCATATCGGCCTTCAAGTACTTAAGGATCGTGGAGTTTCCCAACAAAAGCATACACTCTCGTTGGCTAATTGATACAGGTAAAACACTTAAAAATAAGTACCCATCAGCTAGTCCAGTGATCGATCCCCAACAGACTATTTGCACAACTTTACAAAGAATGCATGAGGTTCTCTCTTTTATCGTCGCATACGGAGTCGGGATATGGCAAATCCCTCAGCCAGATTAAAAAACATGCAGACGCTGTCAAAAAAGAAACTGAGCTCGAAAGTGAAAGTTATGCATATAATGTTGGAGTTGACACTTCTTGTAAAGATGTGGAAAACTCCCCTACACGCCCTAAAGTTGTTAAGGTTTCTGATTCTGGAAGAATTAATACAAGAGGGGCATGTCGTGCTAAGCGACAAAAATGTGGCTTTTGTAGGTACGTATGCACATTGATTTTTTTTTTTATGATTTAAATCATTTTCAAGGAATTTTAATTTGCTTCATTTTTGTTTGGTTTTTATGATTTTTGTGGTGTGGTTCTGTTTAAAGTGAACCAGGACATAAAACTACAACCTGCCAAAAAAATATTGCCACCACAGATCGGCGTAAAAGTCCTCGTGGAAAAAAGACAAATGTCACAAAGGAAAATAGTACTTCAGAGCATAAATGCACTGAAAATTCAGAGGCAAAAAAGCCAGATGTCACAAAGAAAAAGAGTACTTCAAAGCATAAATTTTCTAAGAATGCAGAGGGAAAAAAGGCACATGTCGCAAAGAAAATGAGTACTCCAGAGCATAAAGACAATGAGAATTTAGAGGGTACTCGGCATGAAACAAATGGACCTAGCAAGAATTTTGAAGTCTCTCCACCTTTATTTCGATATCCATCAACTTTCAATATGTCGCATTCTGGTAGTGGTCATTCCTTGCCTCAATTCCCTATCCCACTTGCACATAACCCGCTACATCATATGTATAGGGTACAAGCACCAGATATTCCAACAAATAATCGCCAAGTTGGAGTAGGGCTGATTTTGATGCCAAATCATTACCTAGTACCAAATCGATGCCGCAAAATGTAAGTTATTAGATGTTTTGAATTTAAATTTTGAGGTTATGAATTGTGGCCATTTCATGTCCCGGTGCTACTGTTTACATTACTTTCTAAAATTTGAATAATGCTCGTGAATCAAGCTCGAACCAAATTTAAAAAAGTTGTCAATCCATAAATGTCACCCAAACTATACCCAAACTATATTTATCTTGTCTAACAAATAAAATGCAAATGAACTTTCTGTAAATAAATCTCGATGCAAATATAGATTAACTTGATCGAATTTAAAACAAATTGTTCAATAATAGTGTGATTGTAGTTGTACGGAGGTAGGCAACAACTTTGTATAAGATGCATAGTTTTTATAGCCACATTGTGGCTCTCTCATACACTTATATGAAGGTGCAAAGTACACAAAATACACTTAGATCTTGCAAAGAAATTTACAAGCTCTACTTTTCCATCTTAGTAGATGACAAGAGGGTTAATTGAGCAGTCCCGATCATCCCAAATCTATACCTTGTTGAAGCATTAAAACTTGTTTAAAAACTAGTGATAGATACCAACAAAGCAACCCTTGATTTAGTTGAAGGCGAAAGACAAAAGAAAAAAAATAAAGCAAGAATAACAAAATCATAGCCAAGCAAGGAGGAGATAACTATACTAATATCTATTAAGGCTCATTAGGGGATATTTAAGACAATAGTGAATTCAACATCTAATACTATTATGATGAACTATTAAGGCTCATTAGTAGCAAACCCTCGTAGAGACGTTATAGTGATACACAGTGTACCTCAAAATAGATAGTCACAAATCATGATAAACATTCTTGTTCTAGACTAGATATTATTGACAATAAATGGGAAAAGAGGATAAGATGCCACTTAAGAAGGATATATGTACCAATTTGATGTTTGCAAAACTTGACATAGCGTGCATATAATAGTCTTTAAACCACTAAAACCACTTCAATTTTCATGAAAAATTGTGTATTAAAATCAAGTGAATAAGTGAATTTAAAATGGACTAAACTAAGTACCTGTAATGAGGCTGACTACTTTAAGCTCACTCCACAGTGTAAGAACCCCATCCTGGTATAATTATCAGAAACGAAAAAAGTGAAATAAACTAGAGGATGTTCAATTATAAGCCCTCCTGCTACATTGAGTACGATCCCTTCTTCAATCTGAAAAAAGAGAAGACATATCACATTATATTTTTTTTCCAAGATAACAAGACAAATTATAAAATAGTTAAAGAACTACATACCAGGCTATTATGTGGTATGGATATAATGGAATTAAATCTGCAAAGGTCATACCATTTATCATGCCAGCATATCATAAAAGCATATGAAAAGTGCAAATTTATTGAAGAATTACCTTTTGATTTTTTACACAGATAAATAAAAAGGATGAAAGAAGAACACAAAATGCCAAAACACATATACAGATCGATTTAAATTAACCATATCAAAAAAGATACCAAACGATTTTAAATTATTTTGCAATAAGTCTGTAAAAACTACAAAATGACACTTAATAATAGTTCGCACTTTGTCTCAATACACACTAATAATAAACTAGAGAAACTATTTAACCTATAGTTCAACAATGTAGAATACGATAATTAAACACAAAAATAATTTTCAATCTTGTTACATAAGAAATAAAATCTTCATGACATGCTATCTACTTCATGCCTATTGACACCCGAACACGCAATCCACATCCAATCATGGATGGTGATGACTGTCAGATCCTAGCAAGTCCGAGAAAACCTATTGTACGGGCTCTTAAAGAGTCGTAAGGCTATGTATTTTCGGAAAAATCATATCCATCCTGACATTCATAAGAAAAAAAATCATAAAAAAACCAAAGTAATTAAGATTAGGGACCTAGCACTTATTCATTTAGTTAATGTAACTTTTTGTGTATTGATATACTACCTCTGGTAATCCATTTTGCATTCTTTTGTAAAACAACATAATCAAGCAAACATACAAGCCACAGTTATACCTGTCATATTAGACTCATTAAGTACAAAGAAAACCATAAATGTGTGTGTATATTTGTGTATTGTAATACTCAACAAAAATACCCATTATTTTGTTTTGGAATCCATTTCGGGTATTGATATATGAATTCAACACTCGTGTTCGTATTGTATACCCATGGAGCCCAAATATGGAGCAAGCGCTTCATCCGCTCAATCTATAGCACATAAATCTTACTTAGTAAATAAGATGATATTATGAAATTAATATTACTAATCAGCCCTTACCAAAGGAGTTGAATATGTAGTACAAAAATCTAACTTCCAATTAATATTATTAAGGGAAATTTACATAGACATCCCCTGGCTATTACCCTAATTACAGGATATACCCACTTGTTTCAAATGTTATAAAGACACCCCCCTCGACCAAAACTATATTACAAGGACACCTCCTGTTACCCCCTAAAAAATTACAATTGTCTATTTTCCAAAATTAATTTGAGAATTTTGTTCCTCTCATCAAGATGAGTTCATAGACACCAACCTTGTCAAATTTCATCGAGTAATTTGGGGGAAATGACGATAGAGTTTAGGGTTCTTCGCTAACCAAACTTTTAGAAATATTTTTTCTTAAATCACTTGATGAAATTTGATAAGGTTGGTGTCATTTTTTCCCTCTCATCAAGAGGAGTTCACAGACACCAACCTTGTTGAATTTCATCAAGTAATTTGGGAGAAATCGTTGTCCAAAATTTAATTTTTTAAGAACCCTGTATCCGAAATTTCAAACTCGGTCGCCATTTTTCGGCTGCTATTTATCAATATTTAAGTTGGAACTTTTTTGGCCTTTTTCCTCATATCAAGACGAGTTCATAGATACCAGCCACATCAAGTAATTTGAGAGAAATAGTTGTTCAAAGTTTGGTTCGCGAAGAACCTTAGATCCGAAATTTCAAACTCGGTCGCCGTTTCGCCCAAATTACTCAATGAAATTTGACAAGGTTGGTGTCTATGAACTCGTCTTGATAACAGTAACAAAAGCACCAACTTAATTTTGAAAAATAGACAATTTTAATTTTTGAGGGGGTAGCAGGGAGTGTGCTTGTAATATATTTTTGTTCGTGGGGGTGTCTTTGTAATATTTGAAACAAGAGGATAAAATCCTGTAACTAGGGTGAAAGCCAGGTGGTGTCTATGTAAATTTCCCTATTATTAATCAACTCTTACCATTTTGTTGGCAATCAATTTCCGATACTCTTCCATTGCAGCAATTGGGGCAAAATCACAAATTGATATTTTTTAGCTCGATATCAACAATAACAAGGAACCAATGTTTCTGCATGTCATTAATTGGAATAAATATTTGGTGACAACTTCTAAGAAACATTTGGTGACAATTCTCTCCAAAAGTTAAACTTTGAGCGCCACCAAAAAATGTCTTAATGATCTTTTTATCAACTTAATGCTCTGATAGACAAAGTTGCTGCAATTATAAAAAATGAAAATTAAATCACAATCTATAACGTGGTGCGTATAAATTATTAATAATATTACGTTATAAAAACTAACACACATATATATTAGAAGTTTAGATCATACGCTAAAAGTAGCTGGGAAGTACCACCGATCATGCTAGATATTGTCTTGCCTATAAACCATTGTGCACTCATATGCAACACAGTCAATGATCTACGACTAAACAGAGACATTAGATTTCCTATATAAGTAGGAATTATATACATAATAAAAAAATAATGAAAAGTTGCTTACGCTCCCATTTATGTAGGTTGCGGGCTTCAAACACATCATATTTGATCTGTTGCACCACCAAGATGCAAAATCCACCAAAAATTCCCTACATTTAAACAATATAAATATTGTTAGATTCACAAATTGAGGTTTGCATAAATATGTCAATTATATTTTAGCTCATATCATTGTGCTCATCAAACAAGTATTTAAAATTTTCATCATCATCAGCCAAGGGATTGCATTGACTCTTTCTGTCCTCAAATACATTTTGTGGTTCATCGTCAGAGGAATATATGTCAATAATCATTTTTTGAGTAGGGCCCATCGAGTTTGACTGATCTAACTGCATATGATGTGGTTGGAGATTAGAAAGCGATTTGTGCATGTTGTTTGATTCTGACGTCCGCATTAACGTATTGTCATGTTGGTAATCTCTTTTTTCGGATGATGATAGATGCACGTGAGGGATGCGTCTAGAACATAACATCGATTCAGAGGTTTTTACACTTGGCTCCAAAATACTCGAGATTTTCAGGATATGATCTTGAAACTGAGTAACTAAACTGGTGATGCTCCCAATATCCTTAACACAGCCAGCAAGACATACATCTTGACATCTCGTCATCTGATGGAGAAGTATGTCATTCACAGTGTTCATTAATTGAATGACTTCTTGCTCCATACCCGTTACTCGTGCAGTTAATAAGACCATTTGATGTTAGAAGGCAAAGTTATTGTTGGAAAATGTGTTCTTAAGTGATGGTTCCACATTATGGCAATTTATGTCATCATTGCAGTTGCTCCCGATAATGTTTCCTTGTTCTGCATTTTCAATTTTTCCATCAGTTTTACATTTTCCCTCAACATTCTCTACCTCCACCTCGTCTTGTTGTAGAGACGGTTTACCCTCGGCACATGGATTTTTCGGCTTACTTGTACCATATATGGTGAAGTTGCATACCTGTAATTACATGTTAATATACATTTATATTACAGAGTATGCAAGTATTATATCACTAAAATAAGTTACCTTTGCTCTCCCGTATCCCCCATTTTTGTGTATATCTGATGTCAATTGACTAACCCTCATTTTTGTAAGATAATTAATGAAGGAGAATTCATAGCTTGGATTGATATAGTGAGATGACCCATGTGGGCGTATCATAGCAAGAAAAAATACCTAAAAAAAAAAATAGATGTAATCATGTATGTTGGGATTTATGGGGTTCCAGCAGTCACTCTTACGGATTCGCCGTGGCGCTATTGCTACATCGGAGTCTGGCAACCCAACTTGCCGAGGTTCACGGAGGAAACCCGAGGATCCACGTGAATTCTTGCGAATCCCATCATGTCCGTCCACCGCTTAGTGTGGGGCTCTGCTCTGCTGTTGTGAACTGTAGGGGGTGCCCTACAGGAATCAACCTTGGGTTAAAGATTAATAGTTGCGCCCTCATTAACAGCAATTGTTTTTGGTGTAGTGGTAAAGCGCTTGAGATCCTACAACTGGTATCAGAGCGAGGTTGCAGGTTCGAATCCGCCCGAGTGCCGCAGGGGGGAGATTGTTGGGATTTGTGGGGTTCCAGCAGTCACCCTTACGGATTCGCTGTGGCGCTATTGCTACATCGTAGTCAAGCAACCCAACTTGCCGAGGTTCACGGAGGAAACCCGAGGATCCACGTGAATTCTTGCGAAGCCCCTCATGTCCGTCCACCGCTTAGTGTGGGGCTCTGCGCTGCCGTTGTGAACTGTAGGGGGTGCCCTACAGGAATCAACCTTGGGTTAAAGATTAATAGTTGCGCCCTCATTAACAGCAATTGCTTTTGGTGTAGTGGTAAAGCGCTTGAGATCCTACAATGTAGAATGTTATACAAAATATGTAGGATTTATTTAGTTTATAATATATGAGTTGAGTATATACATGGAAGAAAAACAAGCATCCACATGTATGAGTCTGTGAATTATTTTTCCATTGCTTGACCCCTTCATTCAGTTTTCCTCGTACGAATCCCACCCAATTAATTTCTTCGATATTTTCCAAATTCACAAGAAGGTTGAGGTAATGGATAGGGAGATTTTGATGGCAACAAGGTAACCAAACTGTGCCAAAAATGAGCATCAAATACATAACATGAAACTCATCGCCGCAGTCTTTGCAACTTTGAAGTCTCTTTATCAAATCTAACATATCAATTCTCCCTTTTGTTACACTGAACCAACTTTTGTACTTTTCCAGTCCCTCGAAACTTGTAACATCCAATGTAATGCTGATTACGCCAAACTTGTCGAAACAAAGTGATCGATGTAGAATAGATAGGGCGATCGTATCCACGAGGAGATGACTAAAATAAGATAAAACCGTTAGCAGACAAAGTAGCTTTAGAGATAAATTAACAAACTAAATTAATGATGCAATTTGATTTTAAGAATACTTAAAGAAAACTGAATTTTAGGTTGTTGGAAAATACGATAATTAAAACATTAAGATGTCAAGAATCCCTTATATGCTTCGTTCACTTATTTGGATTGATTCATAAAATTACTCAATTCAAAGTTTCACATCCCAAAAAATCCATTGGAAGATAAAGAATTGAAAATTATATGACTTCTACTGTATTTTAGTAAATAATTTTCTTGCTTTTAGAATTCGCACAAAATATCATCATATGAGAAATCGAAAACATACTATATACCAAGTCATATTGCATTAAAAGACTACCCATAAAACGAAAGACTTATATCAATATAATTATATCATAAAGATTTTCGCATAAAAAGAGCTTGACTAGATTTATATGAAAACTAATAAAACAATTGTAATATCATAAGAGTTGATGAAAATAGTTGAAGAATAAATTACTCTAAATTATTAAACTTACAAAACCTTGAAGAATCGAATCCAAATAAGATCACTAGGCATATAAGTTCCTCTCTAACCGCACCAAAGAACTCATAGCCTAAATTGCTAATCATTATCACAAGTTCTAGAGAGAAAATATGATAATGATTTGAGAGAGAATTGTTGGTTTGCCCAATCGGATCACAACTATTCGACCCGACGAGCAAACAAGATTGAACTAATTCAACCCAATTGCGGAATTTGGTGGATTTTATGGTCATAGTATATTTCAAAAATAACTAACATAAAAAACGAGGATCCCATAAATGATAATTATTTTAATTATGCATAAGAAAGAAATAGAAAACTTATAGAAAGCTTTCAGTCCTTCTTTCTTTTGGTTGAATTTTTTGCTTCATGCTTTTATAGACTTTGATGAACAAACGGCTTTGATCTTTTTCACCATTGATATCAACCACGTTCTCCTTCTACTAGGTGTGTGGGCACCAACTTAAGTGAATCGAACTTTTCTTTCACATTTTTAGAAATCAAAACTTCAAGATCAAAAATCTCTTTTTGTTTCTTGAACAAAGGATGGCTTTTTATGTTTAGGGTTGATGAACTTTTACTTCTTTTTGTTAAGTGTCATCTTAATAATTTCACAAATCAATAATATATCTCCTCTAAGATCTATATCTTATATGTATATATAGATAGTTACGAAAAGAGTTAAACTCCTACCATGACTCAAATATTACTAGGAAAAGAAATCTTCTCTCTCTTACCTTAAGAGAGCTATTAATTAAATACAACTCTTGTTAGTAATTAAACAATCATTATATATATATATATATATATATATATATATATATATATATATATATATAATTTTGAAAATTACATATAAAAGTGTTTCAAAATTTAGCAGTCATTCTGGAATTATTATGCAGAATTAAAAAGTACAGAATCGAGATAATTAGATGTGCTGATCAATTCATACACCCTAGGTCTCGATCAGAAAATTAGTCGTTAGAGGGACCGTATATACATGATATTTATCAGTGGTGAGGTTCACTAATATCAATTCATCTTAAGTTGGGCCTCATGGGCTTGTGGCTAGACATCGACCATGAGGTGTGGATACTCCTGAATTAATGGGAGATTAATTCTGGAGTGATCAATTAAAAGAGTTTAATTGATCGGAGCTTAATTGCTCATTAATTAAATCACGAAAGTCTTGGGCCTACGACCAATTGATGGTGAACCTAGCGGGTCACAGGCAAAAATACAGTTGGACAGTGACAGTCAATTATTGAAATGTTTGATTTAAAGGGTTAAATCAAATAAAAGAAT
Organism: Penstemon barbatus; assembly: GCA_003313485.2. NCBI lineage: Eukaryota > Viridiplantae > Streptophyta > Magnoliopsida > Lamiales > Plantaginaceae > Penstemon > Penstemon barbatus. The sequence goes on from CM064883.1 coordinate 82,804,447, forward strand.
TAAATAGTTAATTCCGAGAGAGAAATAATTAATTAGATAGCCTAATTAATTAAATGTTAATTAAAGAGTTAATTAAAGAGAGAAATAATTAATTGGATTAATTTGGTTAATTTAATTAAAGGGATTAATTAAATTAATGCAAGACATGGACTGATTACGCCCAAACTTGTCGAAACAAAGCGATAGATATAGAATAGATTGGGCGGTCGTATCCACGAGGAGATGACTAAAATAAGCTAAAACCGTTAGTAGACAAAGTAGCTTTAGAGATAAATAAACAAACTAAATTAACGAAGTGATTTGATTTTAAGAAAACTTAAAGAAAAGTGAATTTTTGGTTGTTGGAAAATACGATAATTAAAACGGTAAGATATCAAGAATGTCTTATATGCTTCGTTCACTTATTTTGATTGATTCATAAAATTACTCAATTGAAAGTTTCACATCCCAAACAATTAATTGGAAGATAAAGAATTGAAAAACACTTGATTTCTAATATATATGAGTAAATAATTTTCTTGCTTTTAGAGTTGGCACAAAATATCATCTTATGAGAAATCAAAAACATACTATATATCAAGGCATATTGCAATAAAAGACTACCCATAAAACGAAAGACTTATATCAATATAATTATATCATAAAGATTTTCACATAAAAAGAGCTTGACTAGATTCATATGAAAACTAATGAAACAATTGTATTAACATAAAAGTTAATGAAAATAGATGAAGAAGAATAAATTACTCAAAAGTATTAAACTTACAAAACCTTGAAGAATCGAATCCAAGTAAGATCACTACGCATATAAGTTCATCTCTAATCTCACCAAAGAACTCTTAGCTTGATTTGCTAATCATTATCACAAGTTCTAGAGAGAAAATATGATAATGATTTGAGAGAGAATTGTAACTAAGACTAAGAATTGTGTGTTCCAAGATGTGTGATTCTAGGACTATATATAGGTGATAAATAGCCCTAATCCAAGTAGGAGAATGCTAAGGAGGTAGAATTTGAGTAAGAAGATGTTTAGGAGGCTCAATCCTCGTATGGAAAGGATTAATGCAAGTTTCCTAATCACTTTTAGGACAAAAATCGCGATTCCCGCGTAGAAGATTATGCTTTGTGCGACATATTTGAAAAATATATATCTTTGTGCTCTGAACTCGAAATCCAGATCCGTAAAGTCCGTAACGTAGCTAACTCCTTCCTCTACAACATATCCGAAATTCATCTTAATAGGAGTTTCCTACCGAGAGTTATCGTCCTTGGAAGTAGCAGCAATATTTCTGGCAGATTCCTTATATGTTGTCCTTGCACTAATTGACTTCATTGAACCTTTCCTTTATGACTTGTACAATTAGAGCATGTTTGTCTCGCTTTTCCGAAAAAAAATTCGGTTTTCGGAAAGGCCAAACAAACAATCCAACCACTTTCCCAATTAATTAGCTACAGTAATTTTTTTCTCAAACCACTCTCCGAAAGGCCAAACAAACAGGCCACTTTTCTACTCTATTTCTATTTCTTTCTATATTAAAAAAGTCAAAAATTGCCGCTACTTTCCCAAACAACTCTTCCAAAGCCCAAACAAACAACATTACGCAAATCGAGATTATTTCTCAAACCTCTACCACTTTCCCAAACCACTCTCCGAAAGGCGAGACAAACAGGCCCTATTCCGGGGTTCATATTTTATTTTCCTACAAAAAAAAATCAAAATTCAATATTTTCTAATCACAATAATATTTTAATTTCATGAAAATATCAAATTAACACTTGATTTATTTAGAAAATAAGAACAACTTAAGTGCATTTTCAAGCACTAATCATGGACCAATTTAATTAATTGCCCATAATAAGTCTTGCACATGAGGGCTTTTTTTAAGGTGGCTATAAAAGGAGTCTAGAAGAGACTCAAAACCCTAAGCAAAAACCCTAGCCACCAGCCCCCTCTTGCTCTAGCCGCGCGCCGCCACCCTCTCTCTCTCTTGCTCTCTCCTTCACCTAGAGTTGGATCTAGATCCAGCTCTTCCATTGACAAGCCTTCTCTCCTAGTTCTGAGCATGGGGCTAGAATGTGTCACTCCATCCAGCTGGTGTGGACTACTCTAGAGGCACAATAAGTGGGGTACCTGAGTGAACGAAAGAGAAAATCGGAGAAAACCACCACCTTGCCCGTGGTGAGGTAAATTTCGATTTACACCCCAAGTGTTGTGCCTCTAGAGATAGTCCACACCAGATGGATTGAATGACTCATTGTAATCCTCATGCTTAGAACTAGGATTATAGAATTGTCTGTTTTAGAAACTGGATCTAGACCCAGAGAAGAAGCAAGGAGAACAAAACGGAAGGGGCGATTTGCACAGGGATTGGCCGAACAGGGAAGGGGCGATTGGGGACTGACATTTTTCGGCCTCTATCTTTTCTTGTGTTAGGGTTTTCATGAGTTGCTTGTTAGTTGGTTAAAGATTATATTATGTATATCTAATATATATCTCTATTAGAAAACTCCTTCTTTTAATAGATATATATGATATCTTTTAAAAGATCTCCCCTTAAAGATACAAGATATATAATATTTTCCTTTATATCACAAGATTTGAACTAATCCCTTTTTCCTTGTAGAAATCGGCCATACACAAGAAATTAATCCAAGACTAATTTCTCTAATTAAAATCGGCCATGTTCAATTAATTAATCCAGATTAATTAATCAACATTATCTTAACAAAACCGGCCCATATACTTAATTAATTGATTAATCAACTATTAATTAGTCAATATCCCTTAGTATGAAATCGACCCATCTTGTTGAATTAATTATCCACTATTAATTAATCAACCTTTCCAATTAATACTTTAATTGAGGACTTAATCAATTAGAAATTCCAATTGATTAATCAATTAGACACTTCAAATTAACAACTCTCCACTTTGAATTAACACTTTAATTCACGTTCAGTTAAATTAGATCATTCTAATTAATTATTCTTCTCTCTGAATTAACAATTTAATTCATTTATTGATTTAACTTCTTTAAATCAAATGTTTCATTTCACCATTGTCACTGTCCAACTGTATTGTGTGTGACCCTCTAGGTTCACCATCAATTAGCAGCAGACCCACGACTCCAGTGATTTAATTAATGAGCAATTAATTGCTCCGATCAATTAAACACTTTTAATTAACCACTCCATAATTAATCTACCATTAATTCAAGAGTACCCACACCTCATGGTCGATGTCTAGCCACAAGCCCATGAGGCCCAACTTCAGGTGAATTGATATTCGCGAACCTCAGCTCTTATAATTGCCATGTACATACGGTCCTTCTAGCGACTAATTTCCCGATTGAGACCTAGGGTGTGTGAATTGGCCGGCACCTCTAATGATCTCAATCCTGTAATTTCTAATTCAGGATAATAATTTCAGTGTGACTGCTAAATTTGGAAACCCCTTTCCAAATCCGTCACCGACCACGGCCGTGGGTTTCTCGGACTAATATCTAAGAACGTACAGAAAATTCTTTCATCTTATCAAGATGAGTCGATAGATCCTTTCTTAGTACTAACCATTCACGTACACGTTCATACGTACCCAAAGTAGTCGCACAATGATCAGGCTAAGTGATCGGCTCCTAAATCAAAGTATGTATTCCCGTGTACCGAATTCGCCCTAGTACCTCAAGTCCGAGGACTAAATCGTACACTATTATAAGTCTTGAGAGACAACTCATTACCGATATGGTTAATGCACTTCCTCGATGGGTCTCTCTGTTCGGGTCGTTCGATGCGTTCGATCCCCTATCGAACCACCAAGTCATATGCACTGGCATCAAATGCCTTGTTCATGAAACTCTACAAATTCACTCCATGTGAATCATGCATAATCGTACAAGTCTTAGCGATTCCCTCGATACCTCGTCTCGATGGAAATCTATGACTTGGAACAGTTTTAAGATCACGGCCTTAGAGACTGTTTCATAATTGCACTCAGTACTGAAGTGAATCGTCCCATAGTCGAATGTGATCTTAGGATTTCATCCAATCGCTTAGATAAGTTCGCGAGAGACGAAGATGACCATTGTTTAATTTACGTACTATAAATAAACGGGCGTATTTATATTTGAACCATAAGAATGCTATCTAATGTAGTCCTCTTACAAGCTCGTATTGTTGGCTTGTCGGGCACTATCCTTTCAGTTGGCATATGAAGTATAAAAAATTTCCGCATCATCGATTTTTTCAAAAATCAGTTGGTGCACCACCTCCTCATCCACATTCAAAACATCATAAAGTGGATCACCTTTATTATATACATCTTGTTCACGCCATCCTCACAGTAACTATTATGTTTGCAACTTTCTTGTTTCTCGTATTTACTTTGAGTTGTTTGCCCACTTTCAGAAACAGATTCTATCATCCTAACACTTGATCCAATATATCCTGAAAAATATTAGAAGCTAAATGAATAAGAAATTGAGATATAAATGGGAAATTCAAAATAATAAATGGAAAAAATTACTAATTAACAATGTTCACTTGTGTTTCCAAATTTCTGGAAAGAAAATTCTTTTTTATAAATTAAAGCACATTTAAGAACATTTCTTAATTTTAAATAGGAATTTTGTTGTTAGCTTTACCATTTCTTATGTTTTATAGCCAATTCCATGGATATAATCATCCTCGTAGTCTTGTAGTATTTGTTCCATAAAGAAGGCATAATGTATAAAATAGTTTTGTAACAACTACTGAAAAAAGTCTATTGAAAATTTAAACTACTGAGTTACTCTAGTATATATATAGTCTAAAAACTTAGATATAAACTCAAGGATGATTTTTGAAATTCACGGAGGTATACAAATCCTAATATATTAGAGCAGGCCTTGTCTACTTATCCAAAATTCTTAAGGAAATAAATCTTGAAAAATGTTACATATATTAATAATGTTCAAGAATCAACTATCATTTAATGAATTTACATGACAAAAAGGATTAAAATAAGTATTGTTATCTATCAGAACATTTCTAGAAATTACTATAATAAAAGTCTAGCTTATGCTTCTTTCTCCATAATATTCACCAGAATTTACCATAGTAAAAGTCTAGCACATGGCTCTTTCTTTCTCCATAATATTCTCATATATTGTAAAACAACTGGTGCTATAATTGATAGCATAGCATACAGAGAAATACTTTGCTTTTGTATAAACTCATTTTTTTTAAAAGTACTCAGATATTTTTAGCACCAAATTTCTCCTTTGCTGCAATAGTTAGACTTCCATAAACATTATGTCACATTTGACAATTTAAAAGTGCAGGATGTATGCACATGCAATATATGTAATCTAACTATCATATAGATGCCTGGAGTCTTTGGCTTATGTGCATCTTTTCTTCTTTGTGTTAATTGTGGAATATAAATAAAATACTTAACATTTATGCCTTAAGAATATCAAACAATTACTTGTGAACTACCCAAATATTGTAATTATAGAAATCTGCTAGTAGAGAAGAAATTAAATAAATACCTGAACTTCAGATTACACAAATTGTAGTGGCAGCACATAAAGTAGGAAAAACTCAATTCCAAAATTAATGGTTCCTGTTCAAATATGAAGATAAATTCAAGTTTTTGGAGATTAACGTGAGAAACCTTTGTAATTTGATAAATTGAGAAAACTTACCAAATTAAATTGAACTAAAGGGACATTGAAGTGAAAATCGAGAAACCTCTGTAATTACATATGGAGAAAGAAATTAAGTTATATAACTTCTGTAAAATAGAGAAACAATTTCATATGATGAAAAAAAGGGCAAAAATTCATTTTTGGCACCATAGAATTAGGCATTCTTCAATTTTGGTACCATGGTATCAATTTTGGAACTAATTCTAACTGTCGTTTTCAATTTTTGCACTTCCGTCAGTTGACCGTTAAGTCAACTGACGAAAGTACCAAAATGGAAAAGGCCAATCAAAATTGATGCCAAAATTGACACAATGGTATCAAAATTAAAAAAGGGCTAGTTTTATGGTGCAAAAAATGAAGTATCATTCATAAAGGTTGAATTTATTAAAAAAAATATACTTATTCATAAGTTTCATAATACTTCTAATTTTAAATTAAGGAATATCTCTTGAGATACATCCAAAAAAGAAAACTAAGATCAACTCCTTTGGCTAAATGTAAAATTGATAATATAAATATATTATACATTCTCATATAATAGTTTGCATACTTATTTAAAGTATTGTATTTTAACTATGAGTATACAAAATTAGTTTCCATGTTATTTTATTCATATTTTTTTATATATCACATCAATGCAGTTTATTGATTTGTTCATTTATTATTTCAACATGACTTTCAAATATGGTTTAAAAGGTGTTTATATAATTTTGAGTGATTTGAAGGGAATCAACAAATAATCGCTTCTAACTCTTCAAAATGAGACGAAGTACTGCATCTAAGCAACGTCCCCGTAATTGGAATTGTAAGGAGAAGAAGAGAAAGAAGAAAATAAAAAGAAGGCAACTTACAATTGAAATAAGGTTACAACTAAAAAGCGGAAGTTTAAATCAAAAGATAATTGTATATTTTTATTCAGCCAAGTGATTATCATCTTTGAGTGAAGATCAAATTGAAGACTTAGAAGACGTTTTTAGTTGAATGTTTTGTCATCATAAAAAAAAAAAAAAAAGAAGGGGGAATTGTTGGATGAAGTTGAGTCAATGTAATAAGGAGTGGTTTTGATGATAACATGTGTAGCAAAAAAAATATTATTATTATTGTGTACCCAAATATTTTTTATAATATATAATTTTTTACTATTTTGTTATTATTATTCTTATTCTTATTATTATTAAAATGGGAGTGACATAAATTGTGAATTGGAAATAATTGGTGAGGGGAATTGGCAAAAAATCATTTTTGACACAATAGAACTAGGAGTTTTTCATTTTTGGTACCATTGTGTCAATTTTGGCACCAATTCTTACTGACCTTTTCAATTTTTGTACTTCCGTCAGTTGACTTAACGGTCAACTGATGGAAGTGCCAAAATTGAAAACGACATTCAGAATTGGTACCAAAATTGACACCATGGTACCAAAATTGAAAAACGCTTAATTCTATGGTGCCAAAAATGAATTTTTGCCTGAAAAAAACTTTTGATTGGTGAAGAACAAGTATGTAAAATTATATGTTCTCTAGAGCAACCTCTGTAAAAATAAAAACTAAAAAATAAATTATATTAACCGCTCAAAAGAGAGGTTGAGAAGATGACAGTCAATTAAATTTTTGAGAACGTGGGACTCTGGTAGAATAAAATTCGGTAATGAAATATAATGGGCTATTTAGTCATTTTATATAAGTAACTAGCAGCCGTGGCACGCGGTATTCGCGTGTGTTGAATTCTTCGAATTATAATTTATCTTGGCATATTAATATTTTATAATATATCATACTAAATTTGAATATTTTCTAAATATATGAAAAGATTCAATTAAGAAAAGTTCATTTCACATGTTGACTTTAAACGAAGACACACAAAAGAAAGACAAAAAGATAGTTAAAATCAACTCACATATGTTGTTTCTCTTTTCTTGTTCGGGTATTATGTCACATTCCATAGTATTATCCTTCCATCAAAATAGTAAGTTCTATTCATTGTCCCTGCAACCATGAAATAAAGAAAATTATAGTTTAAGTTGAAGAAATATTAAGAAATCTATAAACATGAAAAGATAATATTTTTTTTTTATCAAAGTGGGGAAAGGGAGCAGTGGAGAATCAACCGTGGAGAAAGAGAGTAGTGGAGAATCAACCGTGGCTTTGTCATGGTAATCAATGTGGGAAAAGGTAGTTTTTTTTTATTGGACAGTTTTTGTGTTTTATAATTTTAAATTTTAAAAAGTGACAAATTTTTGGTGCAAGCTTTCTTTTTAATAGTATATATAAAAGAAATTAAATGAGAAAATAGGATTGTAAATTAATCATATCATTACACGTGTCACATATTTAATACATATGTACAATTCTGTAGGTATTTGGTTGTTGGAACCTTAGAAAACCCCAACTAATTAATATTTCGCGACGTGGAGGAAGTGTTACTTTATTCAAACAACTATATCATATCTTCAATTTCATATGTTTGTTTTCCTCAAACCTAATCTAAACAACAAATACTAAATTTTATAATTTTATGGATATGCCAAATAGCTAGCATATTATATATCATAGGACAACACTACAAATTATCATAGCAAATTATCATATTGGGAATTTGGGAAGCAAAGGAAGGTTGAATTTTATTTATATTGTATTTTATTTTAACGATAAATTGAAAAGGAAATTTTATGATACACTTACCAAAGTAAAGTTTTAATTAAATTATTACCCTGATTAATGTGATTTCAAATTCTAGTTTCTAATCAGACTTCTCAATACCATACCAATACATTCCTTATGGTACAATGCAATTTTACGCTTTTTTTAAATAATAAATATAAATTTTATCTCATTTATAAGCGATTGTATAATTGAAAAATAAGTAAGTAGTTCTTTAATTGAATGAGTTGGTATTCTAATTTTTTCCTAAACATTTATAAAAGAAGTACGTAAAAAATACATTAGACTATCGTGCAAAATAATTGAGTTTTACATCTAGTTGCTCTTTGACCATTGAAAGTATAACAAATTAACAAAAAAAAAAGACTAATCTTGAACCCTCAGAACCCTTGCCTTAGAACTCTGAAGGATATAAATTGCAGGATGTGTCTCCACCAAGCCTCGGGATCGGATCCCATCATACTGCTGTACACTCTGCGCACCAAGGGGTCTTCACCACAAATGACCCTAAGACAGACCCATAAAAATGCTTCCATCCAAGTTTCAAATGGGATTTGAACCCTCACCCTTGCCGCTGGAGTAAGCCTTATGAATTGTTGGTCAGTCAGTTGGAGATATACCAACATTGGAATAAAGAGGGAATTGCACTTTTTATACCAAACTTTTACCTACTTTATACATTTCATACCGTACCTTTCATAATTGCACATTTCATACCAAAATCAATCAACCTTTTTCAATTTACATACCACCGTTAAATTTTTGACGGAATTGGACACGTGTCCGTTAACTCTAAAAAAAAAAAAAAAGTGTCGCGGGCAGGGGGGGAATATTTCGGGCAGGAGTTCTGAATTTCACTTTTCATACCAAACCTTTACCTACTTTACACATTGCATACCACACCATTCAGAATGACACATTTCATACCAAAATCAATCAACTTTTTCAATTTTCATACCGACGTTAAATCACAAAAAAAAAAAAAAAAAAAAAAAAAAACCTCGCGGGCACTGTACTACCACATATGTTATTCTTAATTTGAGGAAACTGTAAAAATCATATGATAGATGACATTCTCGTTTCTTTTTTTAAAGGGTATGTATCTCAGGTTCGTCACTTTTTTACAATTAACCCCTTGAAACAGTAGTACCATATAGGGTCTTCTCAATTTGAGGAAATCGTAATAAATCATATGATCGATAACATTCCTGCTTCTTTTTCGAAAGGGTACAAAATATAATAAAATACGGTCTTCTCTATCTATGAAAATCATACTCAATCATAATTTTGTAATTTTTCTGCCAAATTTTTAAGTATAATTCATTTACAAAAAAAATCCCTCGTATTTGTCACTTTCTTATAATTAATTGCCCCTAAAATGTTACAATTTTTACCATTGTTTTTTAGCATATGGTCTACTCAGTTTGGGGAAACCACAATAAATCGTACATTTGAACTTTTTCTGCCAAATTTTTCTGTATAAATTTACGGGCAATTATGAGTTTTATTAATTTATGATTGATGATAAGAAGATTTTATTAATACTAGTACTACCACATATGGTCTTCTCAATTTAATATAATCAAATTTGAATGTTTCTTAATTCTCAATTTAATATAATCAAATTTGAATGTTTCTTAATTTATGTGGTTCTCGATTTAATATAATCAAATTTGAATGTTTCTTAATTCAAATTTAATCTTAATATATTCTTAATATAGTTTTGTACCCTTTCGAAAAAGAAGCAGAAATGTTATCGATCATATGATTTTTATTACGATTTCCTCAAATTGAGAAGACCCTATATTGTACTACTGTTTCAAGGGGTTAATTGTAAAAAAGTGACGAACATGAGATATTTACCCTTTCGAAAAAGAAACGAGAATGTTATCTATCATATGATTTTTTACAGTTTCCTCAAATTAAGAATAACATATGTGGTAGTACAGTGCCCGCGAGGTTTTTTTTTTTTTTTTGTGATTTAACGTCGGTATGAAAATTGAAAAAGTTGATTGATTTTGGTATGAAATGTGTCATTCTGAAAGGTGTGGTATGCAATGTGCAAAGTAGGTAAAGATTTGGTATGAAAAGTGAAATTCAAAACTCCTGCCCGAAATATTCCCCCTGCCCGCGACACTTTTTTTTTTTTTTTTTTTTTTATAGAGTTAACGGACACGTGTCCAATTCCGTCAAAAATTTAACGGTGGTATGTAAATTGAAAAAGGTTGATTGATTTTGGTATGAAATGTGCAATTATGAAAGGTGTGGTATGAAATGTATATAGTAGGTAAATGTTTGGTATAGAAAGTGCAATTCCCTCTTGGAATAAATATGAATGAAAATAATTCATTTATTGTTTGATATCTCTTTTTTCGACCATTATAATTGTCTAATTGACACCTCATTGCTACAAGCAAAGAAAGCCCCAGATGAAATTGATAGAACTTAAATCGAACGCATGTGCTTGGTTTGTCTCTAACATTTTGGGAAAATAATTAGGGTTTATTTGGGGGGGGGGGGGGAGATTGAATCTGGCCTTTCTATTTTTTTCCCGTGCAAGTCATGTGCAAAACAGTGTCATTTTTCACGACTTAACGGTCACGTGGTCAATCCTCTCAAGTATTTATCGATGAATGCAAATATGTAGGGTATAGTTAAATCATGGTATTAAATCTTTTTTTTCAGAATGTATGATACAAATGTATAAAGAAAATAAATATTTTGTATGAAAAGAGCAATTCCCTCGCTATCGAAATCAAAATAAGAATTTTATTTATTTATTTTATTAAACTTGATTTTCTTTCATTTTTGTGATTAATAAGAATTAAAAATTACTCCTATTATATTGGTGAAGAATTTGCAATATGAACAATGTATGCTACTACAAAATTAAAGATTTATTTTTTCAGATTTTACATTAAATATATTAGTTAATTTATATAATCCTATATTATATGTAAAATCTAACTAGTTTAAAAGATTTCTTTTCGAAATTTAAAAAATCTAATAAGTTTAATTAATATTTATTTTTATATCGATTCTCACTTGTGGTATCATAAAAATTCTAGCCAACATATTTGGTACCATAATTTAATAAATCCATTTATATTTGGTACAACTGTTAAAAATTACGGTTAAGTAGGTGACGTGGCAGTTAAGTTAATTTGAATTATTACAAACTTGATTTCATTACTTATGTGGATTAATAATTCTACCCCCATAACATTTTGATTTGGCAAAATAAACCCATATCTTCAAAATTACTTGCAAGTTTAGTCCAAACTCCAAACAACCCACAACACACATGCGTAACTAAACACCCCCACCCCCACCCCACCCCCCAAACGGGCTGGGCCAGCCCAAAACCCGAATAAGAAGTTTTTTTTTGAGGTAAAAATAAACCCGAATAAGAAGTTGCCATCGAAGAAGAGTAACAAGAGTTTGGGGGTGAACAAAGAGCTTCAATTCAACAAAAATAAACCGGGTACACTTGAAATTGATGATACTTGTGATAAATTCGAGTGCCAAGGAGTTGAAATTAAGCAACAAATACATTTAATATAGCAAGAACAAAAAAAAAACTAGATTTATGCAAAATGCGCCGCCCCTACAGTAGGAGATCAGACAACTGCGGCAACTGAAATCAATCCATGGGGATTGTAGCTAGGTCCAGGGGGTTCTAATGGCGCAAGAATTTCTTGATTTGGTGGAGTAACGAATCCAAAATCGCAAATTGAAATTAGAGAAGAATGGGAGTTGCGCAATTTGAATTTTTTAGGAGCAATTTGTGAGATTAAATGAATGAAAAATAAAATTGTTTATACGTGTGTGTTCACAACGACAAGACAAAAAAAAAAACCCCAAAAGTTCTCCGGCGAACAGGCACCGGAGAGTGATGGTCTGTGGTCTGAGGTACGATGTGTGGGTGTTGGGTAGGGGTGTACATGGTACGGTTTTGCGGTATTTTTTACAAAATTTGTGCCGTACCAATTAGTGCGGTTTTTAAAAACTCAAAACCAAACTAGAGTTTTATGAACCATACCAACAAACTCGGTTTTGTGCGGTTCCGGTACGGTACGGTACGGTTTTGCGGTTTTTTCGAACAAACTTTTTTCGTGCAATTTTTCTTATATAATTGATTACATAGTTGATAATTATAAAAATATTAATAATATAATATCTTACAAACTATTTTTTTTCATTAAATAAAGCATCGAAAAAGAAAATATTCACAAATTTGATGCTATAGTTCGATCTAATTGAATAAAATTAAAGGGTTAATTATTTGATCATTGTTTTTATTATGTGAAGGAACTTACAAGTTTAATTTGTGCTAAGTTAGAGCATATCTTTTTTTAATTGAACGCTAGCAATGTAGTAATTATAAACTATGATGGACTATAATATAAATTATAAATAATATAGTATTCAATAATATTTGAATTTTAAATTTAAAAATATAAATTTATAAAATTTAGTTGTAAATATAAAAAAGTGAATAGTTAATTCATGTTTCTTTTCAATTTCGGTACGGTACGGTTTTTTACGGTATGAGAAGTCTAAAACCAAAACCATACCAAAATACTCGGTACGGTTTTCATCCATACCAAGACTTTCGGTTTTGAGAAAAAAAACCTAACATTCGGTACAGTTCGGTACGGTACGGGACGCTCCGGTACGGTTTTGAAAACCATGTGCACCCCTAGTGTTGGGTTTAGGTTTTTTCTTTTTTAAGAAATTATAATTATTTATTAATTATATAGTATAATGTTTTTATTTAATAAATATTAAATAAATTAATATTATTATATAAGTTCTATATTTAAAAAATATACATATTTTTTATTTTTTTCAAATTTATGGTATAGTATTATTTAATTTATTAATATTATTTAGGGTGATTTACACTCAGAAACCCCCTGTTGTTTTAAAAATTACAGGGACACCCCCTCAGGTTCGGGCATATTACACCCCTTACGGCGTTAAAAACAGACGGAATTTGATGACGTCTGCAAAATTATTTTTGATTTTTCAAATTTACCCCTACTAAATATACCCACAGGGGGTGTCTATGTAATTATACTATACCTCGGGGGGTATCTATGTAATAATATTATACCACAGGGGGTGTATTTGAAAGATTAAAATAACTTCAGGGAGTTAGTTCAAGCCAACTGTCATATTCTAAAAAATGACTGTTGGATGTTATTGTTTGCCACATATTTTGATTATAAATAGCAGTCCAAACATTTTTATTTTCTTTTGCGTTTCCTCCCACAAATTTGATAATGTCATCATCAAATTCAAGAGGTAGTGTGAGATGCTTAAAATATCGACAATCAAAATATTCATGTGTTGTATGAAGAATGCACCCATAATGGTTACAGATGCACGCCAAGATTTAAATTTGTATCATCCCTACAAGTGAAGATTTTGATTTATAGTCAAAAATATATGGTCAACATAACATCCATTGGTCATTTTTTAAAATATGACCATTGGCTATAAGTACCTCCATGAAATTTATAGTCAAAATATATGGCCAACATTAACATCTATTTGTCATTTTATAAAATATGACAGTTGGCTACAACTAACTCCTTAAAGTTATTGTAATCTTTTAAATACACCCCATGTGGTATAATATTATTACATAGACACCCCCTGTGGTATAATATTATTACATAGACACCCCCTGTGGGTATATTTAGCCAGGGGTAAATTTGGAAAATCAATTTTTTTTGCTGACGTCATCAAATTCTGTCTGTTTTTAACACCGTAAGGGGTTTCTTGTAATTTGCCCAAACTTGAGGGGGTCCGAGTGTAAATTACTTAAGTATATTTGTCTCCAAATTGATCCGCACGTGGTCTTGTTCTAGCCAATTTGAAATTGGGCAACAATGTGGGTATCAGTAAATTTGAAGATTTGGGATTATTTTGCCAACATGAAATGTTATTAGGTAGTGTTATCAGTCAACATAAGTGATGTCATCAATTTTGCAATAAGACTTAACTGCCACATCACCACTTAACGGTGATTTTTAACGGTGGTACCAAATGTGAGGAGAATAGTTAAATTATCGTACCAAATGTGTAGGCATGAACTCTTTTGGTACCACTAGTGAGAATAGATATTGGTACCACGAGTGCAATTCTCTCTATAAATATAATATATATATATATATATATATATATATATATATATATATATATATATATATATATATATATATATATATATATATATATAATCTAATTAGTTTAAGAGATATTAAATAGGTTTAATTATTTATCTATTTTTACTAGTGAGACTGAAATGCTTCAAATCTGTGAATTGTGGAATAAATTTGTCAGCCAGAAAATATGTGGGCAAACTTTGTCAGCAATCTTTAATTATGATACCGTTAACAATCTTCAGATTGGAATTTTCATCAAAAATTTGATGAAAATACCAAAATGTGTCGAGTCCAATTAAATTTTGGTACCAAATATATTGGCTTTATAACTTATGGTACCGTAACTTTAAAGTAATGACACATATGGTACCCAAAATGAAATTTTCTCTTTTAAAGAGCCCATAGCAAGATTGATATTAACATTCATGAGCTACCGCTAGTCTTAATGGATGAACATAACATTTTTCAATTAAATGTAACTAAGGTTATGATTCTTCGAGAAATCAAGGACTCATAAGGTATTCAAATAAAAATATTTATCAACAAGTAATTAGTTTAGTGGAAGGAACTAGTCACTACAAAGTAGCAAATCCATGTTTGCATCACTGATGAAAAAGGCTCTTTAAAAGAGATTAAATCGTTGAAAAAAAACCGAAATATTTTAAAATTGAGAATTCACATGTTAAAGTTGAATTTCTTCGCGTCAGCACTAAAAATAGCTGGCGATGAAGCTTGTGATTGAGGCAAAAGTAGCTATGGGTTCGAAATATCACCTACCACATTCTTATGAAGCCAAAAAAAATTCACAAAATCAAAATCAATAAAACAAACACTCTTACAACCGCATCCTTAGACGCCACCACCACGAGTTCATTTTTCTTCGAAATCTTAACGATGAGATCTTCAACGACCTCCGCATACTTAGATGTCGCCACCGCCACAAGAGCTTGAACTTTGTTAGTTGAAATCTTAATGACAAGATCTTCAACCTCCGTAAACCTTTACGCTTTATCCTCTTCGCCAATTTTCTCCAATGAAACCGACTTAAGCACCTAATTGGCTTAATCCAATTCGTTACCTCCACCATCTTTGTTGTGGTATTTTTCTCAACAGAAAAAGAAGACCGCTCTCGTTCTTCAAAATCCGGACGATATGTAAAATCTTGAACCTTTTCTCGTTTCGCTCGAAGTAAATCATCGAATAACTTCCTAGCATTTTCATCCTTGAGAACATCGTAGGATGTGCGAAGCTTTATAAAACTAGCATGTGCATTCCGGTCGTCGGGTCTCTTATCCGGGTGCAACTCTTTTGCCTTTGATCTATAAGCTTTGTTAATCTCTTGCATCGAAAGCTTTGCACCTTCCTCGCCGGATGGAAGACCCAAAAGAGTGTAGTGGTCGACATCTACATCCATATCACCCACAATTTTATAAACTACAAAACAATTATTATCAAAATTAAATTTGCATGAAAAGGAAAAATAAATGTATATAACTTAATTAGTGATTAGGGGGAGAGAGAATTTTTTAACGGCAAACTCGATATCATTTTTATATGGTGATAAATTGACAAAATAAAAAATAAAGTAACGATAAATTATTTTAAGAGTCCATTGAACAATGGAATTGATAAAATATTAAAACATTTTACAACATAAATTCAGTTTGATAAAGAAATTGCTATAAAATGTACCAAAAATTAATACTAATACTTTTTTATTTCTTGAGTACATCTATGGAAATCAAATATTTTTATCATATATTATATGATGATTATAACAAAGACAAGAAACTTATAATTTATTAAAACAAACTTTATTGCATTGATACTACAAATTTCAACATACAATTGTTTATATGTTATAGTCTACCTTAAAATATTTTAATGAAAGAAAAATAGCTTAAACAGTTGAAAGAAATATAAACGATTTCTTTTTCTTTCTTTTTATAGAACTTGAACCACTTGATAAGGCCATCTCCAACCCGTAGGGCTATTTACAGTCCTGGGGTGTCAATTTCCACCCGGGGAATCTGCACCCCCCTCCCGATCATCTCCAACCGGTAGGGCTATCTCATTCAATTAATTAAAAAAAAAGCATTCCCCACTCTCACCTATATTATCTATAATAATAATAATAATAGTAGTAGTAGTAGTACCAATAATAATAATAATAATAATAATAATAATAATAATAATAATAATAATAATAATAATAATAATAATAATAATAAAATAATAATAATTTTAAAAATAAGTAATACTAATTTAAATATGAAAATGCATAATAATTAATTTTAGAGACAATGATAATAAAATAATAATATTATATTCTGGACAAGAAAAACAACAAGGATTACACGAAAATAACAACGAAATTGCAACGATGAAAACAACATTGAAAATGCAACAATACAACATAAGTAAACAACAAGAAAATGCAACGACGGAAACAACAATCATTAGACAAATTTTAATGCTATATTAGAGTTTAAATAAAATTAAAATATTTCAAATAAAATTTTAAATGTGGCTAAATAAATTATTGTTTCATAGACAAATATATATAATTTTAAAATTAATAATGGATAAGAATATTTTTTATACTATATTTTTTTTTAATTTTACTTTCATGTTGCAATTTTTATATCTAATAATGTTACATCTTTAATTTAAATTAAATTGTTATTAAACCTACAACAATTTTTATAATTAAATGTAACTTTTATTTTTAGTTAATTAAAATAAATAAGGCATTGTTAAAATTTGTAGTTAATTTTTAAAATATTTTTAACTATTTTTATTATTAATTTATTTATTATTATTAATTTAAAATTTTAATTAAAAATAAATAAAAGAGATCCATCAGGTGGCGCCAAGTGGCGCCACCTGATGGCCTGTTGCTGGGACGCGCTAACAGCGCGTCCCAGCAGCAGGTGTGTGGGCTGGGCGATTAATCGCTCAGCCCATGCACCTGGGCGGTCCAAATGGACCGCCCTTTCTCCTCTCCAACCCGGAATGGGCGGGCTGGCCCAAATCGATCCACCCCCAGCCCGGGTTGGAGATGGCCTATCGTCTATATAGTTAATCCAGGGGGTGGTCGCCCCTTGCCCTGAAACGGTCGGCAAAATAAAATATGTTTGAGAAATACATGAATGGTCGACTAAAGCAACTTTTAATACATACCAAAAATATAATGAACTAAATTTCTTGGTTCCATTACCAGTTCCAAATGTTTGATAATTCATCTAACACTCTTAATTAATTACCACCTAGTACATGTAAACAAAAGAAATAGTTAATTAGATATTTTCTCTTGCGCAAAATAAAAATATGTCATACTTATCAATGTTTGTAATTTAGGTAAAATTTCACAAAACTAGTTTTTTCTAACTCAAAACAAGTGAATTTACACAATCCAGCAATCGAAATAGGAGCTAATTGCAATTTATACCCGTGAAGTACATAATGCTCAATTTATCCCAAGTGATTTGAAAAAGAGAGCATTTTATCTTTCTGTAAAAAATTTAAAAGAGCAATTTACCTCCGTCAGTCAGAGAGTGTAACTCACTCCCTGAAAGTGATAGGGGCATAAAGATTATTTTTGTAACATAGGGGGTTAAAGTGCAATATTTATCATAACGCAGGGATATATTAACACATTGATCATAAAATAAGGGATAAAATGCCACATTTATCATAAAACAAATGGTAATGTTAAAAGGGGTGGTTTTATTAATTTTTTATTTTCGAAGATTAAAAATATCAAGGGGACGGTGTAAAGCTTTTATAAGATTATAGATAGGTCAAATGCTCATTTTCGAATCAGGAAGATAAATTACACATTATGCAAATAATAAAGGGGTAATTTGCCATTAAATCATCGAAATAGCGGTCCTTTTCTCTTTTGCAAATAAAAAATGAACCACTTCATATTTGAATCTACAAATACTTTTTCTTTTAAAAAAAACTGTAAATACAAAATTATATATTTACCTGCTAATGCTAAAGAGGAAAAAACAGCGGCGCCGGAGGAGGACGTACGGACGGTTGTGGGGGCAGATTACTGGCAGAGGGAATTGGGAAGAATTTTTAAGCAAGGAAGAATGAATTTTATTTTATTTTAATGATAAATTGGAAAGGAAAGTTTAGAATGCACTTACCAAAGTATTAAAATTTTAATTAAATTATTACCCGATTTGTGTGATTTTAAGAATCTAGTATCAAATCAGATTTCTCAAACATGCCAATACATTCGGTACTGTACAATATAATTTTAATTTTTTTTACTAATATAAAATTTTATCTAATATATAGACGATTAATTGAATAACTGAAAGATAAGTAAATAGTGTTTTTTAATTGAATAAGTAATAATTTATTTTTTCCTAGACATTTTAAAGTATGTGAAAAAAAAAAGGAGACTATCGTGCAGAATAATTAATTTTCATCTTGTAGCTCTTTGACCATTGAACAAACAAACATATCGAATTAACAAAAGGAAGAACATTGGAATAAATTTTAATGAATATAATTTATTAATTGTTTGATATACTTTTTATTAGCCAAGCATCTATGGAAACTTTTGGAGAGGCCGGACAGTTTACTAAACCGTATTTTCCAAGTTAGATATCATCGCTCGTATAAAATAATAATTATTTGGTGCATTTATTGTATAGATAATATGTTGGCTTCAGAGTTTCATTTTTTCGATGTATTGGTATTTAAACATTAGTTTGATCAAATTTCAATCGTTTGTTGCATCACGTCATTCATACAATGATTGTACAAAATAATCTATCATCGTACATTGTCTCGTCCCCGCTGCATCGAAGAATGCCTATGCACTATGTTCCGAATGATGTAATTGATACCTCCTTGCTACCTGCAAAGAAAGACCAGATGAAATTGTTAGAAGTTATATCGATGTTAGTAGAGAGTAACTGATATTTTTTTAGGTTAAGAGGGGAATTTTTGTATTATTTGATGAGTATAATTGTCACTTCAGTTTGAGAAGGTTTTTTGGCTAATAAAAAATAACACAAAGAAATTTTTGTTAGTTAAAATAACACATATTTTTTATTGTTAGTCAAACAAAGCACAATAGGTGTTTTTAACTTAACTCGGAATATGTAAGTAGTCATAATCTAGAGAACAAATAAGTAGTATATATAATTTTGTTTTTCAAGGGTTTAATCCATTTTGAGGCGCATCGAACACATTAAGTGGAAACATCTCTCAACAGGGATTCAAATTGAGTTCGTTACTTTGTAGTGACTAGTTCTCCTAATCTTGAGTTTTCTGTGAACAAAATTTCCAAGGATCTATAAAGGTCCAAATCAATATGAAATATTACGATACAAAAACTAATGATACCAAAATTTTGATAATAGCTATTTAATCATATTTTTTTCAAAATAATCAATTTATAAATATAAATAATAATCACTTTAATCTCGCCCCCCTCGATCTAAATTTCTGGCTCCTCCCCTGACAGTGGTCGCAATAAGGGGTAATCTTCCAGAAATTCTTCTACGGACAACGTGTCATCTTCTTCTTGAGGAGTCCACAAAACCTCAACTCCCTACACAATATTAAGACATTTTAAAACAAGACAATGGAAAATAATGCACAAAATCTCAAAATTAATTTAATTAGTTAATTAAAATCTTACCAAAATCCTAGATGAAGGGATGGATGCAAGCTTTTCCAAAGCTTCCTTTAAGTCTTCAATGTTCTTAATAGAAGGCAGCTTGTGAACTCCCTTAGCAGCCACCAAGATTGTGACCTGAATTTTTTTTTTTTTTTTTTTTTGAATAATATTAATTAAATGTTTACATAAATAAAATCAATTTTGGAGTCTTTAATTACATACCACAATGTACTCATTGGTAATTCCAATTGTAGTACTTGTTAGTTTTGTTGAGCTTTGCTTCTCCTTTATGTTGTTGATGTTCACAAGCGTTTCTTTATCAAACTTGCTACGTTCTTCTAAAGAAAGTTCATCAAATCTTCTGTCCCCGTTCCTGTACTTTACCTCAACCTGTACATAGTGTTTTATTTTATGTCGTCAATATTAAGAAATTTTAATGAAATTCATAAAATAAATTTGGGGATATTGTGTCCTTATTGTAAAATGTTAGAATTCATGATACTGTTAATTAAAGAGCTAATGCCAATTTACCGCTCCTCTTAAATGCATAATGTTCAATTTATCTCCCTATGATCATTTGAAAAATAGCACTTTACTCCTGTAAAATGCATAATGTCCTAACTCACTCGTCGAAATTGAGAGTGGGCAGAAAAAATATTTTTATAACATAGGGGGGTAAAGTACAATATTTATCATTTTAAAAGGAGTAAAATTTCACATTTATCATAACACAAGAGAGTAAAGTGTCACATATAAGAAGGGTAGTTTTATCAATTCGTATATAAACTAATATTTTTTAAATTACTGGGAAATAAATTAAACATTTTACAAATATAGAGGATAAATTACCATTAACTCGTTAATTAAAATATTCATACGCAATCCAATCAACAACACATATATAAAAGAAAGGGGAAATAGTTTTTCTTTTTTTAAAAAAAAAAAAACTTACAGATGAATCGACGTAGATTCTAAAATCAGGATGTTGAAGCAATGCATTAATTGTCTCTGTAACAAAATTAAATTAAACTGTTAAATGGGGGAGGATAGATCCCCTGTTACATTTTCGTGTCACGTTATAAATTCAGCATTCAAGTTCATGTGTGAATTCACACAAAATTTAAAAAATTACATTATCAATATATCCATATTTGTAACATAAACATATTGCACCAAAATATGACAAAGAATCCCCGTTTAGTAATAGTGATTACAAGAAGATAACAAACAATAAGATATTTCAGAAATTTATTGGACTAATATTTATTATAAGATTTTCAACAACAGATTGTGGAAGTTGACTTATGGTGACTTGATAATATATTTAACTGACTACTTCAAATCTATATATCCAAATTACAATAATAATTGATAATATATTATCTAAACATTGGACAGTTGCATCCTTATTAAAAAAGGCTATTTTCTAATATATATATATATATATATATATATATATATATATATATATATATATATATGTAATTACACATGAATTAATAATTTAAGACAAGCATGTTACCAGTTAATACATAGTGTAGACCCTCTGGAGTGGATGTATCTGAAGTTTCAGCAATCCTGTTGAGACATTTTTGAAGTGATCTTCTTCTCAAGCCCAACAGCCCAACCTTAAACAACAAAAAATTGTTTTATTTTTTAAAAAACAATATAAATGGAATTCATACTAAAAGACAAAATCTTGTATAAAAGCTTATGACGGCTGACTAGTTGTAAGACAATAATAATATTTTTTTTAGTTTATTTTCATTTTGGGATATTCTTAAATAATATTTTATAAGTTTATTTTCATTTTGGGATGTTCTAAAATATACTGCTATCTATAAATGGATTTTTTTTAAATCAAAAGTACCATCTCACATAAAGTTTATAATGATTTGACACCACTACATGACATGAAAATTGATTCGTACATGGAAATTTCGGGTCAATTTTAAAATTAGGGCTCAATTGGCATCATAATTACCACCAATGTTGAAGTTGCTCAGCCAGAAAAAGTACATGGTAAAATCGTCAGTGAACAATAATTGTGGCACAAAAACGCAATAATCTCCTACTAATTCTAACCACTATATACTAACTAGGGCAAAAAATTGAAATGGTACCTAAAAGTTTCAATATTCTATTTTAAAATCTAATATAAGTCAAAAGGGATAGGATGATGAGTACCAAAGAAGATTAATTTCCGAAAAATTGAAACTAATTCATATTGTTATCAAATGAATTAATTAATTTAAACTATATATATATATATATATATATACCTGCAGCTTGAGCACACTATTCCGATCCGATAAAATAGCATTGATAACAAAAATGCTGCATGCAACAAACAAAATGCTCCATGCATACAAACGAAAGCTATCATCGGCCGCCTTGTCGAAATCAGTTTCCTCTTTAGAATTAGAAGGTTTACGACTATAACTCCTCGAATTATGCCAAGATGATGATGATGATGATCCTGATGATCTTGATGATGATCCTGATGATCCAGATGATCGTGAAGAGAATGAACTTCCACCCATTCTCCCACCCGAAGCTGCCCAAACAGAGTTTGGATCATACATCAATAATAACCCGACAAAAAGTACAGCGGTAGCGGGTTTTCGCAAGGCCTCAAAGGCTTTTACCATGCTTTTAGCCAAAATCTGAAATGGTTTTTCTCGAAAGTTCAAATCTTGACAAGGTAATGAACCGTTTTTGCTGTCGTTGTAGAAGCATTTGATGGTGAGGTTTTTTGGGATGAAATTTGAACGAATTTTTAATGGAGTGCTAAAGGTTTTTTTTTCAATGAAGTGGTTTTGAATTATAGGGGGGTAGTGGTAGTTGTAGTGATTCCTTTTTATCAGATTTGGTTTTTGTAAGAGAAAAATTTTGGTGGTGGCCATGGCCTCTAGCTAGGTTTTAGTCGGATTAAATCTTTGGATTATTAGTGATGATTTAAAGACTATATATGGAAAAAAAGAGGACAATGGAAAGTTGGGAACCTTAAGGAAATTGAAATCTTCGGTTATGGCGCTAAATTAAGAGGTGAATATATGAGACAATCAAGAAGTTACGGTTCAACTCTATTCATATGATTTTTTTTAAATTTAACACTAGCATTATTGGTGATTAATATTCTTTGTAATTTGAATGTAATTCATTAAAATAATTATGATTCATTGATAGTTTATCTAGGAAAAAAAAATATCCATTCCACCCCCGAAAGCAAATATTAATTCCCTTAATTACGCCATATACAAGAGATTTCTTTAAATTCTCAAAAGTGTAACCTCTGTTAAATGAGTAATTGGGACTGGGCCGCTGGGGTATAAATTGTATAAATTATAATTAATTGTGGGCTGTGTAAGTTAATATTGTAAATTAAAATATGCCATATTGCCATGGGCTGGCTATGGGCCTAGGGTTTTAAATATGTCATGCTTGTCCAGTGTGGTTAACCGAACAATACGAGACTGAATCTAGGGTAGGGCTGTCAATGGGCGGGACTCGGACCGGATCAGGGCAGATACGGATACGAATCCAATTTCTATTTCTTTCATCCAGATTCGGATTCGGATCAGTTCGAATTTTAAAAATTAGCACCTGGATATATCAGAATACGATGGATATCCCGGATTCGGAATCCGGATTCGTTTAGCACATTTAACATTATACATATTTTTTTTATTTTTCTCCAAATCACTTGTAGATTCCACCATCATGAATTAAAATATACTAATATTTTACTTATTTAATTAAAACGATTGTGTCTGAAAATTGTAGAAGTTATGCAAGAATTTGAAATTGGTTGTATGATTGTATGATATATAAGCTCAATCATTACTACCAAACATTCTGTTAGTATTTAATGCATGTCCAGACTATCGTCCAAATGGAAAATGGAATATAATTTTATCCTTTCCTTTTTTGTCATTCAATTTTATGGGCTTTTTTTTAAGTGCTCCAATCAGCTTTTATTAATGGTTGGAATCTTGTTAGACTTCATATAAAGAATGGGAAAGAAACTGTGAAGTGTTGCAATCACCTTTTGTTAGTGGATATTAATAGATTTTCGGTTTGTCCCAAATTATATACGTTTTCTAGACATAGTCTAAAGGATGAGTAGCAAATTTAGTCCGAAATTTAGAAAATTTAGTAAATTTAGTCTCGTCATAAAATTTGGGATGGAAATCGCCATTAGTTGTCAACTCGACAATCACGTGTTATATAACTTCCTTCGTGGACTACTACGTGTTATGTTAGAAAAATTGGCAAAAAAAAAATATTATTTCAGTTTCAATCCCATAAAATCTATTTCTTTCATTTTTCATTCCCTATAATACTCAATCAAGAACTTTAGTTTGTTGTGATTACTCTTTTCTAATTTTCTCGTGTTAGCACATATTTTACGAGAAATTTGCAGATTTTGTTTCTTTGTGCAAGATAATATTTTGGGAGAAGTAAATAGGCAGTAATTGTTCATATTTCCTCCATTTTTTTGTTCTATGTTCCCTCGCATTTTCCTACCTTATAGTAGAACTTTTTTTTTTTTTTTTCTAAAATAAAGATAAAAAAATACTCCAGCTCTCCACATTTTAAAAATATTTTTGCTACCTCGCATGAATTGTAAAAGCTATTTAATGATAAGATCAAGTGGAGTATTTCTTTTACAATAAATCTTAAATAAAAAATTTCCTCATTTCAGTAATAATAATCATGTTTTTTATAAATAAATTGTTTGTACCAAAATTATGTTCTTAATTTCTAACATTGCTACAAATTTTCCAACATAAAATTCTTAAAATTTATGTAAAAGATTATCTTGCATGATGAGATTTTATTTTATTTTTTGCAAAATTTCTTGTAAATTCTGTGAAAATAAGAAAAGATAAATTAAATCTCAACAGACTAATTTTCTAGATATGTTATAGTATAAAATTAAAAAAAATGAAAGAATTTTTCTTTATGGGATTGATATTGCATGCAATGGTATTTTTCTTGCCAATTTCTCGACATGACACGTATAAGTCTGCGTGGGAAGTTATTTGACATGTAGTTGCCGAGTTGGGAATTAAGCGACGATCTCTATCCAAAATCTTATGATGGGACGAAATTCGCAAAACTTTTAAAATTGTGGAACTAAAATTGCTATACATCTAAAGCACAGGAAGATATGTAAAAAACAGATATAATTGAAATGTGCAATTTTGCCTAAATTTTCATTTTAAACAAAAAAATTGAAAATTTGACTTCGTCCCAGATCGTTAGCATTTTCTTTTGTCATGCTATGTTTGTTGGTGGTGCACGCATCGGTTTCAGTTGCACCTATTATTCATTAGATAAGTAATTCAATTTGTGACTGAATATATAATAGTATAGTTTTACAGAAATAATTTATAGAAATGGAACTTTTTAAAAGTTTTTTTATAAGGTATTTCTTTCAAACTATATTATTTTTAGGATAAAGAGTGTCAAAGTTTGAAAGTCAAATCGTTACATTATGTAAATTTGATTTTGACTATTAAACTTGTATACATAATCATATTTTAAAAATGTATTAATCTCTTAGTTTGTTGTATTTTTAACTTACACTTTATATTTTAATTAAATAAATATAATCATATTATATTTATATCAGCTTACTAATTAGCATAATATTAATTACCGTTATCATAGAAGCTATATAAATATTATATGGTTTAATTTAAATGTATTCTAAGTTTTTGTATATTTTTAATCAATTGTAGGATAATGTTTAAATTTTATGCATTTGTAAATATTTTAGAATTAAATATATTTATTATATCATTATGACGTCATCCGATCCGACCAATAGTCTGATCAATTCGATTAGTAAAATCAGTGATCAGTCGGCTCACCATTGCCCGGTCCGATTCTGAAAACATTGGTACGCCCACAAGTTTAATTTACCAACTTCACCAAGATAAAGTTTTATATGTTATCGGTTAATTGTTACTCCTCCCTGGGAAATTCTATTCTTTGCCCCAAGTTTTATAATCTTTTAATCGACTTATTAAATTGATTTTTTATATATATGTTTATGGCGTTTTAGTTGGAGTTTGAAGGCTTCTTGTCATCGCGGTTAGCTGCGATGACACGGCTGGGCACTTTTCATACAATTGTAGCGTTACATTTTATTGTGTTTTAAAAAAATTAAATATAATACATATGGTGTTATATATTATTATTAAATTATCGTTGAAAAATATTAATTAAACTCTTTATTATATTTTTTTTAAATCTAGCCAATTTGATCGATCAACTGTGAAAATAAATATATAATTATCAGAAGGAAAAAGTATTATAATAATAATAAAAATTGATTCTTTTATATAGCTAGCTAGGCTGGTCAAACACCAAATTTTAAATAATTAGAAAATTGAGACTAGAAATTTCGAAGTTTGAAACTTAGTCAAATTCCCCTCCTTAATTCTCACTAGTATTTGAGGGATACATCATTATAATTAATGTGCTGCAAAAGATTAATAAAACAAACTCGACATTTCAGTAGCATGAAATTAGTGGGAATAAATTCAGTGATTGAACAAATTAAAATTAATTGATCCTCATTATATATATGTATGCATGAAGCTAATTAGCTAAAGATGATCAATTCGTGACTAATTTGTCTACATGACACCTGGTTAATATATAGAAGTTAATGTTAGTTAAAAAATAAAGGGTAAATTACGAATACCCCTCATGTAAGGCTTAATTACAAAATTCTCTCTCACGTATTGGATATAACAAAAATCTCCCTCAAGTTTGTTACCTTCTTACAATTAACCCCTTATCCATCTGAGGGGGATTTTTGCAATACACGAGGGTGATTTTTGTAATTAGGCCTTACATGAGGGGTATTTGTAATCTACCCAAAAATAAATATATTGATCAATCAATTAGAACGTATAAAAATTAAAAAAGAAGTGACAAGATTTCCCTTTAGACAAATATAGTTAAATTTGGATAATTGGACCTAAGGAAATGTACTTGAAATCATGTAAAGCAGAGGTGATGCTGAAGACACCGAAAAAGACTGTTTTCATTGAGAAAAAGGAATGGAGAGGATGAGTTTTGCAAACAGTGAAAATTAACACACTGATTGTTCAATTTGGGACCACTCAACATCATTAATTATCTTGATAATATTGCAAAAATCTTACCCTTTTAAAGATTTTAACACACTGAAAGTTCCGGAAAATCAGATTCCTATATTCTTACCTGATCATCACGCCTATTTTTTTTTGTTTCTCAATGGTTAAATCATTTTCGAGACGTGTCAAACACATTAGTGAAAACTTTTCCCAACAAAATTCGAGCATGGATTCACTACTTTGTAATGAATATCTCTTCAAATAAATTAATCACAGTACAAATGTATTATATATGCCATGTTGGAATATAATTTCTCTAGAACATCACTAGCAAATCTTACTCAAGATGAGGTTTGAGTACAAAAATGCAGCAATTGTGACAAAATTCCCTACTCCATCAAGTTGATTAGTTAACGAGAGAATTGCATTTTTTTAACCAAGTTTTTTGTCAATTTTTTTATTTTTGGTACCAAGCAAATGCAGGTCAACATATTGGGTACCATAATTTAAACAAATCATTTAATATTTGGTACCGTCGTTAACAAAATTTAATAATCACCGACAAATTGGTGATGTGGTTTTTAAGTCAGTTCCAATTATTGTAAAATTAGTGCCATTATTAGCTGAAAATTCTACCAAAATGTTATTTTGTCAGCCTAAAATATGATAGGGTAGAATTGTCAGCTAGTATAAATTAGGATAATGATTTTGCAATAATCAAAACTGACTTAACTATCATGTCACCAATTTTACGGTGATTTTCTAATTTAGTTAACGACGATACTAAATACGGAATGATATATTAAATTATGGTACCAAATATGTTGACATGCATTTGTTTGATACCAAAAGTAGAAATTGATAAAAAGCTAAGTACCAAAATACAATTCTCTCGTCAGTTAACTAACAAGGGGAAATGTGTAATTCTTAAAATTCAAATTATGAAGTAATTACCAAGCAAGTTCCATCTTTAGGTTAAGCTGTGTTTTTTTTTCTTTTTTTTTTTTTTTTTTAATTTCAATGTAGGTAAAATGCTAAGAGAAACATAGAAAGCATTAGACTCCATTTCTTATTCATTTTTATTTTCTTGTCATTCTAAATTTTTAATAACTAAAATTTAAAAATCAAAACATAGTCTTGATGTTCACATTGAGAGATCAAATTGGGGTTTTAATTTTTATAGCATTGTCCTTCAAATGACTTATATCATGTAAGGGCATCTCGAAGACTTTGCCCTCTTGACCTCCCTTTTGTCCACTTGCCCTTGATCCTCGTTTCAACTCATCTAAAAATTTATGTCCGAGCGATGAGCAATCAACATCCATTTAAATAATAAAAATAACAATAATAATTATAATTATAATTATTATCAGGTACACACTGATACTATTAAAGACATTCACATTTTTTTTTATCAAAATCTAATATATCTTATTTTTCATATTTAAGATTTTAAAAAATTTAACAATGTTTAAACAACAAACTAAATTCTAATATAAACTAACAATGTTCATATTAGATATTTCATGATTTTGAAGTTTATTAAATTTTAAATTTCCCCATAAATAATCACTTTATTAAATTTTCTCATAAACTAACCTTAAATTTAAAATACAAAGTACAATGTTATTAAATCTTTCAAAAAAAAAATTAAAATATAGTTGAGCAATTTTTCAGTTAATACACAATTCTTACAAAATATTCACAAAATTTTAGACATTTTTTACACAAATAACCGGACGGGCGCATGCATTGCACGCGCTTGTCCAGGCGCTTCATGTCCGCGGACTGTCATCCCTTGACCGCTCTTTTGCCCTCTCCCCCGCCCCATCCTCCTTACGCCAGCCTCCCCCGCGCCATTTTTCTTGTCTCCAACCGCTGGCCTGCGGGCTCTCCCTTTGCCCTCTTACCAGCCTCGGTTGGAGATGGCCTCATGATTGGAGCTTTAAATATATATATATATATATATATATATATAATAAACCTGTTAATTATATCTTTGATTAATTTGTTAAATCCATTTCATTTAGCAGACGAAAAAAAAAACACCAGTAAATATAAGCAAGTGAAGGCAACAAAATTTCACTTATTAAAAACTCAATTTTGCAAGAAAAATGAGTAATATATATTCTCTTCATGAGCCAGAAATGACTAGCATACTAAGAGCAAGATGCTAATTAAACTTATTCATAAATTTAAGCAAAAATTATTGGAAATTTTTGTGGACTAATTAATTAACATCATTAACAAACTTCCTTAGTCTCTCGGATATTCTCGCAGCTTCATATTCTGGTTCACACTCTCCATTAATCTGAAAAGGAATTAAAAAAAAAAAAAAACATAACTCAAATTTGTCACATTTGCATTGTAAATTTGTAATTTAGATCACTAACAAAATTTAAAAAAAAAAATCAAACAATGGGAAAAATAATTTCTTTTAATTACCTTCAAATGTATAGTGTGGAAAATGGTATCATCCGTTGCGGAAAAACTTGCATTAACAACTTCTGCACCTTCCTCATGTACTATACGAATAGTTTCCCCAAACATGAATTTACAATTTAGTCCAGTTATCAAAACAACCTCTAGTGCCATTCCCATTACATGAATGTCTATACTAGGTAATTTCCCTTCTCCAACGACGTTGCAGCCACCGCTCGATCCCTCTTGCAACCAACTTTTCTTCTCCTTCATTTTCTCCAACTTCATTTGCAACTTCTTTATGTAATTCGTTGCTCCGTCTAATTGGTCCGGTACCGATGCACCTTCCTACAAATCAACCAAAATAACACACTTATAAATGTACAAGAGTATTTAATAAGCTCAAAATTATCTTTATACTGAGCTTCATGTCTTGTTTATAAAATTCAAGAATCAAACATAGCCTTATTTTATGTGAAATACTAATAAAAAAAATAAAAAATAAGCACGATTATGTAGCTTAATTTAATTTAATTTGCGTGTTAGTTACCTTTTGGACTTCATTTGGGACTAGAGAAGAGAGTTTGGTGAAGAGGATTTTCATTTGATTTCTTCGATTTTTCTCTATAGTTTTTCTGTCTGCTTTAGAGGAACTAGGGTTTCCATCCATATCTATATATGATGTTTCTTTACCGCAGAGATTTATTTATAGTATCATCTTGTTTGTACCCAAAATTACATCTATTTAATAATAGTAAATTATGGAAAGTGTCCTAATCATATATTCTTGTACTAATGTACTATTATTAATATTTTATTTAGTTGTTTGATGAAAGTAGTAGTACTCTTGAAGCTCTCGTAAATGAGAAAGGTAAAGGTGAGTGTGGAGAAAAAGGCAAAAAGGCAGGTAACAGCATAATTATATTATTTTTATATTATTATATCAAGAAGAAGAAAGTTGGAGAAATATAGCTGGCATTAATTGTGGGACCCATATATGAACCAAATTTGACCATTTTCTTTGTTGAGGAATCGAAGTGGACACTAACATCAGCGACCACTGTTTCGATTTCGGCTCCCAATCATTTTTTTCCAAAATAAATAATATATCCAAATAACGACGTCCTTGGGGTTATTTTGGAGATTGTTTGCTGGAATTTGGGTTTTCTCTGTCAATGTGGCCTGTAAAGCAATGTTATTAAAACCGGACCGGACCGGCCGGTCCGACCGGTTCGACCGCGAACCGGAGGTCGGTCCGGTCCGGTTTACCCCTTAAAACCAGTATCTCCAAAAACCACTTTGGACCGGGTTGAACCGGTCCAAAACCGGTGAACCGGCGAACCGGTATGGACCGGTTCAACCCGGTTCTGATTTTCCTTTTTTTTTTTATTTTTTTTTTGATTTTTTTAATATTAAAAATAAACTAAAAATTCTTGTACAAGGTGGGATTTGAACACCTAACCTCTAGGATGAATAATGACTTCCTTACCATTTGAGCCACACCATTTTTTTTGAAATTTTAGTACAAATTAAAATTTATAAATTATAAAAACTTGTAGCCAAATTTATTTATAAATTAGATAATTAACTTAAATAAATATTTCACACATTATGAATGAAAATTAATACTCAAATAATAGTTTTTTATTAAAATTTATTCTATAAAATATTCTTTTCAATATTATTTTTAGGATAAAGAGTCAAATCGATATAATATGCATGTTTGACTTTGAATATTAGACTTTTATACATAACCATATTTTTAAATTTATGAATATCTTAGTTTGTTGTATTTTTAACTTACACTTTTAAATTTTTAAAAAGAAATATAATCATATTATATTTATATGAGCATACAAATTAGTACTATATTACCGTTATGATATAAGTTAGATAAATATTATATGCTTTAATTTTATAATATTATAATTTTTTTTATATTTTTAATCAATTGTATGATAATGTTTAAATTTTATGCATATTACATATACTTTAAAATTAAATATATTTATTATATTATTATTACGTCAACCGGTTCGACCAGTGGTCCGACCGGTTCGACCAGTGGTCCGACCGGTTCGACCAGTAAAACCACTAACCAGTCGGCTCACCGGTTCACTGTCCGATCCGGTTTTGAAAACATTGCTGTAAAGGCCATCTCCAACCGAGTCGGCAATCGGATATGGGAGTTTGCTGACTTGATTCGATTGGAGATGGATGACGGTAATTGGCAGACAGGGGGTTCGGGGCAGGCAACCCGGCAAGCAGGCAGACAACCATTGCATGTCTGCTTGCCGGTAGGCAAACGCGGCTGCTGGGCACTGGACGGGGCTTGGGTGCTATTATTTTGATTTTTTTTCAAACTCATGAATTAAATAAATGAGATTTGTTGAACAATATCATATACAATTGGACAAATAAAAATCTAAATAAATGATATTTATTTAACACAAATACTTATTTTAAAAATACGCAATTCAACTTAAATAATAAACACAAATACTTAATTTAAATACACAATAGAACCTATATAAAAAAACTCAAATACTTAATCTTTATTGTTTTGCTTTAATTATGTGTGATTGTTGGTGTTTAATCTTTCTTGTTTTTCCTTTTTGTTCAAGTGCATTAATAATAAGCGTTATTGTTTTTCGTTAATTATTACTTATGTTTAGTTGTTGTTGATTTACTTATTATTAAGAATGCCTAAATTTTCATGATTGTGTAACTATTAAAAAAATTATTATGATTTTTATTAATTTTAGTATCATTACTATTATTATTATTAAAATAAGTTTGAGTGGGGAGAGTGTGGAAAGTGAGATTGGGGAAAGTTGCGAAATTGAATTAATGGATGTTGATTGTTCTTCGGTTGAAGATGAGTTTTTTAGGTGGGTCGAAAATGCATGAGGGTAAAACAAGAGGGCAAAACAATTGGGCAATTGGACGAGGAATTGAACAATTGGGCAATTATGCAAGACCTTAGGTTGGAGATGACCTAACATAGTGATAATTATTGATAAAGTTGTGAATCAGGATCAAAAGATTATTAGTTCAATTTTCAAATATGTGGGTATAGTTTATTACTTGTCTTTGATATTTATTTATTATTTGTAATTTTTTTACTCAAACAATAATTGAAATGATTTATGATGTAATGATGGATATTATTAGTTCAATTTTCAAATATGTGGGTATAGTTTATTACTTGTCTTTGATATTTATTTATTATTTGTAATTTTTTTACTCAAACAATAATTGAAATGATTTATGATGTAATGATGGATGATTGATGTATTCTAAAAAGAAAAATAGGCTTTCTCACAAAAGGTCAAACTTCATTTTGAAACAGATTTTAGCTTATCTCAACTCAAACTCTAGTTTCAGGCCAAGTCTAGACTCGTCCAAATCCACTTGAGGTTTATATGATTATTGAGTTTGATAGTTGTCACCTATTTTTTATACATATTAGTTTGATATTTGCCGTTTA
Source organism: Penstemon barbatus (assembly GCA_003313485.2). Classification (NCBI taxonomy): domain Eukaryota; kingdom Viridiplantae; phylum Streptophyta; class Magnoliopsida; order Lamiales; family Plantaginaceae; genus Penstemon; species Penstemon barbatus. The sequence goes on from CM064883.1 coordinate 82,837,650, forward strand.
TTTTCCTAAACCCAACAACAAAATATCGAAAAGGGTTTTTTGCTCTTTGAATCTCCAAAAGATGGAAATAGGTACTTTGTATCCCCAAAATATTGAATTTACATTTCGTACCACCAAAACAAGAACAATTAAGCACTAACTACCCCCACCCATTTTCCGGAAGAGTTGACCACCGGAGTCAAAAAACTTGAGGACAAAGTAAGTAATTCAATTTTTTATCTTTAGCACTTTGCACCCCTGAAACACGAGAAATTTTTGCACCCCCGAAATATAATTGACTTAATCATATATATATATATATATATATATATATTGATGAAAAGAAAAATGGAGAAGCAAATGAGTATTCTAGTATTCATAATCGTATTCTGCAAATTTTAAAGAAGAAAGAAAATGAATTGCCTATTTTACCCCCAAGTTTTTTGATCCCAGTGGTCAACTCTGCCGGAAAAAATGAGGGGGTGCAAGTTGATGAGTTGTCCTTAATTCGAGCACTAATTCTGTTTCAGGGTGCAAAGTGTCCATTTTTCGTGTTTCGAGGTTGCATTTTGCTGAGTTATTCTAAATTAGAGGGTGTTAAGTGATAATTCTATTTCGAGGATGCAAAGTGTCAATGTTTCATTTTTTAGGGGTGCTAAGTGCCAAAGATCCAAAAATATACTTATTTTCCTCCTATATTTTTTTACTCTGGTGGTCAATTGTGCCCAAAAATGTGATGGGGTGCTATGTGCTTAATTATTCATGTTTTGAGGGTGCAAAGTATTAATTCTGTACTTTAGGGGTACAAAGTGAAAAAAAAAACCCACCAACATCCTGAAACCAATTGGTTGAGACCAAATCAGGACGAAACATAATCAAAGCTTTCCCACAATATCCCTTAGTGTTAGGGCATTTGTTTCGCTTTTCAGAGAGTATTTCAACGTTCTTTGAAAAATTAAATAAAGAAGTTTTTTTTTTTTCAGAAACAAATTTATCCTTTAAGTTTATCTTTCAATTTTAAAAATTAATCTCATCTTTAAAAAAAAAAAAAAACTATCATATTTTTGAAAAAACCTAAACAAACTTCATTTTGACTTGAAATAAAAATAACTTATCCAATTCTTTTTTTTTTTTTTTTTGGTACAAATTTATCTAATTCTACTTATGCCACAAAACAAATTTATTGGTAAAAAATAAAATATCTCTTACTAATTTTTTTTTCTCCATACCCTCGAGAAGGAACTGCAATTTTGAAAGAAATAAACGTACTATTCTTTTTATTTCTAAAAATTCAAATGAACAATTTTTTTCAATAACCGAAAATTATTAGTATCTAAAAAATTCTCCAAATATCTTAAATTACTCTATGATAACGAAACACACATTGCATTAACTTTTTCTCTTTTTTTAATCATTTTTAACTTACAACTTAATTGAATTTTTCGATTCAAATGTGAAATGACTGTGTCGATTCTAAATTGAGCTCAAACTATATATATATAATGTGGTTTCTAGGATAATTGAACAATAGATTGTATTTTTAGTCTAATAAAAATGATTTTTCGATATTTTAATTTTACACTTTATAAAATTGTAGTTTTAATCCAACTTCTTTTTAAAATGCACTTTTAGTCCCATCGCCACCTTTATGTAACTTTTAAATTTTTGGTTTTATAGAGTAGTCTGATCAGTTTGCATATTTAGGTCCCATTTGATTGTTTTGGTTTTGTACTTTTGGTCACAAGCTGAACATAATGGAGGTAATACGATTAAAAGTATACAAAACATGTAATTGGACTAATGAAAGGGACTAGTCAGTATGAGGTAACGAAGCCCCAAGATAAAACCCTTAACCCACCCACCCCCCAAGATGGCGGCGGCCTGGGTTCGCCGATCCCAGGCCAACGAGTTAGGGGTTTGTATTTATTTTTTAAATATACTTTTAATTATAATAATGATATATAAATTTTATTAAATAAGATTATTAATATTTATGTAATTTTAAAAATATTTCTATTTCAGATTCAATATCAAATAATTATATATATTATATGTAAAATTTAATTAGTTTAACATATCTAATAAGTCTAATTGGTATTTATTTTTTCGGATTTTATATAAAATATTATTTAATTTGTATATATTATATGTAAAATCTAATTAGTTTAAAAGATTATTTTTCAGAATTTTAAAAATCTAATAAGTTTATTTGATATTTAATTTTTTGGATTTTATATAAATTATTATTTAATTTATATATATTATATATAAAATCTAATTAGTTTAAGAGATTTAATATAATATATTAATTTTTTTTAAATACGAAATAATAATTTAACTATTTTTGCAGTTGGGACTAAAATGCTTCAAACTTGTGACTAGTGGGGTAAATTTGCCGACCAGAAACTATGTGGGACAAACTTTGCTAGAAATCTTTAGTTATGGGATCAATTCTACAATGTCCATCGATTTTCTGTCAAAAAATTTAATGAAAGTACCAAATGAGCTAAACATGGTTAACTTTTAATATGAAATGTGTTGGCATTATAATTTATGGTACCGTAACCTTATGGTACCTATAGCTAAAGTGAAATTTTTTCAATGATTTAATATATCAAAACTCAGTTAATAAAATTAACACGTTTGAAATCTAGTAAATTCAAATATATTTAAGTTTTAAGCTCTTTTATCCTACATTTAGAATTAACTTTGACATGTCCAATATGATATACATAATTATTACAAAAGTAATACAATAAAATGAATCATAGTGTACTCAAATTTAATCAAATACTATATAAAACGTGTTTTAATTATTAAAATTTGAAATATTACAAGTAAGGACCCCTGTCCCTGTCGTTAAGAAACGTGTCAGAGAGTTCTTTAGCCATGTCCAAGACGTGCATCAACCGCATCTAGCATTTCTAGTTTATTTTAATTTCAATAAGGATCCCTGCCATTAAGAAACGTGTCGGATAGTTCTTTAGCCATGTCCGAGACGTGTCATCAACCGCATCAAGCATTTCTAGTTTATTTTTAATTTCAAACACGCCACTTGACGTGTCTGACACATATCCTCCTGATTATTATAATGCACAATTCATTGTGTAGGAGTACATTACATGGGCAACATAGGTCCCAAGTTGTCACATTGTCTAAATCAAGAAAATAGAGACCTTTACCTTTATTTTTCCACACAAAAAGGGTTTTATGTTCCCTTCTTGTGTGAAAGCAAGACATTGTACGAAACCAAGAGGCATGTGCTGATGTTTTTCTCCCTTCTCTCAATTCAGACCTACAAACAACACAAGAAAATATTTTGAAAAATCAAATCTGGCGTGTGATTGGTAGTTCAATAAGAATTATGGTCGGTTAATTAAACTCAATTTATAAATGGTACATCAATATATTTGATAAGAAATATATGGCCCCTGTTTGGGTCGATTTTGGCCCAAGATTTTTCTCCACAAAACGGGCCAAATACCAACCCAATTGTTTTTGGTCCAAACTGTCCGCGAAACACTAGTTTCGCTAAGGCCCAAGTATGGTTGTTTCAACATGCAGGTATGGCCATGCAGACTTCCAATTGCCACATATAATATCTAATAAAATACTTGTATAATATATGTATTTATAAGTACTATATTATTTTGAAATTATTGTTTCAATTATATACCAATGAAAAGTTTTATAATTAATTACTATATTATTCTTAAATGATTGTTTAATCACTATTAATTATATATAAAATTTAAAATTTACTGTTTACTATATTAATTTAGAGATATCCTATAAATAGAACTATTTAATTATAAATCTACATTCAATTATTATTAATATTTAAATCAATATTACAATAACAATCTCAATTATTACACTATATAATATTATATCATAATTATATAAAGTCTTTGATTTGACATATGTCATTAACTTTTCATCGCCAAACACCAACATCCAAAATCATTCAAAATCTTATATCAAATTTTCAAAACACACTATCTATTATTTTACTAATATTTTTCATTCTCAATATTCCAACCAAAATCCAAATCGTGTTTCGACAAAATCAACCAAACAATTTCGAAAGACCGAAACAGGACGAAACAGAGCCGAAACCGATCTAAATGGACCCTAAATGTCCCCTAGATTATGATCAGCACAATTGTTATCATTTTTGGGCCTAATCTGACAAGAGGAAGAAAGATTATAACATGATTTTAGTACTGGGTAAGCCTATGGGCCAACCCGGTACATTATTGGGCCGGATAATTAGGATTAACCGTTTATAATCCAGCCCACCAAATAAATATTGAGGTTGAGTTTCATTAGTGATTAATGGTATGTGAAAAAGTTTCAGCAGTGTTCTTGGCTACTCTAAGGATTTAGGCGTCATGCGTTTGGGCTTACAAATTTTTATACTTGGGCCGTGCTCCCCAAAATTCTTACTTGGGGTAGATCTAGATAGGGTTGTCAATCCAAGATGGTTTGGGCCAAGTGGTGACGGATTGCATTTTCTAAAGGCGAAACTCAAGTTTTTGAATCCTATTGAAGTCATCATAATTGCGACGGTGTTGAGTGGAGGGGACGAGGGGTTTATACGTTGTGCCCTCTCTGATACAAGTTGTAATCCATAGTTTAGTAGATAAAATAAAAATAAAAAATAAAAAGATGGGATTATCAACGGATCAAAGTCGGATTGAGGTTTGAGCTAAAATTTAACTTATTTGCGTCGAGCCGGATATATACCAAGTTTGGATCTTGTCCAGTCTGAAAATTTCGTGTCCACTTAATCTTGTTCTGATTCGATTAGATTTCAAATTTTTTTAGATCTTATAAAATCTACTTTATAAACATTAACCACTTACTCAATTGATTTAATAAATATCGTTGGAAAACAGTGACATTGATATAATAAAGATCGGTTCATGTTTTTAGCTGAAAATTTGCATCAAAATAAGATCATGAATGAGTGTTTTGTTAATAAAAATTAATTCATCATTAATGTTCATTGCAAAATAAAACAACGTATATATACTTCTTTTATTTTATTATGTGTATCTCTAGTGGGGGTCGGACTGGATCTATATTCACTCCACGTATTATGAAAACCCGATAAATTAAATTAAGATTAAAATGCATTCCACACCCCTATATCAAGATGGTCTCAAGGCTACGTGCAACTTAAATATGTTATGAACAAGTGCAGAATATATGCATCCAAAGTACATAAATAAATATAAAGTAAGAAAAAATAATTCCATGCTTTTGCTTATAAAAAATCAAATCAAAAAACTCAATGGTTTATTTGAACTAAAACATTAAACTCTATTTGATTGAATTTTGAGAAATTTCATACCTGTTTGGCCCCAATAAATTACAAATTAACAATATATAAAATTGTTTGTTGCTCAACTTGCATTAAGAACTATTAAAACTCATTCAAACATAATTTATTCAACTATCTCAATAGAATTTCAAGAAAATTTCAAACTCTTAAACAATGCATTGTAAATTACAAGTGTACAACGCGACTCATGCTTGTTCCACTTTTGATAACACGTGAACTAAACCTTAAGGCCGAATTCATATACGAAAGGGCTGAAAAAAAATTCATTAATTGTGAAGGAAAGTAAAGGTCTATTCGACTATAATATACTTCCTCCGTCCCAATTTTCTTTATCATTTGGTACAGTTAACCAGTCAACTTGACTAAATTTAATTAAATTTTAATAAATAATTTAATTAATATATTTTACTAATAAGTTGATAATATCATATGACACCATATATATTAATATTTAAAATGTTTAATACACCACAAATGTGAATAATTTAATATGATAAGCCACTTAAAAGATTGAAAAGTTTGACCAAATACTGTTGTAAAAGGAGCAAAATAAATGGGACGGAGGAATTATATGATAAGATTTTATTATATTAAATGTTCCATTCGAAAAAGGAAGAAAAAAATAAAAAGCCCCATGCATTCATTGTGTCTAAATAAAGGAAAAATCAAAGTTCTTGTATGCTAGTAATGCTTACAACAGTGCCGATCTTAGGTACTCGTCTAGGGCTCCAATCATAAGGAGACATCTAGACCCAAATATTTTTATAATGAGTGCAATTTTTTTTTATATTAATGAGTTATAATACAGAATTGAAGTACATTGGGTTAAATAGAGCATCACATTATCATGTATGATTTGATTTTCTTATCAAACTTAAAATTATATTTATATTAGCAGAGTTCAAAAGGGTTTTAATTGACTCGAAGACTAGTAATAACTTAATTTCTTTTTAGGGTAAATTATGAATACCCCTTCAGGTAAGGTCTAAATATAAAAATCCTCCTTAAGTTTGTCACTTCTTATAATTAAACCCTAGCCCCTAAAATATTCCAATTTTGCCTTTGGAGGTTATTTGCAATGTTTATAAATTATAATATATTATAAATTTTAAAATTTAAGTATTATATAAATTATAAAAATGATAATCATATATTTACTATCAAAATAATTGATATAATTTAAGATTGTCCATAAATTTTAATAAATATTGCAACTTATAATACAATATAAACTTTATTAAATTAAACTATCATGTTTATAATGTAATATAATTCTATTAAATTTAGTAATTTAGAAAATAAATTCATTTAACTAAATGTGTAAACAATGTGTTCATATTTATAAAATATTATTATTAAAATTCTATATAATTTATTATTATACAATTTAAATTGCTAATAAATATGTAAATACCTTTTTTTCCAATATTTATTCAAATTTATGAATATTTATATTTTATCAATTTTTTGGTAGTAAATATATAATTATCACTTTTCTAATTTGTAAGACATAACAATTAGCACCCATGCTTTAACATTTATAAGATATTACAAACATTACAAATAACATCCGAGGGCAAAACTGAAATATTTTAGGGACAAGGGATTAATTGTAAGAAGGTGACAAACTTGAGAAAAATTTCTGTAATACCCAATACTTGAGAAGAATTTTTATATTTAGGCCTTACCTCAAGGAGGTATTCATAACTTATCCTTCTTTTTAATATTTAGTCAACTTTTAAGTTCTTCTTCTTCTTCTTTTTTTTTTTTTTTTTTTTTTTTTTTTTTTTTTTTTTTTTTGAGGAACACAAGAAGATAATAATTAGCTAGGAAATTCAGAGTTTACAATATCTAGGATAGATAAAGGTAAAACATTTAATGCATAAGATTTCTTAAAAGAAAGTCGAGCAACTTCATGAGCCGCTTTGTTCCCGTCTCTGCCAATGTATTTTGCCCGAAAATGTTCAAAACTAGAGGTTATAGTGTGTAGATCTGAGATGAGATTTCCATAGTCTGCCAGAGCGCCCGAGTCTCCATTAATAGCTGCTATAATCAAACTAGAATCCCCTTCCAAAATAATATTATTCCAATCTTTAATTAACTTAGAGAGTCATGTTCGATTTGAGTTTCAAATGATATTACACGGAGAAATTTTGTTAAAACTTGATTTGACATTTGTACTAAATTTAACTTGTTCAAGTTGAACAATTCAATATTTAACATATTGGGACGGCCATATTTAGATATTCCTAGTAGAATCCCCAGTCAAAACAAAATATCACTCTATTATTATGAAACATGTGAAAATCCAGTATGATAGCTAATCAAATTGATTTCTACAAATGAATATGTTATATGTAGATATTAATTTCATTGCAAACTTTGCAAGTTTAGTCAAATCATTCACATATATCATGCACAAATGCAAGGTTCATTTGATTTTGGACTAACCCATTGCCCAACAATTCAACTTCCATTATATCTTATTTATTCCTCGTTCTTAAAAGTCCATGCTTTTGAAAACCCAGAAAACAGTAAGGACGGACACATGAAAATTGAGAAAACGTCAACAAATAATGTAATCTGCCACCCCATACAAGGATTAGAGTGAATAGCATTTTTGTCCTCTTATGGGTTAAATTTTTCATTTTCGTCCCTCTTAAATTTTTTGTAGCAGATTGGTCTCTCTAATCAATGTAATGTGTCACATTCATTCATTTTATAACACATTCGTCCCTCTTACATTTTTTGTAGCAAATTCGTCCCTCTTATCAATGTAGTGTAACATATTAGTCCCTCTTAAATACAAAATACATCAACTTTCGTCCAATTTAAAATATATTTTGAAATTAAGTGATGTATTTTGTATTTAAGAGGGACTTATCATGAGTTATACTATATTAATAAGAGGGACAAATTTGATACAAAAAATTTAAGAGGGACGAATGTGATATACTACATTGATAAGAGAGACCAATCTGCTACAAAAAAATTTAAAAGGGACAAAAGTGCAAAAGTTAATCCATAAGGAGGACCAAAAACGTGATTTACTCCAAGGATTATAGTAAATGAGAATGATCATTCCAACCAAATATTGGAACAAATGGGGAAAAAACATTATAGGTCATTTAACTTTTATAGGTCAGTGGAATTAGGACACTTTATTTTCTGGCGAACAAATTATATCCTATATTTTTTTGTACCTACAATTTCAGTCCCTATTTCCCCTGAATTCATAACAATGTTCACAAAATTTTAACTCTGCAAAATTATTTGTCCTAGAAAAAAGATGCAATAACCTTCATATGTACAAATTGTTTACACAGTTGGCGATTTCTGTACATCGATTCAATCCCGGCGAAATAGGGATTGAAATTGCGGGAAAATGGACTGAAATTGTTGTACTACAAAAGAGATAAATGATGTATTTTGCCCGCTGAAGAACTAAGTGTCTTGATCCAGCATCCCTAAGAAAGTTAAAGGACGTAAAATGTCGGAATAAATCTAGTCCACCCAGCCACAATAATTGCTAATAACACCCCTCCTAAAGAAATTTGAACTTACAAAAGGCCTTAACCTAACCAAATAAGTCCACATACATTTAATGAACAGACAATTCTTCTTATGTTCCACTTGTACAGACTATATTAATGTAAATACAAAGCAAGAACACAACTGTGAATCAATCAATGAATGACCACGAGGTTATTGTTACAACTTCCACGAATATGGGTATTTTTTTTAATTTTATACTAGTATTTTTCTAGTTTAATACTAACAATTAGTTTAATTTTATAACATTGTGAAGTTTCGATTCGATATTGTGTTTGAGTAATAATATATTCAATATCTCAAAAAAAAAAAAAAAAAAAAAAAAAAGGTACAATATGCATTCAATACCAAAGTGTACTACTCTTAGAACATGGTCCAAAAATACAGTTCAAGAAATTGATAAGGTAATAAATAGCCATGACTATCCAGCATTGTAACATGACCATCAATGACAAGTGAATAAATGCACTGTAATTGCAATTTTAAATTTAAATATACCTACAAAAATCTCTTTGATTAATAGTATCTTGAATATTTGTCAAAATGCATGCTAAGATCTAATAATTCACACCCTTAGTACAAAGGAATTGACTTGTTACAACCTTTTTAATTACATCAATAAGGATCTGGTGGAAACTACAAAAGGTCAATCACCGAGAAAAATTAAGAAAATTTAGGTTTCGGCATGGATGAAGTAGTTTGATGATGATGAGGACCGAGTTTTTGAATCCAATGTAGCTTTCCCTTCTTAGGGTCTTGACATATCGGGTTTTGTACAAGATTTAATGTTCCATCGCAAGCTAATGAAGACTCAAACTCCTCAAGTACCTTCACAATTTGCCAAAACTCGGGCCTCTTATCCGGTTGCAGAGACCAACATTGTTCGATCAAAGCTTTCATGGCAAGGGGGCAGTCCGCCGGTATAGTAGGCCTCAAGTTCTGAAAAATCCCACATAAAATTTATTTACTATATGCATGGGCTAATGCCAATTTACCCCCCTGTGGCTTGAAAAAGAGCACTTTACCCCCCTGTGAAAATTCTAAAGAAGCAATTCACATCCTTCCAATGGAGAATGTAACACAACTGCCAAAATTGAGTGTGTGCATGAGAAGTGTTGTGCAAAAAGACAAAAGTATCCTTAAGGGGGTAAAGTGTCACATTTATCATGACACAAGGAGGTTAAGTACCACAACTATCATAACACAGGGGGTAAAGTGCCAAATTTATCAAAACACGGGGTAAAATGCCACATTTATAATAACACAAGGGGGTAAAAGCCACATTTATAAATGGACTGAGTCAAAAGTATTGTGCATAAGAGGGGTAGAAATTGGTCAATTCGTATTCTTTTTAGTTTTCAAAATGTCAGTGAATTTTTATAAGATTTTAGGGGGTAAAGTTGCCCTTTTTCAAATCACAGGGGGGTAAATTGAACATTACGCATATTAAAGGGGTTAAATTACCATTAACTCATAGTAACATAAAACGGTGAATCAAAAGCAAAAAACAAATCAAGAAAATTCACCTTGTTCACCACGGCAAAAGCAGCAGGTATAGGTTTCATGTCTTCGTAAGGTATAGTTCCAGCTACAAATTCCCATAAAATGAGTCCAAAACCGTATACGTCAACCTTTCTACCATAGTGCTTCTTTTTTATCATCTCTGGAGCCATCCAACGGTAAGTACCAGGGTCATCTGCTAGGTCGTCACAATTTGCCTCTTGGCAAGCTATACCGAAATCGGCAACTTGCAAGTGGAAATCTTCAGTGATTAGAATATTTTCAGGTTTGAGATCCCTATGAATGACCCCCTGTGAATGAATAAATTCCATTCCTCTAGCAATGTCCAAAGCCATTGAAATTATCTTCGGCATAGGTAGAATTTTATGCTCAAGCTTGTGAAAATATGTCCTCAAAGAACCCATTGACAAATATTCCGTGACAATGAAAAATACCGGCGGTCTTCGGCATGTCCCTAGGAACTACAGTTGAAGATCATTGAAAAAAAAATCAAGAATTTAGTTCAATACATTTTCAAACTTTTAAATTCTATTATTCTCTGATGGCCCTATATATGTACAAGAAACCCAATATTGAAAATATATTCACACACAATTTTCAAAAATACAAGACATGTATTGAGCCCACATATTTCCTGAAAATCCTAAATTTCTTTTTGTTTTTCGTCCAATGTTTAAGATTACTCCAAATTCTTAAAATGCATACCAACAACATCCAAACAAGGAAGACTTAGATTTTGAAACATGAAATCTATCAAAGCGAAGCAAAATTCAAATCAAGATGCAAAATTAAAATAGTTCAAAAATAAAGATATACATGGTAACATAATTAGTTGAAGATAAAACATGTAAAAGATTCTTGTACCTTTACAACGTTTTGATGGTGGAGACGAGACAAGAGAGTAGCCTCTCTCGTAAACTGCTTCTCCAAACGGGCACCCATCTCTCCATTTTCGTCGTCATCTGGCACTCTAATCATTTTCACGGCAACAGCTTCACCCATATAAATCCCGTGATAAAGCTGACTGTTTGCCCCATGAGCAAATCTTAGCCCTAAGAACAACTTCGAAAGATCAACCATATGCTCATCTGCAGTTTCCACGGAGGTAACCCTCCCCCCACCATGATCAAAATACTTTGTCCAAGCTGACTCCTTACGACTCTTAGACTTATCGCGAAATTCCATAGAATCAATATGCCTTAAAGGGCTAGTATTTATCGGTGATTTTGAAGTAGTAGCCTTTGTTTCACGAGAATCTCTATGGAATAACTTACCAACAATCCCTTTTTCATTTTCTTTTCTTTGTGGATGTGGAGTAGAGAATCTTTTACGACTAGATTGAGCTTCTTTAAAGGTATCGGAAAGCTTAATTTGTGGGGAGGGGGATATAGCTCGATGTCGGTTGGTAGTAGGATTTCGTTGAATTTGGACAACGGTTACTTCGGGTTTAGGAGTCGTAGTATTTGGTTGAGGTCTAGATTTGATGCCTGAAATTCTATTTGGTTGAATGGTGAAAGGAGTAGAGGCTAATCTCGAAGAATCCAAACGGTGACAAACTGTGTGAGAGAATTTAGTCCTTCTTATCCAAGAAGTAGCCCCTTCATCCATTTTATTTGCTAGTTCCTAATTATCTCCCAAATCAAGAATTTTCACACCGCAAAATTTGTACAATCCAATCAAAACATGAAGAGTGAAGTATCAAATTCCACAGCCATGAAACTCTAAGAAATTTTATACCTATCAATAACAATAAAATCATAAACAAATCAATCACACTACTAAGTTTAAAAGATGAACAATCGTATGAAGAAACAGAGCAACTACGAAATCTCAATCTATTTGCAGAAAGATTAAAACTTTACATTGAATCCATCAATAACAACAAAAACTAATCCGTACCTCATCAAGATCTGATAAATTCAACAACAAAAACAGAAAGAAAAAAACCCCTTTCAGCTGCAAAGTCAACCTTCACTTTCCCTCAAAGCCTGAAAATTTCACACATAGCCCAGATAAAATGAATAAAAATTAAATCAGCAAAAACCCAATTAATTAACTTATTACAGAAGAAAAAAAGTGCACTCAATTGTTGGCTTGAAAATAAAGAAACACCCATCATTGAATACCCAATTGGCAATAATTATTGCTTCAACACAAAGCTATACGCATCCGAAATACAAAAGCAAAATAATAAAAAAAGAATCTTGAAACAAAACGAAAATAAGATCTTGACTTACCAAAAGGGTACATCTACCATGATATGATATGCTTCGGTTTGGTTCTTGAAATATAAAAGAGAAAGTAAAAATAATATATAAAAAAGAAGCCAATTTCTGAAGGCCCATTATTTTATATAGACAGAAATTGCAGAGTCCATGTAGAAGACATGTAGAAGAACTACAAATCTAGTACAAAGTCATAAACATTAAATTGCAATTTGTATTTAAAAAAAAATTATATACCTAAATTTATTGCGAGAGGAGCTGAGGATTTCTTCTTGATGGGTGGAAGGTGAAGTTGTGATTTCGGGTCCAATTTTCGAAAAGTCAATTGTGGAAAGAGAGAAAGAATTTGAGCAGTGTAATATAAAGAAGAAGAATACAAAAGTCGCTATTGGAAAGAATTGTATTGTAGGTACAGGACATAAAAGAAGAAAGGTGAAACTGAGATACCACGAGTAAAATGCAAAATCATCCTTATCTTTTCTATTATGTAAAAAATTTCACGTGTCATTTTTTATCCATTTCGAATTAATTGGCACATTTTGTCTTTTTACACATAATAAACTCAATAACTAGCCATTTTTTTAAGATAAATTGTCAAAAACACCATTTCATTGATTGATTTAATTAAATGTTATTAATTTTTGTGCACTCTACTTTACTCTGTAATCCTAATAGTAAGAAATGATATAATTGAAAAAATATACATTATGAAACAAAATGTAACAAATAATTTGAAACATGAAAATTTTGTGAACGCATCAATTAATTTGCAATGGAGAGAGTATTATCTTTTCTATTATGTAGAAAACTTCACGTGTCATTTTTATTAATGGAAAGTCTCCCGTATTTATGTTATTTTATTATTAGCAAAAAACTTATAAATAATAAAGTTAAGATTTACTGTAAAGGGAATTTCCATTATATTTTTATGATAATAGGGAGCTCTTGTTAAAATTTCTGAAGTGAACAATTGAGTTATTGTATTTTATGTCAAAGAAAAAATAATATATAAGGGTATAATTGTTACTTTTTCTAAAAATTATGAAGAATACTCCCACCTAAACAAATGAACCACATCCACATTGTGGCATAGGATGTTGGATTTTATGGGTATTAATTCAATTGGTTTGAGCCCAGTTGGAATTAAGCCCATGAAATAAAAATGAATAAAAGATGAAAGAGAGAAAAATGTCCCTCATGACAAGAATGAAGAAAATTTTGCCATTTATAATACAAAAATTTGGACTAGGGTTGGGACTCTTGGGGGATTTGGACTAGGGTTGGACCTCATAGGGGTACTAAGTTTTGTGAGGGGAGAAAACATGCATAACCATGGTTTCACCACATGCGTGCCACTGCCATCGTCTAACCGGCCGGCTCTGCTCGGCACTACTCTGGTCCGATCTCGGGCTCAAATTTGAGATTGGAATTGTGGGCTTCAACAAAATATTATCCTTTTGGACAAAATTTAATTAATGTTTTGGCCAAAACTTAAAAGCTCAATAAATTAATCCATACAAATTAGATCCGATCTGCTTAGCAGATCCGATTGACCCGAACAAGATCCGCGTAGCTGACTCGTTTCGTAAACCCCCCGCGCGTCATTTTTTGAATTGGTGTGCCGGTTCAATTTTAAACAAACTAGTTGCACCTGTTCGGACCGAACCAGTGCCACTGGTTAAATGAGAACAGGCATGTCCCTCCAGCGATATCTTTTCTGTTGTTATAAATAGAGGGAGAATCTGGTCAATTCTCTCATCCCGTTTTCCAGCAATCTAAAACAGAATCCTATTATCTCTCTTTTTATACTTCATTTCATAATAAATATAGTTTAACTGTTCTTTTTGCTAAAGTTCGATGTAGACTTGTTGTTTATGCAAAGAAACAAGTATCCGATTGTTGTATTTTGGAAGACTATTGGGACGAAGTGTTGTACCGTTGACAACTCAGAAATATTGTCTTAAGATTATTTTATTTAGAATTATTTCAGTAAGTGGGCTGCTATTAAATTTTGTTTTTATTTGTTTTGCGAGAATAAACTATACTAAGTATTATAAATAGAGTTAATTATAAATAATTATTTTATGAGAATAATTTACTATAATTTTTTAATTGTAGTACTTAGACATATAAAGTATTTATATATTTTCATATATACAGATTTTTTTAAACATTTAACAACATAGAAAGGGTTAATACTTTTTATTTATTAAGACATGACTGTTTTTGTTAATAAAAATAGCACATATTATTTTGTACTAAAATTAGAAAATCTCCCATGTTTTTGTAATTTTATTAGCAAAAAACTTTTATTATAGTATTATACTAGCTCGCTTAAATCAATCTGAAGTTAAGAGTAACTGTAAGCGGGAATTTTCGTCATACTTTAAGATAATAAGGGAGTTATTTTTCCTAAAAATTCTAAAGAATACTCACACTTAGAGTAAATATGTGGCATAGGAAGGGTTAATACTTTTTATTTTTTAAGATATGACTGTTTTTGTTAATAAAAATAACACAAATTAATTTATGCTAATATGAGAATACAGAGGGGCTATTTTTGCATTTTTACTCTCTCTTTTTCCGTTAAATCCTTGATGTGAAATAGTAGTACGGTTCGCACGGAATACGTGTCAATTGTGATGGTTGTTCATTCATCTTGATATCGTATGTGAATCGTATTTTGACTGTATTTTTGTCAGAATTAGTCTTTTAATTTGATGGGTAAGATTCTTATGAAAAATAATATTAAAAAAAGCAGGTATTGATGGGTAAGATATTAGGGTCCGTCTAAAATGAGATTTCGAGGGATTGAAAGCACATAAGATAACATTTATCTGGGTGATACGTGTCCCTTTAAAATTTAAGTTAAAATAATTTATTTTCCCAAAGACAAATTTACCCCTTTTTTATGAGTGGATTTCAACAACACCCCTTGTGTTTTGTCCAACTTAAAAAAATTTGTGTTATTTTTATTAGGAAAAAAACCCTGTACTTTTTTTTTATTATTGGCAAAAAATATTCATCTCAAGTTGAAATGACAATTTTACCCCATTAAATGATGAAAAAAATCCCCTTAAATTAAAATATTATCAATAACCCCTCACAACTTTAAAATTTTGCAATAAACCCCCTGTTATTTTAAAAAAAATTATAAAAAACTTTCATATGATTTATGAAGTTCACTTTAAAAGTTTGACAAAAATATTGTCCCTCAAAGTTACATATTGTGGCATGCACTTTACCACCCATATGTACAAAATAATCACTTAATTACCGCCTAAAATAATTTTATTTAATTTTTGTTCAACGAAAAATATAAATATGCCCCTCACATGAAATTTCAAAGTTAGTCACAACACTTCTTACAAGTCTAAATAATTCGCTCATGTAAAAGAACCAGAAATCCTAATTGAAGTAGAAAAATATTTTATTTGTAAAAGTAAAAAATGCACGTCATGTTTTGACTAATTTACTCTTAAAATACATGTGAGGCGCATATATGAGTTTTTCGGCGATCGAAATTGGCATAAATTCATTTGAGGGGGGAAAATGCAACGGATTTCAAATGTACATATTTTATCCTTTAGGTGGTAAAATTCAAAATATTTATTATAATACAAAAGATATTAAAATGATTTGATTTGTGTAAAAATATTAGAACTAATTAAGATTGCCAAAATAGAAACTCCTAATCATAAAATGAAAGTGGGGTTGTGTGGGTACAAAGAATTGGGGCTGGGTCGGTGTTATGGTCCTGGAGGTGAATGAAGAGGAATTGGGGTTGCAATAATTGCAATTACCCCTTTCAAAATTTTAGGTATTTTGGGCTCACTTGTAAATATTTTCTAAAAAGATATAAATGGTGACTTAACGGACATATATTTGGCATGTGACATTTTTTTATTCAAAAACTAACGGCTGAATAAAATATAAAAAATATATGTTGTCCAACTTTTGTACGAAATGTGTCTTTTTGAAAAGTTTGGTATGAAATATATAAAGTAGGCAGGAATTTAGCATGAAAAGTGCAATTTTTTCGATTTTTATTATTATTTTAAAAAGAGATCTGAAATTAATTAGAGATTATAGAGATTTTTTAAAACATATTAATTAAAGGGTTAGTATGTAATTAAACATATATTTATTTTTTCTAAATGTACGATGTCACATCATCATCGGACATTTTGACCAAAAATTGTGGTTCAAATTTGTTATTGACTTTTTTTAATGGTGGAAATAGGGTATCTCATATACACTTATGTTCTATAAAATCTTATTTTAGAAAGACCCAAGATATTATGGAAAAAAAAGTAATAATATAGTTTATTAACTTTGACAAAATGCGGAAATATGTCAGTTTTGGCAAGCAATTTATATCATTTATGTTTTAAGTAATCGCAATATTATTTATTTTAATCGCAAATTTAGTCCTAAATTTGCCGGGAAAAAATTAATGTCAATAAATTGATACATAAGCAAACAAATTAAGATATTATAATATTTTTGCCCTAATAATTAGTAGGTGGGGAAAGAAATTAAGGAAATAAGGTGTCATTTTTTTCCTAAAGTTTAAGCTAATTTGACCTACAATTTGCCAGATGGATAAAACTTCCCAGTTGGTTTGTTTGCATAGTAATATATGAGCAATAATTTTATTTTAAGTGAATTTAGGACTATAATTACGGACTTGCGACAACTTAAAACATAAATGATGTAAATTACTTATCAAAACCACGAATGTCCTATTTCCGCATCCTTGTTTAAGGACTAAAATTGTTTTTTTCCCGTAAGATAAGATAATGGGATTTGGTATATAGGTTTGTAATTAAATATTATATTAAAAATTTTAAAATTAAAATCTGACGTTCCTTTTAATAATGAAATAGTTTTACGGAGGTTGATATTATAATAGGAACAACAAATTTGGAACAGAGGGGGTAATAAAGGAAGTGATAATACTATAATCTAAATTAAAGGATTTCATTTGTTGACCTTGACCAAATTTTCTTGTAATAATGTAATTTACTAAAATGTCCAATTAGTTTAATTTACTAAATAAATGACGAAGTTTCCTGGAAACATGGCTGGCAGCAGTACTATAGTAGTATGGAGTAATTAATAATGAATTGGCAACCTTCACCATATGGAGTCATCAAGATTAACGTTGATGCTGCTATTGACAAAAGATCCAACAGTTTCGGCATTGGTCTCATCTCCCGCAACCATTTGGGTGTGTGTTTGGATTGGCGTTCGGAAAGATGCGATTTTGCTCGAACCAGAGGCAACAGAAACAACGGCAATGGTACGGGGTTTGGAATTTGGAATAGCTGGAGGTTGGAGGAATATCATACTCGAAGGAGATTGTAAATCAGTTGTTAGTGGAATCCTAGGAGCTGAATCGTACAATAGATTTCATCCTTTGGGGCACTTCTTTGAGAGCATTAAGACTATGACTAGTAACTTAGAACTTTTTGTGTATTCCCACGTGTTTAGGGAAAATAATTCAGTAGCTCATGCTTTATTCAAGGTAGCTTTTAGCATTTCCCCCTCCACTGTTATTTTCCCGAGTTTTATTCATGATCTTGTAATCAACGATTTAAATCATTAGTGAATTTACCCTGCTGGGTTTCTGAAAAAAAATACTTTTATATAACTAATTAATGTAGATATTCTCAATGAGTTGATTCAGAAAATTGATAGTCTTACCTAATCGGGATGATAATGATTTTAGCGGAATTGCTCAAATATTTAATACTACATAATAATAAGGGTAAATTGTGAATATCCCATTAGGTAAGACTAATTATAACTATTTCCCTAATATATTGGGTATTACAATCCCCCAGGTTCGTCACCATCTTACAATTAACCACTTATCATTGAAAAGTTTCAACTTTGTCCCTAGGGATTATTTGTAATGTTTGTAATATCTTAAAAATATTAAAGCTTGAGTGCCAATTGTAATATCTCATAAATTATAAAATTGGTAATTATATTTACCATCAAAAAATTGAAAAAAATGTATAAATGCACATAAGTTTCCAAAAATCTAAAAGAACCTTATTTTTTACATATTTATTAACAAATTAATTTTTAAAATAATACATTATACAAAATTTCATAAATAAAAGAATTTTGTTTACAAATCTAAGTAAATTAATTATTCTTATAATGTATTAATAAATTTATTATTTTAAAAAATGATAGGAAAATTTGAAAATACAATATAAATTTTTTAATTTAATTTTTATGTTTAAAATAATAAACTTATTAAATCATTATTGTAAACATATAAAAAATTATTCAATTAAATGTGTAAATTATTTATCTATATTTTTGAAATATAATTAATATAATTTTTGTAAATATTTTTATAATTAAAATTAAATTGTTAATAAACATGGGTAATTACGCAATTTTATCAATTTTGCAAATAATCCCCCTACGGGAAAGTTGAAACTCTTTAGGGGTAATGAATCAATTGTAAGATGATGACAAATCATAGAGAATTTTCATAATACTCAATACATGAGGGGGATTTTCGTGATTAGAGCTTATCTAAGTGGTATTCGTAATTTACCCTAGTAATGATAATAATAAATAAAAAGCTATAGTTTATATTTTACATAAAAATCATTGGTGTGAAGAGGGTAGGAACTATGGACCATCTCAAAAAAAGGAAAAAGAAGAGGGTAGGATAGTTTAGCTCGGTCCAGGACCTCTAACCGGCCCATTTAAAATTACCGGGCCTGCTCTGAGCTCAGGCTTGGACACACCAAAATTGGATTATGTTGGACTAAGGTTGGACCAAGCTGGGCTGGCTTTTTCCAGGCCTTAGTAGGGCTTAGGTTGGCTTTTTTTTTTCTTCCAAAAAATGCTTAATAATAACTAGCACTATTTAGGTGGGACCTTCAAGCAATCAACTTTAGAAATTCATGTTTGCTTTGGATTATTGAATGAATTTTGTTACCTTTAAATGATATTTATATTTAAACTCATATAATATTTATAAAAGTAAATTTCTGACATAAATTGTAAAATTTTAGTCTTGGGCTTGACTGAATATTAATCCTTTTAGATAATATTATTCAAATTTTTTGGCCCAATTCAACCCAAACATGAGGCTCTTTATATAGTATTTTTGAAAGAAAATTTATTAACTCAAAACAACAGCAAAGTGTGACTATCAGTAGATTATGTTAAATGATTTTGATGATAACAACATAAGCTAAGTCAAGTCATTAGCCCAGTACATGATAACAATTAAGTAATGAAAGTTTAATTTTTTAATTTTCAAATAGAAGTGTATTGGGAAGTGTAGTATCATACTCAAAGTTTTGAAGAATTAATCAACATGATTTGTCTGATTAATTAATTTTAAATGAAGATAAACGGATTGAAGAATTCATTTGAAGAGTTAAGTCTAACAAGCAAATAGTTTGGAACAGCGAAGTGACTCCATCAGATGACTGATTCAGGAGCTACGTCAGCAAAAAAATATTAGAAAAAGTTGAATACTAACTTTCTATATTTAGATTCTCATAGTCGAGAATTTAATGATGTGATATTTGTAATGTTTAATTTATCATCTATAATAAAAACAACTAGCATTTTATTTTCCTATGTTTGTATAAAAGACTCTTCCAGCTGTGCCCATCCCATTTTAAATTTTTTTTTTTAACAAAATTGCACTCGTCTAGTTGCCCCTATGTTATTTATTTTACATGAAGTTCTTTACCCATGTGTTATTTTGTGTGTGAACAATTTGTCACGTGTGTCATTTTATAAATAGCTTACTCCCTTGTGTTCCCTTATAAAAATATAGTTTACCCATGCGTTATTATACATATGGCAATTTACCCTTTTTTTTTTTTATAATCCAGGTGTCCAAGCTTACGCTAGACTAATCCTGGACTCTCAGAACCCTTGTCCTAGAACTTTTAGGATGTGCCTCCACCAAGCCTCGGGATCCCACCATACTGTTGTACACTCTGCGCACAAAGGGGTCTTCACCACAAATGACCTTTAGACAGATTCATGAAAATGCTTTCATCCAAGTTCCAAATGGGATTCGAACCCCCACCCTTGCCGCTGGAGCAAGCCTTATGAATTGTTGGTCAACCAGTTGGAGAAATGCCCTGAGAGCCAATTTACCCCATTTTTATATATGTTCATGGAGGATTAAATTTGTCTTTTTACACAAGTACATTTTCACACCCACAATCAATTTTGGGTGAATGGATTTCACTCTCTAACGAAATGAGACAAATGAATCTTAACATTTCTATTAAGGGGATAATGTGTCTATTTTTATTGCGATAAATTGAACATTATGCGCATCACATGTTATAAATGAAAATTAACCCTGTATTTTTATGTGTTACTTTAATTTAATGAAAAAGAAACAGAGCATATCACCATAAGATTTCATCGAATCAACCCTATACTATTTTCATATGTGAAAAGGTCAAACATGTTAGAAATCTAAATGTGATGAGCGTGTTATCGTTAGGGTATTTATTACTAATCAAGGTCTCTCTCGTATTTCACAACTCGTCAATGTGAGGATAAGCAGGTCAATCAAGCTTCTCCTCGATTTGTATAGAGGGTCCTAACCTGCAATCAAAAACAACTACGTGAGGTTAATGCCGGTGGTTACCCGGCGATAACCCTCCGATGCTAAAGTAAGTATCGAGATAAGGTATAGGTCGGAGCGTATTTAATACTCGGAATGTGCGTACCTTTTATCTCATTTATGAGGGCTATTTATAGTTTCAGAATTGATCACCGGGTCGAATCAGGATTGGACGTTTTGGTTCGAATATGGGTCCTCCGTATTTGATTTGATCCGATTGTAAACGGGTTAACTATAAGAGAACGTCGATCGCTACGTCGAATAAATCGAAGAGATTAATGTCGACGCCGACGTTAGTTTATTCGTTTATGATCGATGTAAACTCTAGAGGGGAGGTCCTCGATATTAATCGACTGATTCATAGTTGTTTATAATGACGAAGACTTGGTACATCAAGAGTCCCCCAAGTTCTAGAGTTCGAGCGTAAGTCGAACTCTGGAAGTTTTGAAGTGGTGATCGTTGAATTTTAAATTCTGCTTGTATCAGTGGGAGTCCCCCAAGTTCGAGAGTTTGATTTGTAAAGCGAGGTCTTGAACTTGTAGTATCGGAACAGGATTTCCCGCCCTGGTGTCAATGTTTTCGCGCCTTCCAGGTCTAGGGTTTAAATTGGCGGGAAATTCCCATATTAGGGGTGGAAGATTAAACGTTGCGTCTTGTCATGGGGCAGTGTGCAATTTTGATGAAGCGGTAGTTTTCGCGTCTATATAGGTTGGTTGTTCATCCTGTGCTTTTACACTACGGTAAAAAGAAAAAGCATTGACGTCGGAGCTTTATAAGCAAGTAGGAAAGAGTTTGATCGATTTCATTTCTGAGATATTCAAAAGATGTCGGAAAGTGAAGTATCTAGTCCGGAGAATGCTCACGTGAAAGATGTTGTCGAAGATGTCTTCGGTGAGGAAGAAAATCGAGAAGAAGGGAACGAAGGTGAAATACCTGTCAGTGGTGGTCATGCTGATGACGACGATGAAGAGGAAGAGGAAAGGCAGCTGGCTTATCAGGAAATTCAAGCTGGAGATTATAAAAAACCGTTGCCGACCTGGCTGTCGTCGTTCTCGATCGGTCAGGGTTGGGTTTTATCTACTCCTAATAAGGTACAGCGAATGCATAACCCTCCAAAGAAGACGATAGCGATACACGAGGCATCGATGGAGTGTGGATTTCGAGTTCCCATCGCTCCAGAGCTAGCTTCAATCCTTAATTATTTGGGTGTCGTTCCTGCCCAGATTGTCCCAAACGGCATGTCGATGATCCTAGGGTTTATCGTCGTCATGAAGGCTCTCAGACAGGAGGCGTCGTTTGGCAACTTTTGGTGTTTATTTACTGTGAGAGAGTCTCCTAAGTCGGGCAAGGGCTTCTATCAGGTGAAGTCCAGGGGGAACAGGAATAGTTTCCTGACGAATGCCAAAAGTTCTCATGGGAAAGGGTGGAAAGCTCGATTTGTGTATCTTAGGCCACCAAAAGGTCAAAAGTTGAACATTACATCGTCCTGGCGTAGTGGCCCTATTAACGTGCAGATGCCTCCACCGTCTACTCTGTCGCCACAGTTTTTAGGGAATCTGCGTAAGTACTGCCTGGATGTGAAGGTCCTCACCCAAGAGCGCTGTCTTCGAACGTGTGGGTTATCTCCATCCAAAAAGAGGGGCGATGATCCTTCCTTAGATGACCTTCTTAGGGGCGCCATGATTGCGCCCAAAGGGAAGAAAAGGGAAGCTCTCGAGGCCGAGAATCGACGTAAGTGGCCACAAGGCTTTGGCGTCATGGCTGGATCTAGCGCGGAGGGCCGAGCGAAGAGCGTAGGTGATGATGAGGCTCGTCGAATCGAAATTAAGCGAGGAAAGAGGCCTCGCAGAGAAGAAGAGATGGTTTTGAAGGCAGAAAATGATCCCGTCGTTCCCGTTGAGGATGACAGCGACAAAAGCTCTGATGATGACGAGTTCGATCTCAATTGGTCGATATCTCAATGGGTCGATTCCGAGCATAAGTATCCCGGTGGTCTAGGCCCCAGTGATTCAGTTCTTCAACGAGATTCAAAGGATACTGGTTTCCGAAGTTTCATTCACAGTATTTTCAGTCGCGACCAGAGGTGGTTGTCGAGAAAATCGCTACAAAAGAATTTACACACCTCGGGGCGAGCAGTCTCTGCAGTAAGTACTGTTTCTCGATATTAACTTTGTAACATTGATAACAAATCATGTACCGGAAATCAGTTGTTTCGTTTTACGCAGGTAACACAATATCTGTTTCAAGGTTACTTCCAGGCGGATCTCGCGAAACATGAACTGGAAAAACTTAAGGCCGAACACGATGTCGCCATTAAGGAGCGAGATCAGCAACTCGATGAGGCTATGAAGCAGCTTAGCATTTCTACCAGAGAAGTTGATCGACTTCGTGCTGGGTATCCACCAGAAGCTAGGGTAGTTTCTCCTGCTCAACGTCTTGAGATTGTCAAGGAGTTTCTCGCATCTCCAGTTTATGATTTCCTCGCTGAAGCCAGGATGGGAGATGCCCTGGTCGAGATGCATATGAAGACCATCAAACAATGTCAAAACAAAGGTTTCCTTACTGCGAACTTCGACCCATCAGTTATTGGAGCATCACTCGACGAGCAATGTCAGCCCCCGGTGCTCGATGGTTTAGAGGAAGAATATGAAGCTGCTCGATCGCATGAGTTCGGATGCTTAATCGTAGATAGGATGTAGTACTTAGGGGTAGGGTTACATGTGAATAACATTTTGACTGTATCTATTAATCGCTGGGGGATTATTCTGGATCGATAAATATACATACGACTGTTTATTTGTCTCTTAATTGTTCTTAATCGAATTATCGACCTCTAATATTATAAATGGGCTAATACTTGGGCCAATTTCCTTACTTCGAAAGGAGTGTTATTGGGCCGAAATATTGAATCAGTTTACTTTATTGTGAACCGC
Source organism: Penstemon barbatus (assembly GCA_003313485.2). Classification (NCBI taxonomy): domain Eukaryota; kingdom Viridiplantae; phylum Streptophyta; class Magnoliopsida; order Lamiales; family Plantaginaceae; genus Penstemon; species Penstemon barbatus. The sequence goes on from CM064883.1 coordinate 82,861,848, forward strand.
CACATCTATTCAAACAATTTGCCAATGTGCGCGCTCTTTAGGAATCCTCGCCTATATATATGGCGTTAGAAGTTCAACTGTTCATACTTACAAAAACGTCTTGGGCGGAAGGTTGTCGGAGCTTTGTCGATCAGCGATAGCTTGGAGCCTCTTAGTCGGAGTATTCCCTCCCTCTTAGGTATTTCTATCTCTTTTTCTTATTTATGTCTGGTGGGTCTAAGTCCATAGGAAATGAATCTGTCGGGGAAGGGGAAGGTGTGTCGATAGGTTCTATAAGGCGTTCGAATAAGGAAGTTATGATTCCTTCAGGGTCTAAGTCGGATCGTCATCGAACGAAGGATTTATTTAGTACCATATCGGCATGTCGTCTACGTATGTCTGACGAGTCGTTACTATTGAAATATGAATTCCCCTCAGGTTGGGGTATTAAGATGCCATCTTCGGATGATAGGATGAATAAGCCTCCGAGCGGTTATAGAGCCTTTCATATCGATAGTCTGGAAAATGGTCTCCGTTTTCCTTTAGCAAATGAATTCATCGAGATAGTTAATGGTCTCGGTTTATGCCCTACCCAATTGGTTCCTAATGCTATTGGTTATATCATTGCCTTCTGTATAGTGATGAAAGCGGTCGGTCAACCCGCTTCTTTCGCTAATTTTTGTGGTTTATTCGATGTCCGCCCTTCCCCTCAGTCCAATGAAGGTTTTTATTTTGTACGGTCTAAACCCAAAGTTAGGTTTCTTAGTGATCTGAAATCATCACATGGGAAAGGTTGGAAGAGTAGGTTTGTTTTTGTTCATGGCCCCGAGAACTACGTATGGAGGACGACACGCGAATGGAGGTCGGGTGCCATTCTTTTGAAGAACATACCCGAACCCTCATGGGGGCCCGACTTTCTTTCTCAGTTGTCGGAATCGACTTATGATACTAACGCACTTCTGCGGGAGCCAATTTTGAGTTTAGGAGGAATGTCGATGGCTCCCTTACCTGTCGATTGTCCTACTTTAGGTAGTTTTAATCGTTCTTTGTGTTTCTTTATATAATACATTGATATATTCTTTTAATATATTTGTTTGTGCAGAAGACATCGTCCCTATGTCTAATCGTTACCTTAGATCGATATGGAAATCTCAACACATTGTGAAACCACCTGTGCCTCCGTCTCCAACTACTGCTACTGAGAAAGCCTCGAAACCTCCTGGTCACTCGAGCACTGTCCCTCCACCGACCAATCATCAAGTGGAGGGAGAACAAGAAATTGACAAGGGAAAAAGGCCAGTGTCGGCTGAAGTTGATCAGGAAGACATCCCTTCTTCAAAAAAGGCTAGGGTAGATGATCTACCGACCCCTACTAGTAGTGAGATCCCTGCTCCTGCTGGAGGTAACCTTGAGTTTATTCTCGAGGAACATAAAAGAAAGCTGGGATCGAGGACGGCCGGCATTTCGATGATGAATTCTGCAATCTTGGATTCTTCAATCACGCCTCAGGCCTGGGAGAAATTTTTGTCGACCGTGTCTTTCGAGGATCACGCCACACTTCTGAAGAAAGATGATGCGGACATCCTACGGTTGCAGGCGTCTCTCCTTCTTTCGGTATTCTTCTTTCGATATCGATACACGATATGTTTTCCTTTAATTCATATTAATAATGTACGAATTTCGAATCTTGCAGCTAAGTCAGACCATCTATTCTTCAGCTGCCCGACATGATAGCCTGGGCAAGCGTTACGAGAAGAGCAAAGGTTCTAGCTCACATCTGAAGAAGAAGGTTGGTCATTTGGAGGAGAAGATGAAAGGAGTTAATGAAAAGGTGGCTGTTCTGGAGAAAGAGGCGACGAGTAAAGACAGTCGCATTGCCGAGTTGGAGGCAAAACTCGAACAGAAGGATCAAGAGTTCGCCATGAAGCTGAAGGATGAAGTTGCAGAGAGTTTTGAATTGGGTCGACAAGAAGGACTGAAGAGTCGCAATGAAGCAACTGTTGCCGAAAGGAAGGCTGTCGTTACAGAATTCTTCAACAGCGTCGTTTATGAGGAGCTTGTTGAACGTCAATCCGGAACCGATCTATCTAAGGTCTTTGAGAAGGGTTGGAAGCAGTGTAGGGCGCTCGGCTTCCTGAACGATCGTTTCGACGAGACGAAGCTCAGCGCCACTTCAGACGAAAACGGTGTTCCGCTCAACTTGGATTTCTTGATAGAGGACGACTCCAAGGGTGTTCCTGAGGATCATGAATTTGGATTCCTGCTCGAGCTGCAAGCAGCCAAGCTGAGAGCTGAGAGTGCCGACCATGGAGGTGAAGTTCCCAAGTCGACTTCTTCCGATCATGTTGATCTCCTCAACTTTCAGACCCATAACGATTGTTGACGGCATTTGTTTTGGCCTTGAGTTTGAAAAAAGAAAAAACTTTTATTTCCTCTAAAGCTCGGTTTGTTGGTTATCGAGTTGCGTGTGGGCGGCGTATTTTGTTGTTTATATCTTATGTTTTAACTAATGTTGAATTTTTTCTATCATTAATCGATCATGTTTAATTTGTGTATCTCCATTCTGTTCGTAAGTCATATACTTTGATGTGTGCTTATTAATCGGCACCTCATCATCTGAGTATATTCGATGATTGTTGTCGCTTATCTTATCGTTTAATCGGATTAAGTCGATCAAACCTCCATCTAATTCGATAATAATGATTTGCTCCTTTGTGGTACATTATCTTTAGTACACCGAGGTACGAATACGTACTAAAGAGGCCCTTTTGGTAAACTGATAGATCGATATGTTCGAGGTCTCAGGGTAATGTCATAATTGTAAATTAAAGCATTAAAACTTGAAGGTAGTTGAAGCGGTCAGCGCATTGAATGGGAACAATCTCAGCCGTTAAACGTGGCTTCCCTTTGACCGTTGGATATAGGCCGCGTCAGTTACCTCGGGTAGCGTAACAGTCGGCTACTTAAATGCATTACATCTTGACCGTAGAACCTAATAATTCAAAGCCGTTGGATTGGATGGGCCAACCCTATAAATATGTGGAGGGTTTCCCCTCTTTCTCCACACCAAAAAATCATACCAACATGTCCCTTTTTCAGAAACATCCGAGGGAAACGTTCCTCGACAAACCGTTTTTCGATATCAGTTTATTGAAAGGTCCCTTTTCCTCCTTTGGGACTTTTCATCCTACTCGACCTCCAGATCAAAACAAGAAATGTGATATTCGTTTCGATTGGGTGGTATCGGTAAAAGGTGTACTTCAATGGGTGGGCCTCGTTGTTCGAATGGGTGGCATCGGTAACGACAACGAGGTTCACCCGGGGGCATCTCGGAATCCTCATTGGATCGGCACTCTGCAACATATGTCGATCCTCGATGATTTCGAGGTGTTTCCGAGGATTCGAAGGGCAGGGGTGAGGTAGAAAGTATGGCAGCCGATCAGATGGTGGAGGACTTAAAGCGCAAAATATTGAGCGACTTTTTCCTCTTCTGTCGCTTGGTCGAAGCAGAGAGACCCATCACCCATGGTCAAGTTATTGACTGAGATGGTGTGTCTTTCTAGCAAGCATGCTGCCATTAAAAAGATCCTCCTGTCCTTCGCTGACACCGAGGGTGAATCGTCCCCTCAAGGCCTCGACCAATGAGAGAAAAAGCTATAGGCGGAAAACCTCCATATTTAAGCCTATAGCTAATCCGAAGTCGATCGTCTTCAGTAGTCCTCGGTTGTCGATTATGTAGGAATACTCGGGGTTTCCTCAACTTAGTTGATTTTATCCATTGTAATAGCCTGTATTAAATTTCGATAACTGTATTGTAGATTTCATTTGTACATTTGTATTCGAAGTCGATATTATGAATAAAATAATCATTCAATATCTCATTCAATCTTTCGAGTTGTTATTTCTATTCAGAGGCAGAATTTTTACATCTGAATGTTTTTATCGATTTCGCGTTTTAACCGAAGCCTTTATTATAATCGAGATATGTCACTACGTTGTCGACTCCGTTAATACAATCGATATTTGTATCATAATCGAGATGCTTTTATACTTAGCTCATTTAATGTAATCATTGATCTCCATTGTTCATCTCCAAGTGTCTTTGTCGATATTGACTTCTGATCGATGCCTTTACCATGATCGAGATATGTTTATACTTAGCTCATTTAACGTAATCATTGATCTCCATTGTTCATCTCCAAGTGTCTTTGTCGATATTGACTTCTGATCGATGCCTTTACCATGATCGAGACATGTTTATACTTAGCTCATTTATCGCTTTGTTTTAACAATTTCGATTATATTCGAGTTATATATTCGAGTTACATTCGACGATATGGAGATTTCGACGATATGGAGATTTCGACGATATGGAGATTTCGACGTTATGGAGATTTCGACGATATGGAGATTTCGACGTTATGGAGATTTCGACGATATGGAGATTTCGACGTTATGGAGATTTCAACGATATGGAGATTTCGACGATATGGAGATTTCGACGTTATGGAGATTTCGACGATATGGAGATTTCGACGATATGGAGATTTCGACGATATGGTGATTTCCTGTCGATGCGTCAGCGGCGATCGAGGAACATATGGCTAATATCTTTGCAAGAAATCATTAGAAAATGTCAAAAGAACTTACCATTAGTTTTCAAAGATAAGCTTCCAGGAACTTACAAAACATTTGGAAGTATAATTTACAAAATACTTGGAAATAAGGACAAACTAAAGAAAATTTCTTAAGTATAAAATTTTCTGAGGTTTCTCCCATTCCAGGTCCTCTTTATGAGTTCTCCTTCCATCGTGTTTAATCTGTAAGCTCCCTTTTTTCCGACTTCAACCACCTTGTAAGGCCCTTCCCAGTTGCTGTCAAGCTTTGCTTTTTTCTTTGAGACGTCGACTCGTTTCAGCACGAGGTCTCCTACCTGAAAAAATTTTAATCTTACATTTTTGTCATATGCCTTTGCCATTGTGGTTTTGTAGGCCTGTATCCGTGCAGAGGCCCTCTCTCTTTTCGATTCCAGCTGATCGAGCTCGAAGTTTCTCCTGTCAGTGTTGTCCGACTGATCGTGAAGATCGACTCTCGGAGAGGGTACTTCTAATTCTGCCGGGGCCACTGCTTCGGAACCATAAACCAGACTGAAAGGCGTTTCTCCGGTTGCTGTTTTCTCCTTCGTTCTATTAGCCCAAACAACCCATGGTAATTCGTCCAGCCAAGCACCTCCGGCTTCCGACAACCTTTTCTTCAGTAATCTTAAGATTTCTCTATTAGTGACTTCAGTCTGTCCATTGGTCTGCGGGCATCCAACCGACGTGAATCGCTGTGTAATCTTGTGCTTGGTGCACCAGTCGGTCACCCTTTTGCCTGCGAATTGGGCACCGTTATATGAGATGATCACCCTCGGGAGTCCGAACCTGCATATTATCGACCAGTAGAAGTTGACAATCTGAGTTTGGGTGATTTGCTTCAACGGCACGACCTCTATCCACTTGCTAAAGTATTCGACTCCCACCAGTAAGAAACGTTTTTGCCCTCTGGCTACAGGTAACGGTCCAACCAAATCTGCGCCCCACTGGTCGAAGGGCCATGAAATCGAGATTGACTCCATGACTTGGGCAGGTTGATGGGGCATAGTCGCGTGATATTGGCACTTTGCGCATTTTCTGGCGTAACTATTGGCGTCTTTTACCAAAGATGGCCAATAATATCCTAAGCGAGATATCCTAACTGCTAGCGCTCTGCCGCCCGAGTGGCTTCCACAAGAACCCTCATGAACTTCCTTAAGTATCAAGTCAGTTTGAGGGAATGCTATACATTTTTGAAGTACTCCGGTGACGGATCGTCTGTATAGATCGTTATTGATAACAGCATAATGGGGAGCTCGGTATTTGAGTCGTCGAGCCTCAGAACGATCAGTTGGTAATGTTCCTTTGAGTAGATAATCTAATAATTCCGTTTTCCACGTCGGCTCATCGATTTGGAGATTGAGTACTTCCGCGCATGGAATGTCGCACCGTACGTCGATAGCTGGCTTGTTCGATATCATCAGTGTTATCTTTCTAGTGGTGATTCCTTCTATCAAATTTCCGAACTTTGAAAGCGCATCGGCTCTCGTGTTTTCCGTTCGCCTTATATACTCCAATTGGAAGGTTTCAAACTTCGAGACTTGAGCCTTAACTAAAGATAAGTATTTGATCATCGAATCTTCCTTGGCCTCAAATAATCCTTTGAATTGTTTCTCGACTAACTGCGAATCGGTATAAGCAACGAGGTTCCGAATTCCTGTTTCAGCTGCCATTTTCAGGCCGGCCAGTAAGGCTTCGTATTCCGCCTCGTTGTTCGACACAATAAAATCCAACTTTAAAGCGAATTCCAGTTCTATTTCATCGGGGCCCTGGAAATAAATTCCTGCACCGCCCCCTGCTGATGTCGACGATCCATCAACATGAAGCATCCACATTTCTTTTTTCTCTTCTTCTACTTGAGTGCTTTCGAGCAAAAAATCGGCCAGGATCTGTCCCTTTATCGACGTTCTAGGTTGATACTGGATATCATATTCTCCCAACTCTACGGCCCATTTGATTAAACGTCCCGATGCGTCTGGTTTGGATAGCGTTTGTCTCAGCGGTTGATTAGTTAGGACGATGATTTTATGGGATTGGAAGTATGGTCTCAACTTTCGAGCAGTGGTTATCACGGCAAGGGCGAATTTTTCAATTACAGAGTAATTCTTTTCAGGGCCTTGCAGGACTCTACTCACGTAGTATATCGGGTAGTTGTCTTTAGCTTCCATTCTCACTAGGACCGAGCTGATCGCTTGTTCAGAGACAGCTACATAGAGGTGGAGATCTTCGTTGCCCTGTGGTTTCGCTAAGAGCGGAGGAGATACAAGATATGCTTTTAATTGTTCAAAAGCCCGATCACATTCCTCCGACCATTCGAATTTCTTCGTGTTTCTCATGATTTTGAAAAATGGGAGGCTTTTGTCGGCAGATCGAGATATAAATCTATTCAAGGCTGTGATTTTGCCGACAAGCTTCTGCACTTCATTCAAGTTACGCGGGGCTTTGAGGTCAATTATTGCTTGAATCTTCTCTGGATTAGCCTCAATTCCTCTTTCGTTTACTAAATAACCGAGAAACTTTCCCGACCTAACTCCAAATGTGCATTTTGCCGGGTTTAGCTTCATACCATATTTTCTCATTATATCGAACGCTTGTTTGATATGAACTAGGTGGTCATTCTCATCAAGACTTTTAACTAGCATATCGTCGACATATACCTCCATCGATTTGCCTATTAACGCTTCAAACATCTTGTTTACTAGTCGTTGGTAGGTCGCTCCCGCATTTCTTAGTCTGAACGGCATTACTTTGAAAAAATAGACTCCCATCTCTGTGATAAACGCTGTTTTCTCTTGATCTTCGAGGGCCATAAAGATCTGGTAGAAGCCCTGAAAGGCGTCCATCATACTCAAGATAGCACATCCCGCTGTGGAATCTACCAGGGAGTCGATCCTTGGAAGGGGATATGGGTCCCTGGGGCAGAGTTTATTTAAGGCTGTGAAATCATTACACATTCTCCATTTCCCACCTCCTTTAGCGACTAAAACGACATTGCAGAGCCACTCCGTGAATTGGACCTCAGCGATGTAGTCGGCGTCGAGAAGCTTCTGGACTTCTTCCTTTATTATTTTGTTTCTTTCTGGACCGAAGTTTCTCTTCTTCTGTCTGGCAGGTCGAGATGAAGGATCGATATTGAGCCTATGGACTATGATCTTTGGGTCGATTCCCTGCAAGTCGGTGGTCGACCAAGCAAAGACATCCACATTTTCCCTTAAGAATTCAATTAATTGAGTCTCCAGTCCTTCAGAGAGTTGGGTTCCTACTCTTGTAGTTTTTGACGGTTCTCCAGGCACCAATTCAATCGACCTGTGTCCTTCCAATGGTTCGATTCGTTCAAACTTTCTTTTCTTGGAATTGATTTCTTCGTGTTTTTCTTTCTGTTCTTGCCTTACATCTAGCTTGAGTAAATCGTCGGTATCGACAGGGGCAACCGATCTGATCTTCGCTTCCGCACCTATTTTCGGAGCTTCCGAGCGAGGCTCCTTGTTTTTTGTTTCTTGTTTGAGGGAGACTGTGTAGCAATCCCATCCGTCTTTCAGGTTTCCAATCACTTCGCCAACTCCTTGAGATGTCGGAAATTTTAGTTTTTGGTGATAGGTGGAAATGATAGCTTGAAAAGCGTTCAGAGCGGGTCTACCCAATATCACATTATAAGCACACTGCGCCTCGACTATCAGGAATTTTATCATCCGGGTTCTCGAGTTGCTAGTCTCTCCCAAGGTGAGCGATAGGGTTAACGTCCCGCGAGGAACAACTTGGGCTCCTCCAAACCCAAGAAGCGGTGTTACTACCGTCCCCAAAGGAATGGGGCCAAGATCCATCCTTTCCAGTGCATCCATGAAAAGGATGTTTGCCGAACTTCCTGAGTCTATTAAGATTCTTTTGACGGTAGCACCGGCAATTTGGGCCGTAATTACCATCGGGCAATCCGGCACGTCCTGATCATTGAAAGGCAGATAATCCCTTTGTCGATCGGAGTCATCAAACCCTATGACTTGATTTTGTGTCTTGGGTCGTATCGAGAACACTTCCTTCCTATCGTTCAGGGCTCCATCTCGAAGTATTCGAGAAACAACTCTTCGTGAATTCTTACTATCTCCACCAGCTGGCCCTCCTGATATCATATTGACAATAGTTCCGGGCTGTGCCCTTCTGGGTTGTTCTTCTTTTGTGTCTTGATTATGATCCCTCCTTGGGGGAGATCTTGAGCGCGACCTATAGTTATGTGATCGATTATTGACATGGTCATTGTTTGAGACCTTTACATAGCCAGTTAATTGTCCTTCCGCAATCAATCTTTCTATTTCATCTCTCAACTGGTAACAGTCGTCTGTATCGTGTCCTCTTTGCCTATGGAAACGACAATACTTCTTTGAGCTCGGATTGTCTCTGATCGCGGCGGGCTTTCTCAACAAGTTTTTGTCTTGTATGGCAAACAGAATTTCAGACCTGAGTTTTTTCAGTGGGGTATAGTTGTCATGGTATTCCTTATTCAATCTTCCTGCTCCTCGTTTCCCAGGATTAAAGTTTCTTTCTTCTCCATATCCTCTTCTGTCTTTCCTCTCGTTGTATCGATTGCTAGGAAACCTTTCCGATGGTCGATCTGTAACAGCGACCGGCTGCTTGTCTTCGGTTTTTGTCAATCCAAAGAAGGTTCCCCTTAGTTTGTTCATTTCTTCCTCGTTCATGTACTGATTGGCCATTTCCATTAATTTTTCATATGTCGAGGGATTTTCCCTGACTATGGCGCTAGCAAAGCCTCTATTCAAGGTACTCTGAAACAATACCGTTATCAGGAAGTCCACTCTCGGAATCTCGACTTTAAGGAGCTCGTTGTTAAATCTCCCCATAAAACTCCTAAAACTCTCTTCAGGTTTGTGTATGATAGAGTATAGGTGATTGGCGGGGGGTCTAACAGCTCGTTTGCTACCAAACTAGCTCATGAACTTGTCGCAAAGCTGGTCGTAGTCAAAGATGGATTTCTCCTCTAGTCTTCCAAACCACGACTGCGCCATTCCCGATAAGGTCGTCGAGAAAGCCTTAGCCGCTACATTATCTGAGATACCGTGGAGCTGCATCTGAAGGTTGAACGAGGCTAGGTGCTCGTCAGGATCTTCGGTTCCAAAGTAACGAGGGAGTTGGGTAGGTAATCTTTTGTCGAGTGGCAATCTCTCGAAGAAGATTTCATCACAAAAGGGGGATTTCCTTAATCGAGAATTTGACACTGGGAGTTCATTTCTTTTTTCTTGCCTGTCCAATTTTTGATGAAGCGATCTCACTTCCGAGGCGAGTTTGTTGACTTCCCTAACAGATTGTTCTTCACAATCCCTTTTTCCCAAGCGTCTATCTTGACGTTTATTTGCCCAACTGTCGGCTTGGTCAACTTCCACTTCATTCTCGATGTCCTGGACGACGGCGCGAGGGAGTCTCTGGGGAAGATTGGGATTTTCCTTCGCGGCTTCCGCTAACCACTCCTTCTTGGCATCGTCCAAGAACGCCTTCAAGTCATCCTTAGTAAATTGAAAAATAGGTGGGGCCGGGGGTCTAGAAGTTCCCCCTTCATCATTTTGTGGCTGCTCGGGGTTGCGAGGTAATAAATTATCACCCTGACCCTCCCCATTTTGGTCTCGATTGGCCTCTCGCTCTCGAGCCAGAGCTGCTTTAGATCTTGTAGCCATCTTTCACGATTCAGAGTTAAGGTTTCCCACAGACGGCGCCAATTGATGAGCGTGTTATCGTTAGGGTATTTATTACTAATCAAGGTCTCTCTCGTATTTCACAACTCGTCAATGTGAGGATAAGCAGGTCAATCAAGCTTCTCCTCGATTTGTATAGAGGGTCCTAACCTGCAATAAAAAACAACTACGTGAGGTTAATGCCGGTGGTTACCCGGCGATAACCCTCCGATGCTAAAGTAAGTATCGAGATAAGGTATAGGTCGGAGCGTATTTAATACTCGGAATGTGCGTACCTTTTATCTCATTTATGAGGGCTATTTATAGTTTCAGAATTGATCACCGGGTCGAATCAGGATTGGACGTTTTGGTTCGAATATGGGTCCTCCGTATTTGATTTGATCCGATTGTAAACGGGTTAACTATAAGAGAACGTCGATCGCTACGTCGAATAAATCGGAGAGATTAATGTCGACGCCGACGTTAGTTTATTCGTTTATGATCGATGTAAACTCTAGAGGGGAGGTCCTCGATATTAATCGACTGATTCATAGTTGTTTATAATGACGAAGACTTGGTACATCAGGTCAAACATGTTAGAAATCTAAATGTGATTTATTTTTTCAAATCAAATAAAAATAGATAAAGTTTTCACTATTAACTTTCAACATAATCCTTTTATTGCATCAATCAGTCATTCTGCATTCATCATTTCACGTAAAACGAATTAAAATATTTTAGGGTTAATGACAATTTAACCCCCTCTGTGATATTCATAATATTTAATTTATCCCCCTGTAAATTTAAAAAAAAGCAATTAACTCTCTTGAGCCGGAGAATATAACTCACTTGTCGAAACTGAGAGTAAACATGAAAATTATTTTGTAACACAGAAGAGTAAATTACCACATTTATCATAATATAGGGGATAATTGTCATATTTATCATAATACATGAGAGTAAATTGTCACATTATCATAACACATGTAGTAAAGTGTCACTTATAAAAAAATCAGAAAGGCAACCATTATGAAATTACAGGGTGATAAATTAAAATTATAAATATTACAGGGAAAAAATTATCATTAACTCAACCATTTCATTTGCTAACCCCACCTTTCCACTAGTGTTAGAAAAATGGATTATAAATAAAAAAAAATGGCGGTCCCACACTCCCCACCCACCGGATTAGGATAGAATGATTAGAATCAGATGATCACACAAAAAATAAAATAGAAATAAAAAAACCAGAATATTCCTTTTTTATATATAATTTAAAACCAACACCGAAAAAAAAAAAAAAAAAAAACCAGAATATTCGAGTATATCTACAATCTTCATATCCGATCGAGTTATTGACCATGACTGACGTGGATCCTCGCTGTTTGGTCCACCAAACTCGGACCATTCTATCCTGGTCAACTTTGGGCCAACCCTTTTCACTACCTTGGTATAAAAACTCAATCCCTAAATTCATTTAAATTGCAATTCCTTTAATCACCATAGATTCAATTATAGATTATTTATAGTCTGTCGCTGTAGAAATGGTTAGAGTTCCTATAAACCACCGGATTCTGAGGTGTGAGAGCAATGAAATCGAATATTCCGGCGAATCGGCGATCAATTTGTCCGATACAGTTTTCGAATTTTTGAGCGATGAATGTGAAGGATCGTCGCCGGCGAGCAGCGTTGATGAGATTGAAAACGACGACGAAGAGAAAGAGAATCAAAATGAAAACGAAGCCGGAAATGATTTGGAGGATATTTTCTGGGAGAAGCAACATCAGTTGTTACAAGTAGGTTTATTAATTTCTGGTTTTTCAGCTAATACTTTTTTAATTAATAATAATACTAATTAATTAATGCTCTGTATATTGATATTTTGCAGGGTATAATATGCAGAACGAGTTCTTTAGAAACGAGGATTCGAGTAATCACGAAGGAAGCGGTAAAAGAAGCGAAACAAACGGGGAATTTGTGCGGCTGCGGCTGCGGCAGACCTTTTGACAACGGTTGCCGGAAATGTCTAATGGAGGAGGTTTGCCGCCGTCTTCAAAGCGCTGGGTTTGATAGTGCAATTTGCAAGTCCAAGTGGAGGAGTTCACCCGATATTCCTTCAGGTATAATAGCTTTTCAATCCTTTACAAATAGTCATGTAATTATATAAAACACACATTTAAATTTTAAACTTTTACTAAATTTTAATTTAGTCCTATGCATAACAAGTTTGGTCCTCTAGTTTTAATAAGTTTCGATTTCGGTCTTACAATTATTAATTTGGTCCTATTATTGGAAAAAAAAAAGTTAGTAACTGCCTGACGGAAAATGAAACTTCTTGAAAGCTAGAGGACAAAATTTGTAATTGCGGGATGAAACTTGAAACTTGTTGAAAATTAGGACGAAATTTGTTAAGCATAGAAACAAAATTGAAATTTGTTAAGATGAAATTTGTTCGAATTCCTATGGAAAGAAATGTTCGTAACATGCCTGACGGTGTCTCGAAATGGAATAAACAGATCTGGATATATATTCTTGAGAATTAAAAATAAAAAGCACGGATAAAATCTTATTTCTATTAATTCTAGTTTGAGTTGTTTTCTTAATTTTTATAGCATCAATAATCAAAATTTTCACCTATGAATTGTTGCAGGGGAACACACATTTTTGGATGTAGTGGACAACTCAAACTCCAAAAGGGGACAAGTGAGGGTAATAATCGAGTTGAATTTTAGGGCCGAGTTTGAGATGGCCCGAGCAAACGAAGAGTACAACAAACTAGTCAAGAGGCTTCCTGAAATATTTGTGGGGAAAATTGAAAGGTTGTTAAGTGTATTAAAGATTTTGTGCGCAGCTGCAAAGAAGTGCATGAAGGAGAAAAAAATGCACCTCGGCCCGTGGAGAAAGCATGGGTATATGCAAGCAAAGTGGCTTAGAAATTGTGAGCGGTTAACGTCTTCTCGACCTTTGTCGTCTGGAAATTCGGGCCGTTTAGTCCGCCCAAGACCAAGAATGTCCATGCTCACATTTGATTTGATGGAAAATTTATCTAATTTGCATAGACCCACGGTTGAAGTTGTGTGAATTTTAATTTCTTTTTTCTTTGTGTCTTTTTTGGAAGTTTAGATCAAGAGTTGAGAAAAGGGCAAATAAACCAAGTATAGGAATCTCAAATTGTACATGCAATTAATTTGAAGTATGAAGAAGAAAAATACAGAATGCAGAAAATCTAATGTTAAAAACGGTTTACTTTTTCCTTTTAATAATGCCAAAAACGGAAAAGACAAACATGAATCCAAATTTCGTTTTCGGTGTGTGTTTTGATCAGTTAAATAATAAAACTTTCGAAGAAGAGAGATATGCGAAAAATCTAATTTAAAAAGGGTCAGGGAAGAATAAATTTTGCTTACTTTTTCCTTTTAATAATGCCAAAAAGGAAAAGACAATAAATATTGCATACTTTTCATAGTTCCCGACAAACATTGATCAAAATTTCGTTTTCTATGTATGTTTTAATCAGTTAAACAATAAAAACTTTCGAAGAAGAGAAATACAGAATGCAGAAAAATCTAATCAAAATTTCGTTTTCTATGCATATTTTAATCAGTTAAATAATAAAAACTTTCGAAGAAGAGAAATACATAATGCAGAAATCTAATGTAAAAAATGGCAAGGGAAGAAAAATTTTTCCTTAACTTTTCCTTTTAATAATGCCAAAAAAGGAAAAGACAATAAATTTTGCATATTTCTCAAACATGAACCAAAATTTCATTTTGGATGTATGTTTTAATCAGCTAAATAATAGAAACTTTTCGATTAGGATTTTTAACTAGCTCTAACTATAAATCATGTCTTCCAGATAAAGATTATTGTTCTGGTCATTAAGTTTGAAGAAAGTAGGAAAAATTTATGAAAAAAATTACCAAATTAAGGGAAAAAAAAAGTTTCAAATAACTATAGAATTTCGAAAATATACCTTATTTCATTTCGATTGACTTAAAAACAGAAAATTCTCAATATTTTCAACGAAAATATGAAAATTTTGATCTAGCTCGCCAAAAGATATTGTTAAAAACTACCAAATAATCAAACCCACTCCCTCCAACAAGAAACAATTTTTTTTTTAAAAAAAGGATAAAAGAGGAGGAATGTGTTATGTAACCAGTTATGAGTCAGCTCTTTTCAGGAAGGCTTGTTAAAAGTTACTATTACTTATCAGGGATTGAAAAAAGGTTACTGCACCAGCCGGGAATCGAACCCGGGTCTGTACCGTGGCAGGGTACTATTCTACCACTAGACCACTGGTGCTTCTTGTGCAAGAGTTGTTCAAAATCTTTATCAATACCGATTCGATCCGAGCTCATTAATACGTTCAAGTCTAAACTGATTATTTAACAATTAAGAGTTAAGCACCATGATTAAGATAATCAGTTTCCATATAAATGTGATGCAATAGATTAGAAACTACTGTTTCAGGATTTATGAAATTAAACTAAGATGCTCGAATTTGAATTCATTTCATAATACATATTAAATTAAAATTAAACAATAATTATGATTTAAAAACTTTTAAAACTCAATCAGACGGAGAGAGTAACAAAATTTAGGTTAAATTTCATAACTCCTACTTAGAATTGACCCCATGTCAAAACTTAAAGAATATTTAGACGGAGAGAGTAACAAAATTTAGGTTAAATTTCACTTTACCTCCTCTAACTATCTTTGGCGCTCATATAGTCCACTCACTACTATTAATTTTATCCTCTCAAACTATCATTTATGGTTCAATTGCACCTAGTAATTATCTTTGACATAGTTCTATCATAAAGGACCGTGAAGTGAAAATTCGGGGCGTTTTGCTAACGATTTTGAAAGATAGTTAGTGGAGTAAAGTGAGTCAATTGATAATTAAAGGGGAGAAAATGGACATTAAAGATAGTTAGAGAAGACAAAAAT
Source organism: Penstemon barbatus (assembly GCA_003313485.2). Classification (NCBI taxonomy): domain Eukaryota; kingdom Viridiplantae; phylum Streptophyta; class Magnoliopsida; order Lamiales; family Plantaginaceae; genus Penstemon; species Penstemon barbatus. The sequence goes on from CM064883.1 coordinate 82,877,089, forward strand.
AAATTTAAATACCAATGTATAGTTCCACTCTCCTCAACATACTTACAGTCCAGATAAGATAAAGAAACATAAACATCATACATGTTTACAATCAACCTATGATATTTATTACTCATATTTACAAAGTGGGATTATATATAATCCATAATAATCTGTCTCTAAAACCAAAATCAATCAAAAAATCAAACAAACTAATAAATTTTTAAACCAAAAATACCCACCAAATGTTCACAAGAACATCACTTGTCCCATAATCAGCACATCCATTTTCACTCCAACACAATCCATGCCCTGAATTTTTCCAAAAAACTAAGTCCAACAAGATTGTCACAAACAATCACTGTAATAATCTGTTCAAACAATTCACCTACCCTCTAAAACACTATTAGACCAAGACAATGACATGGAAGTAGACAACCCCTTCCTAATATCTTCAAAAGCTGGATATGAATCAGAACCACTATTATAAATTTGAGGATACATAGCCCAAAACTCTCTCTTTTTCATCTTCTCGAGAAGATAAACATCCATGTCATCACCTTCCGTTTCATCAACCTCAACCTTCCCATCGAACAACTTCACTACTTGTCTCATAGTCGGCCTAGCATTGGGGTCCGGATGTGCACATAATAACCCTAAATTAAGCACACGATCAACTTCCTCCACATCGAGATTCTCCCTAGATATTAATCGTTCATCGACTGCACTAATCAACTCTCCTTTTCTCAAGAGCTCCCAAAGCCAATCTACCAATGGTGGCTTCCCTTCTTCATTTGGCCTTCTACCACAAATGACTTCCAAAACCAATACTCCGTAACCGAAGACATCCGTTTTTGTCGAAGCACGTCCACTCGCCACGATCTCCGGCGCTATGTATCCAATCGTTCCCACGACCCGCGTGGTCCCCGCCACCTTATCGTGGTCGTGCATACGGGCTAACCCAAAATCACCTAATCTTGCATTCATTTCTTTATCGAGTAACACGTTACTAGACTTAATGTCCCTGTGTAAAACCTTGGCCTCCCATTCCTCGTGTAAATACAAAACTCCGGAAGCCACTTGCTTTAGAACTTTGATTCTTTCCTCAAAGTTTAGAAACTTGCTTTCGTCATCACTTTCGAATATCCTTTTGTCGAGACTTCCATTTTCCATATAGTCGTAAACTAAAATTAGGCTACCCTTTTCTTTCTTGCACCAACCTCTTAACCCCACTAAATTTCTATGCTTTAGTCTACCAAGGCTCGATATTTCCGCCAAGAATTCTCGTACTCCTTCACTACTTTGGTGAGAAATTCTTTTCACCGCAACTTCTAATCCTCCGGGAAATACCCCTTTGTAAACTTTCCCATTCCCACCAATACCAATCACATTTTCTTCTGAAAAATTCTTGGTTGCTAGATCAATTTCTTGGTAATTTAGTCTATGGGGCCAGTACTCTAACTCCCAATCTTCCATTCCCTCTCTCTCCTTTCTTATTCTCCTATTCCTTCTTATAAACAAGAAAGCAATAACAGAACTTATGATGACTAAAGACAACCCTCCCACAACCATACCCGCTATAAAACCTCGAGTTCGATAAATTGGAGTACCGGGAATCTCGAACGAAGGCAAACCCGTCGTGATCAACCCTTCGCTTATCGAAAAATTAGTGTTGCTAAAACTCCAACCTAAAATCTTGTGACTTTGAACCAAAGCCCCTGTAGATGCAGTAAATCCCACATACATTTCATCGTCAAAAACTTCGGAAAGATTAAGAGAAACACTCAATAACGGTCGATTAGGCCTTTCAATCCCTACAGGAGCCATAGTAACATTAACAATACTATTATCATAATCAATCCAAACTTGATAATTTCTCCCATTATTAAGGCTTAATCTTTCAAAAGAATTATCATTACCCCAATACCCTGCTTCATAAGAACTTAAAGAAATCAGTGAATTCACATCAATACCAACATGATTATCATTAATATCTCGAAATTCTTCGTTTTCGAAAACATCAAATTCGACCCCAAATATATGGCTACTGGGATTCATGTTAGTGAAGTTGAACAAACCCAGATTTTGTGCTGAGCTGGCGCCTTGGATTCCTTCGTGCGGCACGAACAAGAAAACGAGGCCGTGTCCTGGGAGTCTGCCCTCGTACGGCGCCATAGCGAAAATGAATGAAGTTGAAAAGGGGAGAACGAAAGATGAATTGGGTTCTTTTGTTCGGATTCTTGAAGGGTAAAGAACACGCCCAATTGAGAAAGTTGTGTCATTTGTGAGTGTAAGAATGCGAGATTCGATTATGGAGCTGCCGTAGAGTGAAATATTAGAGGAATCGAAGCCGTTGAAGATGAAATCAACTGCGGAAGTGAGTTGGGTTTGGACGAAGAGAATTGAAGTTAGAAAGGGTAGAAGAAGAAGAAGAAGTTGGTTTCCTTGATTCTTCATTGCAAATAGTAGTTGGATTTCATTTCACTGATTGTGTAATTTTAAGAAAGTGGGAAAAAGGATGAGATAATCCAGATGAGGAAGAAGGTGCCGTGTGCTTTGTTTGACATTTCTTTTTTGATAAAAAAATAATTAATGTGGTCAGACTTAGGGTGAGTTTGGCCTAGCGGTTGAAGCTCATAAAATCACTTTTAGATCTCTATTGTGATTTTTGAAGTGTTTGGCCCAGATTATAAAAATTGTTTTTGCTCAATCGTGATTTTCATGGTGTTTGGCCCCCATGATCATAATCGCTTTTGGGATCTCGAGAAGCAAAAAATCAACTTATTTTAGAAGTTGCTAAAGTGTTACTTTTGCAAAAGCTATTATACAAAAGCAATTATTCTATAATTAATTTTTACTATAATCAATTATTACCAAAATCAATTTTAGTAAAATTAATTCTCCTATAATTGCTTTTCGAATCGCTAGGCCAAACTCACCCTTAGGCTAATAGCCACCAATGATTAATTTCGTTGTTTTTTGGGTTAGGCAAAAATGTTTAGAACCTGTTTGTTTGACATTTTTTTAAAAAAAATCGCGTTTGGAAAATGCTAAATAAACATATTTTTTACTAATTTTCAACTAAAATTTTTATCTCCCGATTTTCTTAAACTACTATCTCAAAAGCCAAACAAACAACAATTTTCTTATTTCTAAATATTAACATATATGGTGTCTTATGATATTATCAACTTATTAGTTAATATATTAATTAAACTATTTATTATAATTTTTATAAATTTAATCAAGTTGACTGGTCAACGGTACTAAGGGATAAAAATAATTGGTACGAAGGAAGTATTATTTTACTTCTTGCATGGAGATTTAAGTGAAATAGTGAAATAGAAGAATCTCCATGATTCTATAATAGTGAAATTTTAGGGACATAGGGAGTATGATACCTAGTTAATATTGGAATTAGCTAAAGTGAATTTTCCCCGAAAAATGCTAATATGTGAAACCTTCCTGAAGCTGTCCTGTGAATTTTTTATTACAGGACCTCCTTGTACTTTTAAATACTTAAACACTAAATCGAAACCCCCAACGTGTTCAAAATAGGTCGTTTCAGATTGGTTTATAAGTTCAAGAAACTAATTTTAAAATATTTCACGTAAAGTTATTGGGACCAACATGTAGTATTTTTGAAAAATGGTTTCTTGAAACTAACTATTAGCTTAGTGAATCGATCCAAAATGATCTATTTAACAAATTGAGGGTTTCGTGCTGAGTTTTAAAGATTCAAGGGGATTCAATACAATAAAAAATTCACGGGATAATTTTATCTAGGTTTAACATAACATAGATTTGTATCTTGCATTTACCCTGAATTTTCCTCCGTTGATTTGTTTTTCATTTTCTCTCACACTGTAGTATTTAGTGTAACTTAGGATGAGTTTGGCCCAGCGGTTATAGCTCTTAAAAACACTTATAGATTTCTATTGTGATTTTTGAAGTGTTTGACCATGATTATTAAAATTATCTATGCTCAGTCGTGATTTTCATGGTGTTTGGCCCCAGGATCATAATCACTTTTGGATCTCGAGAGGCAAAATATCAACTTATTTTAGAAGATACTAAAGTGTTACTTTTGCAAAAGCTATTATACAAAAGCAATTATTCTATAATTAAATTTTATTATAATCAATTATTACCAAAATCAATTTTAGGAAATTTAATTCTCCGATCCTATAATTGATTATCGAATCGCTAGGCCAAAACTCACCCTTAATTATAGAAAGACAAACGTCAATAAGGCCATAATTTATCGGTAATAACTGGTAAAGTTGAGGCCTCAAAACCAAGAGGTTTTTGGTTCAACTCTCATTAATATGAGTTTTTCATGATGATTGTATTTAAAAATATAAAAATTAGAAAGACCAACTTGGATACTATTGCGTTCAAATTTGTACCCAAATGTTTTATTCCGCATCAACTATGTTTCTTAACAATTCAAAGTAGATAAACTTAAAAATGTTGCATCTTGCATGTGAATGTGGCCAAATCCAGTCTATTTAAAGACAAAATCAGTACTAAGGGTGAGTTTGGCCTAGCGATACGAGAAGCAATTATAGGAGAATTGATTTTAGTACAATTGATTTTGGTAATAATTGATTATAATAAAAATTAATTATAGAATAATTGCTTTTGTATAATAGCTTTTGCAAAAGTACCATTTTAGTAGCTTCTAAAATATGCTGATTTTTTGCTTCTCGAGATCCCAAAAGTGATTATGATCTTGGGGGCCAAACACTATGAAAATTACGATTGAGCAGAAGTTATTTTTATAATCGGGGCCAAACACTTCAAAAATCACAATAGAGATCTATAAGTGATTTTAAGTGCTTCAACCGCTAGGCCAAAAAATATTCAACAAAATGAGAGGAAGTTTCCACTTATGCAGCCGATATTTTATTTAGAAAAATGTTTTTCTCACAAATACCATAATGCAATATGATGTGAACCATGCCTACATAAGTACCCAATTAAAAAGCCCCATGATTATGTATATCATTTAGGCTCTTTAAAATATAATTTTTAGTTCATGCTTTTCAGGGCTAGTTCCAGCCTCCTAGGCAAAATAAATTTAAGATTTACTATCAAATTAAATTCGAAATTATATATCGCTATATAAATCATTATGTTCTATAATATTCACTAGTTTTTGAAAATTCTAAAAAACTAAATTCGAAATTATATATCGCTATATAAATTATTATGTTCTATATATAATATTCACTAGTTTTTGAAAATTTTAAAAAAGGGGCTTGTGTGATGCTTTTTCTCTTTTTCCCTTTTTTTGGCAAAATTATTAAATAAATCTGCCTATTCTATAGTTTCCATTCTTTTTATTAACAATTTTATCCAATGCTCATTTTTCTGATTAAATTAATTTTTCTATTGTTGTTTGCTTCTTTAGTTTTTCCAACCCTTTACGTATTTCATTGAAAGTTATTCAGTGAATGATATAATAAAATTATAATACCCCAAAATTCTTCAATAACAAGAATGTATTACATCAACAAGAAATGGTAGAACCTTTCAAGTTGCAAGTAGAAAGTCAACATTAATTTCAACACTCAAAAATATTTTCAAATAGTAGTATCACGTAAAATGTCTCTTTAGATTTTAGAACAAACATATATATATATGTAAGTGAATTTTGATAGAGCTACTTTCAACAAAGACGGTAACGTCGGACTTAGGGTTGTAGGTTGGACTTCGTCAAGAGTATCGCAAAATTTAATACCAGAACTGACAAATTAAAAATATGCTAGACCATGGTAGTTAGTATCGCATGATTCGCGATACGATACGTGCGATACGATTCGATACGGACCCAAAACGATACGACTCGGTTAGTGTATCGTTTTTGCTCATGTATCGGTTTGTATCGGAACGATACGATTCGGTATCGCACGTATCGCGAGTCCAAAGCGATACTTGCGATACTTTTTTTTTACCTTGTTTGCACCTGAACCGGGTCGGATCGGTACTGACCCGACCGAACCGGGTAGCGGCCCACTTTTTTTTTTTTAAAAAAAAAAATTCTGCTGTTGTAAAAAGTTAAAACAGCAGCAAAAAATTGGAATCGGTGTTTCAATTATCTGTAGGCATTGATTTCAATTAGGCATTGATTTGCTAGCAGAAACCAATTATCTGTAGGCATTGATTTCAATTTTAATCAATCGGTCTTTACGATTCTTTGCCTACTTGAAAATTTCTGCTGCTGTTTAATCAATGCTTCTTTAATTGATTTCTTCTTCAAGTTTTCCTTAAATTATCTATCAAAATCATTGATTAATAACTCAAGGAACCCCTAGAATCCTGATTAGGTAATAAATATCTCACTTTATTTGGGTTTTTGGAAGAAGAAAAAAAAAGTGCGGATGATGAAGATGGAGATGAAAGTGAGATTGCACATATTGAAGAGGTTGATGAAGATGAGGAGAAGTAGATGAGTTTACGAAATTGGATGTTGAAGATGAATTGAGTGACATTGATCTTGGAGATAATGTTTAGTATATATATTTTGGTTTTATTTTGTGAATCCTATTGTTTGATTTTGTTTTATGGTTTCAAAGTTGAAACTTGGAACTTGGTTTTATTTTGAAATGATTTGTTTGACTTTAAAATGTTAAATTTATGTCTTGTAATTATTTTTTTTAATGTAAGAAATATATTTTATAATATTTTTAACAAAGTATCATGTATCTTACGATATACGATACGTATCTCGATACGATTCGATACGAATGGAAAACGATATGCGATACGATACACGGTTTGATAACCTTGTGCTAGACCCATTTATTACCGTACCATTTATTTAAGACGATTTATCTATTACCGTACCATTTATTTAAAATATTCGTAGATTATCGTGTGATTTTGATGTTCTTGAGTGTTTGTATATTTGTTCTACATGAAATATAGTAGTTTATGAAATAGCATGATTAACATCTGACTGATATACCAAATAGTATCAGTCTCATTGTAATCAACGATATTTCCTCATTTGTGGAATATATCGCTTTTCTAAAAAACAAAAATTTAGAACAAATAACATTTTTCCCTTCATATGGATCAATGAATGATCTAGTAACAAAAATAAAAGCAAAATATTCCATAATATTTATAACGAATATCTAGTAACATTTTTTAATCCTTCACGTGATCGAATTAACGGTGATTTTGCAATTTATTTAACGGTTGTACCAAATGTGTCGAACTTTGTTAAAGAGGTGTACCAAATGTGTTGGACACATAAATCTGTGTACCAAAAGTGAGAATTGACATATAGCTGTGTACCAAAAATGCAATTCTCTCTATTTATAACAAACTTGCGGTGGGGGGTAAGGGGGGAGGGGAGAAAAAAGGTAGAGAATCAACCTGGCCCGACCTATTTCTGACCCGTTCATTTATAACCATCATCTTTTTGGCCCATTTTTACTAATCCATTTTTAACCCGATACGTTTTTCACTAGACCCAGCTTGACACGCAAATTAGTTTAGGTTCAAATCCAATTATAACCATTTGTTTACTTCAACAATACGATATATATATTAAAAGTACACATCTACCACTAATTAACTTAAATTATTGTTTCATGAATTGTCTTAAATCTTAATATAACTATAACCATGTCTGGATGATGAAGTAGTTAGTCAATTGTGCATTGTTTTATAATTATACATAGATGTACAATGATATAAGGAAATCTCTAATAACTAGAGGGAGATGCCCTAGTCATTAATTAATTAAGTACATTTTTTAAACCAAGTCGAGAATTCATGAAATTAATTAATTAACCCAGAACCACCTTGACGGAAATAATCAAGTAATTGTTACTACGTGATTATATAACAATTTAAAAGAGAATAATTAATGCCTGATATATAACATAAATATATACATGGGACAAATCAAATTCGAATTGGAGTTTTCCAAATAAATTATGTAATATATGCTCCAAATGAAAATAAAAATACATTAAAACGGCCAAACACAATTTCATTGCATTTGGAATTCTTGACCTACATCAACTTTATTATAGACAATATATGATGCTTTCTTGACCTAGATCAAGTTTACTATAGACCAGTCCGCATGGACAGCTCAACTGGTCTCAGAGAGGGAAGTTGGAACAAGTTTACTATAGACCATAACGCAAACATTTATTTTAGGGTCATGAGTAGTAATTAAACTCCTCGTGTTCTTGTTAAAGGTAATTTAACTCAATGTGATAATTTAATTGACACTTTAACTCCTTGTATTCTTATAATATAGATTCACTGTCTCCCTCTAATTTTTATCTCTAGAATACGTGAAAAGATATACTACCTTGATATGTATACTTCGTAGTAGCATATTTCGAAATAATACAAAAGAATCAATCTCTCTCTCTCTCTCCCTTAAACCAAAAGAAACACTTCGAGCGACAAAACATGGACAATAAACCCTGAGTTCCAACTATGATTTCTTCACCTTTTCTTGCTCGATTTCTTTTATTTGAGTTATTAGTGATTGAGGGCTTCAAGATTCAGCAAAAGTGATGAAATTACAGGAACCGTAGCTCGTATTATTCGGTAAAATACGAGCAATATTTTAATCTATATGGGTGAAAAGGCTTCTATTCATCAACACCTCAATTGAATGAGACCCTTTAGAAGGTATATTTGTGCCTATTTTTGAGTTGGAAGTAAAGATGAATGCATTAGTTTCATTCACTCATAGCAACAAAAATAGACTCATCTCTTTTCCTGATTGTTTTCTTAAAGAAAATGAGGAAACCGCTCCATTTTTTAGCTAAACTTGGTTTGACGACCATATATGTATAGTAGTTAATCAAACTGTTGACCAAATTGCTTCTCGTCAAGCTGTTAGAGGTCCCTACATATTTGTGACATTATTAAAGCGAGTGGTTGGTGATCCCATATATATTGTATTAGTTTATATTCGTACTATGCATACTATAAGAAAAGCGGGATCTCCCGACGAATTTTTTCCAATAATTCGTTGGAAAATGCTCCTCGAACATTTTAGATGGGCTTTCCGTCAGGATATTTCCTGCAAGTTGAATTTGTCGAAAATTTTCGACGGATAGCTTCGTCGGAAAGTCTTTTGTGTGTTAAATAAAAATTAATTTTCCACCGAATTCACCATTCGAAAATTGTTTAATTAATTAATTTTTTTTTATCCTATTCAATACACCATTCACCAAATTTAAATTAAAAAATAGTAGTCATAAATTAATCTCAATCATCGTTATAATAATCTCAATTATCGTCATAATAATACACCATTCACCAATTTTAAATTAAAAATCTAATTGTAATAAATTAATCTCAACCATCGCCTGGAGAGTTCAAATATGTAGAAAAATAAACACTTCAATCATCATGATAGGAAACTAAATAGTATCAATCATCAGAATCACAGTCAAAGTCGTTAGATTTTTGTGGGTTCTAGGGTTTTTGATGCATCATATTGGTAGGCAAGTACCTAAACATGCGTCAGAATTCCTCCATCTCTCGACGATTTGCCTCCATCTCCTGTCGATCATCCGCAAGCTCTTATTTCATATTCCTGTATTACTCCATCTCTACTTGACTCTACGATATATGTTCTTGTTGTTGCATTTGCATATCTAGTGACTCCTGCAAGGTTTCTTCGAGAGACTGAAATCTCGTGACAAGCTCCGCGTTGGAAGAAGTAGATCCGGAATAATGTGATCTCTTTTGCTGTATTTGACTTTGTAATGCCCCAAAAATTTTGAACCCTTTTGATTGGATTTTTAATCCGAATTTATGTGCTACTTTTGTTTTTTCAAAGTTAAGCATTAATTTGAACTAAAATATACAATTTAATTAAATCTTGTGATCTTTTGAACTTTGAAATAATTGAAAATATAAAAGTTACTCTAAAATAACATTAAGACCTTTTTGAAAATTTTCGGGCTTGGATGCACAAAAAATTTATTTTAAGGGGTGAAATGAATTGGTGGAATTGCTGAGTAATTATAATCACCTCTTCCCGACATTGTGTGTATATGTATCTATACACTAAAAAAATATGATTCCATAGTTCAATGAATATCTCCTAAAACCCACGTTATCTTCTTTATAACTTAAAATTACTTAGATAGTGAGAAGAAGAGAGGGGAAATTGACAACACACTAGAAATATAAAATTTTCGGATATACACAGCACAACCTCGGTTTTTCACTCATTACATCTTCGTCCACCGATGGATCATGTCCAAATTTTGTGTGAAGGTCCTAAACACATGGGGCTACATATTGACCGTTCAGATCGTCTTTTGGAACTCACAAAGTTAATCGACAGAAGTTAGAAATTGGTGAAAAGTAAAGATTTTGTTATGAACCGCCACCATTGCCACCGGAGCAGCCACCGCCAACTTCGGAGGTCTGAAAATGAAGAGAGTTTTATCCCCTTTGTTGCATTGGGTAAAGATCCGCCTATCTTGTGTTCTTTAATCTTTTTTATTTTAATTTCTTCTCTTTAAAGTTTATATTGAAGAAGTTTAGTTTATCCATTGTAGCTTTTGTGAAAAGTTGTTGAGTTTATATTAAATATTAGATATTAAATGTGACTTTGCTTCTATTTTATTTAAATATTGCTTATAAGTTTGGATGTTGATTTAAATTTGTAAAAAAGTTAATGTTTTTAATGTTCAAAACTTTGGGGGTGTTTTTACAAGATTTTAGAAGTAGAAGGGCTTAGGCATGCGATTTAAAGTTTACTTAAATTATTAGTTTTAAAGTTTCTCCGAGTTTATTTGCAAAAAGTGAGTTTTTGAAACTTTTGGGTTGTTTTTTTAAATCAGAAAATAAGGATGAAAAAGGCGTTGTTTTGTCGCTGTTTTTACATAGTTACTTTTATAAACTTTTGATTAATTGATTTGATGTAGTACTTTGTTCACTCTTGTTTTAAGACTGAAAATTTGTAAAGAAAAAATCGAAGAAAATGTATGATTAAAAAACTTTTTTTGTTTCTCATTGTTGAATTTTGCTTAACAGCTTAAATGGTGGAATCTTGAATTATTTTTCAGGAAAGTTGATTTTCTTAAGTTTTCAAAACTTTGAGGGTGTTTTTGAATGTTTGAAACAAAATAAGAAAAATTTAAATTACTAAGTTATTGAGTAAAAACTAAAATGAATTTTCATAGTATAGATTTAAAGCGTAAACAATTAATCACAACATATCAAATATTTGAAAAAAAATCAACCGAGAGTGATAAAAAAGTAATTTATGGAAATCTTGTCTCTTTTATGAAAATATAAATCAACTTTAACGATTCAAATCTTCTAAGCAAGGTTTTAAATAAAATAAAGAAAACATAAATCGACAACAAAATTTAACTATTCTCCCAAATAATAGGGTGAGACCGCAACCGTGATGACCTAACCGCAATCCGACTATTATTTTTCAGAACATTTGAAACAGAAAAGAATGAAACATAGAACATATAAGTTGATCGTCCAACTTAGTGAGGCTATGTGCGAATTTGCATGGTAATGTGTGTATGCAACATATATATAACATAAGCATGTTATCAAGCAAATTGAGCATATATTCAAGACGGAAGAAACACATAATTCACATAAACAAGAATTGTTGATGCCGTCCTCCACTTCCCCTCCATCCTTGGTCTGATGTCCATCCAAACACAGCAAGTAATGAGCGACCTTATTATCTAATATGCATCGACATGTCCAGGGGCGGACCCAGAAATTTTAGTCGCGTGGGGGCGAGATTAAAATGAAAAGTATATAATTAAATTATTTAAAAAATTATGATTATCAAAATTTATTTTTAATATGCCGATAAGTCTTATGGTAATTGATATTGATAATATATCTAATCAAATAAGATAATAAAAAATATATAATATGCAAAAACAATCAGTTCTAATAATTTTAGTGATGAAAAATCAAAAACTTTATAAATAAATTTAAATATTCATAAAAGTTTTTAAAAAAGTACCTTTTGATAATGGCGTTGAGTGATTCAGCCGATTTGTGAAGAAAACCCCCTTTTTTTGATATAACTTGGTGAAGAAAAGTTAATTTGAGAAGAAATTAAAATTCAAAATTCAACAACTTAATTTGTTTTGTTTTTCCTTATTAAAATAGAATTATATTAAGTGTTAAAGAATATATTTCTTATCAAATTCTACTTAAACTAGGCAACTCTATTAGTGGGACTCCATTCTCTAAGATCTGACCACACATTTAATTAAAGTAGACAAAGATTTTTGATTCACAAGATTATTTCCTTTAGGAATTTAAAGGTACTAACAAGAATACATAAAGTACTACTATAATAATAATAATAGATATGCACTACTACTATTTTTTTTTTGCTGGGGGGTGCGGGCGCCCCCACCCGCACCCCCTATAGGTCCGCCCCTGGACATGTCTTTGCCTAAATTTATTCTTACTCTCCAAGTGTTCCTCGCCGCTTGGATTGTAAGTCTAGGCCTATGGGTAACATTGACTATCCCCCTGACGCTTGCCATCCAGTCCTCGAAGCTTATACTGCCAATCTGAGGAACATGGCTGATTCAATTAATTTTCAAAAAGTTTTGATTTTTCAAAATATGCTCTTTTTGAAGATGTTTTAAAAACACACCTCGGATCAAGCTCATCGATCGGTCAAATGATTCAAATGAACAACTTGCTTTGATACCACTTGTTGGTCCCAAGTAGTCATATGAGGTCTAAAGGAGGGGGAGGGGGGGGGGGGGGGTTGGAATAGACCTTTTTACTAGTAAAAAAATTTCCAACTTGTATAAGTTATTCAGCATAAGTTAGACCACTCATCTAATTTGCTTATCTTTTCAGACAACTTCATAGTTCTAAAACTTGTTTGCAGCAGATATGAAGGTGATAGTTTTTCAAACAAGTTTAACTTCAAAGGTTTTAATTTTTTTTTTTATAAATTCCTCTTTTAAAAGCTTCTTCATTTAAAAACACTTTACTTATCTTATGAAATATGCAATGCAAGTAAGGTAAGTAAATAACATCGAAATCTTTAGAGTGGTTATGCAGGCTTAATACATCTAAGTCCACTATTCTAAATCACAAAATTTAGGTTTTACTAGAACATTTGTTAACTAGTACAACTCTACTTGTATGTTTACAACAAATGATGAAGCAACAAGCTCACAATAGAAAATAACAAAGAAAGCCTAATCTACGAAGTGATATCACTTACAAAGATGGATATCTACTTCTCACAACACTCAGTTGAACAAAAAATCACTCAGATTTATATGTTTTAATTGTTTCCTCAACTCCTCTTTGCCAACAGATGAATTAACTGATGGTGATATGTTCTTGACTTTGAGACATAGAAAGATTTCTTCGATTAATTCTCTCAGTTGTTGTGTTGTAGTTGTCAATAACTCTTGAATGTAGATCTATTTATACTGGGCAATTTGAATTTTGTTTGTTGAAGGTGAGACAAAAATCAATCTTCCTTGATTTCTGGTCAAATCCTTAAACGGCTCTTTGCAACTGTTCGATGTACAGTCTGTTATACGGATCTGTCAGTCACATTTAATTCACCATGCCGATACGAGGTTATTTAAATTAACTCCTCCAATCATTTGCCATAAATACCCTTTTCAGAAAGCATTTATTACACCAAGTGCATTTATTACCGTTGGAATGACTTCTGATTCCTTTCCATTTAGTTGATCGAATCCACGGCTAATGAACACTCTGCTGATTCAGATCGAACACATCTGATTTGACTCTTCTGATTTTTACCAGTCTGATTTCGTACTCAGCATAAGATCACTAGTCTTCCAGACCGAAAATTCAATCTCCTAATTTTAATTATCTTCTCGATTGAACTTTTGAAGTCTTGTTAAGTTTTCATTACTTAGTTGATGACCTTTGAAAATCATCAAAACATTCCCTCAACTTCTTCATCTTCATCCAACAATATGTAGAATATTAAGCTATCGAGTTTGCTTTGAATTCAGCTAGATAAAGTTAGTTTAAGAACGGCCAGCTAAAAAATAAATCAAGTTTCAATACAACTTTAATCTATCCTAATTTTATTACTCGTAATCTTTTTTAGATGTTTCAAAACAACACTCATTTTCCTAAAACGATGTTTTCTCTATTAAAATTACTCTATTACATAAGTAATGATTTGAGATCACTAATTTTCAACAACTACATACTTTTGAGTGCAAAAAGAGATATATAAAAAGATCTATTTATTTAAGTCCTAGTTAGAAATAAAAAAGTTTTATTTATTTAAGTCCTAGTATGAAATAACATATCAAAACTCAATGGAGCAAGAATATTGAGACAGATAGAGTAAAAAAATTTAGGTTAAATTTCACTTTGTCTCCTCCAATTATCTTCGGTGCTCATCTAATCCCCTCACTACTATCAATTGAATCAATTCATCCACTCAAACCAACAAACAATCACTGTTATAATATGTTCAAATGATTCACCTACCCTACAAAACACTATCAGACCAAGACAATGACATAGAAGTAGACAACCCCTTCCTAATATCTTCAAATCCTGGATATGAATCAAAACCACTATTATAAATTTGAGGATACATAGCCCAAATCTCTCTATTTTTCTTCTTCTCTAGAAGATAAACATCCATGTCATCGAACAACCTCACTACTTGTCTCATAGTCGGCCTAGCATTGGGGTCTGGATGTGCACACAGTAACCCTAAATTAAGCACTCGATCAACTTCCTCCACATCGAGATTCTCCCTAGACATTAATTGTTCATCGACTGCAGTAATCAACTCTCCTTTCCTCGAGAGCTCCCAAACCCATTCTACCAATGATGGCTTCCCTTCTTCAATTGGCCTTCTACCACAAATGACTTCCAAAATCAATACTCCGTAACCGAAGACATCCGTTTTTGTCGAGGCACGCCCACTCACCACGATCTCCGGTGCTATGTATCCAATCGTTCCCACGACCCGCGTGGTCCCCGCCACCTTATCGTGGTCGTGCATACGGGCTAACCCGAAATCACCTAACATTGCATTCATTTCTTTATCGAGTAACACGTTACTAGAATTAATGTCCCTGTGTAAAACCTTGGCCTCCCATTCCTCGTGTAAATACAAAACCCCGGAAGCCACTTGCTTTAGAACTTTGATTCTTTCCTCAAAGTTTAGCAACTTGCTTTCGTCATCACTTTTGAATATCCTTTTGTCGAGACTTCCATTTTCCATATAGTCGTAAACTAAAATTAGGCTACCCTTTTCTTTCTTGCACCAACCTCTTAACCCCACCAAATTTCTATGCTTTAATCTACCAAGGCTCGATATTTCCGCCAAGAATTCTCGTACTCCTTCACTACTTTGGTGCGAAATTCTTTTCACCGCAACTTCTAATCCTCCGGGATATACCCCTTTGTAAACTTTGCCATTCCCACCAATACCAATCACATTTTCTTCGGAAAAATTCTTGGTTGCTAAATCAATTTCTTGGTAATTTAATCTATGGGGCCAATACTCTAACTCCCAATCTTCCATTCCCTCCCTCTCCTTTCTTATTCTCCTATTCCTTCTTATAAACAAGAAAGCAATAACAGAATTTATGATGACTAAAGACAACCCTCCCACAACCATACCCGCTATAAAACCTCGAGTTCGATAAATTGGAGTACTGGGAAGCTCGAACGAAGGCAAACCCGTCGTAATCAACCCTTCACTTATCGAAAAATTAGTGTTGCTAAAGCTCCAACCTAAAATCTTGTGACTTTGAACCAAAGCCCCTGTAGATGCAGTAAATCCCACATACATTTCATCCTCAAAAACTTCGGAAAGATTAAGAGAAACACTCAATAACGGTCTATTAGGCCTTTCAATCCCTACAGGAGCCATAGTAACATTAACAATATTATTATCATAATCAATCCAAACTTGATAATTTCTCCCATTATTAAGCCTCAATCTTTCAAAAGAATTATCATTAACCCAATACCCTGCTTCATAAGAACTTAAAGAAATCAGTGAATTCACATCAATACCAACATGATTATCATTAATATCTCGAAATTCTTCGTTTTCGAAAACATCAAATTCGACCCCAAATATATGGCTACTGGGATTCATGTTAGTGAAGTTGAACAAACCCAGATTTTGTGCTGAGCTGGCGCCTTGGATTCCTTCGTGCGGCACGAACAAGAAAACGAGGCCGTGTCCTGGGAGTCTGCCCTCGTACGGCGCCATAGCGAAAATGAATGAAGTTGAAAAGGGGAGGACGAAGGATGAATTGGGTTCTTTTGTTCGGATTCTTGAAGGGTAAAGAGCACGTCCAATTGAGAAAGTTGTGTTATTTGTGAGTGTAAGAATGCGAGATTCGATTATGGAGCTGCCGTAGAGTGAAATATTAGAGGAATCGAAGCCGTTGAAGATGAAATCAACTGCGGAAGTGAGTTGGGTTTGGATGAAGAGAACTGAAGTTAGAAAGGCTAGAAGAAGAAGAAGTTGGTTTCTTTGATTCTTCATTGCAAATAGTAGTTGGATTTCATTTCATTGATTGTGTAATTTTAAGAAAGTGGGAAAAGGATGAGAGAATCCAGATGAGGAAGAAGGTGCCGTGTGCTTTGTTTGACATTTCTTTTTTGATAAAAAAATAATTAATGTGGTCAGACTTAGGCTAATAGCCGCCAATGATTAATTTCGTTGTTTTTTGGGTTAGGCAAAAATGTTTAGGA
The DNA here is from genome assembly GCA_003313485.2 of Penstemon barbatus. Taxonomy (NCBI): domain Eukaryota; kingdom Viridiplantae; phylum Streptophyta; class Magnoliopsida; order Lamiales; family Plantaginaceae; genus Penstemon; species Penstemon barbatus. The sequence goes on from CM064883.1 coordinate 82,893,811, forward strand.
CCTGTTTGTTTGACATTTTTAAAAAAAAATACGTGTTCGGGAAATGCTAAAAAAATATATTTTTTACTATTTTTCACCTAAAATTTTCATCTCCCGATTTTCTTAAACTACTATCTCAAAAGCCAAACAAACAACAAATTTTTTATATCTAAAATTAACATATATGGTGTCATATGATATTATCAACTTATTAGTGAAATATATTAATTAAACTATTTATTATAATTTTTATAAATTTAATCAAGTTGACTGATCAACTATACTAAGGGATAAAGATAATTGGTACGGAGGAAATACTATTTTAGTTCTTGCACGGAGATTTAAGTGAAATAGTGAAATAGAAGAATCTCCATAATTCAATAATAGTGAAATTTTAGGGACATAGGGAGTTTGATATCTAGTTAATATTGGAATTAGCTAAAGTGAATTTTCCCCCGAAAATGCTAATATGTGAAACTTACCCGAAGCTATCATGTGAAATTTTTATTACAGGACCTCCTTGTACTTTTAAATATTTAAAAACTCAACCCAAAACCCCCAACATGTTTCAAAATAGATTGTTTCAGATTGGTTTAGTTCAAGAAACTTTAAAATATTTCACGTGAAGTTGTTGGGACCAACATGTAGTATTTTTGAAAAATGGTTTCTTGAAACTAACTATTAGCTTAGTGAATCGATCCAAAATGATCTATTTAACAAATTGAGGGTTTCGTGCTGTGTTTTCAAGATTCAAGGGGATTCAATACAATAAAAAATTCACGGGATAATTTTATCTAGGTTTAACATAACATAGATTTGTATCTTGCATTTACCCTGAATTTTCCTCCGTTGATTTGTTTTTCATTTTCTCTCACACTGTAGTATTTAGTGTAACTTAGGGTGAGTTTGGCCCAGCGGTTATAGCTCTTAAAAACACTTATAGATTTCTATTGTGATTTTTGAAGTGTTTGACCATGATTATTAAAATTATCTATGCTCAATCGTGATTTTCATGGTGTTTGGCCACATGATCATAATCACTTTTTGGATCTCGAGAGGCAAAAGATCAACTTATTTTAGAAGATACTAAAGTGTTACTTTTGCAAAAACTATTATACAAAAGCAATTATTCTATAATTAAATTTTATTATAATCAATTATTACCAAAATCAATTTTAATAAATTTAATTCTCCGATCCTATAATTGATTATCGAATCGCTAGGCCAAAACTCACCCTTAATTATAGAAAGACAAACGTCAATAAGGCCATAATTTAGCGGTAATAACTGATAAAGTTGAGGCCTCAAAACCAAGAGGTTTTTGGTTCAACTCTCATTAATATGAGTTTTTCATGATGATTGTATTTAAAAATATAAAAATTAGAAAGACCAACTTGGATACTATTGCGTTCAAATTTGTACCCAAATGTTTTATTCCGCATCAACTATGTTTCTTAACAATTCAATGTAGATAAACTTAAAAATGTTGCATCTTGCATGTGAATGCGGCCAAATCCAGTCTATTTAAAGACAAAATCAGTACTAAATATTCAACAAAATGAGAGGAAGTTTCTGTTAGAATACTTCCCCATAGATCTATCTCATACTAAATCATTAAGAGTCACAGTAATAAAATTGAATACGTACCAGTGTCCATAGTGAGCGATTAGTCTGTTGCGGAATATTGGAATCGATCACTGGTATGAAATGGATCGACCGGGTACGAGGCCTTCCTCAACCAAATCGCCTTATTTCCTAAGATTGTCTTCTTGATGGGGAGAAGAGAATGATATATTTATTTGGTGTATTGGGGACCATAACCCTTGTGCTCTTTATATAGGAAGAGATTTAGGGTTCCCATAATTCCCTAGAACTCTCCTAAATAGGTATCTACCCATTATTTAGTCCACATTCGTATTGGAGTTTGTAACTAATTAGACCACTTAATATTAATCCAATAATTTTATAACAGCTATCATAATTGATTAAATAGTCCAATTAGGATTAGGAAATAAAATTTCCTAACAATCTCCCACTTGGGCTATTTATTAATCTTGAAGCAATTATGTCACAAATTTCCTTAAGCGCGCGTCCGTATGCTATTTGTCGTTAGACTTACTTAAACAATCTGGTACATCTTATATATTAGCAATGAAACTACCGCTGCTTTTATCACAGTATAGTCGTGACTAAACCCCGATGATCACCATACTAATATACTCAATGACATAGATCAAATGTGGATGAGTAGCATGGAAATTACATGCAACGTGGTCTTATACATGTCTATTTACAACTGGTCCTTCTTTACGTACTCTCTTAACCATATGTAAAACCACAATAGAAAGTCTTTACTTTACTTTCAGAGTAATCAATCATGAAATTCATTCATACCATAAACCTTAAGTCTGTACAGAAAACAACCATAAACATGTCATGAAAAGCATTAAACCAAAATAAACTCCCACTAAACAGACACATCATAAGGTTTGATGATGTCCACAAGAGTTTCATCCTCACGAAATCACCTTAGGCGGCCAACCTTTGGTGAATGGATCTTTAACCAAAATTCTTATACTTATATGCTTTATTGACATTTGAAAACTCTGAAACTTTATTTGACACTAAGTCACATAATACCTAGAATGACTTCGATATTTAGTCTTTGGACATAAATATCAATTGTAAATGATAATCCTTATGCAGTGATCAAATACTGACAATAAGTCCAGTCGGATAATAGCCTTCCTTTGGGCCGACGTACTATCTACATGGATAATAAAGTTGTCACATATTTATCACCCAATGTATACGTGTTATTCGGCCAATCAAGTATCTTCCTTTGGGCAGATAAATTTGATCGCATGACGTAACATATATACTAATAAAAATCAAAGTATCATATAACCTCTAAAAGATTTTATCTCCTAAATGTGAAAATGTAAGCCTTAGTTCTGTACTTCTATTGCCATGCATCACTCAAGTATCAACCCAAAGTTTTCACGAAAATGTTTGAATTGAGTGCAAACTTGAGCATACATTCCTCATTCTCGATGCAAAAGGTAACTTATATATATCTTTTCTTTAAGGATCTTTATTGGGGCACTATTTAAGATTTTACTTGTCTCATTACCACCACAAGGAACACATACTTACTCCCACTGAACTTGAGATATTCACAATTATCAATGAAATTCACCTCAGAAACATAAGAGGTGGACTTAATAAGAAAATTGTGATACTATTGACAGGAAACCTACCTAAAAGACGAGTCTTATAAGAGGATCTCCTTAATAACAATTCTTGAGGTTGTTGAGTTTGTTTTATAGGTACTTCATTGTTATCTTGTTGTAGAAAAATTTCAGGATTAAACTTGAGCCTGATTATCATTCTCTTGAGATGAAATTGAATCTCGAACAACAATTAGGTATTGAAACAATCCAATCATTGTACATGACAGATTCTATTTCAAAGACAACATTCCTTAAAATTCCTTCCCCCCAAACTCAATATCCTCAAGAAAAATCACATTTTTCGTTTGATAAAAGGATATTTATGTGGGATCTTAAAACTTGTAGCTTTGAGAGCACTTAATTTTACCAATAAATTAACAGCTAACCATCTTTAATCCAATTTTCTTTTATGGTCTATAAGACCATGCCTTAGTTGGACAATGTTTTTGATATGTCACTGTTAATGATGTATACTGCATTCTTGAGTTGACAAAATTAAAAAATCTGTCAAATTATGGGACTAAGAATCATACTGACAAAAGCCTATAAATTTTCTGAAAAGGTGTAAACCAAATGCTTGTGTCATAAGTTGACAAAATTTTCACTTTAAGTTTTATTTTCTAACTAGTGAATTTCGTTTAGGAACTAGTTTCAAACACATATGATTATCAATTAAAAATTAGAACCAACAAATTTGAGTTCTAAATAAAATTTATTATTTTTAGAAGAACAAGAAAAACTTTATTTCTCCAGAATTATAATAAATTACGTCAAAAAAAAACAAACGATCCAACTAAAGTTTTATAAAAAATTCAAATAAAAAACTAGTTCTCAAGTATAATCTAAAAGTTCCTATGACTTAAACTTCAACTTTATTGTCGTTGCCCATAAAGATGAATATTTTAGCATCAGTTGGCGGTCGACTTCTCAGATAACCCCATCTTTGTACGCCAGATGACGTACTTGGCATACTTAGGACATTCACTCTTCTTGTGTCCCAACTTCTCGCAGAAGTAGCAGGTAATACTTTTATCCTGCTTCTTTATTTTCTTCTGCATAGAAGATCCTTTCACAGTAACATTAATTTTCTTTATTTTCTTGTTCTGAAAAGTTGAGGCTAAGTGAGCACTTTCGATCTTATCTCGTTCTTGTCTTTCTTTTTCTTGCACACAGTGAGATATAAGCTCATTTAGGGACCATTTGTCTTTTTGAGTGTTATAGATCACTTTGAATTGCCCAAAGTGTGTTGGAAGAGAAATCAAAACCAAGTGCACGAGTAAGTCATCAGACAACTCTAACTTTAGTGACTTTAGTTTTGATGCGAGATTAAATATCTTCATAATGTACTCTCTTATGTTCCCCTTACTTTAATACTTCATTGAGACAAGTTTTCCTAAGAGGTTACTTGCCTCAAATTTCCTCAAGGAACTTCTTAGCGCTCTTGTCCTCAGTAATAGAGCCCCTACACGCTTCCGGAATGGAATGCTCCATGATCATCAAACACATCAGGTTGGATCGATCCCATTTTTCTATTTTGACCTCATTGAGGTCTTCCGAAGTAGAAATGGGTCGGTCCTCTCGTAGTGCTTGATCCAAGTCCATATAACCGAGAACAATTTCTATGGTATCTTTCCAAAGTTTGTAGTCAGTCCCGTTCAGCATTGTGATATTGCTGATTTGAGCAGAAACATTTGTGGCAGTAGAAAAAAACAACTATACAGAGAAAACACTCTCACATAAACATGCATGTCGTAAAAAATTACATTTATAAAATTTTCATATAGGGAATCCATCTCAGGATACCTAACACAACATTAACGTTTAGCCTTTGGGCAGAAACGTTAATTTGCAAGTGGTACTCCTAACGCAGTAATCAAATATTGATATTAAATCCTGTCAAACAATAACCTTCCTTTGGGCTGATTATTATTTACATGGAAACTTGATAATTATCACACATTTATTACCGCAAGTATGTTTATTATTCGGTCAATTAACAATCTTCCTTTGGGCCGACTGTTGATCACATGAATAATAAATATACTAATTTTAAACAAAGAAGATCTATTATTTGGTAAAACAATAATCTTCCTTTTGGATGATTATTATTCACATAAATAATGGACACCAATATTATTATTTGGCCAAATCATAGCCTTCCTTTGGGCCGACTATGACTTGCATAAATAATTAATATTGATATGAAAATAATTGAAAACGGCTTTGGTCGAAGATGCTATTTTCATACATAAATATTCTCATATAAACAATCAATCATAATTGAATTCATGAAGTTCGCAAATGACTTGATTTGATACGTAATTTAATTTGCCGAAAAATCAGTTAGGCTCGAAAATTAGAGGTGTTCCAGAAATGTCTGCGATCGAGTAAATAGTTCTACGGACGAATGGACAATTAACCAAAGTGTTCAAGAACAAAATAAAATAAGTTCAAAACAATTTTACGATTATATCCTTAACCGTTTCTTAACCTGATCAAATCTCTATTCTCATGCTCATCAAATACAGCAAATAAAAAAACAGTATCCACAATCGCACGGCAATAGAAAAATTAGCCAATTTATATGTAAAGATTGGAGACAATTAGTGGATTTAATGAATCAATGTCATTAAATCTACTAAATCAATTGGCCGAATTCTGGAACTAAACATCATGTGTGTCAGATAACCATATCGTGCATACATGCATACATACATATTAAAAAAAAAATTTATTTGAAGTGTCAGACATCAAATTAATTAACTATAATGGGATTTCAAAACAAAGCAATTCCATATTATGCATGGACTATATTATCTTCACACGTCAGTGTAGATCTCATAACCAGATTTTCAATAATTAAATCTTTTCAGTATCCATATGAAGATTTAACATACAATATCAATTATCCATCAATTTTGTGCAGGATCTGAGATAAATCCATAATATTAACATGAAACTATAAGCATCACAATAGTTATGTTTTATATTTAGAACCCATATAAAATTAGATCTGCAAAATTGATGAAATTAAATAACCCTAATGATGTAGTATGAGAGTAGCTCTGATACCACTTGTTAGAATACTTCCCCATAGATCTATCTCATACTAAATCATTAAGAGTCACAGTAATAAAATTGAATACGTACCAGTGTCCATAGTGAGCGATTAGTCTGTTGCGGAATATTGGAATCGATCACTGGTATGAAATGGATCGACCGGGTACGAGGCCTTCCTCAACCAAATCGCCTTATTTCCTAAGATTGTCTTCTTGATGGGGAGAAGAGAATGATATATTTATTTGGTGTATTGGGGACCATAACCCTTGTGCTCTTTATATAGGAAGAGATTTAGGGTTCCCATAATTCCCTAGAACTCTCCTAAATAGGTATCTACCCATTATTTAGTCCACATTCGTATTGGAGTTTGTAACTAATTAGACCACTTAATATTAATCCAATAACTTTATAACAGCTATAATAATTGATTAAATAGTCCAATTAGGATTAGGAAATAAAATTTCCTAACATATACTTCGTAGTAGCATATTTCGAAATAATACAAAAGAATCGATCTCTCTCTCTCTCCCTTAAACCAAAAGAAACACTTCGAGCGACAAAACATGGACAATAAACCCTGAGTTCCAACTATGATTTCTTCACCTTTTCTTGCTCGATTTCTTTTATTTGAGTTATTAGTGATTGAGGGCTTCAAGATTCAGCAAAAGTGATGAAATTACAGGAACCGTAGCTCGTATTATTCGGTAAAATACGAGCAATATTTTAGTCTATATGGGTGAAAAGGCTTCTATTCATCAACACCTCAATTGAATGAGACCCTTTAGAAGGTATATTTGTGCCTATTTTTGAGTTGGAAGTAAAGATGAATGCATTAGTTTCATTCACTCATAGCAACAAAAATAGACTCATCTCTTTTCCTGATTGTTTTCTTAAAGAAAATGAGGAAACCGCTCCATTTTTTAGCTAAACTTGGTTTGACGACCATATATGTATAGTAGTTAATCAAACTGTTGACCAAATTGCTTCTCGTCAAGCTGTTAGAGGTCCCTACATATTTGTGACATTATTAAAGCGAGTGGTTGGTGATCCCGTATATATTGTATTAGTTTATACTCGTACTATGCATACTATAAGAAAAGCGGGATCTCCCGACGAATTTTTTCCAATAATTCGTTGGAAAATGCTCCTCGAACATTTTAGATGGGCTTTCCGTCAGGATATTTCCTGCAAGTTGAATTTGTCGAAAATTTTCGACGGATAGCTTCGTCGGAAAATCTTTTGTGTGTTAAATAAAAATTAATTTTCCACCGAATTCACCATTCGAAAATTGTTTAATTAATTAATTTTTTTTTATCCTATTCAATACACCATTCACCAAATTTAAATTAAAAAATAGTACTCATAAATTAATCTCAATCATCGTTATAATAATCTCAATTATCGTCATAATAATACACCATTCACCAATTTTAAATTAAATCTAATTGTAATAAATTAATCTCAACCATCGCCTGGAGAGTTCAAATATGTAGAAAAATAAACACTTCAATCATCATGATAGGAAACTAAATAGTATCAATCATCAGAATCATAGTCAAAGTCGTTAGATTTTTGTGGGTTCTAGGGTTTTTGATGCATCATATTGGTAGGCAAGTAGCTAAACATGCGTCAGAATTCCTCCATCTCTCGACGATTTGCCTCCATCTCCTGTCGATCATCCGCAAGCTCTTATTTCATATTCCTGTATTACTCCATCTCTACTTGACTCTACGATATATGTTCTTGTTGTTGCATTTGCATATCTAGTGACTCCTGCAAGGTTTCTTCGAGAGACTGAAATCTCGTGAAAAGCTCCGCGTTGGAAGAAGTAGATCCGGAATAATGTGATCTCTTTTGCTGTATTTGACTTTGTAATGCCCCAAAAATTTTGAACCCTTTTGATTGGATTTTTAATCCGAATTTATGTGCTACTTTTGTTTTTTCAAAGTTAAGCATTAATTTGAACTAAAATATACAATTTAATTAAATCTTGTGATCTTTTGAACTTTGAAATAATTGAAAATATAAAAGTTACTCTAAAATAACATTAAGACCTTTTTGAAAATTTTCGGGCTCGGATGCACAAAAATTTTATTTTAAGGGGTGAAATGAATTGGTGGAATTGCTGAGTAATTATAATCACCTCTTCCCGACATTGTGTGTATATGTATCTATACACTAAAAAAATATGATTCCATAGTTCAATGAATATCTCCTAAAACCCACGTTATCTTCTTTATAAATTAAAATTACTTAGATAGTGAGAAGAAGAGAGGGGAAATTGACAACACACTAGAAATATAAAATTTTCGGATATACACAGCACAACCTCGGTTTTTCACTCATTACATCTTCGTCCACCGATGGATCATGTCCAAATTTTGTGTGAAGGTCCTAAACACATGGGGCTACATATTGACCGTTCAGATCGTCTTTTGGAACTCACAAAGTTAATCGACAGAAGTTAGAAATTGGTGAAAAGTAAAGATTTTGTTATGAACCGCCACCATTGCCACCGGAGCAGCCACCGCCAACTTCGGAGGTCTGAAAATGAAGAGAGTTTTATCCCCTTTGTTGCATTGGGTAAAGATCCGCCTATCTTGTGTTCTTTAATCTTTTTTATTTTAATTTCTTCTCTTTAAAGTTTATATTGAAGAAGTTTAGTTTATCCATTGTAGCTTTTGTGAAAAGTTGTTGAGTTTATATTAAATATTAGATATTAAATGTGACTTTGCTTCTATTTTATTTAAATATTGCTTATAAGTTTGGATGTTGATTTAAATTTGTAAGAAAGTTAATGTTTTTAATGTTCAAAACTTTGGGGGTGTTTTTACAAGATTTTAGAAGTAGAAGGGCTTAGGCATGCGATTTAAAGTTTACTTAAATTATTAGTTTTAAAGTTTCTCCGAGTTTATTTGCAAAAAGTGAGTTTTTGAAACTTTTGGGTTGTTTTTTTAAATCAGAAAATAAGGGTGAAAAAGGCGTTGTTTTGTCGCTGTTTTTACATATTTACTTTTATAAACTTTTGATTAATTGATTTGATGTAGTACTTTGTTCACTCTTGTTTTAAGACTGAAAATTTGTAAAGAAAAAATCGAAGAAAATGTATGATTAAAAAACTTTTTTTGTTTCTCATTGTTGAATTTTGCTTAACAGCTTAAATGGTGGAATCTTGAATTATTTTTCAGGAAAGTTGATTTTCTTAAGTTTTCAAAACTTTGAGGGTGTTTTTGAATGTTTGAAACAAAATAAGAAAAATTTAAATTACTAAGTTATTGAGTAAAAAATAAAATGAATTTTCATACTATAGATTTAAAGCGTAAACAATTAATCACAACATATCAAATATTTGAAAAAAATCAACCGAGAGTGATAAAAAAGTAATTTATGGAAATCTTGTCTCTTTTATGAAAATATAAATCAACTTTAACGATTCAAATCTTCTAAGCAAGGTTTTAAATAAAATAAAGAAAACATAAATCGACAACAAAATTTAACTATTCTCCCAAATAATAGGGTGGGACCGCAACCGTGATGACCTAACCGCAATCCGACTATTATTTTTCAGAACATTTGAAACAGAAAAGAATGAAACATAGAACATATAAGTTGATCGTCCAACTTAGTGAGGCTATGTGCGAATTTGCATGGTAATGTGTGTATGCAACATATATATAACATAAGCATGTTATCAAGCAAATTAAACATATATTCAAGACGGAAGAAACACATAATTCACATAAACAAGAATTGTTGATGCCGTCCTCCACTTCCCCTCCATCCTTGGTCTGATGTCCATCCAAACACAGCAAGTAAGGAGCGACCTTATTATCTAATATGCATTGACATGTCCAGGGGCGGACCCAGAAATTTTAGTCGCGTGGGGGCGAGATTAAAATGAAAAGTATATAATTAAATTATTTAAAAAATTATGATTATCAAAATTTATTTTTAATATGCCGATAAGTCTTATGGTAATTGATATTGATAATATATCTAATCAAATAAGATAATAAAAAATATATAATATGCAAAAACAATCAGTTCTAATAATTTTAGTGATGAAAAATCAAAAACTTTATAAATAAATTTAAATATTCATAAAAGTTTTTAAAAAAGTACCTTTTGATAATGGCGTTGAGTGATTCAGCCGATTTGTGAAGAAAACCCCCTTTTTTTGATATAACTTGGTGAAGAAAAGTTGAAGAAAAGTTAATTTGAGAAGAAATTAAAATTCAAAATTCAACAACTTAATTTGTTTTGTTTTTCCTTATTAAAATAGAATTATATTAAGTGTTAAAGAATATATTTCTTATCAAATTCTACTTAAACTAGGCAACTCTATTAGTGGGACTCCATTCTCTAAGATCTGACCACACATTTAATTAAACTAGACAAATATTTTTGATTCACAAGATTCTTTCCTTTAGCAATTTAAAGGTACTAACAAGAATACATAAAGTACTACTATAATAATAATAATAGATATGCACTACTACTATTTTTTTTTTGCTGGGGGGTGCGGGCGCCCCCACCCGCACCCCCTATAGGTCCGCCCCTGGACATGTCTTTGCCTAAATTTATTCTTACTCTCCAAGTGTTCCTCGCCGCTTGGATTGTAAGTCCAGGCCTATGGGTAACATTGACTATCCCCCTGACCCTTGCCATCCAGTCCTCGAAGCTTATACTGCCAATCTGAGGAACATGGCTGATTCAATTAATTTTCAAAAAGTTTTGATTTTTCAAAATATGCTCTTTTTGAAGATGTTTTAAAAACACACCTCGGATCAAGCTCATCGATCGGTCAAATGATTCAAATGAACAACTTGCTTTGATACCACTTGTTGGTCCCAAGTAGTCATATGAGGTCTAAAGGAGGGGGAGGGGGGGGGGGGGGTTGGAATAGACCTTTTTACTAGTAAAAAAATTTCCAACTTGTATAAGTTATTCAGCATAAGTTAGACCACTCATCTAATTTGCTTATCTTTTCATACAACTTCATAGTTCTAAAACTTGTTTGCAGCAGATATGAAGGTGATAGTTTTTCAAACAAGTTTAACTTCAAAGGTTTTAATTTTTTTTTATAAATTCCTCTTTTAAAAGCTTCTTCATTTAAAAACACTTTACTTATCTTATGAAATATGCAATGCAAGTAAGGTAAGTAAATAACATCGAAATCTTTAGAGTGGTTATGCAGGCTTAATACATCTAAGTCCACTATTCTAAATCACAAAATTTAGGTTTTACTAGAACATTTGTTAACTAGTACAACTCTACTTGTATGTTTACAACAAATGATGAAGCAACAAGCTCACAATAGAAAATAACAAAGAAAGCCTAATCTACGAAGTGATATCACTTACAAAGATGGATATCTACTTCTCACAACACCCAGTTGAACAAAAAATCACTCAGATTTATATGTTTTAATTGTTTCCTCAACTCCTCTTTGCCAACAGATGAATTAACTGATGGTGATATGTTCTTGACTTTGAGACATAGAAAGATTTCTTCGATTAATTCTCTCAGTTGTTGTGTTGTAGTTGTCAATAACTCTTGAATGTAGATCTATTTATACTGGGCAATTTGAATTTTGTCTGTTGAAGGTGAGACAAAAATCAATCTTCCTTGATTTCTGGTCAAATCCTTAAACGGCTCTCTGCAACTGTTCGATGTACAGTCTGTTATACGGATCTGTCAGTCACATTTAATTCACCATGCCGATACGAGGTTATTTAAATCAACTCCTCCAATCATTTGCCATAAATACCCTTTTCAGAAAGCATTTATTACACCAAGTGCATTTATTACCGTTGGAATGACTTCTGATTCCTTTCCATTTAGTTGATCGAATCCACTCGGCTAATGAACACTCTGCTGATTCAGATCGAACACATCTGATTTGACTCTTCTGATTTTTACCAGTCTGATTTCGTACTCAGCATAAGATCACTAGTCTTCCAGACCGAAAATTCAATCTCCTAATTTTAATTATCTTCTCGATTGAACTTTTGAAGTCTTGTTAAGTTTTCATTACTTAGTTGATGACCTTTGAAAATCATCAAAACATTCCCTCAACTTCTTCATCTTCATCCAACAATATGTAGAATATTAAGCTATCGAGTTTGCTTTGAATTTAGCTAGATAAAGTTAGTTTAAGAACGGCCAGCTAAAAAATAAATCAAGTTTCAATACAACTTTAATCTATCCTAATTTTATTACTCGTAATCTTTTTTAGATGTTTCAAAACAACACTCATTTTCCTAAAACGATGTTTTCTCTATTAAAATTACTCTATTACATAAGTAATGATTTGAGATCACTAATTTTCAACAACTACATACTTTTGAGTGCAAAAAGAGATATATAAAAAGATCTATTTATCTAAGTCCTAGTTAGAAATAAAAAAGTTTTATTTATTTAAGTCCTAGTATGAAATAACATATCAAAACTCAATGGAGCAAGAATATTGAGACAGATAGAGTAAAAAAATTTAGGTTAAATTTCACTTTGTCTCCTCCAATTATCTTCGGTGCTCATCTAATCCCCTCACTACTATCAATTGAATCAATTCATCCACTCAAACCAACAAACAATCACTGTTATAATATGTTCAAATGATTCACCTACCCTACAAAACACTATCAGACCAAGACAATGACATAGAAGTAGACAACCCCTTCCTAATATCTTCAAATCCTGGATATGAATCAAAACCACTATTATAAATTTGAGGATACATAGCCCAAATCTCTCTATTTTTCTTCTTCTCTAGAAGATAAACATCCATGTCATCGAACAACCTCACTACTTGTCTCATAGTCGGCCTAGCATTGGGGTCTGGATGTGCACACAGTAACCCTAAATTAAGCACTCGATCAACTTCCTCCACATCGAGATTCTCCCTAGACATTAATTGTTCATCGACTGCAGTAATCAACTCTCCTTTCCTCGAGAGCTCCCAAACCCATTCTACCAATGATGGCTTCCCTTCTTCAATTGGCCTTCTACCACAAATGACTTCCAAAACCAATACTCCGTAACCGAAGACATCCGTTTTTGTCGAGGCACGTCCACTCACCACGATCTCCGGTGCTATGTATCCAATCGTTCCCACGACCCGCGTGGTCCCCGCCACCTTATCGTGGTCGTGCATACGGGCTAACCCGAAATCACCTAACATTGCATTCATTTCTTTATCGAGTAACACGTTACTAGAATTAATGTCCCTGTGTAAAACCTTGGCCTCCCATTCCTCGTGTAAATACAAAACCCCGGAAGCCACTTGCTTTAGAACTTTGATTCTTTCCTCAAAGTTTAGCAACTTGCTTTCGTCATCACTTTTGAATATCCTTTTGTCGAGACTTCCATTTTCCATATAGTCGTAAACTAAAATTAGGCTACCCTTTTCTTTCTTGCACCAACCTCTTAACCCCACCAAATTTCTATGCTTTAATCTACCAAGGCTCGATATTTCCGCCAAGAATTCTCGTACTCCTTCACTACTTTGGTGCGAAATTCTTTTCACCGCAACTTCTAATCCTCCGGGATATACCCCTTTGTAAACTTTGCCATTCCCACCAATACCAATCACATTTTCTTCGGAAAAATTCTTGGTTGCTAAATCAATTTCTTGGTAATTTAATCTATGGGGCCAATACTCTAACTCCCAATCTTCCATTCCCTCCCTCTCCTTTCTTATTCTCCTATTCCTTCTTATAAACAAGAAAGCAATAACAGAATTTATGATTACTAAAGACAACCCTCCCACAACCATACCCGCTATAAAACCTCGAGTTCGATAAATTGGAGTACTGGGAAGCTCGAACGAAGGCAAACCCGTCGTAATCAACCCTTCACTTATCGAAAAATTAGTGTTGCTAAAGCTCCAACCTAAAATCTTGTGACTTTGAACCAAAGCCCCTGTAGATGCAGTAAATCCCACATACATTTCATCCTCAAAAACTTCGGAAAGATTAAGAGAAACACTCAATAACGGTCTATTAGGCCTTTCAATCTCTACAGGAGCCATAGTAACATTAACAATATTATTATCATAATCAATCCAAACTTGATAATTTCTCCCATTATTAAGCCTCAATCTTTCAAAAGAATTATCATTAACCCAATACCCTGCTTCATAAGAACTTAAAGAAATCAGTGAATTCACATCAATACCAACATGATTATCATTAATATCTCGAAATTCTTCGTTTTCAAAAACATCAAATTCGACCCCAAATATATGGCTACTGGGATTCATGTTAGTGAAATTGAACAAACCCAGATTTTGTGCTGAGCTGGCGCCTTGGATTCCTTCGTGCGGAACGAACAAGAAAACGAGGCCGTGTCCTGGGAGTCTGCCCTCGTACGGCGCCATAGCGAAAATGAATGAAGTTGAAAAGGGGAGAACGAAAGATGAATTGGGTTCTTTTGTTCGGATTCTTGAAGGGTAAAGAGCACGCCCAATTGAGAAAGTTGTGTCATTTGTGAGTGTAAGAATGCGAGATTCGATTATGGAGCTGCGTAGAGTGAAATATTAGAGGAAGCGAAGCCGTTGAAGATGAAATCAACGGCGGAAGTGAGTTGGGTTTGGATGAAGAGAATTGAAGTTAGAAAGGGTAGAAGAAGAAGAAGAAGTTGGTTTCTTTGATTCTTCATTGCAAATAGCAGTTGGATTTCATTTCACTTATTGTGTAATTTGTGTTTGTTTTAATTAATTTTAAGAAAGTGGGAAAAGGATGAGAGAATCCAAATGGGGAAGAAGGTGCCGTGTGCTTTGCTTGACATTTCTCCTTTTTTGATAAAAAAAAAAAATTAATGTGGTCAGACTTAGGCTAATTGCCGCCGATGATTAATGGGATATTCTAATATATGACTCTTGAAAAGTGTACGATTACTGTTTATACACGAATTATCAAAATTGCCCCTTTAATTAAATTTTTTTTTAACGTAAACCCAAAACCGCCGCCACCGTCGCCAAAAACCACCACCGTCGCTGCAAATTCCCTTGAATATATAAATACAACAAAATTGTAGTCTCACCGTCTATAGTTCTCCCTCTCCAAACCTTCCCCCGACTTATCACCGACAGTCTCGGTTGATTCTAAAAAGAAAAAAAAAAGGATAAAAAGAGAAAAAGTGGCGTCACCACTGCCGCTGCAAATTCCCTTGAATATATACATACAACAAAAATTGTACGCATTGAAAGCTAATATTAGATATCATCAACTCATGGTTTCTCTCTCATCAATCTCGCCGTCTATAGTTCTCCCTCTCCACAGCCCGAAATATTCTTCGTGGCGCAAATCTTCAAATCCACTAATTTCGAGCTGGAAACACAAAATTGATGGCAGGCGATGCGTTTACAAAACTCCAGAAACAGAATCCCGGAAGGAAACGTGAAGAAATCAATAGCCCGAAAATGTTCTTCGTGGTCCGAATCTTCAAATCCACTAATTTCGAGCTGGAAACACAAAATTGAAGCCGGCCAATGCGTTAAATAGCTCCAGAAACAGAAAATCGGAAGGAAATGCAGCGAAACGTGAACAAATCAGAAATTAAGCTTTTTTTTGGTTTTTTTTATAGATTTGAAAATTAACAACGAAAAACAAAGAGAAACGAAAAATTGAAACCACCAACGTAATCCTGATGAAGAGACGAAGAGAATAAGACTAATCTTGCAAAAATCCTTTGAGAAAGGAAAGAAATCAGTCGCCGGCATGGAATTGGTTTGGAAAAGGGGAGAGAAATTTGAGTGGAGAAATGGAAGGGACAACATTGTAATTAATTTTTTTTAAAGGGCATAAATGTCAATTAGTGGTGTACATCCTCAAGTGGTTGGTTAGTGGTAAGTGGTTGGTTCATACACCCATACACCAATATACATTTTATTAAGCTTAATGTACAATCATTTATGCACAATTTCTTATGACTCTTCAATGAGTGAGAGTCAAAATATAATGTCCCATGATTAATTTCGTTGTTTTTTGGGTTAGGCAAAAAAGTTTAGTACATGTTTGTTTGATATTTTTCAAAAAAAATCGTGTTTGGAAAATACCAAACAAACATATAATCTACTATTTTTCAAATAAAGTTTTCATCTCTCAATTTTCTTAAACTACTATCTCAAAAGGTAAACAAACAACAATTTTCTTATCTCTAAACAAAACCTAAACAAACTCTACTATGATTTGAAATAAAGTAACATATTAGTTACATCATTTATCTTACATAACAAACATGATTTGACATAAAAAACATGATTTGACATAAAATCTTAGACATATTACACTTATAACCTCACTCTTCAAAAAAAAAAAAAACACACACTTATTTTATTTTTCAAACCACTCTCTCAAAATTCAAACAAATAACACTACGCAAATTAAAATTATTTTACGAACATCCACTACTCTTCCAAACTACTTTCTCAAACGTCATAACAGGTCCTATATTTTATGTTGAATTTTCCAAGTGAATGGGATGTATGATTTTATTATTTTAGATTTTAGTTTATGATAGAAAGAAGAATACAAAGTATTGTTAGACCGAGAAAATCGAGAAGAGTCTCCATAGTTCAATATTACTCCATCTTTCCATTTTTTTTCTTCCTATTATTTTACTCCTTGCGCGGAGATTTAAGTGAAATAGTGAAATAGAAGAATCTCCATAGTTCAATAATAGTGAAATTTTAGGGACACAGGGAGGATGATATCTAGTTAATATTGGAATTAACTAAAATGAATTTTCCCCGAAAAATGCTAATATATGAAATTTGCACGAAGCTATAGGACTTTCTTAGACTTTTAATAAATACTTAAAAACACAGCCCGAAATCCTCAACATGTTCAAAATAAGTCGTTCACTACAACAAAAAGTAGATGAAGGGACATTTATAATGGGACATTTATTGGTTTATGCCTTAAGATATGAACTATGGAACATTTAGGCTGCGTTCGGTTGTCACAATTGGAAATCAGTCCAATTGTGACAATGGGCCAATTAAATTAATCAGCCCAACTCCTAATGGCCCGTTCGGCAGATTATTGTGGCCCGATTAAAATAGTCAGTCCAACAGAAGTTGGGCTGTTCGGTTGACCCGATTACATATTTTGGACAATTTTGCCCCTGAATGCGATTGATTATATGCCGTTGGATTGAAATCATCCTGGCCATTCATTCCATGGTATATCTATACATATATACATATATACATATATGAACTATATCAAATAAAGTAGTACCAAGGGTATACACATATATACGGAAATTAAAGAAAAAAACCCAAATACAATAACTCGTACCTTCTTTAAAATTAATATCAAACTGAAATTGGCCTCCACGGATCTGATTTTTTATTCCTAAATCACAAAATTTAAAACATTAGGTATAGATTACAAAATATTCATAAGAAAAAAAAAATTCGGAATAATTGTAGCCAAAAATCCAACAATGGTGAAAACTCCAACTCCTTGCAACTTGATCTAGGCCTCCTGTACCCTAAAATATAAAAAGAAAGCCAAAAAATTATCTCATTGTCACAAAATGGTGCATTTTTAAGAGAAAAATTGAACTCATTTGGGCAAAATAATACCGAAATTAAACCTAAGATTCTCACTTATGTGTGCATAATATAATTTCCTACCACAAATTAAGCTTACCTTCGTGTCTCCAAAATGGCAGCGAAAAAATCTTTCCCTTTCCCGTAAAAGAGCAGCTGGAAAATAGGAGGGAAGTGAAATGTAGAAGATAACAAATGTGATGGCATTTTTGTAATATTTTGGTTGGTTTGTTTGTAAATAATTATATCTATTGGGGCAAAATGGGCATGTTAAATATAATCTGGGCCATTATTTTCTAATCTTGAGTCTGATGGTCCAATTACAATCAGGCCGAAAAGAGAGGCTGGCCCACAAATCAGACCAAATCTCGCGGGCAGCCCGTAAAATTATTAGCCCATCCGAACAAGATTTTGGCCCGCGACTAAATTAATCCTGGGCCTAATCATATGTAATTGAGGCCTAATTCAGCAAACCGAACGCAGCCTTAGTGTTAAATGTCTCATAAGAAAGGACAAAGAAAACAAAAAAACGCTTTTTAAAAAAAATTAAAACTGAACTAAATAAAACTCCCGATGCTGAGGAGCGTATAACATTTCTCTCCCAAAATTAAAACAAACTAGGGTTCCATATCTTCAAATTCTTTTGGGATTCTCTCATCAATTTCGGATTACCTCAACAATTTAGCTCGCGACAATTCGGATTCTCTCAACAATTTGGATTCTCTAATCAATTTCAGCTCAATGATTCTCTCAACAATTTAGCTCGAAAATTTCGGATTTTCTCATCAGTTTCACCTCAATGATTCTCTTAACAATTTAGCATCTCAATTTCGGATCCTCTCAACAATTTCAGCTCACCTATTTACACAATTCTCTCTCCAAGCAGTTACGTACGTGTTTTACTCCTCTTTCTCTCGCTCTCTCTCACTCTTTCTCTTGCTCTGTCTTAGTGGTTAATTGTGTACAACAACTATCTTTGATTTTCAAGGTGATTTTATGCTTATGGAGCAGTGAATTAGTAAGCTTTCAGCGATTCTCTCCGATCAGGTTCGTCTCCAATTTCTATGAATCTACACTCTGTTAAGTGTTAATGTGTATATGTACCAAGTGTTAATTTATTTTTAATTTCTATGAACCTGCATTTGAATTTTAGGAAATGTAACGCTGAATTTTTGTTTGCCTTGTGAAATAATTGAAGTTATAATTGTGGATATGGAGATTTTTGATAAGCTTCATATGTTCCGGCGGCACTCGAGAATGTGTTTATTTCTCTTAAAGAAGAAAGACATACATTCAGCAGGTTGTTGTTCTCGTTCAAAATGGTTTGGACAAGTCTCGAGATAGCAGTTGCTCGATGATGGTCTACTTTCTCTTTTACGTATATACGGATGCCCTTTTTGTTGGTTCACTGAGTGATGACATTCTTCCTGGATTTGAATGGAAGTTCATTTCATGTCATGATCAGTTTTAGAAATTCAGTAGTGAGTAGTGCTTGGTTGAAAAATGGAACTTAAGAAATAGTAGTATTAGTATTAATTACTTAGACTGTTAGACACTTGTTTGTGGAACAAATATCGATCCAAAGAACTACACTTAATTTGCATTGCATTCATTTTTAGACTCTTACTTATTTTGTCAGCTTTGAACTTTTCTATGACTATGAGATTAATCCAATTTCTTTGTCTCATAAAAAAGGGAGGGGGGGTTGGTGGTGGGGGTGGGTACTGTATTATATATGTCGAACTTAATTAATTTGTTATTAATTAAGTAGTGCTTTTTTTGCTTCCAGTTTCAATCGACAGCATAACAACTTAATGTTAGAACGGTATCCTGATCTAAATTTACACATTCAGTTTGGGCTTCTTTATAACTTTCTGAAATTTTATTCAAAGAAAAGAAAGTACATTCAACTCAAAAGAAAATGCAAACAGGGAGTTCAGGTGAATTGCGATCGATTGCCGGAGCAATTGATACAAGAGAGAAACACAGGATTTCTGCTGAATTGAAGAGACTCAAGCATGAAACTCGATTCTTGGAGGTATATTCTTACTTTGGTTCTTTCATTTTTTTCCTTTGACTTCGATCTTTTTGAACCCTTTTTCGAGATTTCATATATTGTTTCAGTTATGTCCTTGTTTATTTGGGGTGGTGAAAGTTGAAATCTTGATGTTTTATGATGTCTATTTGGTACAGTTTTCATTTAGAATGACAAGATGCTGTATAAAAAACATATTTTTGTGTTTATTTATTTACTAGTGATTAATGGTAGTTTATTGCATGAATGGCTGAAGAAGTTATCATTAGTTACATGGAACATAATGTACTAAAGCACATTCAGAGACAACCTGCAAATATATAGTCAGTCCATTATGTTATTCATCTGATTATAAAGATTTGTTGTGACTATATATCTTCTTAATTGAATGATGGCAGCACCAAAAGTGCAAAATATCTTAGAAAGTCTACGTAGAGTTGATAATATAAGAACACTTACATATATAGTTACATATTGCATTTTTTGCTACATTTGATGTGTTATACTTATATAAAATGTATACTTGTAGTAGGTAAATGATGGACAAGAGTTGGATCCATAAATCAAGGTTATCAAAAGAATATGAGAATGGATTCTTATTGTGTTTTCCTTTTCTTTTTTCCAGATGTTAAGCACGGATACAATTTGCGAAGAAGGCCAGGATTCTACCTTCTTTAACTCAATCTACCTTCAAGGTAACTAAGTTAAGATCAACAAAAGTTCTTGAAGTGTAGTATTATCTTTTGAGATCTTGTTTTAAGAGTGATTATAGGAAGACCGGTAGTATGAAAGTATGCTCGTGTAAAAGTGATGGCTTAAATCATGGCATCTTGTGTAAATGAATGAATTGTCTTGATGGTATTCTGCTGTTCTAATCATCATGAAGAGCAAGATAAGAATTACTGATTGCTTCAATTAAAAAAAACTGCTGCTCATTTTTGTAAATGAAGTTTGCTACCTAAATAATTTCCAGTAACAGAAAGGCTACAAAATAAACTTGCAATGAATTAATAGGCATAAAAACCCCTACAACATTCTCATGAGCTACATGAATACAAGGTTTGTGGATTTCAGTATGAAAATTGGTGTGAGTAGGTGTTGACTGACTTCTATAAATTCCTTATGCATATTGTTTATAAAGGTATTTTGATGTATAAGGTGTTTATTAGTACTTTTGTCCAGAAAATGACTATCATTCCAGGTTTTCTTGATATCTTGAATTTTTATGGCATTTAATTTGTTTGAAAGAGGGAAATAACTTGTATTCCTTGAATAGGTTGCTTGGGAAGAAGATGGAAATTGATGTCAATTGTACGTAGTCGAAGATATGGATTATTATCTCCATTTTACTTGTTTCTTGGGAACCTCTTATGTAATTTGTTGTCTTGGAAAGTTAATTACAATGTTAGTCTGCTTTTACTATTTCACAAACTTTGTATTTTTGTGATAAATGTTTGAATTGTTTAATTAATTGAATGTTTATGTTAGATAAGTAATTTAAATTGTTATATATATATATATATATATATATATATATATATATATATATATATATATATATATATATATATTATGCTGTTGTGTAGGAATTTTAGAAAATGATGATTTGGGACATTTATAAGTGTCCTGTGCTTGGGACATTTATATATGTTGTATGAAACTAGTCTTAGGACATTTGGAACTGTCTTAAGAAATTGTTATAGGGACACTTTTATAAGTGTCCTAATAATGCCTTGGGACACATATAAATGTCCTAATTTAGGGACACATAAAAAGTGTTGTATCAATTAATGCGACACACCGTTATGTGACACTTTTTATAAATGTCCCGAACCATGTAAATGTCCCAAGATGTGCATTTAGGGACACTTTTCTGTGTCTCATAACATGTTTTTTGTTGTAGTGGTTTCAGATTGGTTTAGTTCAAGAAACTAATTTTAAAATATTTCACGTGAGTGTTAGGACCAACATTTAGTATTTTAAAAATGGTTTCTTGAAACTAACTATTAGCTTAGTGAATCGATCCAAAATGATCTAGTTTTTACAAATTGAGGGTTTTGTGCTGAGTTTTAAAGATTCATGGGGGTTAAATGCAAAAAAATTTACAGGATAGTTTTATCTAGGTTTAACATAACACATAGTTGTATCTTGCATTTACCCTGAATTTTTCTCCGTTGATTTGTTATTTATTTTCTCTCACACTGTAGTATTTAGTGTAATTAGAAAGACAAACGTCAATGAGGCCATAATTTAGCGGTAATCATTGATAAAGTAGAGGCCTCATAATCAAAAGGTTTTTGGTTAAACTCCGATTAATGTGAGTTTTCCTTGATGATTGTATTTAAAAATATAAAAATTAGAAAGACCAACTTGGATACTATTGCGTTCAAATTTGTACCCAAATGTTTTATTCCGCATCAACTATGTTTCTTAACACGGAGCTTCTAGGGTGCAGGAATGGTAACTTGCCGTCACATGCGGTATGGCCCTTAAATCGTGCCACATGTGACACGTAACTAATACGTAACTCGACGAGTCGACTCGGTATACAAATATTCCATTTTAACCTTTGGCATGTAATTTTAAAGAATACTTAAAATAATCTTCAATTAACAGAAGACGAATATATCCTCTATATGAATAAACTTAAAAAATATACTTACTGATTTATTTCTATGATTAATAGCGGCAGTTATCATCTAATTAGGGTTTAAACAATTTTCTTTATCATACCTTCTTCTTCATCACGATTAATTTTCATGATTCTCCTCTAAAATCACGTTAATGAGGTTTCTTGCCTTAATTTCACGAAATTGCTGCAGATATCAGAAATTGTTATTCGGTTGTTCTTCCCCTGTTCTTAAGTTGCTGCTCTTCCCGTTGAATTCTGCTGGTTTTGTTGTTATATTAAGTGATTAAGTGTCAGGGCCGGTCCTGAGTTTTTAGTGGCCCTAAGCCAACTCTAAAATTGTGGCCCTTAAGTTTTCATGTGCAATTAAATTATGTTAATAACTAATATAATTTTTTGTAAAAATAAACCTAATAATTAGAAAAATAAGAAACAATAATAATGTGAATAAAATATAATATCGCTTTGTAAAAAATATCGGTAATACGAGACACACTTCTATTTAATAAGAAAATGATAACATATAAAAACACATAAAATCTTAGTAAAATATTACTTAAATATTCTTCTACTATCATTTTTCATAGCAAAATCACTAATTAAACTTGCATATCAAATATTTTTCAATCAACAATATGGCTAACGGATTCGATTTATTTGGTGACAATGGTTGATAAGAAGTAAGACTTAATCAACTATAGCTTCGAAAATATTATCTCTAAAACTGCAACTGTAACAAGAATACTTAACAATATTCTATAAGCAATCCATCTATTTGAGAAATCAACATTATATAATTTGCAAATAATTCAATTTTTTTAGTTCTTTTGGTAAAATATATCTTAAGACTCTCAACTCAAATAATTAAGTCAATCTCATCTATATCATAAGTGTCATTCAAATAATAATCAAGTTTGAAACAATAAATACTTAAAAGCCATCATCAATAAATTTTAACATCATCAAGTCGAATAAATTTTTTATTTTATTTTTATATATTAATATGGATCTCTTGGTCACATGACTCACAACTCCAAAATCTTAAAATAGCAATACAAAGATTCATTATTTTGCTTTTTGATTTAGACAATCTATCTTAATTAATGGGGTTTCACTGATTTAATTGTCAATATGTTGGACCTGATTTCTTTAGCTATGCATTTGGACTTTTCATACTAGAATCTTAGCTCTAAAAGCAAAAATAACAAAAATTAAAGGCAATTTTTGAAGATGCAAGGATTCGAACACTGACCTCATGCACACTTATCAGGAGATTTACCATCAATGCCACAAGCAACCTTTGTATAATTATTACATACATATAAATATATATACATATATATTAAAATATTTTCTAATTGGAGGCCCTCGTTCACCGGTGGCCCTAAGCGACCACATGTGCGGCTTACGCTCAGGGTCGGCCCTGTTAAGTGTTGTATTAGTTGGTAGTTGTTTTAATTTGATGAGATTTGATTAATTGGTGGATTTCATAGTTAGGATTATACAGCTATTCTCCCAGTTTCTTCTACTGACGGTACGTGAAGTGGTGTGGGGAAGATGAGTAATTCGCATAATCAACCACCTGATTCTGGCCCCGATTAAATTAACACCCGTAATTTCAATTTTGAGGAAAAATTTAAACAACCAGATGTCTCTTTGTAGAACTCAGGACGTTCTCCGATCCTAGGCCACCACGGGCATGGATTTGGGTGGGGATGGATTTTGGTTTTGGATTTTTCAAAAATAATTATTTATTAATAATATATAATTTTATTATTTTAATTAATATTAAATATATTAATACTATAAGATAAATTTTAGGTTTTGAAAAAATATGTTTTTTAATTTTTTGTAGGATTTATATTAAAGTATTATTTAATTTATTAATATTGTTTATAAAAAAAATCAATTAGTTAAATAGATATTAATATAATAAGTAAGATCTCCAAATTGGTACGTTCGTGTCTTATTTGAGTCAAATTTGAAATTGGACAACAATGTGGATTAAAACTATTAGTAAATTTGAAGATGTGGAGTCATTTTGATAACCTGAAATATTATGGGGTAAAATTGTAAGTCAACATAAGTAATGCCATTAACTTTGCAATAAGATTTAACTGTCATATCCTCTTAACGGTGATTTTTAACGCCGATACCAAATGTGAGTGAATTTGTTAATTATGGTACTATATGTGTCAGCTTGAATTTTTAAGGTACCACAAGTGAGGGTATACAATTTGGTACCACAAGTACAATTCTTTCTTAATTGAATTAATAAATCCCTTAAATTTTAATTTATATGAAATTAATCTTATGATTATAGCCATGGAATATTACTTTTTATGGTTTTTCAACAATTTTTTCCTACTGATTTTGTTTTAAATCTATAATATGAAAATTCATTTTTTTTGTCAAACACTTAGTAATTGAAATAGTTTTTTTTTATTTTTTTTTTGTTTTAAAACTGCATCCGCTTTAAAACTTTTAATTTATTGTTTCTTAAAAAAGAGTTTCGATATTTTAACACTTTATCAAAATAATAATAATTTTTCGACTGTTATTCGACGGACCAACAGAGTCGGGCTGTCAGAGACTTTGTCCAATCTTTCATTGTTGAGGGCTCTAGTCATGATGAATCTAGCAACTTTATCAAGATTGTTTAGCTTGATTTCTTCGGCAGTCATTTCTTCGGGCTCTTTGTCTACTGTCAACTCTTGGCCGTTGAATTTGATTGTTTTGGTGATTTGAAAGGACCTCTTGTAATGCACGTCTACATATTGTCATTATAAGCAGCAAAGAAAATTTCCATGCGAATTCTCCAGTCCTCAAAGCTATACTGCCAATTTGAGGAACCTGGCTGATTCAATCAATTTTTAAAAAGTTTTGATTTTTCAAAATATGCTCTTTTTGAAGACGTTTGAAAAACACACCTCGGATCAAGCTCATCGATCGGGCAAATGATTCAAACAACCTGCTTTGATACCACTTGTTGGTCCCAAATAATCAGATGAGGTCTAGAAGGGGGGGGGGGGTGTGGAATAGACCTTTTACCAGAAAAAAAATTTCCAACCTGTATAAGCAGAGTAAACCTATCGTTTTTATGAGACTACTCAGCTGATTTAGCACTTAACTTATTCAGCGTAAGTTAGACCACTCGTCTGATTTGCTTATCTTTTCAGACAACTTCATAGTTCTAAAACTTGTTGCAGCAAATATGAAGGTAATAGTTTTTCAAACAAGTTTAACTTCAAAGGTTTTACTCAAGTTTTATAAATTCTTCTTTTAAAAGCTTCTTCATTTAAAAACAGTTTACTTATCTTATGAAATATGCAATGCAAGTAAGGTAAGTAAATAAGACCGAATTATTTAGAGTGGTTATACATCCGGAATACCTCTTAGTCCACTACTCTAAATCACGAAAATTTAGGTTCTACTAGAACACTTGGTAACTAGTACAACTCTACTTGTGTTTTTACAACAAATGATGAAGCAGCAAGCTTACAATAAAAAGTCACAAAGAAAGCCTCTTCTAGTGAAGCAGAAAGCTTAAAATAAAAAGTCACAAAGAAAGCCTCTTCTACGAAGTGATATCACTCACAAAGATGGATATCTACTTCTCACAACACTCAGTTGAACAAAAAATCACTCAGATTTATATGTTTTTATTGTTTCTTCAACTCCGCTTTGCCAATAGATGACTTAGCTGATGGTGATATGTTTTTGACTTTGAGACATAGAAAGATTTGCTTGATTAATTCTTGATAACGCCGTGAAAACGTCGTTATTACCTATCTCTTTAAGCCTAAAACATCTTGTTTTGATCCGAGTTTCTGTGTGTCTCCGTGTGTTTTCGTGTCTTTTGTGCTTTGGGTCCCTTTGTTCGACCTTTGTTCGTTTTTCGTGTTTTGTTCGTGTTTTAATTAAGTTTATTGGTGATTTGTAGGATTCGACGCATTGAAGCGATTTCGGAACATTTCGTGCGTGGATTGCAAGTCTCCTTCAACCGAGGGGGGGCCTAACGCAAAAGAAAGAACAAGAATCGAGGATTTAGGCCTCTGCCTCACCTCGCCGCCGCGAGTTGGTGGCAGAAAGTTCACCAAACTTTCTGCCCCAACCTCGCAGCCGCGAGCTCAAAGCTCGCGGCGGCGAGGTGCTGGCCGACTGAAGCTCGCTGCCGCGAACCCAGGTCTCACGGCCGCGAGACCTGCTCTATTTTTCAGCGCATTTTGAAGGTGCTTTTTGTACATTGCCATATCTCCCCCACTTGTAATTTAAACCTCCTTTAGGGACTTTTTGGCCTTTGTTACTATAGTTTTTGGGGTAACTTAGGCATTAGTGGGATATAGTTTTGCTAGGTTAAAGGGTAGAAAGGTGGAATTCATGATACAACTCTTACACTACACACATTAGAAAATATCTCTTGCCTCCTTTGAAAAGAAGAAAAAGTTCTTGGTTGGAAGACTAAAGAAGCTTGAGAGAAGAGTTGTATTGGCTTCCATTACATAAGCTTATTCCTAACCTTTATCTTGTTTATCTTGTACTTATGATTATGTTGAATGTAATGAATATTTTGTTGATAAATATGAGTAGCTAAGCATTTAACTCCTAGGTTTTCATGAAGCTTTGATTGATCTATGATTGAATGATGAGTTAATGGTTGTTGCTATGTTTACAAGTGTTTGTTTATCTAGTTTGAGCTTTTGTCAACTTGTGGTTAGACCAACCATAGGATGAAATGGATTGATCTTTAATAGCTAGACATAGTTGATTAAAGATTAGATTATAAAACTAGATTGTGACGTTGTTGGGTTCCGGTAAGATAAACAGCCCTAGGCACAGCGAAATTTAATAATTTTTAGGACCTCTTACGGAATCTTGCCAGGATACTACTCTAGGTGTATATATATGAACATAAATAAAACGATAGTATAAACAGTTGTAGTTATACCTATCTCCTTGCAAATCCTTAGCTAGCAAAACGGACTCTGAATTCCTCCTCAGCCAAATCGATCCAAGCTCTGCAGCAGCGCCCCACGTGTTGCGCCTCTACGGGTTGATACACCACAATTACACGAAAATAATAAATCTTGATCAGCTAGAACACAAGATATATTATGATCTAGGATATAGGAACGATTTTGGAACAAGAATCGAAAACGAAAATTCTTCCAAAGGAAGAACAGGGTTCGGCCGATCTGGTAGAGGAGAGGGAGAGAATTTTTGCTCTGCTCAATTTTTTCTTATGGAGTTGGGTGAATAACTATAAGGTAGCTACTTATAGTTATCTCCCTATCCTAGTCATATTAGGACTAGGGCTCTTCTCTCCGACATGGGCCATGGCCCTCTTTAATTAGAAGACCAAGTCTTCTAATTAATTCATGGCCCAGTTAATTAATTTGACCAGGCTTTATTTAATCTCCCAATTAAATAGCCCAATTAATTAACTTAATCTCCCTTTTAATTAAATCAGACTCTAAGCCCATTTAATTAAAATCCCTTCTAATTAATTAAATCCAACTTAAGTAATTAATCCACAAATTAAATTCCAATTTAATTTATGATCCTGATCCAATTCCAATTGGATCCCATTTTGTTCCAATTGGGTCGACCCAGTCGACCCACCCATAATAATCGACCCAGTCGATTTTTCACCCAGTCGACTCGGTCGTTCTTATTTCCTTGCTTTCGCTTCATGTGTATTGTGTATGCCCCCGTAGGTTCACCACATAATTAGCCGTGGGTTATAATTACATATTATTTAATTATTCGAGTAAGACTTACACTACTAGAATTTATTAAAATTCCCACCGAAATTCCCACCGATTATGCTCAAAATCGGTGGGAATATAAAAATTTCCACCGAAATTCCCACCGGAAAAATAGGTCGAAAAAAGTCGGGTCGGAATCGGATTCCCACCGAAATTCCGACCGACATTTTTCCCACCGCAATTCCCACCGAAATGTTCAGAGGGAAAATAAATTCCCACCGAACGCAAAGTCGGTGGGAATATTCCCACCGAATATGTCGGTGGGAATATTCCCACCGCATAACTCAGTGGGAATATATATATTCCCACAGGTTCAAAATTCGGTGGGAATTTATTATTTCCCACCGAAAATTATTCGGTGGGAATTCATATATATTCAATTTTTTTTTTTTAATTTCTGAAAATAATTTTTTTTAAAATTTGTAATATGCATGAATTCCCAACAATAATTACATAAATGTCCATCTACTCGTAACAAAATATTTAATTCTTACAAACTTAAATAATAAATCCTTACAAAACCTAAATATTCAATTCTTACAAACCATAAATATTCATAATCATCCTACAAACATTCAATTCTTACAAAATTTTCAGATTGGTGTCTTGATTGGATTGTTTGCATCTCCTCATGCATTGTTGCCATTCGAGATTCTACAACTCTTTCAACGGTTTGTGGCAAAAGTTGTGGATCATTGTAATTGGTTTGCGTTCATCCTTCCGATACGTGAACGACGTACAATATTCGCCCGACCTGACAGCCCGAGTACAGTCCCCTTTTTCGACACTCCCTGTGTCTGTACCCATACCTGAAATATCAACAATCTAATTAACAATGTAAAATTTCAACCCAACACATAAAGTAATACAATTATGCAGTATTAAGAAAATGGGGTGGGTGACACACCTGTGGGGCTTTAGGTAAGTTCTCCACATTTTCATCAAACAGTTATTCTGACACTTAAGCAATCATGCCATCCCATGACGGACAAAATTTATCAGGTATTTGGAGATGTACACAAAGCTTTGAATCTATGTACTAGCCTCAGTGTATCAATATGCTAGCCCTAGTCTTGGTACAACTAGTATTTACTAAGGAACAAGATTTCTCTTTTTCAGTCGTTTCTCCATTATTGTATATTCTCTTATTTTTTATGATGATCAATCAACTACACTTTCCTGTCAAAGTAGACCAGCTTTAGAACAATATCTTTTTTTTTTTTTTTTTCTTTCTCACAGGTTGAAGATGTCTATTAAAAGACAAAGGCTAGTATGATATAGGAAGATATAGGTAACTCAAAGGTATAAGAAGATCAACACACAATGCCAGCAAATTGTTACCATGTTCCAAAATCGCATAAAAATGCTTACATTTTCCTAGCTTAGGGACAAGTCAAAAAATTCAGCAGCCACATTCATGCCAACTGTTACAAATTCACCATGTTATAGGAAGTGGTCAGACAACCACAACTACAACTTATAAGCAGACTACTGACCTGATCCATAAAGAGCAGGGAAGCTCACAAACACGATTGTGCCACCTAATTTACGAAGCTCAGCCATCAGCAATGCAAACACCTTTTGCATAACTTGCCAACAGAGATATCATCAGTCCATTGTGTGAAACATCCGATTTTTTTATCTTCTCGAGGCGGTCGACAGTTAAATTCAAATAACCTCGCCAAAAAAAAGTTCTTTCAAAGATGAAAGTCAAGTCAGTTCAATACAGTTATTAACTCGGATACCTAATATCTCATTATATTTTAGAGAGTAACACACTAAAAAAAAGATAATACTATCCGAGTCCAAATCACTTACCTCATCTATGAAACATGGTACTACTTCATTAATGCCTCCCAAGTCTGGGATTCCATTGCAGATATCCAAAGGACCTGGTAAGTTCAACATGATCCAATACATACAAAATTCTTAGGTCTTGAATGTAGGCAGTCAACTGATGACAAAATTCAAGAGCAAGCAAAATAAAATCTAAATGAGGGCAAGAAGATAATAGCAACCAGTTGCTGATCATGTAATGCTCTTGACAAGATTATATATGCCATATGTATAAGCCAATCAACTTCAAAATTTTCTAATGGAACCTGCTCATAAAATATAGTAATATATTTAAGGCAAATAAAACAGATTTTATACTTGATAACTATAACTTGTATACTATCAAGAAACAAAATACAACTATTACATGGGCATATCGTGAAAGAGCAACTCTCTCACAACCTGCATTAAATGAGCATAAAGATATGAATCTTAAATACTATAAAATCTAACAAATCAAGCCCAAATAATTAGTTAAGTAATTTTCTGAACTGGTCTAATTATTCTTATATCTATATGATATATTCATATGATATTAATTAGTGTCTAGTGTGTCTACTTAATTGCTGCTATTGTATTAACTTAGTCATGATCATGAAAGATTAACTAAGATGCTGGTGTTCTTGATCTGCAAAGAATACGTATCCGTTAAAAGATTTAGCACCTAAGAATGAACTTTCTTTTTCTATTTTATATTAAAAAAAATATAGTATAACACATACAAGTAAGAGTTTACCATTATGAAATTTATTTACAAGGAGACTATGCCCAAAGACAGCCTTTACATTGAGGGGGTGGAACTAAGTCAATTTTTTTTAAAAAAAATAATATAATTGTGTACCAAAAATTATTTAAATAGTTTTTGTGAGAAAAAAATTAATTGTAATATCATAGACAACTATAAGTGAATGAGAATATAAGTAATCTAATTTATTTGCCAACAAATTCAAAACCAGAATCAGACAAGTCATCAAACATATGAGAAATATAGAAATAAAATTTGTCTCATCTAAACAATAAAGTTGGGAATTAATTTAAAGTAAACAATTATGATATTTTAACCCTCACACTAAAACACATTTACATTTTGCCTAAATAAGAAAAAATGTGAATTGAGAAAATACCCCAGTTCTTTAATTTGTCGGTTTAAACCTCCACTGGTTGCAATTGCTAAGTAGCGATTAGGTTGAGTGATAATGACAGCCTCTGTTATTCAAAGAGTGTTGATTAGGGTTGTGTGAGTGGTTGTTTGAGTGGTGCGGCGGGTTTAGGCGCGAAGGGGAGGCAAGTCGCGGCGGATATGGCTGGGTTAGGGTTTCAGGTCGCGGCGGTGCGGTGGCGCGCGTCTGGGTTCGTGCTCGCGGCTTGGTTGCTGGGCTGGGGGAGATCTGAGGTTCACGGCTGAAGGAGAGAAAAAGGCAGGGTCGCGCGGGTTAGGGTTTCGGCTGTGTGTGGCTGATGGCGGCGGAGGGAGCTGATGGTGCGGTGGTTTCGGGGGTGTGAGCTCGAGTGGGTGTCGCGGCGGTGGTCGAAGTTGATTTGTGCGGCGGTGCGAGCAAGGTTTGCAGCTGAAGGAGAGAAAGAGGTCGCGCGCGGTTGGGTTGATTTTGAAATTGG
The DNA here is from genome assembly GCA_003313485.2 of Penstemon barbatus. Taxonomy (NCBI): domain Eukaryota; kingdom Viridiplantae; phylum Streptophyta; class Magnoliopsida; order Lamiales; family Plantaginaceae; genus Penstemon; species Penstemon barbatus. Next base: position 82,925,531 of record CM064883.1, read on the forward strand.
ATTTGGGGAAGAGATAGCAGGTCGCCCGTTTGTTTGTTTCTGCTTTTATTTTATTTTATTTTTAGGCCACGGCTCGATCCAATTTGAGCCATGGCTCGATCCAATTTGAATCATGGCCTTTCTATTCTGGAAATTGTGTAAACATATTATTAATGTTTTTTATCAAGTAATAGCAGTGTTTCTTATTTAAATAATATGTAAAAATTATTTAAATTGAAGTCTCAGGTCGGCTCTATATATTAACTTTGAAATTTTTTTATTGAAGACTCGATCGTAATCTAGCTGCTTAATTTGGTTTATATTATGTATATACTTGTACATGGCTAAATTAACATTATAGTATAATTAAAGGTGAAATAATAAAATAACTGATACTAGCTAAGCATTTCTCTAATCATTGTTTATATATATATATTGGGGTGATAAGACATCTTCATTAATGTATTATCCTGGTAAGCTCGTACGGATTTGTTTCGCTTGATTTCATATATTAAAAATATTATTTTGCATTATATATACTGTTAGTTTGAACAATTTAAAATAAGGGAATGAATAATATATAAGTCTAATTAACACTATACTAGGCTAGAATAAGGTGAAATAATAAAATAAATGATACTAGTTAATTAAGCATTTCTCTATCTAATTATTGTTTATATATATATTGGGGTGATAAATAATTAAATTAATGTATTATTCTGGTACGGTACGAGTACGGATTTGTTTCGCTTGATTTTATATGTTTTATTAAAAATACTATTTTGCATTATATATACTGTTAAAATGACACAATTTAAAATTAATAAGGGAATGAATAATATATAATAAGTCTATATATACCTAGCTAATTAATATCTAGCTATATCACACACATTTATTTGATCCATTAATATTTTTTTATCTTGCAGTACGTAAACACCCATCATGATTGCTCGAAAAGAAAATGACGGGTTACGCCTTATTATAACAGTTTACAAAATAGTTGCGCTAATTAGCTCTTGAAATTTAAATTTTTAATATTGCAAGACCATTTTTTTTTTTTTTTTTTTTTTTTTATAAAATCCTAAAATTTACGTTGCTTATATGTATGTCATGCCTTCACAAATTAAGTATTATAAGAAATCTACAAAATCAACATCAGTTTGTTGTTATAAACAAGAAGCAATTAAGATAATATAACTTATTCATATATATGTAAAATATCAAGTATAATTAAATTCCCACCGATTTAATACAAATTCCCACCGATGAAAATTCGGTGGGAATTAAATTCCCACCGACTATAAAGTCGGTGGGAATAAAAAATGTTCCCACCGATGTAAATCGGTGGGAATATTAATATTCCCACCGATGTTTACACCGGTGGGAATATTCCCACCGAAAGAAAATTCGGTGGGAATTCTTGAAATATTCCCACCAATTATTTTCGGTGGGAATATTTCGGTGGGAATTTTGACTGATTCTAGTAGTGTTACTCTAAATCAATCGAACACTCTGTCGATTGATCATTCCAAAATTAGCACCCCTGCCAATTTGGGAATTCTCACACACTCCACGGTCGATGTCCAGCCACAAGCCCATGGAGCCCAATCACTGGTGAATTAATTCAGTGAACCTTTTATCATTTATAATTTCCATATACGACATAATATCTCCATCGATCAATCTCCCAGTCGAGACTTAAGGGTATGGTCTTTCATCGGATTCCCTTTTCTTTTATCTTGACCTTATGTACTCTAGTCTCGAAATAAATTCTCTTTGACTTAATCTTTATGAGCTACTTACATAAAGTCGTCAGATACCTTGGCCAAGGATTTTACCAGAATTAATTTCTCACAGAAATCCATAGGAGAAGTTCCCAACCTATCAAGTCGGGTCAATGGATCCTTTGTTGATGATATGAATCTGCATACGAGTTCCTCTATACCCAATATGAGTCCACAGAGACTTTCTGGCGATCCCCAGTCAGTCGGAACTCATATCAAAATATAGACGTTCTCGCACCAGATAAACCCTATCACCTCAAGTAGTTAGGGATCGTTCCTCGTATACTATTATAAATTTGGAATAACTTCAACCCCGATATGCGACTACCGCTTCCATGGTGAGTTATTTCCTAATTGGGGTATTCAGTGCGCTTGCCATCCCAGCAAGCCACCCACTTATGTGTATCGACTATCCCAGTCACGCTCGTGGACCCCAGTGTCCTCCAGTTCATCGGAGTATACACAATAGTGAGATTCTAACCGAATCCAATGATGTCCTATCTCAATTGGATTCTACGACTCTTGAATATGTTCTAGATCACGGCCTTGGAGATCAGTCCACGGGTTGTCCCATAGCCTTGTGATCTAAGGACTTCTATCCTTATGCGTAGATAATTATTACATAAGATAAAGATGACCATTTAATAAAGTGCATTTATTAATCGAAATTGAATAGTTCCTCATTTATTACAATAAATGCTCGCCATACAGCTGGCTTGCAGGACACTATTTCTATCAATCTCCCACTTGTCCTAAAGCCAGTCTTTTATGTTCTTGAGTCCCATCTTATGCAGATGTTTCTCAAATGCCTTTTGAGGTAGAGGCTTCGTTAGCGGGTCCGCCGTATTATCTTCTGAGTCGACACGTTCTATATTAATGTCTCCTCTACCAATGATATCTCTTATCACGTGGTATCGTCTTTGTACGTGCTTGGATTTCTGATGAGATATCGGCTCCTTTGCTTGCGCTATTGCCCCATTGTTATCACAGGAGATAGTAATGGGCTCAGCGATGCTAGGTACCACATACAATTCCTGGATGAAGTTCCTCATCCAAACACCTTCCTTTGCTGCATCACTCGCAGCAATGTATTCTGCTTCGGTGGTTGAATCTGCGGTTGTTTCTTGCTTGGAGCTCTTCCAGCTAACCGCACCACCATTGAGGCAGAACACGTATCCTGATGTCGACTTGAAGTCGTCTACATCACATTGGAAGCTCGAGTCTGTATAGCCTTCCAATTTCAATTCTCCTCCACCGTATACCAAGAACAATTCCTTAGTCCTTCTCAGGTACTTCAGAATTACCTTTACGGCTATCCAGTGCTGCTCACCTGAATCAGACTGGTAGTGACTTGTAACGCTTAGAGCGTATGCTACATCTGTTGTAGTACATAACATACCATACATTATGCTTCCTATCGCGGATGCATATGGTACTCGAGACATATTGCTTCTCTCTTCAGGCGTCTTTGGGGCCATAGACTTAGAGAGTGCAATCCCATGCCTCATTGGAAGCAATCCTCTCTTGGATTCTTCCATATTAAATCTTTTCAAGATTTTATCTATGTACTGGGATTGGGAGAGGCCCAGCAGTCCTTTTGATCTATCTCGGTAGATCCTTATACCTAGTACAAAAGATGCTTCTCCCATATCCTTTATTGAGAATTGTGTAGATAACCATGCTTTAGTTTCAGACAACGCTTTCACATTGTTTCCAATGAGAAGAATGTCGTTAACGTAAAGCACCAAAAATTCAACTGTACTCCCACTGATCTTCTTGTACACGCAAGGTTCGAACATGTTTTTGATGAATCCATAAGTTTGGATTGTCTCATCGAAACGAATGTTCCAACTTCGAGAAGCTTGCTTTAGTCCATAAATGGACCTCTGGAGTTTGCACACCTTGTGTTCATCTCCTTTGGATGCATATCCTTTTGGTTGCTCCATGTAGATCTCCTTATCAATGTCCCCATTGAGAAAGACAGTCTTTACATCCATCTGCCATATCTCGTAGTTATACCACGCAGCTATGGCCAGCAAGATCCGAATGGATTTGGGCATTGCGACGGGCTAGAAGGTCTCCTCAAAGTCGATACCAGGTCTTTGAGTGTATCCTTTCGCCACTAGTCGCGCCTTGTAGGTAATCACCTCTCCGTTCACTCCAAGCTTTCGCTTATAGATCCACTTGCAACCCACGGGAGCCACTCCCACTGGTGGATCTACCAAGGCCCAGACCTTGTTTGAGTGCATGGAGTCCAGTTCGGATTCCATGGCTTCGCGCCACTTTCCCGAGTCTATGTCTAGCATAGCCTCTTCGTAAGTCCTTGGGTCGGTCAGAGACTGTCCAGTCTCATGCAGCAGACCGTAGTACCTCTCGGGTTCTCTACGTTATCTTTCTGACCTACGAAGAATTGGTGTACTCTCTGGTCCACTTTCATGCTCATGTTCTCCCACTGCCTGTGGCGACGGGTCAGTTTGATCGACCTCTTCGGTCTTTTCAGCTTCAGTGACCTCATCCAGTTCTACGTTATTTTCCTTGTCAACCAAGAAATCCTTCTCCAAGAAGTGAGCCTTCCTCGAGACAAACGTAGTTTGTCTTGTAGGATCGTAGAACTCGTATCCTATTGAGTTTTCCGGATACCCCACGAATTTGCACAAACTGGATTTAGTTTCCAATTTATCTCTCACTAGCTTTTTAACGTAAGCGGGAGATCCCCATATGCGCATGAATGCGTATGAGGGTGCCTTGCCAAACCATAATTCGTATGGTGTCTTTTTTACGGATTTAGAAGGTACCATGTTCAGTATCTTCGTTGCCGTGAGGAGGGCATGTCCCCAAAATGAAAGAGGTAGGTCAGTGGCACTCATCATCGATCGAACCATGTCCATCAAGGTTCGATTCCTTCTCTCTGCTACTCCATTTAATTGGGGTGTTGCAGGAGGAGTCCACTGCGATAATATTCCATGCTCTACAAGATAATTCGGAAATTCGTTACTAAGAAATTCTCCACCTCGGTCAGAACGAAGAGCCTTTATCGTATGACCAAGTTGATTCTCTACTTTCATCTTGAATTCTTTGAATCGCTCAAAGGCTTCAGACTTGTGTTTCAACAAGAACACATATCCATAATGACTAAAGTCGTCAGTGAAAGTGATGAAGTAGTCGTAGCCACCTCGGGCGCTTTTTCTTAGTGGTCCACATACGTCAGTATGTATCAAGTCCAATGTTTGCTTGGCTCGCTCAGGGTTTCCTTTAAATGGCAACTTAGCCATTTTACCCTTCAAACATGGTTCACATGTTGGCATTTCATCAATGCGATTGATTTCAATCGCGCCAGATGATGCTAACTTTTGAATCCTTGACTTAGATATATGTCCAAGTCGAGCGTGCCATAATTGGGCAGATATTTCATTATCTTGTTTCCTTTTATTTTGTTGTACATGCATCACTAACTTAGGTGGTTCAATGGTATATAGTACATCTTTTAATGTACCAGTGAAAAACATATTATCATTCATGAATAACGAAAGGAACCTTTATTAATCGTAAAATTAAAACCTTCATTATCCAAAACAGGAATAGAAATAATGTTTTTCACCAAACCAGGTACATAAAGAACGTTCCTAAGGACTAATTTATTACCACCTAAATCTAACTCCACTTCGCCTATGGCCTCGGCAGCAGCTCTAGCTCCATTGCCAAATCTTAGGATCCAATCCCCTGGCCTAAGTGGCCTTGTTGCTCCCATCACCTGTAAATCATTACAAAGATGAGAACCACAAGCAGTGTCTAGCACCCATGATGCACAATTAATTGATAAATTAACTTCAATAAGGAATGTTCCTTTTGAGCTCTCCAAGAACTCTTTGCAGTTCCTCTTCCAGTGTCCAGGTTTCTTGCAGTAGAAACATTTCTGTTCACCAGACGAAGCTTTACGCTTCTTTCCTTTCCCTATGGGCCCAGATGGTCCTTTGCCTTTGCTTGAAGAAGCATTTCCTTTCCCTTTCCCTTTTTTTGTCCTCTTGGACTTGGATTGGGTCGAGGTAGCAACCATCACTGGCTTCTCTCTTTTCATGGAAGCCTCGGCAGTGGCGAGCATATTAGCTAACTCGTGAAGTTCAACATCCATCTTGTGCATGTTTCACTACGAATTGCTCGAATGATCTTGGCAATGACTGGAGGATTATATCCTGGCAGTAGGTCTTGTCCATCTTTACGTCAAGATGACCAAGCTTTTCAATAAGCCCAATAATTTTGATGCAGTGAGATCGAACATCAGCACCTTCAGCCATCCTCGTTTGTTGCAAAGTCTTAGCAGTTTCATACCGCTCGTATCTACTTTGCACCCCAAATAGACCATTCAGGTGCGTGTAGATTTCAAAAGAAGACTTCATATGCTCGTGCTGCTTTTGAAGCTCATTCGACATGGATGCCAACATGAGACAACGTGACTGCAAGTCATCGTCAAGCCATAAATCCACAGCTTCTTTCTCAGTATCATCGGCATCCTTAGCAAGTTCGGGAGGGGGCCCATCAAGGACAAAACCTCGCTTTTTAGAAGCGAGAATGATCTTAAGGTTCCTGACCCAATCATGGAAGTTTGGTCCAGTTAATTTGTTTTGTTCAAGTATGATGGAAATCGGATTCTTAGACATTATATCTACGTCGACGGTTAACCATCGCAGCTAACCCTTAAGTTCATTTAGCCTCGTTTTTCGATATGGACCCACGACTCGTGAGACATCCATACTTACTAGCGTTATATCATGTCCAATACTCGTGGAGAGAAATAGTTCAATCCTAGACACCCCACAACTCGTGAGATAGCGCCTAAAACCTTGCTATCCCCTCCCTTTGCACTAAACTCGTGCATCGAGGCAATAGACATATCATCCTACTATAGCTCGACCCAGGACTCGTGAGACATCGAGATATATTCGTACAATATGCCTAAGACCTAGTAATTGGATAGGCTCGGACCATAGAGACTATTCATATGCGCCCTTAAATTCGATTTAATATTCTAATTGAATTTTAAGTTCAATTGGAGGTTTTAAGTTTTCTTGTGCGAGGTCTCATCAGATTATGCTTATCTTGTTTACGTGATCTATTCTAAACATGCATAACATACATCAAAGAATAATAGTAAACATACATCACCTAGCATGATATGATTGATCGATTGCCCATCCTATGCGATTCATCACGAGCCATGTGACGAATCAATTGGTCAGTCTAGGGTGGAAATTAAATGTCCTAACTATTACAATTTTCAAACCCATACATCATGGGCCTTCTTGTAATATCCAGCTTGATTGGGCCTCCATGTAATGAATTGGGCCTCCATGTCCTCCAAGGTAATGGGCCTCCATGCGGATCTCCAAGTCTTCATGAGGTCTTCTCGGCTCCAAGCCTAATCTAAGCCTAGCTTATAAAAATAAATGGTCCTATTCTAGTACATTTGTTTGCGCAAGCAAGGGCACCAATCAGGCCCATTTAATTACAACCCATAAATAAATAAACCAAAAACTACACAGGTCTTAAGGGCAAAATCGATCAATCCACACATTCACTCAAGAACATGCATAAATTCACATAAGGGCAAAAATGTAAATTTATCGGCTCCATTAATTTTAATTCGCAAAAATTCATCCAAGTTAATTAATTTTTGAATTAACAATTAACCTCCAAGATTAATTAGCTCTTACTTGAGCTCTAAGTAATCTACAAACCTTATCTTGATTAAATTGATTAATTAAGGTAATCTAAATCTCTAAGATTCTTACCTTATCCAAAACTCTAAGTTTCCCAAATTTTTCCAATCTCCAAGATTTTCAAGATAATCCTATTTTGTTTAGATTAGTTTAATTAAGGTAGTGTTTAGGTCTAACAAAATAACTACCTTATCCAAAAACTCCAAGTTTCCTAATCTTCCAAAATTCTAAAATTTCAAGAATTTTCAAAATAGGCAGAATTAGAGTCCAACCAAAAATCAACCAGTCGAGGCCAATCGAAGACTGCCACGTGGACAACACACGCGCGGACACGAAGTCCGCGCGTGGCTGTTCGCGACAGCCGCTGCTGCGCGTGACAGCGTGCGGCAGCGCGTGACAGCACATGGCTGGCAGCCTGTAGGCTGCTGCCGTGCACTGCTCGCGCGGCCAGCGTGCTGTTCGCACGCTGCCGTGGGCAGCAACACGCGGTGGCCGCCCAGCCGTGGTGCGCTGCCGCGCACCGCCGCGTGCCACCGCGGTTGGATCCAATTAAATTTTTTTTTTTTGGTTTACTCATAGATTTAATTTAAACAGATCCAGTCAATTAAATCCCAATTCAAAAATAAAAACTAACATGATAAAATTTTCGAATCCATAACTAAACCTTAACTCTAAGTTAACTAACATACGTCCTAAAACATGCAGAGTTAAAGAACTAGCCACATAAATCAAACATATGATTTATAAAACACAGAATTTGCAAATTCATATATATACAAAGCCTAGAGTTGGCTCTGATACCACTGTTGGGTTCCGGTAAGATAAACAGCCCTAGGCACAGCGGAATTTAATAATTTTTAGGACCTCTTACGGAATCTTGCCAGGATACTACTCTAGGTGTATATATATGAACATAAATAAAACGATAGTATAAACAGTTGTAGTTATACCTATCTCCTTGGAAATCCTTAGCTAGCAAAACGGACTCTGAATTCTTCCTCAGCCAAATCGATCCAAGCTCTGCAGCAGCGCCCCACGTGTTGCGCATCTATGGGTTGATACACCACAATTACACGAAAATAATAAATCTTGATCAACTAGAACACAAGATATATTATGATCTAGGATATATGAACGATTTTGGAACAAGAATCGAAAACGAAAATTCTTCCAAAGGAAGAACAGGGTTCGGCCGATCTGGTAGGGGAGAGGGAGAGAATTTTTGCTCTGCTCAATTTTTGCTTATGGAGTTGTGTGAAAAATAACTATAAGGTAGCTACTTATAGTTATCTCCCTATCCTAGTCCTATTAGGACTAGGGCTCTTCTCTCCTACATGGGCCATGGCCCTCTTTAATTAGAAGACTAAGTCTTCTAATTAATTCATGGCCCAGTTAATTAATTTGACATGGCTTTATTTAATCTCCCAATTAAATAGCGCAATTAATTAACTTAATCTCCCTTTTAATTAAATCAGACTCTAAGCCCATTTAATTAAAATCCCTTCTAATTAATTAAATCCAACTTAATTAATTAATCCACAAATTAAATTCCAATTTAATTTATGATCCTGATCCAATTCCAATTGGATCCCATTTTGTTCCAATTTGGTCGACCCAGTCGACCCACCCATAATAATCGACCCAATCGATTTTTCACCCATTCGACCCAGTCGACTCGGTCGTTCTTATTTCCTTGCTTTCGCTTCATGTGTATTGTGTATGCCCCCGTAGGTTCACCACATAATTGGCCGTGGGTTATAATTAAATATTATTTAATTATTCGAGTAAGACTTACTCTAAATCAATCGAACACTCAGTCGATTGATCATTCCAAAATTAGCATCCCTGCCAATTTGGGAATTCTCCCACACTCCACGGTCGATGTCCAGCCACAAGCCCATGGAGCCCAATCACTGGTGAATTAATTCAGTGAACCTTTTATCATTTATAATTTCCATATACGACATAATCTCTCCATCGATCAATCTCCCAGTCGAGACTTAAGGGTATGGTCTTTCATCGGATTCCCTTTTCTTTTGTCTTGACCTTATGTACTCTGGTCTCGAAATAAATTCTCTTTGACTTAATCTTTATGAGCTACTTACATAAAGTCGTCAGATACCTTGGCCAAGGATTTTACCAGAATTAATTTCTCACAGAAATCCATAGGAGAATTTCCCAACCTAACAAGTCGGGTCAATGGATCCTTTGTTGATGATATGAATCTGCATACGAGTTCCTCTATACCCAATATGAGTCCACAGAGACTTTCTGCCGATCCCCAGTCAGTCGGAACTCATATCAAAGGATAGACGTTCTCGCACCAGATAAACCCTATCACCTCAAGTAGTTAGGGATCGTTCCTCGTATACTATTATAAATTTGGAATAACTTCAACCCCGATATGCGACTACCGCTTCCATGGTGAGTTATTTCCTAATTGTGGTATTCAGTGCGCTTGCCATCCCAGCAAGCCACCCACTTATGTGTATCGACTATCCCAATCACGCTCGTGGACCCCAGCGTCCTCCAGTTCATCGTAGTATACACAATAGTGAGAGTCTAACCGAATCCAATGATGTCCTATCTCAATTGGATTCTACGACTCTTGAATATGTTCTAGATCACGGCCTTTGAGATCAGTCCACGGGTTGTCCCATAGCCCTGTGATCTAAGGACTTCTATCCTTATGCGTAGATAATTATTACATAAGATAAAGATGACCATTTAATAAAGTGCATTTATTAATCGAAATTGAATAGTTCCTCATTTATTACAATAAATGCTCGCCATACAGCTGGCTTGCAGGACACTATTTCTATCAGACGTGATTTTAGGATAGAAATATACCTAGGCCATTTCATGTTCTAACAAGGTTTGGAACTAATGCATCACTTAGGCTTAATACTTTTAGACATAAATTAGATTAGTCTATTTTGGTAGGTTCGTACGCTATCGGAAGATACGTATGAATAATTTTTGAAATCTTGAACAACAAACATAAGTATAGTTATCAACTTGTGAATCATTCAAGATTGAATCACTCTTAGTGACATGGAAATCTAGGAACCTTTATTAATCGAATCAAAGTATTGCACTTTTTAATCATTTCGCTTTTAAGTGTTTAAACAAACTACAAACTCACTACTTTCATTCATATAAGTTCACGTAAGATATTAGAATAGATCTTGATAATTATTCGTTAGATTCCTCGTGGGTTCGACACCCCTTATCACTTTATTACTTGCATACGACCGTATACTTGCGTGTTTGCGTATTCGTATTTGGAGCGTAACAATTCTCTCAGTTGTTGTGTTGTAGTTGTCAATAACTCTTGTAGATCTTTTTATACTCGGAAATTTGAATTCTGCCCGTTGAAGGTGAGACAAAAATCAATCTTCCTTGATTTCCAGTCAAATCCTTAAACGGCTCTTTGCAACTGTTCGCTGTACAGTATGTTGTACGGATCTGTCAGTTCATTTAATGCACCATGCTGATACGAGGTTATTTAAATTAACTCCTCCAATCATTTGACATAAATATCATTCTTGGACAACATTTATTACACCAAGTGCATTTATTACCGCTGGAATGACTTCTTATCCCTTTCCCTTTAGTTGATCGAATCAACTCGGTTGATGAACATTCCGCTGATTCAAATCGAACACATCTGATTTGACTCTTCTAATTTTCACCAGTCTGATTATGTTCTCAGCATAAGATCACTAGTTTTCCAGACCGAAAATTCAATCTTCTGATTTTACTTGTCATCTCGATTGAACTTTTGAAGGCTTGCTAAGCTTTCATTACTTAGCTGATGATCTTTGAAAATTATCAAAATCTTCCCGTAACTTCTTCATCTTCATCCAACAATATGTAGAATATTAGGCCATCTCTAATAGTGAGGGGGAGGGAGAGGGAGATTTTGAGGGGGGAATGAATCGTGGTCTTCAATAGTGAGGGGGAGTGGAAGGGAGAGGAGAGTGGGAGGGGGAATGAGAAACAAAGGGTAAAAACTTGCCCTTCTGCCACCTTCAATAGTTAGGGGGAGGGGAAGTTTAGGGTTTAGAATTGTGGTCTTCAATGGTGGGGTGGGAGGGAGGGGGGGGGGGGGGAGAGTGGGAGTGGGAGTGGGAATGGGAATGAAAGGGCAAAAGCTTGCCATTTCTTTGCCCCCCGGTCATCACTTGCTACACCTTTTTATTTTATTTTTATAAATTTTGTGTAGAGGGAATTGCACTTTTCATACCAAACTTTTACCTACTTTATACATTTCATACCACACCTTTCAGAATAACATATTTCATATCAAAATCGATCAACCTTTTTCAATTTTGGTACCACCGTTAAATATTGGATGGAAAGGACACGTGCGCGTGTCCGTTAACTCTCAGGAAAAAAAAAGAAAAAATTCGCGAAGAAGATGATGAATAGTAACCTAAATTTTAAAAATTGGGAATTTCTTCAATACTTGATGAAAATGGATGAGGTTGGTGGCAAAAGAACCGCAACACCAAGGGGAATGAACGGCGGTAGGTATTAGACGGTGGGTCGACCTCCTCCGCCGACGGTGGAATAAAAATGGAAAACGTTAAAATTCATAGATTTAAAATACACGTGACGGGATGGATCTGAAACAACGTAATAGTGTATTATCTTTGTAGAGGAGGTCAAGACGAAGTTGTAGCCACCAAGGAGAGGTTTAATGGTGGCCGAAGTCACCGGGAAATTGAAAATTACGTGGAGGTGGTGAAGATGGTGGAAAATAATTGCCAAAATCCCCCCTGACCAATTGCAAAAATCCCCCCTGACCAATTGCAAATATCCCCCCCCCCCCTTAAAGAATTCAAAATTGTGACTTAACGGCGCACGTGTCCTTTCCATCCAATATTTAACGGTGGTACCAAAATTGAAAAAGGTTGATCGATTTTGGTATGAAATGTGTCATTCTGAAAGGTGTGGTATGAAATGTATAAAGTAGATAAAAGTTTGGTATGAAAAGTGCAATTCCCTCATTTTGTGTATGATTTAATCAATTTATATTTTAAATTAAATCTTTAAAGGAATTAGATTTAATTAAATATTTTAAATTTGAATTATAATTTATACACAATGTACAAATTAATCCAATTACAAATTATTATTACTATTACTATTTTTATTATTATTACTATCATTATTATTTATTATTATTATTATTTTTGTATTTTTATTATTTTTATTTTATCCGTTGGGATTCAGTAAGATAAACATCCCTTCAGGCAGCGGAAATTAAAATTTTTAAGGACCTCTTAGATGAATCTTGCCAGGATACAATTTGGATGTATATACATGAATACTTAATAACGAAGATAAAACTTTGTCAAAAAATTATACATGTCTCCTTGCAAATACTTTTATTATTATTGCTATTACTGTTACTATTACTATTATTATTATTTATTAATATTTTATTGTTATTATTACTATTACTATTACTATTACTATTACTATTTTTATTATAACCATTATTATTATTAATAATTATTATTTTAGTATTTTTTTGTGTTTTATTGTTATATTATTATTGTTACTATTGCCATTATTATTATTATATTGTTACTATTACTAATAGTATTATTATTATTACTATTACTAATATTATTATTATTATTTCTATTACTATTAATATGATTATTATTGTTGTTGTTACTACTACTATTGTCATTATTATTATTATTATTATTATTGTTTTTTTGTATTTTTATTTTATTATTATTATTATTATTATTATTATTATTATTATTATTATATGTCCCTAATTGTTGAGGACGACTATGAAGGAAGAGGGGGAGAGGGCATTTATGCTCCAACTACTGAAGATGACCTTAAGCTATCAGGTTTGCTTTGAATTCAGCTAGATAAAGTTAGTTTAAGAACGCCCAAGTAAAAAAAAAATCAAGTTTCAATACAACCTCAATCAATCCTAATTTTTTTTTTTTTTTTTTGGTTTACAAAAGGCTAAACTGTAAGTATAAATATCTCCTTCAACAAAAGTAATCACATCCTCGGGGGGGATGCCCCAGATGTGCTCTCTGCGACTCAGCGTATGTCCCAATTTCGCTAAAGCATCTGCGCAAGCATTTCCACTTCGCTTGGTATGAATAACTTTGCTCTCCCAAGGCATACCGAGGGGCTTCCGACAATCCTCTATGATGTTACCCAATGGGTGTTGTCCCGTGTCTACCTCACAGATTAATTTCAAGATCACTTCGGAGTCCACCTCCAATTCAATTTTCTAAAATCTTCTTTCCCAAGCTATCTTGAGTCCTTCCCTAGCAGCCAAAAGCTCTGCTATAGTGATAGAGACATCCCCTAAGTTACGCCTTTTTAGATGTTTCAAAACATCACTCATTTTTCTAAGATGAAGTTTTCTTTATTAAAATTACTCTATTACATAATGTAATGATTTAAAATCACTAATTTTCAACAACGACTTACTTTTGAGTGCAAAAACATAGACATATATAAAAAGTTCTATTTATATAACTCCTACATAGAATTAACACATTAAAACTCAATGGAGCAAGAATATTGAGACTGATAGAGTAACAAAATTTAGGTTAAATTTCACTTTGTTTCCTCCAATTATCTTCGGTGCTCATCTAGTCCCCTCACTTCTATCAATTGAATCAGTGTTGGTCCCAAGTGGTCAGAAGAGGTTTAGAGGGGGGGGGGGGGGGGTGAATAAACCTCTTTAAAAATTTTCTTCAATATTAAATTTAAACTTTTACTCTAACTGAACAGACTAAGCTGATCAGATTAGTTAGTTACAATTCTGTTCGCGAACAAGTCTTTGAACAGCCTTGTTGACCACTCGTCTGATAGTTACTTAGCTGATTTTGTTAAAATCAGTTTTAATACTTAGAGTACTTGCAGCGGATTTTCAAAGTGTTTTCACAAGTAAACTTAGCAGTTTGAAAAATGTTTCCCCAGATTTGTAAAATCTCTTTCTAGATCCTTTTTCAAACAGTTAACTTAATGTGTTTTATGCAACTGAAAAATATGCAGGTAAAATGCAAATAAAAACACAAGCAATTTTTATAGTGGTTATATGGATTTGAATATCCTTTAGTCCACTCTTCCAAGTCACAAAGATCTTGGGTTATACTAAAAACACACAGTAATCAGTATACTCTGCTTACGCCTTACAACAAATGAACATGCCGTAAGTTCGCAGTAAGAAATCACAAAGAGATCCTACTTCTCTGAAGTAATATCACTCACTAAGACGGATATCTACTTCTCACAACACTCAATGTTTACAAATTCACTCAGAAGATGTATTTGGCTTGATTCTTCAACTCTGCTTTTGTCAACAAATGACTCAGCTGATGAGTGAGCTGTTCTTGAGACTTAAAGAATTCTGCTTCGAAAATTTCTCAGAGATTGTGTTGCTTGTTTCTTCTTCGTCTCTTCCAGCTATTTATACTTGAGGATTGAAAAGTGTCCGTTGAAGAGAGACAAGATTCAAATTCCTCGAGTACTGGTCCTTAAAATCCGCGAACGGCTCTTTTGCAGTCTGTCCGTACTGTGAACAGTACTATTCTGCAGGCAGCATTAAATGCAGCATTAAATGCACCCAGCTGATGTGAAGCATTTCTTCAATCATTTGTCTTTAATAACCTTGTACTTCAGCATTTATTACTCCAAGGGGCATTTATTATCGTTGGGAACACTTCATGATCTTCTTCACTTGGCTGATAAAAGTACGCGTCTGATGGCGAACAAAGCTGATCTCAAACTTGAACAAATCTGATTTGAGTCGGCTGATCTTCACCAGTCTGATAACTTTTCTTCAGCAGATCAGAAGTCTTGGACCTTGAAACTTTGACTCTTCTGATGTGTTCTTTACTTAGTCAAAATTCCTTGATAAGTTTATCAGCTAAGTTACTCCATACTTAGCCCAATATGAAGTTTTGGAATGCATCAAAACCTCCCTTATCAAACTTCCTTTAGTGCCTTCATCTTCATCCTTATCCAACAATTTCCCCCTTTTTGATGATGACAAAACTTCAGCTAAGTACCTGTTGAATATTTAAGCTAAAGAATGTAATCCTCAAAAATTTTCTGAGATAGAAAATAGTATGTTGGAATGAACTTGACTTTTTATTGATATGATAAGATTGTTACAGATACAGGTACAAGTTCTTCAGATGAGATGTCTGAAAGATAGATAAAGGCAAACTGATTACAAGATTTTCTCAATTTTTAACTATCAGCTTCTTCATCTGATCCTTCAACCACTTCTTAATACTCATAAGAAGACTCATCGTCGTCTTCTTCTTCTTCTTCATCAGCTTCATCATCCAGGTCCATGTTTGCTTTGGCAGCTTCCATTTTCTCTTTAAGTTGCTGCTCTCTTAAAGCTTCCATTGCCTTCCTGGCTGATTCTGTATTCTTGTACTTGGTAGTTTCTGCGAACTTCTCAGGGTCAATCTTATCAGCTTCCTTTGCTTTGGCTTCCTTGACTGTTTCATCCTTGGCTGTTTCATCCCGTTTATCTTCCCCCTTTTTGTCATCATCAGGACTGATGACAGTAGAAGGTGCAACAGCAGGGTTGAGAGCAACTGTTGGAACTTTCAATTCAGCGCACAAAGCCTTCAAATTTTGATTTGTAACATCATGGCTTGCTGTAAGATTAAGAATATCAGTGCTGATGTTGTCAGTATGATCATTGAAGTAATCAATGTTCAGGTTTGTAGTTGCAATTTCATTTTGGATTGCCTGTACAACATGTTGGTCCCAAGTGGTCAGATGAGGTCTAGAGGGGGGGGGGGGGTGAATAGACCTCTGAAAATTTTTGAACTTAAAAACTTTTCAGTGTTCTGTCAGCAGACTAAGCTGATGAAGAACAGATGACTATGCTGATCGTGAACAAATCTTGAACAGCAGAGTGACCACTCTTCTTACAGTTACTTAGCTGTTTAACAGCAAAACAGTTTTTCAAAGAGTATACTTGCAGCGGATTGTTTTAAAGTGTTTTTCACAAGTAGACTAAGTTCTTCAAAGATTTTATCCCCAGTTTTACAAACTCCTTTTAAAATCTTTTAAATAATTCAAAGTGTTTAAATATGCAAACTTTAAATATGCAAGAAAACTTGAATGCAAGATAACACAAAGAATTTTTATAGTGGTTATATGGATAAAAATCCTTTAGTCCACTCTTCCAGATCACTCAGATTCTGGGTTATACTATAATCACAAAGATTACAATATTTCTCCACTTACACCTAGACAACAAATGTAAAGGCTATAAGCTCACAATAGGAATTCACAAAGAAAACCTATCCTCTAAAGTAGAATCACTCACAAAGATGGATTCTCACTTCGCACAACACTCAGCTATTACAAAATCACTCAGATAATGTTTTTCTATTTTCTTCAACTGGGTTTCTGTCAACAGATGACTTCCACCAGACGAGTGAGCTGTTCGAGCTTTTGAGACTTAGAAAATTTCTGCTTCAAAATCGAAATCTCTGATTGTTGTTGTGTATCTCTCTCTTCGAACTTCGCTCTATTTATACTCGGATTTGAATTTATGACCGTTGAAGCAAATCAAGTCTTCAAATCCATCCTTCAGCTCTTTTGAAACGGCTCCCTGCAGCAATCCGTACAGTGTACAGTACTTTTCTGTCCATCACATTTAATGCTGCATTAAATGCACTCTGCTGATACGTGGATATCTTCAATCATTTGCCATTACTACCCTTCTCTTCCAGCATTTATTACACCAAGTGCATTTATTACCGTTGAACTGATCTCATGATCTCTTCCACTCTGCTGATCGAAGCAACCCTTCTGATAGGTACTCTGCTGATCAAATACTGAACTAATCTGATTTGACTCGGCTGATGACCTACCCTTCTGTTTGCTGTTTCAGCAAGAGATCACTAGTCTTCTGGTCTTTGAACTCTTCTGATATCTTCTTTACTTGTTCAAAGATCCTTCTAAGGGAACTAAGCTTCCATACTTAGCTGATTATGATGTTTTGGAAATCATCAAAACCTTCCCTTAATATCTGACTTCTTTTATCTTCATCTTCATCCAACAATTTCCCCCTTTTTTGATGATGACAAAACTTCAGCTAAGTACCTGTACCTAAACTAAAGTTTTGATCCTCAAAAATTTCTGAGATAGAAATAGTCTGTTGGATTAAAACTTGCAATTTTATAGATATAGAACTGATTACATATTACAAGTTTGTTCAGATGAAATGTAAAGAAAAATTACAAGGAGATTCATAGGTAAATAAACATGACTAATCTCCTAGCTTGTCTTCTTTATCTTCTTCAGCAGGTTTGGAAGTTCCAGCTTCCAATTTCTGCTTCAACAGCTCTAACTTCTTCTTTTTGGTATCAGGATCAAGCTGTTCTTCAGCTGAGTCCATAGCAACAGCTATCTCCTTATCAGATTTAGCCTTTGCTTCAGCTTCAGTTTCTTCAGCAGCTTCACCTTCTTCTTTTTCTGTGATCTTCTCATCTGTTGATCTGCTTGTGCCTTCATTTGCTGCATCATTCCTATTATTATCATCAGCAGATTCTTCTAACACTTCTGTTTCTTCAGCATCATCTTCAGCATCATTTTCAGCTTCCAATACAGAAGAAGTTCCAACTCTTTTCTGTCCAAATATCCTCTCTTCCCCCTTTTTGTCATCATCAGCAGGGTTTATTTGATAGTTTGGTAAGATTGGAGTAATCAGAAGTGAATCACAGAGAAGCTTGATGTTCTCTTCCATAGCAGTTATGTGAGCTTGTTGTTTGAGTTGATTGGCCTTAACAGTTTTGACTTCCTTGAGCAAGTCTTCTCCTTGATCACCCAATTGAATTTGAGTTCCCACAATCCAATTTGATGAAGCAGTGAAGTCTTTCATCATATTTCCCATGACTTCATCTTCTGCTCGGAGGGCCGTTTCAACTGTTTGTTCAATTTGTCTCCAACCTTCAGTAGTGCTCTGAGT
Organism: Penstemon barbatus; assembly: GCA_003313485.2. NCBI lineage: Eukaryota > Viridiplantae > Streptophyta > Magnoliopsida > Lamiales > Plantaginaceae > Penstemon > Penstemon barbatus. The sequence continues at coordinate 82,944,010 of CM064883.1, forward strand.
CCGTCTTCTAAGTATATCCATGTCTTGACAGATGGATTTAACATTCTGAGCAGTGTCTTCTATCAGATCGGTTGGGACAGCAGCAGCTTTCTGATTTGGTTGTTTGACAGCAGCTAACACTTCTGCAGCTAACTCTTCCTTCATATCCTTCATAGATTTGATGATCAGTTGTTGGATGGAGTCCAACAGATTTGTCTGAGCACCTTGAGAAGTTGAAGGCATATTTATTGTTGCAGGAAGTGTTTCTTTGATGGGTTGCTCTGTTGGTTGAGTTATTAATGCAAGGGACTGATCTGCTGGACTACCAGCAAGGCTTGGAGTGCTTTCCTTCTCCTTAGCTTGATCATCTCCTTCAGCAGCAACTTCTTTGTCCTTGATCTGATCTGCTGGAATATCTTCTTCTTTCTTTGAATCATCAGCAGCATCAGACTTATCACCCTGTGCTTTGTTCTGATCAGATGGGTCTGATGTACCCTCTTTTTGCTCTGGTTAATCAGAAGTCTTTGCTTTTTCTTTATCAGCAGGGGATATAATCTTCTTGACAGTCTCAACTGTCTTCATCATTCCTTCATTGTCCACAGCTGACCTGTTGGAAATCCAAGTAAAATTATCAAGAGGAATAAAAGTGGATGAAGGTTCCTCAGGCAGCTCTTCATAAGGTTTGATATTTGGTCCGTAGACAATGTGTTTGATGTTTGGAAGAGGGACCAATGAGCTTGGTTGTCCCCTTAACTTCCTTGATTTCTTTGCCCAAAGCTCCATTGCTTGAGCAATAGCCAACTTTATGGATCTTTCCTTGAGGTCTTCTGATTCATCATAATCCTCAGGAACAGATTCAAAGATCTTCTTTGCTTCGGCCTTGACTGTGTGACTTATCATTAGCCTCAACCTGTCCAGAAAGAATTCTGAATCAAGTGCTTGAATTAAAGATCCAGTTTCTAGCCACTTCAATACCCAGGCTTCTGCAGCAGTGAAGCCTTTCCACTTGGCCATTTCAGCAGGGCTCTTGGTCAGTCTGAATTCTCTCCATCTGTTGTATTTGATCTTTTCAGTATGGAAGAGTGTCAGACGGTTGATCCTTTCATTTTCAGCATCTAGCCTCTTGAGAAATTCTTCAAAGATAGCAGGGTCATCCCTGACAATCTCTAAAGCTAATCTGATTTCCTCTCTTCTCTTTGGCTTTATCTTTGGTGCAGGCATAGCTGGTATTGGTTTGTTTGGATCCCTCTGTTCACCAATAACTAGCCCACCAGTATGCTGATTTCCATGAGCATCCTTGATGCTTGCTTCAATAACAGCAGCCAATTCTGTTGCCTCAACAGCATCTCTCTGCTCTTGAGTCATCTTGCTGGCCTCTTCTTCCAGCCTTTTTAACTCTAGGCTTTTCAGCCTATCTTCTTCTGCCTTTTCTGCAGCTATCCTTTGCTTTTCAGCATCATCTTGTCTTTTCTTTTCTGCAGCAGTCAGGTAAGTTGCAATTTTCCCAGTCCTTTTTCTCCTTGATTCAGGACTTTCAACTGCTTGTATTGGAGTTGCAGCAACAGGGTTTGGATGCAGAAGGAGTGTCTCTCCTTCACCTGTTGTGGCAGTCTGCTGATCTTCTCCAGCTTCAGCAGATACTACAGCAGAAGAGTCTGTAGTAGGAACTCCAATTGTGGAAACAACTTCTTCAGTAGATTTATCAACAGGTTCTTTAATAACTAATGGCCTCTCAGCTGATGTTGTTGTTTCTCTTACTGTTTCCACTGGTTCCTCAGAGAAATTAACCTTTCTCTTAACCTTTGATTTGGCAATCTTTTTGGCAGGGGGTTTGGCAGTGGGAGGTCCCCTTGCCTCACTTCTAGTTCTTAACCTTTTCAATCGTTGAAGAGGCATTTCTTCCTCTGATTCAGTCCTTTCAGGAGAGGAGTCAGTCTTCATCTGCTCAATCTCCTTGGTGAAATCTTCAATCTCTTTTCTGACTGCATCTTCAGATTGTGCTGATCCAGTCTCAACAGCAGACTGTGCTGTTGGCTCAGCAGGTTGACTAGTCTGACCCTCCTTCTTGCTTTTCTTAGAAGGGGTCTTCTTGGATTTTCCAGTGGCCTTTCTTTTTGGTCTTGCCACCAATTGTTTCACTGGTTCATATAGCTTGAACACCTTTGTGGCATGAGTAGGCTTTCCACCACCCC
>CM064883.1:83030911-83151961 GCA_003313485.2 Penstemon barbatus
TAATACTTTAATTCATTTAATTGATTTAATTACCTTTAAATCAATTAATTTCTTTTATACCCTTTTATAACTGTCACCGTCCAATTGTATTGTGTGTGACCCTCTGGGTTCACCATCAATTGGCAGCAGGCCCACGAATTCCTCGTGATTTAATTTATGAACAATAAATTGCTCCGGTCAATTAAAGAATCTTTAATTGACCACTCCTAGAATCAATTCCTCTATTAACTCAGGAGTACCCACACTTCATGGTTGATGTCTAGCCACAAGCCCATGAAGCCCAACTTCAGGTGAATTGATATTTGTGAACCTCACCTCTTATAATTGCCATGTACATACTGTCCTTTTATCGACTAAATTTTCCGATCAAGACTTAGGGTGTGTGAATTGATCGGCACCTCTAAATTTATCTCGATAACTATACTTTCTAATTCGGGATAATATTCCAGTGTGACTGCTAAATTTGGAAACCCCTTTCCAAATCCGTCACTGACCGCGGCCGCAGATTCCTCGAATATATTATCTAAGAATCGTATAGGAAATTCTCTCATCCATTATGATGAGTCGGTAGCTTCCATATTGGTACTAACCATTCGCGTACATAAATATACGCACCCAACCTAGGCATGTTATGATCAAGCTAAGTGATCTATATCTAGATCTAAGTGCGCACACTCATGCACCGAATTCGCCCTAGCACCTCAAGTCAAAGGACTAAATCGTACACAATTATAAGCCTTGAGAAACATCCCATCACCTATATGCGACATGCGCTTCCACAATGGGTTTCTCTGTTCGGGTCGTTCGATGCGTTCGATCCTCTATCGAACCACCTACTCATATGCACCGGCCTCAAATGCCTTGCTCATGAAACGCTACAAATTCACTCCATGTGAATCATGCATACTTGTACAAGTCTTGGCGATTCCTACGATACCCCATCTCGTTTCGGAATCTATGACTTGGAACGTGTTTTAAGATTACGACTTTAGAGACTGTTTCATGATTACACTCAGTACTGAAGTTAATCGTCCCATAGTCAAATGTAATCTAAGGGTTTCATCCAATCGCTTAAATGTATTCGCGAGAGATGTAGTTGGCCATTGTTTATCCTTATACACATATAAATAAAAGTGCGTATTATTATAAAATCAAAGATTGTTATTTACAGAATAGACCTATTACAAGCATATTGAACTGGCTTGCTGGGCACTTTCCTATCAATCTCCCACTTGCCCTAAAGCCATTCACAGATGTTCCTAAGACCCATCTTCTCTAGATGTCCCTCGAACGTCTTTTGTGAAAGTGGCTTAGTTAGTGGGTCAGCCATGTTGTCTTCTGATTTGACATACTCCATGTGTATGTCTCCTCTACCATTGATCTCCCTGATCACGTGGTATTTCCTCTGTATGTGTTTGGATTGATGGTGTGATCTCGTCTCCTTCAAGTACCACCGTCAGACTGGAAACTCGAATCAGTGAATCCTTCAAGTTTTAGTTTCCCAGTACCATCGTAGACCAAAAACAAATCCTTAGTCCTTCGCAGGTACTTTAGGATTGCTTTTACGACAGTCCAGTGCTCTTCGCCTGGATTTGACTGACAGCGGCTCGTTACACTGAGAGTGTGTGCTATGTCTGGTCGAGTACACAACATTGCATACATTATGCTCCCTATAGCAGAGGCATAAGGTATGAGAGACATTCTCGTCTTTTCTTCGTCGGTTGTAGGGCACATTGACTTAGAAAGAGAGATGCCATGTCTCATTGGAAGCAATCCTCTTGGATTCTTCCATTTTGAATCTCTTCAAAATTGTGTTGATGTACTGAGATTGGGAGAGTCCTATCATCTTCTTCGATCTATCCCTATAGATACGTATTCCCAATACGTAAGATGCGTCTCCCATATCTTTCATGGAGAACTGCGCGTATAACCACGCTTTAGTCTGCGGTAACATCTTGATATCGTCTCCGATTAACAAAATGTCATTGATGTATAACACTATGAATTGTTCCGAACTCCCACTATTCTTCTTGTACACACAAGGTTCATATACGTTTTTTATGAAGCCAAATGCTTTGACTGTCTCATCAAATCGTATGTTCCAGGTTCCTGAAAATAGGGACCAGTACTCGAGAAATTTGATTTTGTCTCTCTTCAACGAGCAAAATTCAATCTCAAGTAAAAATAGAGAGTGTTTCAAAAGTTAGAGATAACTAGAATACAACTGAGAGCAAAATTTCGAAGCAGAATTTTCTTAAGTCTCAAAACTCAAGAACCGAGCACTCATTCAGCCTAGTCATCTGTAGACGAAAGTTGAAGTTGAAGATAAAAGATAAACACATTTTCTGAGTGAACTTGTTAGAAGAGTGTTGTGAGAAGCTGTTATCCGACTGTGTGAAGTGATAAAGCTTTGTAGTCTAGAATTACTTTGTGATTTCCTGTAACGGACTTGTGGCCATTTCATTTGTTATTTGGTGCAAGCATTGTATAACGTTAACTTTGTGTTTTCCAGTATAACCCAAGATCTAAGTGACTTGTAAGAGTGAACTGAAAGATTTACATCCATACAACCACTATAATAATTATGTGTGTTTGATTTATTGCATACATTACTTGCATATTTTCAAAAAGTATATCAAGCATTTAACTGTTTAAAAGATTTAAAAGGAGTTTATAAAACTGAGGATCAATCTTTTAAGTCAGGAAGATAACTTGTGAAAAATACTTCTAAAATCCGCTGCAAAACAAGTTATCTTAAAACTCTGATTTTATCAAAATCAGCTAGGTCATATTAGAAGAGTGGTCTACTCTGCTGTTCAAAACTGTGTGCGAGATCAACTTAGTTTACTTCCGAATCTTGATCAGCTTAGTCTGCTCATAGAAAAAGCTAGAGAAATTTTAAGTTAAAATTTTCAGTGGTCTATTAGTTCTCCCCCCCCCCCCTCTAGACTTCATCTAACCACTTGGGACCAACAAGCAACTTCAGAATCAGGATCAGTGAAAAAGAACCTCATGATTTGATTAATAATTGTAAGACTAAGACAAATCTTACCACTAACACAACAAAAACTTGGAATCTCTCGATAAAAACAATGAGCACCACAAAACGAACATGCTTCTTGCTCAGGTAAACACCATGGAACAGTAGTAACATTATTTATCCTATGGAAACGCATAGGAGAAACTAGAGCAGAAGATGAACACGAGCTCATATAAAATCTAGAAAACAATTAGAACAAACAAATTATATAGAAAAAATATAGGAAAAAGAAAATAAATAACATAAATAGAAATATAGCAAATATAAAATATTTTCATAGTTTGAATACCTAAGACAGAGGAAGGACCAGCTGATTCATTTAAATTAGTAGATTCGCAAGTTCCAGGCAGCATAATAGGAACATTGGACGACACTAGACTTGTCTCAAGGTAATTACGTTGAACCCTCTTCTTTTTCAAATGGCTATTTTTTCTTCAGCGGTCATTGCAGCATAACGAAGCCTTGATTTTTCATTCCGAGCTAACCTAACAGAATCCAAAGCAACACCATAACGGTTCCCTGGAACCCACAAATATATAGATAATCCTTAAATAAGAACAAAGAAAAAATATTTACGAATAGATGGATAATAGCTCACCTGGCTTCACCCGAGAAGCATCCATTGAAGAGGGAGCAGGGCCATACACAACACCAGAAGGAGCACAAGCATAAAAAATACTAACATGTGCCAAAGATTCAACCAAATCATCATCCAAGCTAACATTACTTCAATTGCCATCCATAATAATTTGGTTTGATATTTTACTAAAACCTGTACAAAAAATAATTAAAACAAATCAATTATATACAAAAACCATAGGAAAGCCAAAACTAAAAACATAAATAACAATAAAGGAAACAAAATATTATAATGGTTCGAATACCTGAGACAGAAGAAGGATTGGCTGACTCCAACGACCCCCCAATAACATTAGATGTCTCAACAAAAACAGATTCATTTAAATTAGTAGATTTAGCAATTGAAGGTAGCACAAAATCAACATTCGACGACATCAAACTTGTCTGAAAAATAATTACGTTGAACCCTCATTTTTTTCAACATGGTAGATTTTTTTTCAGCAGTCAATGCAGCATAACGAAGCCTTGCTTTTTCATCCCGAGCTAACCTAGCTGAATCCAAATCAACAACAGCACGGTTCCCTGGAACCCATCATACATAATAAAGTCACTAACACAAATATATAGACAAGTCTGAATAATAAAAAATCAATAATGTATGTTAAAGACAAAAACAAAAAAATTGTAATTTAAGAAAAATTGGTTGATAGCTCACTTAGATTCACACGAGAAGCATCCACAAAAAGGGGAGCAGGGTCATACACAACACCAGAAGGGAAAGAAGGATCCACACAAACATGTGGCAAAGATTCAACCAAATCATCATCCAAGCTAACATTACTTCCACTGGCATCTATAATAAATTGGTTTGATATTCTACTTAAACCTGTGCATACGATTTTATATTCTACTAAAACCTGTGCATAATTGTAAACAAAAAAATTAAGAACAAACAACATAACATTACTAAAATTGAAAAAAAAACAATTAACATAAATAAAGACAAAACAAAACAACGTAACACATATAAGATTAAAAAAAATCACAATTAAAGCAAAATCATATCATATAACACATCTTAATATTTACAAAGACAGACAATAGATATTAATCAAGACGGATAAAAACAACATAGCATATATAAGCTTAAACAAACAGCACAATTAAAGCAAAATTACATCAGGTAACTCATCTCATAAAATCATATTACTCATATCATCCAATTTTAAAAAAAAATTACCTAAAACCATAAATACAATTAATACAGTATATTCGAATAACAAAATTTTAATATTATATTATATATTGAACTTATCTGACACCCCATAAATTGCAAGCATACCTTAAATGGCAAAGAAACAGCCACATAGCTTCTCAACATAGCCAAGCTTTAAAATAAAATTTTAGTCTAAAACCAAAATAAAAAATAAAACAGTATATTGGAATAAAAAATAAATAGAATCGATGCATATCATATATTGAACTGATCTGACGCCCCAGAAATATATAACAACCATAAATGAAAGTATTAAATTAAAACATCAAACAATAAATCACAGAATTAAATGTGGTTGTATCTGAAGGTAAGCTTCAAAGAAATATAATTATATTATTTAACAGCTAAGAATATCATAAATTGAAATAATATGACGACCCATATATTCCAAATGTTGGATGAAGATGAAGATGAAGACTAAAATTTAGGGGAGATTTTGATGATTTTCAAAACATCTAAATCAGCTAAGTAATGTAAGCTTAGTTAATCCCCTGGAAGACTTTGACCAAAAAAGAAGACAAATCAGAAGGGTCAAAACTTATGGTCCAGGAGACTACTGATCTACTGCTGAAGAAGGTAATCAGATTGGCGAATTTCAACCGACTCAAATCATATATGTTCAGTTTGGGATCAGCCGAGTGTTCATCAGACGAGAGACTTCGATCAGCTGAGTGAAAGTGACAGCAAAGTTACCTCAATGGTAATAAATGCACTTGAAGTAATAAATGCTGAAGAGGAAGGGTACTAATGACAAATGATTAAAGAAGAACCTCGTATCAGCTGGGTCATTTAATGTGATTGACAAAGAAGTACAACAGAATGCACAGTGCAAAGTCGCAGGTAGCCGTTCCTAAGAAATAGGGACCATTGCTCGAGAAATTAATTTTGTCTCTCTTCAACGGACAAAATTCAAATCTCAAGTATAAATAAAGATTGATTGAAGAGTTGAGAGAGTAACACAACAACACAAAAAGACTGTTTGAAAAGTTGAGAGAGTAACACAACAACACAAATTGAGAGCATTCGAAGCAGAATTTTTCTATATCTCAAGAAGTCAAGAACAACTCACTCATCAGCTTAGAAGTTGAAGATAAAAAAAATACTTAAAAATCTGAGTGATTCTTGTTAGAGAGTGTTGTGAGAAGTAGATATCCATCTTAGTGAGTGATATTACTTCGGAGAATAGGTTTTCTTTGTGACCTCCTATTATGAACTTGTGGCCAGTTCATTCGTTGTTTGGCGCAAGCAGAGATATTGTAATCTGTGTGATTATAGTATAACCCAAGATCTAAGTGACTTGGAAGAGTGTACTAAAGCATTTCAATCCATTTAACCACTACAAAAATTCTGGTGTTTTAACTCTTGTTGATGGGGGGTATTTTGGACTCTACTGTTTGGAGCTAAGGTACGATCGGAAAACCAGAACCCCGACCCCGAAGGCTTAGGATCAAGCTCGGATCGCAGTGCAGCTAACTCGATCCTCCAGAAGCAGCCCAGGCTCGAAAGATACTGTTGGGCCGATCTCAGGCCCAGGCCTATGGGCCTATCCCCATTTTCAGCTATAAATACCCCAATCATTTATGACGTAGGACACACTTTCCCAGGTGCACTCCATTCGAAGCTACCACTCGGAAAGATAGTAACAACCTATTTATATGTATTTCGCACTCTACCTTGTACGACATCCTATAATGCTCAGATAGGACCCCCGATACTTGTAATATGTACACTTTCGATCGCAATATACATTATTGATCTATTCTCCATATACTTTGTTTGTGTTTTCTTTGATTATATTCTAATACCGATCATACCACGAAACCGAGCTAGATCAATTGGCGCCCACCGTGGGGCCTTATTTGGGTGTTAGATCGAAAAATGCCTACTACGAGGAGGAATACATATAACCGAGGAGAACCTTCCCATGCTGCGGGGGTTTAGAATTCAGTTAACAATGAGCCCGATAATCTATCCAGAGCGGCTCAACAACCAGAAGTTCCGCCTATCCTTCCCCAGGACAATGCTCCGATACACACAACTATCGCTGATCTGAGGTCCATCATCGGCACTATGTGCAGGGAGATTCTGAATAGTGGAAGGGCTGACCAATCTCCCGTGGATCAGCCAACTATCCATGGCAGGCCAGAAATCCCTTCTTCGGACATCCAGAAAGAAAATAGTGTGTTACGAGTCACATCGAATGCGCCCGCACCAAACCTTCCTCGAACAGCTCCCGCAAAAACTAATGTCCGGTCGAAAAACCTAGCGCGAACAATACAAGATGTGGAGGACTCAGTAGTAGGGGAAAGCCACCCTATAGATATGGCGAGAAAGAAAAAATCAACCTACAAGTGAATTACGGAGTCCGAGCTTGAAAGAATAGTGCAGGAGCGGGTTGCAAAGAAGTTAGATAGGGAAGAGACGATGATAGAAGTCCGTCATGCCGCTACAGCTGCTAGGGGCACTGAAATGAACCAAAATAGGGAGATTATCCAGGGAAATGTCAGAGATAGAGAGATCGGAAATAGCATCATGCGATGTTCGCCATTCTGCCAAGAGATACGCGAATCCAGGAATACAGAGACGGTACCAACAAGGCTACCACGGTATAACGGGACTAACGACCCCGGGGAACATGTTAACAGTTTTGTCAATGTGATGAATTAATATGGACATTCGGAAGATTTCTGCTGCAAAATTATGCTCACAACCTTTGAAGGGATTGCCCTTGATTGGTTTGGAAAATTGCCGCCAAACTCTATATTCTCTTTTGATGAATTTTGTGACAAGTTTAAGCATCAATTTGCGAGCCAGAGAAAACCCAATTTGCCGGCAAATCACTTGGGAATGGTCAAACAATGGGAGGGGGAAACCTTGAGGCAATGGTTATCAAGATTTAGTATCGAGCTATTAAAAGTCGATACCCCTCAGATCGAATACTTATCCTCCCTAATGTTCGAATTGACAATGAGCACACAATTCGGAAACGCATTGTGTAGGAAGCAACCGAAATCTTTTGAGCGAATAATGGAAATTGCTGAGAAGTATATGATTCAGGAGGAGATGAATAAATTAAAAAATGCGCATGGCCAAAAACTCCCTCTTAACAAAAAGCAAGATCGAGCCCCCATACCAAAACCAAGTGATTATGGAGGATCGAATAAGGGGTCGGTATGGCAACGACTCAACGCATATAAACCGCAGGTGCCAACCCAAAGACCGAATGTCTACGGTCGAAATTATGATCAAAGTCAGCCCCCACGACCCGAAAAAATTCAGTACACAGAATTGAACATCCCAAAGGAGGAAATTTTGACAGTATTGGAAGAAGGAAGTCTAATTCCCGAAGCCCAAAGAATTGCCCAGGCAAGACCAGGGGCGATGGGATATGACCAATACTGCAGATATCATAGAGCTCGGGGGCACAGTATCGAAAATTGTTACCAGCTGAAAGTCGAGATTGAAAAGTTAATTGCGCAAGGAAAACTTAAGGAGTTTGTCAAAGGAAGTAACTACAAGAGCCGAGATAGATCCAGGAGTCCTAGAAGATTTATTAATCAGCAAAAGGAAGTTCGAAATCAGGCGGATGAGCAATTGAACGGAGTAATAAACGTGATCGTTGGCGGACCGGCGGGAGGAGATAGCAAAAATGCTAGAAAAAGAACGATGAGATCAATAAAAGCATCTGTTTCGACCAAAAAAGAAGTTTTTTCTTTGGAATTCCCATCCATGGAGAATCAAGTTATAAGCTTCAGCGATACAAATCGACCCTCTGATGTTAATTGGGACACAAATGAAGATGATCCAGATTTTTCCATGGTATTAACTCTTAAAATCGCAAATTACGAGGTCAAAACTATTTTAGTCGACAACGGAAGTTCGACAAACATTATCTTCTCCGAAGCTCTCGCTCGAATGAACCTTCAGCATCCTCATCTGGATCGAGTAGCCACTCCTTTAATTGGGTTCGGAGGCTCAGAGATCGTTCCACTGGGAACCATATTGTTAAGTACAACTCTCGGAAAAAAGCCCAAGAGCGTAACGAGGATGGTAAAATTTCTGGTGGTAGAAACGCCTTTTGCCTACAATGCTATACTGGGAAGGCCGGCTCTAAATACCTTCAAGGCAGTAATGTCTACTTATCATGAAAAAGTAAAATTCCCAACGGATGGTGGAGTAGGAGAGGTGCGAAACGACCAATACATGGCTTGGGAGTGTTATAACTCGTCTTTGAGCATAAAAGAGAAAGTGGAGCCCGAAATTCCGGCAAAAAGGAAATTGATTGATTTGGAATCAGGATCAATCTCGAATTTATCAGTTCCCGATACTGAAAAATTACTGGGAAAGAAAGGAAAGAATGTAGACATGAGCATACAAGCACCCGATCATAAAGAGGTGATATTGGTTCCAGGGTCCCCTGAGAAAATTACCAGGATCGGAACGGAACTGAGTGAAGGAATGGAAGCCATGCTCCTCGAGTTTTTACAAAAGAATGTAGACGTTTTTGCCTGGAGCTCGGATGATATTGTGGGGATCGATCCACGCGTAATAACCCACTCTTTAAACATCGATCCTAAGGCCAAGCCAGTAAGACAGAAGAAGCGTAATCACGGACGCGAAAAGGATAAAATAATCAAGGCGGAAGTTCAAAGGTTGCTAGCTGCCGGTCAGATCAAAGAAATTAAGTTCACTGAATGGTTATGTAATGTGGTTCTGGTCTCCAAAGGTGACAAATCCGAGAATAAGTGGAGGATGTGTAACGATTTCACCGATCTAAACAGGTTATGCCCGAGGGACCCTTACCCGCTACCTCGGATTGATATGTTGGTGGATTCCACAGCAGGTTTTGTGTTTTTCAGCATGATGGATGCTTTCCAGGGTTTTTACCAAATTTTCATGAACGAGAGGGATCAGGATAAAACTGCCTTCATTACCGAGCAAGGAGTATACTGTTTCATAGTTATGCCCTTCGGCCTGAGGAATTGTTGGGATATAGCTCGATTTGTCAAACAACAAAGTGCGGAATTTAAAATTTTTCGAGCTATCCAATGGTCCCATAAAAGATGTCTCCACATTATGTATACAAAAGCAAGAACAAAAACGCACACAATGAATTAACAAAGGGGGTTTTTGCGATATACCTCACCACAGGCAAGGTGGTGGAAACCTCCGGTCTTCGATTCTGATTCTGATCCGGTTCACAGGAGTGATCCAATTGTCTCACCTCCAGGGACAGTCCACACCAATTGGATTCTGGCAACACCTCAAGATCTTAGGCTCAGAACTAAATTCAGGAGATTTGTTATTGCAGGATTGTATTAGATCTCTTGACAGATCAAGATCTAACACAATGGAATGAGGAGATCTCGGCGGCGGCGGCACCAAGGAGCTCACGGCAGCACAGTGGCGGCGGCTAGTGGTGGCGGCGGCGGCTAGGGTTTGCTTGGAGAGGGGGCGGCGCTTTTAGGGAAGAGGGAGTCTAGGGTTTTCTTTTCAGGGTGGTGGCAAATGAGCTCAAGTAGTTCCCCTTTTATAGACTCCTTCTGACCTAGGGTTTGCAAGACTCCTTATGGGCTTTAATTAATAGAAGCCCATGTCTTGCAATCCTCCATTTAATTAAACTACTTTAATTAAATGCCCAGTCCAATTAAATCAATATTTCTTTTAATTAACTAGCAACTCAATTATTAATTAAGTCAGCCAATTAATTAATCTCCCACTTGAATTAAATACTTTTAATTCATTTAATTGATTTAATTACCTTTAAATCAATTAATTCCTTTCATGTCCTTTTATAACAGTCACCGTCCAATTGTATTGTGTGTGACCCTCTGGGTTCACCATCAACTGGCAGCAGGCCCACAAATCCCTCGTGATTTAATTTATGAACAATAAATTGTTCCGGTTAATTAAACAACCTTTAATTAATCACTCCTAGAATTAAATCCTCTATTAATTCAGGAGTACCCACACTTCATGGTCGATGTCTAGCCACAAGCCCATGAAGCCCAATTTCAGGTGAATTGATATTTGTGAACCTCGTCTCATATAATTGCCATGTACATACGGTCCTTCTATCGACTAATATTCCCGATCAAGACTTAGGGTGTGTGAATTGATCGGCACCTCTAAATTTGTCTCGATAACTATACTTTCTAATTCAGGATAATATACCTTTGTGACCTTCTAAATTTGGAAACCCCTTTCCAAATCCGTCACCGACTGCGGCCGCAGAATCCTTGGATATATTATCTAAGAATCGTATAGGAAATTCTCTCACCCATTACGGTGAGTCAATAGATTCCATATCGGTACTAACCACTCGCGTACATGTCCATACGCACCCTCCCTAGGCATGTTATGACCAAGCTACGTGGCCTATACCTAGATCTAAGTACGCACTTCCATGCACCGAATTCGCCCTAGCACCTCAAGTCAAAGGACTAAATCGTACACTATTATATTCCTTGAGAAACATCCCATCACCGATATGCGTCATGCGCTTCCACAATGGGTTTCTCTGTTCGGGTCGTTCGATGCGTTCAATCCTCCATTGAACCACCTACTCGTATGCACTGGACTCAAATTCCTTGCTCATGAAACACTACAAATTCACTCCATGTGAATCATGCATACTTGTACAAGTCTTGGCGATTCCTACGATACCCCGTCTCGTTTAGGAATCTATGACTTGGAACACTTTTAAGATTACGACCTTTGAGACTGTTTCATGATTGCACTCAATACTGAAGTGAATTGTCCCATAGTCAAATGTAATCTAAGGGTTTCAACCAATCGCTTAAATGTATTCGCGAAAGATGAAGTTGGCCATTGTTTATCCTTATACATATATAAATAAACATGCGTATTATTATAAAATCAAAGATCGTTTCATACAGGATAGATCTATTACAAGCTAACAGAACTGGCTTGCAGGGCACTATCCTATCAATCTCCCACTTGCCCTAAAGCCATTCACCTATGGTTCTAAGTCCCATCTTCTCTAGATGACTATCGAACGCCTTTTGTGAAAGTGGCTTAGTTAGTGGGTCAGCTACGTTGTCTTCCGATTTGACATACTCCATGTGCATGTCACCTCTACCCATGATCTCCCTGATCACGTGGTATTTCCTCTGTACGTGTTTGGATTGATGGTGTGATCTCTGCTCCTTCGCTTGAGCTATCGCCCCGTTGTTTTCACAGAAGACGACTACAGGTTCAGCAATGCTAGGAACAACATCCAATTCTTGAATGAAGTTTTTCATCCATACACTTTCTTTTGCTGCATCTGATGCTGCGATATATTCTGCTTCGGTGGTTGAGTCGGCAGTGGTAGACTGTTTACAGCTTTTCCAACTGACCGCTCCTCCATTGATGCGGAATATGTATCCAGAGTTGGATTTGAAGTCATCCACGTCAGACTGGAAACTTGCATCAGTGAATCCTTCAAGTTTCAGTTCTCCACTACCACCGTAGACCAAAAACATATCCTTAGTCCTTCGCAGGTACTTTAGGATTGCTTTTACGGCAGTCCAGTGCTCTTCGCCTGGATTTGACTGATAGCAGCTCGTTACACTTAGAGCGTGTGCTACGTCTGGTGGAGTACATAACATCGCATACATTATACTCCCTATAGCAGAGGCATAAGGTATGAGAGACATTCTCGTCTTTTCTTCGTCAGTTGTAGGGCACATAGACTTAGAAAGAGAGATACCATGTCTCATTGGAAGCAATCCTCTCTTGGATTCTTCCATCTTGAATCTTTTCAAGATTGTGCTAATGTACTGAGATTGGGAGAGTCCAATCATCTTCTTCGATCTATCCCTATAGATACGGATTCCCAATACGTAAGATGCGTCTCCCATATCTTTCATAGAGAACTGCGCGGATAACCACGCTTTAGTCTGCGCTAACATCTTGATATCGTCTCCGATTAACAAAATGTCATCGACGTACAAAACAATGAATTGTATTGTGCTCCCACTATTCTTCTTGTACACACAAGGTTCATATACATTTTTGATGAAGCCAAATGCCTTGACTGTCTCATCAAATCGTATGTTCCAGGTTCGGGATGCCTGTTTGAGGCCATATATTGACCTTTGAAGTTTACACAACTTGTGCTCACTTCCTTTGGACGCAAAACCTTCAGGTTGTTGCATAAAGATCTCTTTGTCAATGTCTCCATTGAGAAAGGCGGTCTTTACGTCCATTTACCATATCTCATAGTCATGCCATGCGGCAATGGCAAGTATTATCCGAATGGATTTGGACATCGCTACGGGAGAGAAGGTTTCCTCATAGTCTATTCCAGGCCTTTGAGAATACCCCTTCGCCACTAAGCGTGCCTTGTGAGTTAAAACCTCTCCATTCATTCCAAGCTTACGCTTGAAGATCCATTTGCATCCTACAGGGATAGTTCCCTCAGGTGGATCAACCAAGGTCCAAACCTTGTTGGAATGCATGGAATCCATTTCGGATTGCATGGCTTCGAGCCACGCACCCGAGTCTATGTCTGACATCGCTTCTTGATAGGTCCTTGGATCATTATCACCTCTTTCGTTTTCGTGAATGAAACCAAATCGCTCTGGCTCCTTACGAATTCGATCAGACCTTCGAAGAGTAGGTGTACTAGTAGGTTCAGTGAATTCTGGTTCAGCTCCCACTGTTTGTGAGGATGGGTCCGATTCCTGGACTTCATCAAGTTCTACGATTGTCCCATTTCGGTTGGAGAGGAAATCCTCTTCCAGGAAGTGGGCGTTCCTAGATACGAACGTACTACGTTCTTTAGGATCGAAGAACAGGTATCCAATGGATTCCTTTGGATACCCCACAAATTTGCACAAACTAGATCTACTATCTAGCTTATCTCCCTTCTTGTTCTTTACATACGCAGGAGATCCCCATACTCGTAGATACGAATACTCGGGTGCCTTACCATACCATACTTGGTGCGGTGTTGTCGGCACTGACTTCGAAGGTACTATGTTCAGTATCTTCGATGCAGTTAATAGGGCCAAGCCCCAAAACGAAAAGGGAAGGTCAGCGAAGCTCATCATGGAACGAACCATGTCTAACAAAGTTCGGTTCCTCCGCTCGGACACTCCATTGAGTTGGGGCGTCCTAGGGGGAGTTCGCTGGGCGAGAATTCCATTCTCTTTTAGATAATCAAGGAATTCTTGGCTTAAGTACTCACCACCTCTATCAGAACGAAGTGCTTTAATACTATGTCCAAGTTGATTCTCAACTTCCATTCGAAACTCTTTGAATTTCTCAAAAGTTTCGGATTTGTGTTTCATAAGATACACATATCCATAACGACTAAAATCGTCGGTGAATGTTACGAAGTAAGAGAATCCTCCTCTCGCATTGACACTCAATGGTCCACAAACGTCAGTATGGATTAAATCCAATGTTTGTTTGGTTCGCTCGGGATTCCCTGTGAAGGGTGATTTGGTCATCTTTCCTTTGAGACAAGATTCGCAAGTTGGGAGTTCATCCAAGTTCTTTATTTCAAGAGCCTTAGAGGAAACCAACTTTTGAATCCTACTCTTGGAAATATGTCCAAGTCTAGCGTGCCAAAGTTGTGGAGTTTGATTATCATATTTTCTTTTCCTAGATTGAATGTGCATGACGTCGGATTTAACAGGTTCTAGGGAATAAAGACCATCTATCAAAGTACCACAAGCATACATTAAACCACCTTTAAATATGCTAAAAACTCCATTTTCAATGGAAAAATTAAAACCATCAATGTCTAGCATTGGAATAGAAATGATGTTCTTAATTATTGTTGGTACGTACAGACAATCCCTTAAAACCAAAGTAAAATTTCCTAAAACCAATTCGACGTTCCCAATAGCCTCAGCGGCGATCCTAGCTCCGTTTCCAAAACGCAGGATTCTATCCCCGGGCTTCAGGTATCTTACTGCTCCCATCACCTGCAAATCATTGCAGATATGAGAACCTGCTGCGGTGTCTAACACCCACGATGCACAGTTAATAGAAATGTTAACTTCAACCAAGAAAATACCTTTGGCTACCAGTTTCATCTTTAGGTAGTCCGGGCAGTTCCTTTTCCAGTGCCCTGCTTTCTTGCAGTGGAAACATTCGTCTTCTGGGCCTTTGCGCTTCTTTTCAACCACCTTGGTGATTGCCTTCGAAGAAACTACCTTCTTCTTCTTCTTACCTCTCTTGGGCTTTGCAGCCTTCGATTGGTGTGCAATCATTACCGGCTTCTCTTTCTTGAGAGTCGATTCTGCCGTTACCAACAAATTGGTCAGTTCGTGAAGAGCGAGGGTTCTATCCTCCATGTTGAAGTTCAACACGAACTGGTCAAAAGAACGGGGCAGCGTATGGAGGAGGAGGTCAGTGCTAAGATCAGCGTGCAAGTCTACTTCCAATCGCCCCAGTTTTTCAACCAGGTTGATGAAACGCAGACAGTGATCCTTGACACTGCTTCCCTCAGTCATCTTGAGATGAAACAACTCCTTAGTGGTCGCGAACCTTTCGGTGCGAGACCTCTCTCCAAACATCTGCTGGAGGTGGAGAAGCATATCTCTAGCAAGCGGTATTGCAGCATGCTGTTTCTGCAGTTCATTCGACATCGAGGCTAGCATGAGACATCGAACCTGAAGATCATCATCAACCCTTTTAGCATGGGCGGTTCGTTGTTCCTCACTAGCTCGTGCTGCGGGTGCAGCAGGCATGGGTGTGTCGAGCACATAGCTACGTCGCTCGGAGTCGAGGACGATTCTGAGATTTCTCAGCCAGTCAACAAAGTTTGAGCCATTCAATTTGTTTGCGTCGAGGATAACAGATAATGGATTCTTAGACATTGTACTTAATATCTACAAATGGAAAGAAGACAACATTTAGCTAACTGATCTTATGTCTAATACTTATAATTAACGAATTTGGACTTGTTTTCGAAAAAGTTCTCCCACTATTTTATCGAAACAATCACCCCTTTGATTGCTCGGGAAATTTAATTCCTAGTAGGTCTTGACGTCCCAGCAGCAATTAATTGCACCCACGACTCGTGGCCATACAACCAATTCTCCAGGTAGGTATACTTTTTACCAATTGTGTTACTCCACAACCTTCAAGCTTATTTTGCCTCGGTTTTCGCACTTATCTAGCACTGCTACATCATAAGTGTTACTAATCGTTAAGTCTAACCCATCAATCGTGATAAGCAACGGGCCCGGTCGTGAGTTCTCCGTAACTAGTTATCGGTCGATCCTCACATCCCGACCAGTCCTCACCCTTGTCGTGTTTAGTTAAAAACAGGAGTCAAGGAATTTCACGTATTGTCCCTTTCTTCGACTCGGGTGCCAGACTCTGGATCACCTCTATCGATAAGTAGACAACATACGTTAGTCCCTATTGATGGAAGGCTTGGATTTATATAAATACTTCATTTTATTTTAATCCAATATGACTTAATATTTAATTCGAGAGGGGAATTTCTGGTTTTGAAAGTTATGCTAACTCTCCTCGAGATCTCACCGATTCAGTTATGCTTTATCTTTTATTACGATCTAGATTCTAGCGCGTAGCCAAATATAAATCGACAAATAAATAAAAGCCATACAAGCCTAGCATGCATACTACCACAATATGTTTTCGATCGGGAGCCTCCTATGTGGGCCATCATCGAGCCAATGATGTTGGCCCAATTGGTCAATCTAAAGGGTTCTCAAACAGGCCCTATGCTATTACACATTGTACCATGCATACATGGCCTTCATATCTTCTTGGGCTCCCACCTTGCTTGTAAATGGGCCTCCATCCTAAACTAGGAAAGCAGTAAAGCCCTAATCTATTACAAAGGCTCAAAGTGGCCCAAAAACAATAATAGGCTCGCAGGCCCAATAAAAACCAAGCAATAAATTAAACCAATCACATCTACCCTAAGGTCAAGGCTCATCTCGATCGAAAACCACGTAAACAGTTCACGTAGAGCAAGAAACATGTAAACATCTTTTACTTTCTTCTATCTTAATTTTAAAACATCCTTTTAAAACTAACTTCTATGATTCTTGCTTTTTAGTCACTACTAATTATGACAAAATAAATATCCGGGTAAACAAAAAAAAAATTAATTTTCTGCTCAATTTCAGAATCTGTTTTTCAACTTTTGAAAAATTGCATTTTCGCCCCTCAACTTTCGAAAATTGCACTTTGACCCCAAAACTTTTAAAAAGTTACAAAAACACCCCTGGGCAGTTTCGGGCAGCAGACCAGAAAATAAAATTTTGAATTTTGAAAATTTTCGATTTTTCAAATTGACCCCTCAAGTTTCGGTAATTGCAAAACAGCCCCTAAGTTTTCAGAAATTGCAAAACGACCCCAAAAACCTTGCGACCAGAATTGCAAGAACAGTCCAGAATTTTCAAATTTTCAGATCTCAAAAATTTCGAATTTTCAGCCCCCAAAAAACCCTGATTTGCGATTTCTGCCCCAAAAGTCCTGAAGTTTTCAAAAACTATAAAAACGGCACAGATCTTGAAAAGCAGTTTTACCCATTGACAGATCTAGTCATAACAAACAAGAATCAACTTACAGAACATAATTATCACGTGTTCTCATACATATAATTAAACATATACGGTGAACACAATTATGTTCAGGCTTTTGTATAATAATAATGGAGTTGGCTCTGATACCACTGTTGGGATATAGCTCGATTTGTCAAACAACAAAGTGCGGAATTTAAAATTTTTCGAGGTATCCAATGGTCCCATAAAAGATGTCTCCACATTATGTATACAAAAGCAAGAACAAAAACGCACACAATGAATTAACAAAGGGGGTTTTTGCGATATACCTCACCACAGGCAAGGTGGTGGAAACCTCCGGTCTTCGATTCTGATTCTGATCCGGTTCACAGGAGTGATCCAATTGTCTCACCTCCAGGGACAGTCCACACCAATTGGATTCTGGCAACACCTCAAGATCTTAGGCTCAGAACTGGATTCAGGAGATTTGTTATTGCAGGATTGTATTAGATCTCTTGACAGATCAAGATCTAACACAATGGAATGAGGAGATCTCGGCGGCGGCGGCACCAAGGAGCTCACGGCAGCACAGTGGCGGCGGCTAGTGGTGGCGGCGGCGGCTAGGGTTTGCTTGGAGAGGGGGCGGCGCTTTTAGGGAAGAGGGAGTCTAGGGTTTTCTTTTCAGGGTGGTGGCAAATGAGCTCAAGTAGTTCCCCTTTTATAGACTCCTTCTGACCTAGGGTTTGCAAGACACCTTATGGGCTTTAATTAATAGAAGCCCATGTCTTGCAATCCTCCATTTAATTAAACTACTTTAATTAAATGCCCAGTCCAATTAAATCAATATTTCTTTTAATTAACTAGCAACTCAATTATTAATTAAGTCAGCCAATTAATTAATCTCCCACTTGAATTAAATACTTTTAATTCATTTAATTGATTTAATTACCTTTAAATCAATTAATTCCTTTCATGTCCTTTTATAACAGTCACCGTCCAATTGTATTGTGTGTGACCCTCTGGGTTCACCATCAACTGGCAGCAGGCCCATGAATCCCTCGTGATTTAATTTATGAACAATAAATTGTTCCGGTTAATTAAACAACCTTTAATTAATCACTCCTAGAATTAAATCCTCTATTAATTCAGGAGTACCCACACTTCATGGTCGATGTCTAGCCACAAGCCCATGAAGCCCAATTTCAGGTGAATTGATATTTGTGAACCTCGTCTCATATAATTGCCATGTACATACGGTCCTTCTATCGACTAATATTCCCGATCAAGACTTAGGGTGTGTGAATTGATCGGCACCTCTAAATTTGTCTCGATAACTATACTTTCTAATTCAGGATAATATACCTTTGTGACCTTCTAAATTTGGAAACCCCTTTCCAAATCCGTCACCGACTGCGGCCGCAGAATCCTTGGATATATTATCTAAGAATCGTATAGGAAATTCTCTCACCCATTACGGTGAGTCAATAGATTCCATATCGGTACTAACCACTCGCGTACATGTCCATACGCACCCAACCTAGGCATGTTATGACCAAGCTACATGGCCTATACCTAGATCTAAGTACGCACTTCCATGCACCAAATTCGCCCTAGCACCTCAAGTCAAAGGACTAAATCGTACACTATTATATTCCTTGAGAAACATCCCATCACCGATATGCGTCATGCGCTTCCACAATGGGTTTCTCTGTTCGGGTCGTTCGATGCGTTCAATCCTCCATTGAACCACCTACTCGTATGCACTGGACTCAAATTCCTTGCTTATGAAACACTACAAATTCACTCCATGTGAATCATGCATACTTGTACAAGTCTTGGCGATTCCTACGATACCCCGTCTCGTTTAGGAATCTATGACTTGGAACACTTTTAAGATTACGACCTTTGAGACTGTTTCATGATTGCACTCAATACTGAAGTGAATTGTCCCATAGTCAAATGTAATCTAAGGGTTTCAACCAATCGCTTAAATGTATTCGCGAAAGATGAAGTTGGCCATTGTTTATCCTTATACATATATAAATAAACATGCGTATTATTATAAAATCAAAGATCGTTTCATACAGGATAGATCTATTACAAGCTAACAGAACTGGCTTGCAGGGCACTATCCTATCAAGACCACCGGGGTGCGCTGGTAAATGTGCTCACGTCGTCGGTCCCACTAGATGCTACTTCAGAGTAAAGTGTTTTAACTCTTAATGTGAAAGCAGTATCTTGTTGTGGGTGAATGAGTATTGCCGGTTATCTGGCTGGTAATGCTCATTTCGTCTGGAAGAACATTTGATCTTCAGAGCCTGGCCATCGAACCAAAGAAGTCGACCATCCTGAGCAGCATGCTTCTTAGGTGATTAGTTCCGACCCTCGAGGTACTAGGGAGGAGATTGATGTTTCCGTGGACATTGTCGTGAAGATCACTGATCTATAGGATAGGATCATTTTATCTAAACAATTGTAACGATGTGCGGATCGTATATAGACCTTTGTAATCTGATCAAAGCTTTTGTATGTAATTTATTACATGTTCCCTGAACACTGATGAATAAAACTTTATTATTATTCCTCGCATACTTCTTGTTGTTGATTTCGTCTCAATCTTATTTATTATTATCATCGAGGAGCGTTTATCAAGCGGATCAATTTATACTCAACTCATTTTATTTAGACTTAGGTTTTTATACCAAAAGCCTTTTTTAATCGTTAAAAATAGATCGAGGAGCGTTTCTTGAGCGGATCAATTTATACTCAACTCTTTTCATTTAGACTTAAGTTTGTAAACAAGTCTTTTTTAATCGTTAAAAATAGATCGAGGAGCATTTATTGAGCGGATTAATTTATACTCAACTCTTTTCATTTAGACATAGGTTTTAATACCAAAAGCCTTTTTTAATCGTTAAAAATAGATCGAGGAGCGTTTATTGAGAGGATCAATTTATACTCAACTCTTTTCATTTAGACTTAATTTTGCAAATAAGTCTTTTTTAATCGTTAAAAATAGATCGAGGAGCGTTTATTGAGCGGATCAATTTATACTCAACTCTTTTCATTTAGACTTAAGTTTGTAAACAAGTCTTTTTTAATCGTTAAAAATAGATCGAGGAGCGTTTATTGAGTGGATCAATTTATACTCAACTCTTTTCATTTAGACTTAGGTTTTTATAAGAAAAGCCTTTTTTAATCGTTAAAAATAAATCGAGGAGCGTTTATTGAGCGGATCAATTTATACTCAACTCTTTTGTTTAGACTTAGGTTTTTATACCAACGCCTTTTTAAGCGTTAGACATGGATCGAGGAGTGTTTATTGAGCGGATCAATTTATACTCAACTCTTTTGTTTGGACTTAGTTTTTTATACCAAAGCCTTTTTAATCGTTAGACATGGATCGAGGAGTGTTTATTGAGCGGATCAATTTATATTCAACTCTTTTGTTTGGACTTTTAGGTTTTCATACCAAAGTCTGTCTAATCGTTAAAAGTAGATTGAGGAGCGTTTATTGAGCGGATCAATTTATACTCAACTCTTTGTATTGTTAGATCGAGGAGCGTTTATTGAGCGGATCAATTTATACTCGACTCGTCATATCTTTAGATCAACTTATTGGATCTCGACCAAGATGATCGTAGAATTCCGAGGAGCGTTTATCAAATCAATCGATTTATACTCAACTCGTTTTGACATTTTTCCTTAAGCGAGCTTTGATTTGATATTTAAAATTGCTAAAATCTTTAAAAAAAATCGAACCATAGGCCAAGGCCTTTATTACAAAGAATAAAACTTACTAAAAAGAAATAAAGCCGCATAACCTACTATGATTTATTTACCATAGTATTTTCTATGGTTGACTGCATTCCAGGTTCTTGGTAGGGCCGTTCCATCCAAGTGTGCAATCTTGTATGGTCCATCCCAATTCTGTTGTAACTTTCCCACATGCTTGGATACCTCTACCTTTTTTAAGACCAGGTCTCCTTCTTTGAAGGTTCAGATGCGTACTTTTTAATTGTAGGCCCTTTCCATATTTGATTTAGCGACTTGCAAACGTACGGCCGCTTTTTCTCTTAAAGCTTCTGTTAAATCAATATCATTTTCTCTCGTCTTTCCATTTTCTTGGTCGTCATAAATTTCAATTCTTGGTGTTGGAATCAGTGTTTCGACTGGAATAACAGCTTCCAAGCCATATACTAGACTGAATGGGGTTTCCCCTGTTGAAGTTCTTACCGTGGTTCGATTAGCCCATAGTACTCCTGGGAGTTCATCTAGCCATCTTCTTTTGGCTGCCCCTAATCTTTTCTCCAAAGATTTTCTTATTTCTCGGTTCGCTACCTCAGTCTGTCCGTTCGCTCTAGGATGCCCAACTGAAGTGAAATTTTGCTGAATTCCTAGCTTTGTACACCATTCCATTACCTGTTTTCCCGCAAATTGGGTTATGTTATTAGAGATTAGAATTCTCGGGATGCCAAATCGACATACTATGAATTTCCATAAGAAATTGATCACTTGGAATTGAGTTATTCGGGCAAGGGCGATGCATTCTATCCATTTGCTGAAGTATTCAACAGCAACTAGAACATGTGCTTTCTTGGATCTAGCCGCTGGGAAAGGTCCCACGATGTCCATTCCCCATTGATCGAACGACCAACATACTGGTATTGGGTGCATGTTTTCGGCTGGTTGATGACATATATTAGCATGGACTTGGCAATTATGACATTTTTGGACATATTGGACGGCATCATTGTTGATGATAGGCCAATAATAACCTGTTCGAAGGCACTTTAAAGCCAAGGCCCTTGCTCCGCTGTGATTCCCTGCATCTCCTTCATGTACCTCCCGGAGGATATCGTTGGTTTGAGATTCGGAGACGCATTTCCGAAGAATTCCGGATACTGATCTTCGGTAAAGTTTTCCTTCTATCAATGTATATTTTGGAGCCCGATATTTTATTTTCCGAGCTTCGTTTTGGTCAAGCGGCAATTTGCCTTCTTGAAGATAGTCTATCATTGGAGTCATCCAGTTTTCTCCAGCTTCTTCGATTTCCATCATTTCGCGACCGGTGTCTCATCGATATCGATTGTCGGTACATTGGAGATTAACCAGTTGATCACCCTTTCAGTTTTTCCGTCGTGGAATCCTGTGAACCTAGACAGTTAATCGGACCATTTATTTTCCGAGCGTGGAATGTTCTGTATACCGAAACTTTTGAATTCTCCAGCCAATTTTTTAACTTTGGCAAGGTATTTGACCATATTAAATTCCTTAGCCTCATACAGACCTTCTATCTGTCTCTGTACTAACTCTGAATCGGTTAATACCTTAAGGCTTTTTATGTTGGCCTTGATCGCCATTTCCATTCCTGCGATCAGCGCTTCATATTCTGCTTCGTTTTTTGTTACGACGAAGTCCAACATTATCGCATAATTTATATCCTCCTTATTAGGTCCGTTAAAGTTGATTCCGACACCTCCTCCCTCTCGGCATGAAGCACCGTCGACGTGCATTAACCAGGTTTGATTTTTTAAGATCAAGATGTCGTTGTTATGGCTAGTTGATTTGGTATGTTCGGTTGCCTGTGTTGGAGTTTCTAACAGGAAATCGGCTAAGACTTGGGCTTTTATCGCAATTCTTGGGTTGTACTCGATTTCGAACTGACCGAGTTCGATAGCTCACTTGATCAATCTTCCAGAGGCTTCTGGCTTCGCTAGAACCTGTCTTAGTGGTTAGTTTGTTAAGACCACAATTTTGTATGTTAGAAAATAAGGTCGGAGTTTTCGTGCTGCTACCACTAAGGCTAAAGCGAATTTCTCTATTTCCAAGTAGTTCTTCTCGGCCCCTTGTAGTAATTTGCTTAAGTAATAAACAGGCTTATGTTCTAAGCCATCCACTTTAACTAAAACCGAACTGATGGCCACGTCGGAGATCGATATGTAGACATATAATGGTTCTCCTTCAGTTGGTTTGGCCAATAGCGGGGCTCTCGTTAGATATTCCTTTAACCGTTCAAAGGCCTGGTAGCTTTCTTCGGTCCAAGCAAAATTTTTTTGCTTTCCGAAGGGTTTGGAAGAACGGCAAACTTCTGTCAGCCGATTTGGATATGAATCTATTTAATGCCACGATTTTGCCTACCAAGCTCTGTACTTGGGAGATCGTTTTGGGAGGCTTCATTTCAGTTATGGCTAGAATTTTTTCTGGGTTGGCCTCGATTCCTCGTTGATGTACCAAATATCCCAAATATTTTCCCGACTTAACATCGAAAGTGCATTTTGTAGGATTTAGCTTCATTCGATACTTTCTCAATATTTGGAAGCATCGATCGAGATGCTTTACATGATCAGCTTCATTCATGCTTTTGACCAGCATATCATCTACGTATACTTCCATTATTTCTTCGATTAATTCTCTGAACATCATGTTAACTAACCTTTGGTAAGTGGCCCCGGCGTTCCTCAACCCAAATGGCATAACTATGAAACAATACACTCCTTGCTCGGTTATGAATGCCGTTTTCTCTTGATCTCGCTCATCCATGTATATTTGATAAAAACCTTGAAAAGCATCCATCATGCTGAAGATTGCAAAGCCAGCAGTTGAGTCGACTAATAAGTCGATCCTTGGGAGAGGATATGGATCGCGCGGGCATAATTTATTAAGGTCGGTGAAATCGTTGCACATTCTCCATTTGTTATCCTTTTTGTCACCCTTTGCTACTAGCACAACATTACATAGCCATTCCGAGAAGTGTATTTCTCGAATTTGTTTCGCTTTGAGTAGCCTTTCTACTTCTGCCTTGATTATTTTATCCTGTATTGGCCCATGATTCCTCTTTTTTTGTCTAGCAGGTTTTGCCAAGGGGTCGATTTTTAGCGAATGACTGATTACTAGGGGGTCAATCCCTTCAATGTCGTTCGCGCTCCAGGCGAAGACATCTACATTATTTTTGAGAAAGTTGATCAACATTATTTCCCCTTCCTTGCTTAATTCGGTACCTATTCTTGTTGTCTTTGTTGGGTCCCCTTGTACCACTATGACATCCTTATGTTCCGGTGGTTTTAAAGCTAAATCCACTGGTTCTTTTCCCTTTTTATCTATTCGGTCAGTGCTAGGGATTTCAACTTCGTTTCTATCAACGTCAACTTCAAGCTTTCTTTTGCTCGGGGTAATCGATTTAGGGCGATTTCCCAAGGTTAGTGACGTGTTGTAGCAGTCCCATGCATACAATGATCGTTCACTATTTCTCCGATCCCTGCGTCAGTTGAAATTTTATTTTCTGATGGTATGTTGAAACAACAGCTCGGAATAAGTTGAGTGGAGGTCGCCCTAGAATCGCATTGTAGGCAAAGGGCGTTTCTACTACTAAAAATTTTACTAGTTTCACCGTCCGATATGGTTTCTTCCCGAGTGAGACACTTAAAGTTATCGTGCCACTGCGGACAATCTCAGATCCCCCAAATCCTACTAAAGGCGTGGCTACTTTTTGGAATGTTATTTGTCCCAAGTTCATCTGGGCTAGGACCTCTTTAGAGATGATATTCGTTGAGCTTCCATTATCGATTAGGATTCTTTTGACGTTGTAATTCGCTATTTCTAGCGATACCACCATCGGGAAGTCGGGGTTATCCTCTTTCGTGTCCCAAACAAGGTTTTTGGGTACCTCGCCCTCGTTGAAACTAATTAGCTGTTTGTTTGTTGGTTTCCTTTCTAGAGTCCATACTTCTTTCGGGTACTTTAAGCTTCCAATTATTGATATGGCGGTCCTTCGACGAGCATTACGACTGTCCTCGCCTGCGGGTCCTCCTGAGATTGTATGGATGGTACCGTTAATCTTGTCATTGTTTAATTCTTGTGGGGGACCATCATTAGGGGACCTTCTACGGGAATTTCTTCTTTGATTGTTATACCGAGGACTCCTACTTCTTCCTCGCTTGCGGTTATCCCGCTCCAAATAGTCATCTAGTTTTCCTTGTTCGATCAGTTTTTCACTTTCCCTTTTAAGGTGAAAGCAATTTTCAGAGCGATGCCCATGTGCCCGGTGATATTTGCAGTATAACTCATAGTTTCGTCCACCTAGTCTGGGCTGAGCGATTCTCTTTGCTTCCGGGATCCAATTATTCCTTTCTAGTACAACCTAGATTTCTTCTATCGGAACAGTTAGCTTTGGGTGTTCTACTTGATTAACCCTGCTCCGGATTGCCGGCTCGGCGGTTCTAGGTCTTTGATAGATGTTAGGTCGTCTGTCCTGGTCATTTTTATTGTATTCTAATCGCTGGAAGACGTTGCCTTTTCTAAAAGATCGTTCATAGTCCATGGATCTTTGGGCAGGAATTCTATCTTGCCGTTTGGAGCCTGAGGCCGTAGCTTTATTTTTGTTCTTATCTTTAAAAGAATTCATCTCTTCCTGGGTCATATATTTAGATGCCAAGCTCATGATGTCAGCGAACGTTCTTTGTTGCTTTCGGCTGAGGGCATTTCCGAACTGCCTATTCTTCGTGAGGTCGAAGAGAATGGAGATTATGTAATCGATATTTGGGGAATCGATTTTGAGCAATTCCACATTAAATCTTGCCAAC
The DNA here is from genome assembly GCA_003313485.2 of Penstemon barbatus. Taxonomy (NCBI): domain Eukaryota; kingdom Viridiplantae; phylum Streptophyta; class Magnoliopsida; order Lamiales; family Plantaginaceae; genus Penstemon; species Penstemon barbatus. The sequence continues at coordinate 83,056,892 of CM064883.1, forward strand.
CAGTTCCTTAGGGATTCGCCCTCTTGTTGATAAATGGTTCCTAAATAGCTCATTGGAAGTTTTTGTCTCTTCTGACTGGCGAACTGCTGTGTCAGCTTGTTGCATAATTCCCGAAAACTGAATATGGAGTTGGCTGGTTGCTTGGCGAACCAGTCCAAAGCAAGTCCTTCTAAAGTGGTCACCATTAACTTAGCGGTGAATTCCGCCGAGTGAGCATATAAGTTCATTATGTTTGTGAAGCTAAAAATATAGTCATCTGGATCAGTGGTTCCGTCGTATCTGGGTAGTCTACCCGGAACCTGTCCGGTCGACTGTGCCTCTTTTATTTCTCTGCAGAAGGGAGAGCACGCCGCTAAGCTCTCCTGGAGTTCCGTGTATCTGGCCCATGGGTTTTGAACAGATCGTAAGCGTTGCTCAAGTCGTTCCTGTACCATCTTTTCGATTTCTCTTTCCGAGAACCGCATAGTTTGTGGTCGATCTGGGATTGCGTCGCCTACGTCATCCTCGATGGGGATTATGGTATGTTCCTTGGACCCGCTGCGTCCCGGCTGCGGTCTCCTTTGACCCGATTTTCTTCAGAGATTGTTATCGGAGGGTTTTGAGTTCCCCTTTTGCGGACTGTGTAATGAGCGCTGCTCGCTTACCGGGCTATCAGCTTGTTGAGAGATTTGATCATTCTGCCTCGGCGTACTGTGAATTGGATTTGCCCTAGTAGTTCTAGGGTTTCGAGGAACCTGTTCGAGTACGAGTAGTTCCTCTGGATTGAGTGATTTAAAAAGCATAGCGATCTGTCGCAACTTCTCCTGAGCGTCTGAGAGGGGAACAGGGATCGCAGGTTCTTCCGGTATTGCTCCTGTAAGGATCCCTTGCGGTTCCTGCTGGTTCCGAAGATGTTCCTGCAAATTGTCGTTGTTCTCAGGGGCGTTATTATCAGTATTGCCCTATGGATCCTCAGACGTGTTATGGGGGTTAGTTGTGTTACTTCTTGCCCCATTACGAGCGCTCTTCCTTGGGCCAGCCATATGTCGATCGAATAATTAACCTAGCCCCACGGTGGGCGCCAACTAATTAAACCGAATTTCATCGGGTAAGATTAAATCAGTAAGGAGTGTGATTAGGAGTTCTGAATCAATATGAATTATAGGGCTCTGTTACTTTATTCTGGATGGATCAATCTCAAGGAAGAACAACTAGATGGAACAATCAGTAATCAAGACAATCAGTGAATAAAATAGTATAGCAAAAGCTTTTCTATTCAATAATTTTAGATTCTTTAGTATGCAGGCGTAAGTTGAGTATGTAAAGCGTTGTGTAATACAATGATTAACTAGGTATTTATATCACATTAAACCTAGCTTTACAAGGAAACATAATCCTAATTGGACTCGGCACAATCGTCCTTCTTGAGTCCGGATTGTAGTCTGCTTGTTGAGGAGAGTCGTATTCTACTGGGTCGATAGATGATCCCGAACAGGCTCGTCTGGTCGAACCGATCTTATATCCCTTAGTCGATCCGAATATTAGAAGGAGTGCGAAATAGCCCCCATCATAATTGATTTAATTACCTTTAAATCAATTAATTCCTTTTATACCCTTTTATAACTGTCACCGTACAATTGTATTGTGTGTGACCCTCTGGTTCACCATCAATTGGCAGCAGGCCCACGAATTCCTCGTGATTTAATTTATGAACAATAAATTGCTCCAGTCAATTAAACAACCTTTAATTGACCACTCTTAGATTCAATTCCTCTATTAACTCAGGAGTACCCACACTTTATGGTCGATGTCTAGCCACAAGCCCATGAAGCCCAACTTCAGGTGAATTGATATTTGTGAACCTCACCTCTTATAATTGCCATTTACATACGGTCTTTCTATCGACTATTTTTCCCGATCAAGTCTTAGGGTGTGTGAATTGATCGGCAGCTCTAAATTTGTCTTGATAACTATACTTTCTAATTCAGGATAATATTCCAGTGTGACAGCTAAATTTGGAAACCCCTTTCGAAATCCGTCACCGACTACGGCCGTAGATTCCTCGGATATATTATCTAAGAATCGTATAGGAAATTCTCTCATCCATTACGATGAGTCGGTAGATTCTATATTGGTACTAACCACTCGCGTACATAACTATACGCACCCAACCTAGGCATGTTATGATCAGGCTAAGTGATCTATACCTAGATCTAAGTACGCAAATTCATGCACCAAAGCACCTCAAGTCAAAGGACTAAATCGTAGACTATTATAAGCCTTGAGAAACATCCCATCACCGATAAGCATCATGCGCTTCCACAATGGGTATTTCTGTTCGGGTCGTTCGATGCGTTCGATCCTCTATCGAACCACCTACTAATATGCACTGGCCTCAAATGCCTTGCTCATGAAACGCTACAAGTTCACTCCATGTGAATCATGCATACTCGTACAAGTCTTGGCGATTCCTACTATTCCCTGTCTCATTTTGGAATCTATGACTTGGAACGTGTTTTAAGATTACGACCTTAGAGACTGTTTCATGATTGCACTCAGTACTTAAAAGACTGTTTCATGATTGCACTCAGTACTGAAGAGACTGTTTGATGATTGCACTCAGTACTGAAGTGAATCGTCCCATAGTCAAAGGTAATCTAAGGATTTCATCCAATCGCTTAAATGTATTCGCGAGAGATGAATTTGGCCATTGTTTATCCTTATACATATATAAATAAACGTGCGTATTATTATAAAATCAAAGATTGTCTTACACAGAATAGACCTATTACAAGCTTATTGAACTGGCTTGCGGGGCACTATCCTATCAATCTCCCACTTGCCCTAAAGCCATTCACAGATGTTTCTAAGACCCATCTTCTCTAGATGCCCTTCGAAGCCTTTTGTGAAAGTGGCTTAGTTAGTGGGTCAGCCATGTTGTCTTATGATTTGACATACTCTATGTGTATGTCTCCTCTACCGATGATCTCCCTGATCACGTGGTATTTCCTCTGTACGTGTTTGGAATGATGGTGTGATCTCGGCTCCTTCGCTTGAGCTATTGCCCCGTTGTTGTCACAGAAGACGACTACAGGTTCAGCAATGCTAGGAACAAAATCCAGTTCTTAGATGAAGTTTTTCATCCATACACTTTCCTTTGCTGCATCTGATGCTGCGATTTATTCTGCTTTTGTGGTTGAGTCGGCAATGGTAGACTGTTAAGAGCTTTTTCAACTGACCGCTCCACCATTGATGCAGAATATGTATCTTGAGTTGGATTTGAAGTCATCCACGTCAGACTGGAAACTCGAATCAGTGAATCCTTCAAGTTTCAGTTCTCCACTACCACCGTAGACCAAAAACATATCCTTAGTCCTTCGCATGTACTTCAGGATTGCTTTTACGGCAGTCCAGTGCTCTATGCCTGGATTTGACTGATAGTTGCTCGTTACACTTAGGCGTGTGCTATGTCTGGTCGAGTACACAACATTGCATACATTTTGCTCCCTATAGCAGAGGTATAAGGTATGAGAGACATTCTCGTCTTTTCTTCCTCGATTTTAGGGCACATTGACTTAGAAAGAGAGATGCCATGTCTCATTGGAAGCAATCCTCTCTTGGATTTTTCCATTTTGAATCTCTTCAAAATTGTGTTTATGTACTGAGATTGGGAGAGTCCTATCATCTTCTTCGATCTATCCCGATAGATAAGTATTCCCAATACGTAAGATGCGTCTACCATATCTTTCATGGAGAACTGCGCGGATAACTACGTTTTAGTTTGCGCTAGCATCTTGATATCGTCTCCGATTAACAAAATGTCATTGACGTACAATACAATGAATTGTACTGTACTCCCACTATTCTTCTTGTACACACAAGGTTCATATACGTTTTTTATGAAGCAAAATGCTTTGACTGTCTCATCAAATCGTATGTTCCAGGTTCGGGACGTCTGCTTGAGGCCATAGATTGACCTTTGAAGCTTACACAGTTTGTGCTCACTTGCTTTGGACTCAAAACCTTCAGGTTGTTGCATAAATATCTCCTTGTCAATGTCTCCATTGAGAAATGTGGTATTTACGTCCATTTGCCATATTTCGTTGTCATGCCACGCGGCTATAGCAAGCAATATCCGAATGGATTTCAACATCGCCACAGGAGAGAAGGTTTCCTCATAGTCTATTCCAGGCCTTTGAGAATACCCCTTCGCCACTAAGCGAGCTTTATGAGTTAGTACCTCTCCATTCATTACAAGCTTGCGCTTGAAGATCCATTTGCATCCTACAGGGATAGTTCCCTCAGGTGGATCGACCAAGGTCCAAACCTTGTTGGAATGCATGGAATCCATTTCGGATTGCATGGCTTCGAGCCACGCACCCGAGTCTATGTCTGACATCGCTTCTTGATAGGTCCTTGGATCACTTCCAACTTTCTCGTTTTCGTGAATGAAACAAAATCGCTCTGGCTCCTTAAGAATTCGATCAGACCTTCGAAGAGTGAGTGCACTAGTAGGTTCAGTAAATTATGGTTCAGCTCCCACTGTTTGTGGGGATGGGTCCGATTCCTGGAGTTCATCAAGTTCTACGATTGTCCCATTTCGGTTGGTGAGGAAATCATCTTCCAAGAAGTGGGCGTTCCTAGATACGAACGTTTTACGTTCTTTCGGATCGAAGAACAGGTATCCAATGGATTCCTTTGGATACCCCACAAATTTGCACAAACTAGATCTACTATCTAGCTTATCTCCCTTCTTGTTCTTTTCATACGCTGGAGATCCCCATACTCGTAACTACGAATACACGGGTGTTTTACCATACCATACTTGGTGCGGCGTTGTTGGCACTGACTTCGAAGGTACTATGTTTAGTATCTTCGAGGCAGTTAATAGGGCCAAGCCACAAAACAAAAAGGGGAGATCAGCGAAGTTCATCATGGAACGAACCATGTCTAACAAAGTTCGATTCCTCCGCTCAGACACTCCATTGAGTTGGGGCGTCCTAGGGGGAGTTTGCTGTACGAGAATTCCATTCTCTTTCAGATAATCGAGGAATTATTGGCTTAAGTACTCACCACCTCTGTCAGATCGAAGTGCTTTAATACTATCCCCAAGTTGGTTCCCTACTTCCATTCAAAACTCTTTGAATTTCTCAAAATTTTCGGATTTGTGTTTCATGAGATACACATATCCATAACGACTAAAATTGTCGGTGAATGTTACGAAGTACGAGAATCCTCCTCTCGCATTGACACTCAATGGTCCACAAACGTCAGTATGGATTAAATTCAATGTTTGCTTGGTTCGCTCAGGATTCCCTGTGAAGGGTGATTTGGTCATCTTTCCTTTGAGATAAGATTCGCAAGTCGGGAGTTCATCCAAGTTCTTGAATCCAACTTTTGGAAATATGTCCAAGTCTAGCGTGCCAAAGTTGTGGAGTTTGATTATAATATTTCTATTTTCTAGATTGAATGTGCATGACGTTGGAATTTATAGGTTCTAGGGAATACAGACCATCTATCAAAGTATCACGAGCATACATTAAAACACCTTTAAATATGCAAAAAGATCCTTTTCAATGGAAAAATTAAAACCATAAATGTCTAACATAGGTATAGAAATGATGTTCTTAATTATAGTCGGTACGTACAAACAGTCTCTTAAAACCAAAGTAAAATCCCCTAAAACTAATTCCACGTCTCCTACAGCCTTAGCGGCGATCCTCGCTCCTTTTCCAAAACGCAGGATTCTATCCCCGGGCTTCAGGTATCTTACTGCTCCCATTACCTGCAAATCATTGCAGATATGAGAACCTGCTGCGGTGTCTAACACCCACGATGCACAGTTAATTGAAAATTTAACTTCAATAAAGAAAATACCTTTGGCTACCAGTTTCATCTTTAGGTAGTCTGGGCAGTTCCTTTTCCAGTGCCCTGCTTTCTTGCAGTGGAAGCATTCGTCTTCTGGGCTTTTGCGCATCTTTTCGACCATCTTTGTGACTGCCTTGGAAGAGAACACTTTCTTCTTCTTCTTACCTCTCTTAGGCTTTGCAGCCTTCGATTGGTGTGCAATCATTACTGGTTTCTCTTTCTTGAGAGTTGATTCTGTCGTTACCAACAAACTGGTTAGTTCGTGAAGAGCGAGGGTTCTATCCTCCATGTTGAAGTTCAACACGAACTGGTCAAAGGAACGAGGCAGCGTATGGATAAGGAGATCAGTGCTAAGATCAGCATGCAAGTCCACGTCCAATCACCCCAGTTTTTCAACCAGGTTGATAAAACGCAGACAATGATCCTTGACACTGCTTCCCTCAGCCATCTTGAGATAAAAGAGCTCCTTAGTGGTCGCGAACCTTTCGGTGCGAGACCTCTCTCCAAATATCTGCTGGAGGTGGAGATGTATATCTCTAGCAAGCGGTATTTCAGCATGATGTTTCTGCAGTTCATTCGACATCGAGGCTAGCATGAGGTAGCGAACCTGAAGATCATCATCAACCCTTTTAGCATGGGCGGTTCGTTGTTCCTCAGTAGCTCGTGCTGCGGGTGCAGCAGGTATAGGTGTGTCGAGCACATAACTTCGTCGCTCGGAGTCGAGGACAATTCTAAGATTTCTTAGCCAGTCGACAAGGTTTGAGCCATTCAATTTGTTTGCGTCGAGGATAACAGATAATGGATTCTTAGACATTGTACTTAATATCTACAAATGGAAAGAAGACAAGGTTTAGCTAACTGATCTTTTGTCTAATACTTATAGTTATCGAATTTTGGTCTTCTTTTCGAAAAGTTCTCCCACTATTTTGTCTAAACAATCACCCCTTTGATTGCTCGGGAAATTTAATTCCTAGTAGGTCTTGACGTCCCAGCAGCAATTAATTGCACCCACGACTCGTGGCCATACAATTAATTCTCCAGGTAGGTATACTTTTACCAATTGTGGCACCTCACAACCTTCAAGTTATTTTGCCTCGGTTTTCACATTTATCTAGCACTGCTACATCAGAAATGGTACTAATCGTTAAGTAAAACCCATCAATCATGATGAGCAACGGGCCCGGTCGTGAATTCTCCGTAACTAGTTATCGGTCGATCTTCACATCCCGACCAGTCCTCACCCTTGTCGAGTTTAGTTAAAAACAGGATTCAGGGAATTTCGTGTATTGTCCCTTTCTTTGACTCGGGTGCCAGACTCTGGATCATCTCTGTCATTAAGTAGACAACATACACTAGTTCCTATTGATGGAAGGCTTGGATCTTTAAAACTTCATTTTAAATGTACCCAATAGACTTAATATTAAATTCGAGAGGGGAATTTCGGGTTTGAAATTTATACTAACTCTCCTCGAGATCTCACCGTGTTAATTATGCTTTATCTTTTATTACGATCTAGATTCTAGCGCGCATCTCATACAAGCTAAATATAAATCGACAAATAAATAAAAGCCATACAAGCCTAGCATGCATACTGCCACAATATGTTTTCGATCGGGAGCCTCCTATGTGGGCCATCATCGAGCCATGATGTTGGCTCAATTGGTCAATCTAAAGGGTTCTCAAACAGGCCTATGCTATTACATAATGTACCATGCAATCATGGCCTTCATATCTTCTTGGGCTACCACCTTGCTTACAACGGGCCTTCATCCTAGACTAGGAAAGCAGTCTAGCCCTATTCTATTATAAAGGCTCAAAGTGGCCCAAAAATATAACAGGCTCGCAGGACCAATAAAAACCAAACATTAAATTAAACCAATCACATCTACCCTAAGGTCAAGGCTCGGCTCGATCGAAAACCACGTAAACAGTTCACGTAGAGCAAGAAACATGCAAACAACTATTACCTATTTCTTTCTTAATTATAAAACATCCTTTTAAAACTAACATGCTATGATTCTTACTTTTTAGTCACTACTAATTATGACAAAATAAATTTTCGGGTAAACAAAAATAAATTTTCTGCTCAAAATCAGATTCTGCTTTTCAACTTTTGAAAATTGCATTTTTGGCCCCTCAACTTTTGAAAATTGCACTTTGACCCCAAAACTTTTAAAAAGTTACAAAAACACCCCAAAACAGATTCGGGCAGCAGACCAGAAAATAAAATTTTGAATTCTGAAAATTTTTTATTTTTCAAACAGACCCTTGAAGTTTCCGTAATTGCAAAATAATTTCCAAACTTTCAAAAATTACAAAACGACCCCAAAAACCCGTGCAACCAGATTTGCAAAACAGTCCAGAATTTTTGAAATTTCCAGATTCTGAAAATTTGAATTTTCAGCCCTTTAAAACCCTAATTGCGATTTTTGCACCAAAAAGTCCTAAAATTTTCAAAAACTATAAATTCGCCCCAGATCTTGAAAAACAGTTTTACCCAATCATAGATCTAGTCATAACAAGTAAGAATCAATTTACAGAACATAATTATCACGCGTTCTCATACACATAATTAAACATATACGGTGAACACACATTATGTTCAGGCTTTTTCGTATAATAATTATGGAGTTGGCTCTGATACCGCTGTTGTGTTGCCTCGATTGTCAGAACAACATAGAGTGCGGCATTTTAAATTTTTCGAAGCACCCATGGTCCCTTATAAAAGATCTCCATATTATATATACGAAAGCATGAATCAAAACACATAATGTATTAAAACAAGGGGGTTCGATTTTTACCTCACCACAGGCAAGGTGGTAGCAACCTCCAACTCTGATTCTGATTATGATTCTGGTTCACAGGAGTGATCCAAGTGTCTCACCTCCAGAGATTAATCCACACCAATTGGATTCTGGTAACACCTCCTAGTCTTAGACTAAGAACTAGATCTAAGAGGTTTGTTATTGAAGGACTGTGCAGATCTACTTGGCAGAGCAAGATCTAGCACAAGGGAACATGAGGGGAACTCACGGTGGCACTACAACAGCTCATAGCCAGGTGGTGGCGGCGGCCGGCAGGTGGCGGCGCAGGGATGGGTGCGGCGGCTAGGTGCAGAAAAGGCTAGGGTTTTTTTGTGCTAGGGTGTTAGCTTTTTGAGCTCATGCAGAACTCTATTTATGAGCCTCCTTCTTAACCTAGGTTTGCAAGACTTCTTATGGGCTTTTAATTAAAGGCACATGTCTTGCAAGCCTTCTTTTTAATTAACAACTTTAATTAAAACCCAGTCCATATTAATTAATAAATTAATATTTCCTTTAATTAATTAATTAGCAATTTAATTAATTATATTAATCAATTAAATCAACTAATCAATTAATCTCCCACTTGAATTAACAATTTAATTCATTTAATTGATTTAATTACCTTTAAATCAATTAATTCCTTTTATACCCGTTTATAACTGTCACCGTCCAATTGTATTGTGTGTGACCCTCTGGGTTCACCATCAATTGTCAGCAGGCCCACAAATTCCTCGTGATTTAATTTATGAACATTAAATTGCTCCGGTCAATTAAACAATCTTTAATTGACCAATCATAGAATCAATTCCTCTATTAACTTAGGAGTACCCACACTTCATGGTCGATGTCTAGCCACAAGCCCATGAAGCCCAACTTCAGGTGAATTGATATTTGTGAACCTCACCTCTTATAATTGCCATGTACATACGGTCATTCTATCGACTAATTTTTCCGATCAAGACGTAGGGTGTGTGAATTGATCAACACCTCTAAATTTGTCTTGATAACTATACTTTCTAATTCAGGATAATATTCCAGTGTGAATGTTAAATTTGGCAACCCCTTTCCAAATTCGTCACCGACTACGGCTTTAGATTCCTCGGATATATTATATAAGAATCGTATAGGAAATTCTCTCATCCATTACGATGAGTTGGTAGATTCTATATTGGTATTAACCACTCGCGTACATAACTATACGCACCCAACCTAGGCATGTTATGATCAGGCTAAGTGATCTATACCTAGATCTAAGTACGCACATTCATGCACCGAATTCGCCCTAGCACCTCAAGTCAAAGGACTAAATCGTACACTATTATAAGCCTTGAGAAACATCCCATCACCGATAAGCGTCATGCGCTTCCACAATGGGTCTCTCTGTTTGGGTCGTTCGATGCGTTCGATCCTCTATCGAACCACGTACTAATATGCACTGGCCTCAAATGTCTTACTCATGAAACGCTACAAATTCACTCCATGTGAATCATGCATACTCGTACAAGTCTTGGCGATTCCTACGATACCCTGTCTCGTTTTGGAATCTATGACTTGGAACGTGTTTTATGATCACGACCTTAGAGACTGTTTCATGATTGCACTCAGTACATAAGTGAATCGTCCCATAGTCAAAGGTAATCTAAGGATTTCATACAATCGCTTAAATGTATTCGCGAGAGATGAAGTTGGCCATTGTTTATCCTTATACATATATAAATAAACGTGCGTATTATTAATAAATCAAAGATTGTCTTATACAGAATAGACCTATTACAAGCTTATTGAACTGGCTTGTTGGGCACTATCTTATCATAATTCTTGGCTTAAGTACTCACCACCTCTGTCAGATCGAAATGCTTTAATACTATGCCCAAGTTGGTTCTCTACTTCCATTCGAAACTCTTTGAATTTCTCAAAAGTTTCGGATTTGTTTTTCATAAGATACACATATCCATAACGACTAAAATCGTCGGTGAATGTTACGAAGTAGGAGAATCCTCCTCTCGCAGTGACACTCAGTGGTCCGCAAACATCATAATGGATTAAATCCAGTGTCTGTTTGGTTCGCTCGGGATTCCCTGTGAAGGGTGATTTGGTCATCTTTCCTTTGAGACAAGATTCGCAAGTCGGGAGTTCATCCAAGTTCTATATCTCAAGAGCCTTAGATTAAGCCAGCTTTTGAATCCTACTCTTGGAAATATGTCCAAGCCTAGCGTGCCAAAGTTGTGGAGTTTGATTATCATATTTCCTTTTTTCTAGATTGAATGTGCATGACGTTGGAATTTATAGGTTCTAGGGAATACAGACCATCTATCAAAGTACCACGAGCATACACTAAACCTCCTTTAAATATGCAAAAAGATCCATTTTCAATGGAAAAATTAAAACCGTCAATGTCTAACATAGGTATAGAAATGATGTTCTTAATTATAGTCGGTACGTACAAACAGTCTCTTAAAACCAAAGTAAAATTCCCTAAAACTAATTCCACGTCTCCTATAGCCTTAGCGGCGATCCTAGCTCCATTTCCAAAACGCAGGATTCTATCCCCAAGCTTCACGTATCTTATTGCTCCCATTAGCTGCAAATCATTGTAGATATGAGAACCTGCTGCGGTGTCTAACACCCACGATGCACAATTAATTGAAATATTAACTTCAACCAAGAAAATACCTTAGGCTACCAGTTTCATCTTTAGGTAGTCTGGGCAGTTCCTTTTCCAGTGCCCTGCTTTCTTGCAATGGAAGCATTCGTCTTCTGGACTTTTGCGCTTCTTTTCGACCACCTTTGTGACTACCTTGGAAGAGAACACTTTCTTCTTCTTCTTACCTCTCTTGGGATTTGTATCCTTTGATTGGTGTGCAATCATCACTGGTTTCTCTTTCTTGAGAGTCGATTCTGCCGTTACCAACAAATTGGTCAGTTCGTGAAGAGCGAGTGTTCTATCCTCCATGTTGAAGTTCAACACGAACTGGTCAAAAGAACAGGGCAGCGTATGGAGGAGGAGGTCAGTGCTAAGATTAGCGTGCAAATCTACGTCCAATCGCCCGAGTTTTTCAACCAGGTTGATAAAATGCAGACAGTGATCCTTGACACTGCTTCCCTCAACCATCTTGAGATAAAACAACTCCTTCGTGGTCGCGAACCTTTCGGTGCAAGACCTCTATCCAAACATATGCTGGAGGTGGAGAAGTATATCTCTAGCAAGCGGTATTTCAGCATGCTATTTCTGCATTTCATTCGACATCGAGGCTAGCATGAGACGGCGAACCTGAAGATCATCATCAACTTTTTTAGCATGGGCGGTTCATTGTTCCTCAGTAGCTCGTGCTGCGGGTGCAGCAGGCATAGGTGTGTCGAGTACATAGCTTCGTCGCTCGGAGTCGAGGACAATTCTAAGATTTCTTAGCCAGTCGACAAAGTTCGAGCCATTCAGTTTGTTTGCGTCGAGGATAACAGATAATAGATTCTTAGACATTGTACTTAATATCTACAAATGGAAAGATGACAATGTTTAGCTAACTGATCTTATGTCTAATACTTATAATTATCGAATTTTGGTCTTGTTTTAAAAAAAGTTCTCCCACTATTTTGTCGAAACAATCACCCCTTTGATTGCTCGGGAAATCTAATTCCTAGTAGGTCTTGACGTCCCATCAGCAATTAATTGCAACCACGACTTGTGGCCATACAATTAATTCTCCAGGTAGGTATACTTTTACCAATTGTGGCACCTCACAACCTTCAAGCTATTTTGCCTCGGCTTTCACATTTATCTAGCACTGCTACATCATAAATGCTACTAATCGTTAAGTAAAACCTATCAATCATGATGAGCAACGGGCCCGGTCGTGAATTCTCCGTAACTAGTTATCGGTCGATCTTCACATTCCGACCAGTCCTCACCCTTGTCGTGTTTAGTTAAAAACAGGATTCAAGGAATTTCGTGTATTGTCCCTTTCTTTGACAAGGGTGCCAGACTCTGGATCACCTATGTCAATAAGTAGACAACATACACTAATTCTCTCATCCATTACGAGGAGTCTTTAGATTCCATATTGGTACTAACCACTCGCGTACATCACTATACGCACCCAACCTAGGCATGTTATGATCAGGCTAAGTGATCTATACCTAGATCTAAGTACGCATATTCATGCACTGAATTCGCCCTAGCACCTCAAGTCAAAGGACTAAATCGTACACTATTATAAGCTTTGAGAAACATCCCATCACCGATATGCGTCATGCGCTTCCACAATGGGTTTCTCTGTTCGGGTCGTTCGATGCGTTTCCTCTATCGAACCATCTACTAATATGCACTGGCCTCAAATGCCTTGCTCATGAAACGCTACAAATTCACTCCATGTGAATCATGCATACTCGTACAAGTCTTGGCGATTCCTACGATACCCCATCTCGTTTCGGAATCTATGACTTGGAACATGTTTTAAGATTACGACCTTAGAGACTGTTTCATGATTGCACTCAGTACTGAAGTGAATCGTCCCATAGTCAAACGTAATTTAAGGATTTCATCCAATCGCTTAAATGTATTCGCGAGAGATGAAGTTGGCCATTGTTTATCCTTATACACATATATATAAACTTGCGTATTATTATAAAATCAAAGATTATCTTATACGGAATAGACCTACTACAAGCTAACTGAGCTGGCTTGCAGGGCACTATCCTATCAATCAAGACCCATATTAATTAGCAATCACACTGTCTAATCCACCAATGAACGTAAGTCGAGATCTTAAATCCCTTTGAAGAATCAAATTTCTCTATTCCCATTAGCAATCCAATCAGACCACCTTATACAATCCAAAAAGAGGCGGGGATGGCTTGGTTTGTAGAAGATGAAGTGCTTTTTTTTTTTTTAAATTTGAGCTGAGTGTCTTGATGAATGATCATGAGATGAGTGATCAAGAGATGAGTGAGTGATCATGAACTGAGTGATCAAGAGATGAGTGGTCATGAGCTGAGTGAGTGACCAAGAGATGAGTGATCATGAGCTGAGTGATCAAGAGATGAGTGGTCATGAGGCGACTGAGTGACCAAGAGATGAGTGATCAAGTGATGATTTATTTTTTTTTAAATAATATCTTTAATGTTTATGTATATAAATTCAAATAAATTGAATATGTCTGTAAAACCCCGAATTTCTTTCCTGTAAATTTAATTTACTTGAAATTGATAATTTTAATTTTGTGGATTTAATAATTGAAATTAAAATTCATATCTATGTTGTTAAAAAATTCAACGAGTGAGCATATTATTTTAAATTTAAATTGATTTAAATTGATATTCACTTGAATTATTATTGTTGTGCAGAGTATGAATTATTATTGGAAGTAGTACCCAGCATTGCGAAGCCTACAGTTATCTTCAATGATAACTTAAGGCAATTGCTTTAGCAAAGGAATCGAGATCTCACCCATGATCTAAACACAAATATACCATATGATCTTGATCTTACGTGTTTTCATTTGTTCGATCTAGGTGGTGTAAAGTGCCTTACAAGTGCTCGTAAATAGAAGAAAAAGATCAATAGTATTTGTATTCAAGATGTTTGAGTACAAGTTACAAGTATGGAGAGTCCTATCCGAGCATTATAGGATGCCGTACAAGCTAGAGGGTGAAATACATATAAAACTGCCTATGCTATTCTTCCTAAGTAGCTCCGAGCAGCAGCCTCGGAGGAAGAGCACCTGGGAAGTTGTCTCGTCGTCATAAATGCTAGGGGTATTTATAGCTGAGATGATGGGCTTTCTGACACACTTGCATGAGTACTTTTCCGGCCCGCTGGCTTGGGCCTGGACTCGGCCCAACAGTAACCTTCGACCTCGGGTTCTCTTTGCTGGGTCGGAACAGATCATTATATGCCCCGACTCGGTTCGATACTTCCGAGGACGGAACTTCTGTTGTTCGATCCATATAGGGCTTGCCAAAAATAGGGGATCCAAATTATCCCTCATCAATACTCCCCCACTTCTCGAGCGTAAAGTGGAGCTTAAGCTCGAAGAAGTATAAGCTGTTTCGAACGCTGGGGTGTGATGAGCCATTTTTAGGATAAGTTCGGATATGCCTCATTAAAAACCTAACTCGGAAAAACCCTTTGGGATAAAAACCGAGCTGGGGGAAAAAGAGTGCATATATTAGAAACAATATAATGGCGTTGCCGAGATATTAACCTTGTCGTCCACTGTTTGCGTAGGACCTCTAGATCGGGATTTTCCTTACTGTCGATTACTGTGATGCTCTAGTCAATTCCTTAGCAATGCTTCCTTAATTTTTTGATCGTAACACAAAGGATCAATGGAATACCATAGGAACAATTTCCAAGAAACGCGTCTTTTCAAATGTCCATCTTATATCCCAATTTTTTGGAAAGTGAGGGATCAAGAATGCAATTCTCAGAAAAATAACTTTAAATTTTACCCAGAGGAAGTTCAACCGTCACGGTTATTCGTGGACCGTATATATATGTTGACTTGTTGAAAAAACACTCACAAATCACATATTTTCTTGAGTTCGGAGCATTCGGGTCGAACGAGCAGCTGCTTCAGTATAATTGTTTCTCAGCCCATAATGTCTGGTTCCAGAAGTTTGAAGGGCAAGAACAAGGTCGGAGAGGACCAAGAGTCCGATCCTCTGTTAAAGCTTGTCAATGATTACGAGAGTGGAGAGTTTCATCCAGAAGATGAGGATGCTGACCAGATCGAAGATCTTGAGGAAGACGTGGTCGAGAAGCTTGGTATTGGTGAAGGCGCCTTTGTCAGGATTTTTAGACATACATTTCCTTCTAACACAGCCACCTCAAACGGGTCAGAACTTCCTGCCAATCAATCTTCCTGTGGTTTTTTCAAAAAGGATCGCGTTCATCTTGAGGCGGAGTTCGGGAAATTTCTTCCTAAGGGTTTTTCGATCGTCATCCCTTCTTACACCGAGCGTGCAACCGAGCCTCTAGCCGGGTGTCAAGCCTTCTATGAAAAGCAATTTTCTTACGGTTTGCGCATTCCGTTTATCCCTCTTATCCGAAGCATCTTGACTTTCTTTTCGCTTTCCCCCACTCAGCTTCTCCCGCATTCTGTCGCGTATATCGTAGCGTTCAGCGCTCTCATGGAAGCCAAAGGGGAAGAGGCCCCTTTTAGTAATTTTTGGCAAATATTTCGAATGGACCTGTGTAAGGGCTCGAATGTCGGGTTCGTATCCATCTGCCAGCGGTCGAAACGGCCTATTCTCACGAACATAACAACGGAGAAGATTAAAGGATGGAAGAGGAGGTTCTTTTTCGTGAAAGGCCCTGATGTCCCCGTATCAGAAGGTAGCTCGAAGACCAGACCATATCGATGGGATGGCGTAAATTCTTGGTCATATGGTCGTCGCAGAATTAAGGAGAGGCTCAATCATCGTCTTTCCGATGAATTTCTTGAGCAGCTACGGTCCAACCCTTACCAAACCATGCTTCTCGTTCAAGAAGGTGTTTTGCGGTTGGCTGGGTTGAGCAAATGTGACTATCCTGCCCCGATGATCGAATACTCTTATCCTTTACCCATTCGATCTTTCGAAGGATCCCTTCAGCCGCTCAGTGACCTGCCTGCATCTGCTGCTTCGTCCCGCGCACCTCTTTCTTTGAGTATGTCTTTAGTTTCTTCCTATTTCAATTTATGATAGATTAACTCTTTTTGTTTAAATTCACATATACCTTGCATTTCCTTTCCAGGTCGAACTGTTGAGAGGTTTCGGCTGTCCACTGCTGGATTTGTTGGAAGTATGCCATCCCAGTTCGAGCAGTTACCATATACTTCGGAAAGAAGAGCGAATGTAGGTGATTTAGGAGGAGATTCAGTCGATATACCAGCTCTACTTCCCGATCTGAGAGGGGTTGGTACTATGAGTTCCTTGAATTCTGCCACTGCGGGTCCTCTCCGAAGTCTGTTCTCCCCTGATACTTCTACCCTTTCGTCTGTTGGTTACAATCAATATTCTTGGAACCGAATTCTGGGTGTGCAAGAGTATGAGAAGCTCCTGAGTCGAAAGAGGAATGCTGACTGTCCGGGACCCTTGAGGAGGGTAAAACCCTTTGGTGTGAGTTCTGATTCGGTTCCATGTCGAGAGGGTAGATCGGAGCCTGATGTGGCAGATTTCATGGACGAACACTTCCGAGGTAGCAGGGCTGCTGGATATCCCGAAGAAGGGACTATTCGATCCGATCTGGGTCCAGATGGCGAGAATGAATTTGATAAAGCAACTAGAATTTACATGGCTGGTCGGTTTAAGCGGGATATGTTGCTTCAAACCATCAAGGGTAGTTTTGAGGTTCTGAGTGATTTTTCCCGGACGTATCATGAGGTAAGAATTTTTTCCTTTGACTATTTCATCTTTCTTTAGAGTCTCTAATATTTACTGATAACCGAGATTTTCTCATAGGTCGGGGATTTGTTCGCTCTTCAGACCTATCGCTTAGCATTGCTAGAGCAGGAGTCGCAGGATGCTCACGATGCGTACACACAAATTTTCTTTGATAATCAAACCCTTCGATCCCAATTGACAGATAGTCAACGAGAATTGTCTAAAGTGAAGAAAGAGCTAGAGAATACGAGTAAGAAACATTCCTCCTCAGTGGAGGATGAATTATTATCAGTAGTTACAGAAAAAAGCGCACTCGAGGATGAGCTTGAGAGAATTAAAATCGAGCTTGAGCAAACCAAGCAAGATTCTGCGCGTGCATATTCCCAAGAGGCAGAAGAGGCGGAAATCCCAGCCATACGAAAATTTCTTAATTCCCCCGTTCTCGATCCTTTAGTTCGGAGAAGGATCGGCGGGATTCTTCAAACTATCTTCTATAAGGGGGTTCAACAACTGGTTTCAGCCAATAGGATCCCGGACAAAATGGAGGAATACTTCCTGTATATGAATCCCTATAAAAATGCCGAAGGAAAGGACTACAAAACTTCATCATTGCCCCAAGAAACTGTGAACTGGCAAAGTCATCGTTTTGCCCCCTTAGTTGAGGAGTTTGGCATTCCGATGCCTAATCCTGATTTACTCGAGCGGTCCGACGACAATCATAAATCTGCCTTAGGAGAGAACGAAGATGTCAACATAGAGGACGGATCGGATGAGGAAGATGATCGACCCTTTGATCAGACCGATCCATTAGGCAGCGGTGGCGAAGGTGGCGGTGGTCCTAACGCTGGGTTCAAGCATGCTGGGGGGGACGATTCATAGCCTTGTAGTTAGAAATCAAATGTGTATATGTATGCAACTCGTTTTTTTGTAATCGGACTTGTTTTCCTTACGATTTGGTTCGCATGACTTGTAATTTCTTATCTTGCCAACATTTGGGCATCATCTATTTTTCATAGTTCGATATCTCTTCGTACTTTATAATCGAAATTTATTTATTCCAAATAGAATCTTTCTTGAAAGTCGCATCGATTCCACTACCGTAATCATAGGGTGTAGCGCCTATAAATATGAGGATCTCTTCAAATTATTTACACGACACCTTTATTTACCGAGATCGGAGCTCTTTACCTATATTCTGCATTCTTCGAATCTCTTAACTCATTTCCCCGTTCATCATGGAAGAAATACTGGGCAAGGCCATCGAC
The DNA here is from genome assembly GCA_003313485.2 of Penstemon barbatus. Lineage (NCBI taxonomy): Eukaryota > Viridiplantae > Streptophyta > Magnoliopsida > Lamiales > Plantaginaceae > Penstemon > Penstemon barbatus. Next base: position 83,075,169 of record CM064883.1, read on the forward strand.
CCCAAACTGCTGTTGGGTGGCTTGAAAAACAAAAATTCGTCCAAAGAGCAAAAGCCGGCCAAGGACCTCCAAATCCTCTTCTAAAACCTCTGTGTCTTCTCCCAAAGTTCCTAGGGGAGGGGAAATTAAGAAAGAGAAAAATGCTTCATCGAAGCAAACTAAGGGCAACACAAACACGTCCATCTTGGATGAGGAGCTTGAGGCTGAGCTCGAGGGCTCTTTGCCGAAAATTGTCGATTCTTCGAGTGGAGAGCTTGTTAGGCAGAAGACTCCCGTTCCTTCTTCGAACAAAAGGCCTTATTCCGATGGGGTCACTCCCATTGAGGCTTTGCAGAAGCTTGCCATCGGGAACAAGCCATCATCTGATGATTCTTCAGCCGTCCCCCCCACAGGAGGTTTGAGCAAAAAACTTAAGTTGGATATTGGTGGAGAAGCTTCTGCTGAATCCTTAAAAACTGATAATCTTTCCGAACCCCGAGTTGACTCCGCTCCTCCGACGGCTACTCCTTCCCTGCCTAAGGAGTCGAAGGACGGGTCCATTTCTAAAGCTGCGCTCGGGGATCCCGTAGATAGTCTGTTGCGGGTTGACCTCACTTCTTCTGAAACCGACATGTCCAAGGAGAGAAATTTAGAAGAATTGTACCAATCCGGGTCGCACTTTCTGTTTCAGGTGTTATAATATCTTTCTCTCTCTCTCTCTCATTTTTTTTAACTTATCCAAGCATTTAATAGGTCGGACAAGATTTCCTCGAACTCAAAACGTTTGCCGAGCGGGAATCAAATCGGCACACTGCTATCTCCCTCGAGCTGGAGAAGAACAAAATTGAACTCGACCGTGTCCTTGAAGAGAAGCTTGCTTTAGAGAAAGAGAAGGTTGCTAAGGATCAGGGAGAAGAAATCCACAAGAAACTGAATGAGGAGCTCGAGAAGCTTAAAGGTCTTCACGAGCAGGAGAAAAAAGCGTTCGAGCGTCGTGAAAAGGCGGCTTACGACCGTGGATATGAGGCACGCAGGGCTGAGCTTCGGAAGATTTTCTCCGATAACAAGCTTCTCTAGATGTTGTCTTTCACTTTTCCGGGCTTGATGTACGACTATGCTGTTTTATCTCTGTGTAATCATGAATAATTTCTGACATTTTTAATTTTTGTGGTTTGTAATGACTTATTTATTCCAGGATTGCATGTTCTGCCTATTTAATCTTGCATAATTTGATGTGTTCTTTTTCATTCGTACTTAGCCTGCTTTCTTCGTTCGAACTTGCGATCTCGATCGATGGAGTCCCTGATCTTCGATCTTGTACAATAACTTTGCTCATTTCCAAAATCAAATGACTTTCTTTTCCCGCTCAAATTCTCGGGTCTTGGTATAATAATTTCGCCCATTTCCAAAATCTGATGACTTTCTTTTCCCGCTCAAATGCTCGGGAAGCGTAACAGTCTTTTGATCTTGATCGTTCCTTTTGTTTTCTGCTAACCGTTGGATTTTTTAAAGTTGCTCCTATAAATGGGGTCTTTCATTTTGTATCCTTATAAATTTTTTTGAATGCGGATTGCTTCGATCATGCTGATTAAAAGATCTTGTTGTATGGCTCAACATTTTGAAATTCGAGTTAGAACTAACTTTGCGGATTATAGGATGATTAGTACTTCTACTTCGACTAGGATATCTGCAGGCGAACGCTATCCTGTCCTTGGAGGCCAATAAGCCTCATTGCTGACCACCCACGACCCAAGTAGCTCCCTCGACCTTTTGTGGTTTAGGAGAGGCTCAAGCATCAAGTTTTTCAAGGGTGTTCGGCGGTTTGTTTGGTTCTTCCTCGAAGATGTCAGGGGGTGGTGCTTCGAGGATCGAGGTCCTCAATAAAGTATTCACATTACACATTGAAAAAGATGTATTACCCTTCCCCCCTTTGAAGAATCATAAATAAAGATAAAAGCCTGTTGGCTTAACAGGCTCCTCATATTCGAGTAAGGACATTATCGTCCGCCAAAAATTTCATAGGATTGCCCGGTCATGAAGTCCCTCTCACGTTCGGATATAGAGATTAGTTTTTGTCGATATTTATAGGATTGTAAAATGTACTAGTATCAAGAGATTGGCTTGATATGTAATAGGAGTTGATATCTTTGTAACTTGTAATCGCTTGATATACCAAACTCGGAAATCATAGTCTTTTGATTAATCTTTACGATCGTTCTAATTTGCTTAAATACAGTACTTTATCGATCTTGGCCATTCTTAGGCGAGTTACTGATAATGCTTTCTTCATAAGCTATACTCCGAATTTTTCTTTGTGACTCTCTTTGATGACCGGAATTGAGATTATAAGGATTCCGAGCACGATTGAATTTGACATTTTCTTCATTTACCCAAACGGTTCCTTAATTCTCGGGGAGCGAAACGGTCGGCGTATTTATTGCTTGTATCTCAGTCGTTAGTTCTAATAAATCTGAGTCGTTGATCGCCCTTTGCTTTTACTATATATAGTTTCGGGGTTACCTTCATATTTTTACGTTTCTGTATTTGTTTTGTTCGACTTTTGTGATTGAACTTTTACTTCCTTTGACCATCATGTTTCGTTTCTTATCTCCGATAAAATGGTTCGAGGTTCGGGTTCGAACCGTCTTTCTTCATTACTTTGGCTGCCTTCAATGGCGACTTATTTCGACTAGGGTATCGACAGGCGAAAAGGATTGCGACTGGGGTACCGGCAGGCGACCAGCTCTCTCTGATTCCATCCACTTGAGGCTGGCTCGAATTCCTGTATCCTGTCGCTCCACCCAGTCGGACAGTGGGTCAACTCGTGGAAGGGTCTTCAAGGTTTTGATCTCAACTTCTTCAAGATGCTTCCGGAGCTGGTTCATAGTATTCCGGCTCAGGTTAGTGCGCACGGAGATCGACCAAGACTCCTTTCGTGTGCTGGTTCTTTATCAGCGGATCTTAAAGGATTGGCATAGCAATCATTATTTACTGATGAAGACCTAAGATCTGTTAAGATTTCGAGGACATGCTCCGATCCCGTTCTCCTCCGCTCCTTGTTTAAATTCGAAGACCTTTAGCTTTTTTGTAGCGCCCGTAGTAGGATATGGGTAAATGTAACCTTTTCTCATTTGAGTTCGAACTTATCCTTGTATTCGTAGAAAAAATACTCGTAAGTGTACCGAAGGTTTTATGAATGAAAAATTTTCTTCTATATTGCTTTATGAATTTCAATTTCGACCTCTGTAATTCGCAACTTCTGTGAGATAATTTGAGAACAATAATAGATTTGAATTTCGATCTCTACGATTTAAACCTTCGGTGAGATATCTTCCATAACTTAGATTCTTTTCGGATCATGGATCTGAATCCTTAAATTTGGACAAAATAATCTTCCTTAGTCGGGTAAATAGTTGTGGAGAAAGAATATGATAGAATTTAGATCCATCTTGATTATACTTTAGACTTAAGGGGCATAGCAACGGCTTTCACCCTTAGTCGTCTTCGAGGGTCTTAGCAACAGTTTTCACTAATTTCATAATTTCGATCTAAGGGGCGTAGCAACGGCTTTCACCCTTAGTCGTTTCAGAGCATTTTTAGCCCGAGGGTCGTAGCAATAGCTTTCACCCATTCAATAATTTTGATCTAAGGGGCGTAGCAACGGCTTTCACCCTTAGTCGTTTTAGAGCATTTTTAGCCCGAGGGTCGTAGCAACAGCTTTCACCCATTTAATAATTTCGATCTAAGGGGCGTAGCAACGGCTTTCACCCTTAGTCGTTTCAGAGCATTTTTAGCCCGAGGGTCGTAGCAACAGCTTTCACCCATTTTATAATTTCGATCTAAGGGGCGTATCAACAGCTTTCACCCTTAGTCGTTTCAGAGCATTTGTAGCCCGAGGGTCGTAGCAACAGCTTTCACCCATTTCATAATTTCGATCTAAGGGGCGTAGCAACGGCTTTCACCCTTAGTCGTTTCAGAGCATTTTTAGCCCGAGGGTCGTAGCAATAGCTTTCACCCATTTCATAATTTCGATCTAAGGGGCATAGCAATGGCTTTCACCCTTAGTCGTTTCAGAGCATTTTTAGCCCGAGGGTCGTCACCCATTTTTTTCGATCCAAGGGGCATAGCAACGGCTTTCACCCTTGGTCGATTTTCGAGGGTCGTAGCAACAGCTTTCACCCGTTTAATAATTGATGGAGACAAATAGAGATTGATAATAGATGAATAGAGACCGAGAATATCCAGAATATGACAAATAAATAAGAATTTTGGCGAAATGAACTTTCATTGAATAAATAACTCAGTCGAAATAAACTTTCATTGAACACATAGTCTTCTTTAATCGTGAGAATAGATGAAACACAATGAGATAGCGAATAGTAATTAACCCTAGAACTCAATAAATAATCTTCTTGTCTTAACCACTTTCCGAACTCAGAGTAGGACCTTCCCTTCTGGATGAGCAATGCAGTGTGAATCTTCCTTACTGATTTTAATGACCATGTAGGATCCGCTCAGATTGATCTGAAGTTTTCCATTATACTTTGACGCTTCCAGTTTTTATCTCATAAGACCCCTCATTTTCAATGTTCGCATTTGAAGGTTTTGATTACATATTCTTTTCTTTTTAGAACTTAAATCCTGAATTATCATTTTTGCATGATCGGTTCTTCCGTCTATATGATTGATTTCCTTCATTGTTAATGCTTTATTTTCCTCGGAATTAGAGAATTCGAACAATTTTTTGGGGTATTTGACGGCAGTCGATATAGGATCTCTTCTTTTTACTGGAAAAAGATCTGCGAGGTTGATGTCTTTTTTGCCAAAAGTCCCAGAGATCGGGGTAGAATGCTTGAGTTCAGCTGGTTGGTAGATTAAGTTTGGAACAATCCGATGAAGATGACCCCTCTCCAGATAATCATCCGAGTTAATGAATACAAGATTGATAATAGAATCATTCGATAATAAGCATGTAATTATTCTCCTACTCTTCCCCTCTGCCTTCTTTGAGAACTTTGATAGTAAGTTGACTGATAGATTTTCTTCTTTTGGGACAAGCTGGATATATAATTTTTCGAATCGTGAGATCGAATTTTTTGCCAAATCCAGACAACCTGCTTCGCTGAACCCACTGGTTTCGCCCATGGCTTTTACCTGTTAATGAACAAAGTCAGAATTTGTCAATACATAAACTGGCTTTACCTTTGCTTTTCCGACCATCCCTAGTCCTGTGAGCCGTGCTTTGAGCTCTGTTTCATTGCTTGCGACGATGCAACTTGGATCTTTATCCTTGGGTTCATGATTCTTAAGGGAATTTCCAGAAATTAAAAGATGCTTCTGCAATTCTCTTCCTTTTTTGGTTGGAGAGTCATCCTCGTGTTTCCATTTAGTCGGGATATTCCCTTCTTCAATCATGCTTACTTCATTGGTCGCCTCCTTTCCCCATCTTTTCAAACTGTTTGAGGGTTGATTAAGCGCGTGTTGGTTGATTTCCGGAACGTCCTTCGAGCCCCAGATCGAAATATTCGCGTTCCTCTGCAATAATACCAAGAGCATGGTTTCTCCCGCTTCCTTCAACTCTGTTGCGCCCTTGGTGAATTTATCAAGGGATCGAGAAAGCAGACTCACTTCCTTATCATCGGGTGCTACCATGGTCGCATCAATGGTCCCTCCTTTCTCTTCTTGCAATTTTACACAATCGGGAACTGGAGTATCCGTCCCTGGTTCCGACTCAATTACTTTCCTCTTACCCAAGAGCTTGGGTTCCAGTTCCTTCTGTATGCTTAGAGATGAACTATAACATTGCCAAGCCATATATTGGTCATTCCTCATTTCTCCTACCCCTCCCTCGGTCGGGAATTTTATCTTTTGATGGTAGGTAGATACCGCTGCCTTGAAGACATTTAGAGCTGGTCTCCCTAATATGGCATTGTAAGCGAACGGAGTGTCCACTACCACGAATTTGATCATCCTTGTTACATTATTTGGCTTGCTTCCTAGAGTCATGCTCAATAGAATGGTCCCAAGCGGAACAATCTCCGATCCCCCAAAACCGACCAAAGGAGTGGTTACCCGATCCAGATGCGGGTGACAAAGATTCATCCTTGTGAGAGCTTCCGATGAGATAATGTTTGCCGAGCTTCCATTATCGACTAGCACTCTTTTAACCTCAAAATTAGCAATCTTCAATGTCAACACCATGGAAAAATCTGGATCGTCTTCATTTGTATCCCAATTAACATCCGAAGGTCGATCGGCCTCACTGAAACTTATAACTTGATTTTCTATGGAGGGAAACTCCAAGGATAGAATTTCCCTCTTCGTAGAGACCCCAGCCCTTATCGACCTCAACGTTCTTTTTCTAGCATTTCTGCTATCTCCTCCTGCTGGTCCGCCAGCAATCATGTTTATCACTCCATTTGACCGCTCTTCCATCTGATTTCGAACCTGCCTTTGTTGAGTATTAAACTTTCGCGGGCTTCTGGACCTATAACGATTGTTATAGTTGCCTCCTTTGACAAATTCTTTGAGTTTTCCTTGTGCAATTAGTTTTTCTATCTCGACTTTCAGTTGGTAACAGTTTTCGGTGTTGTGCCCCCGAGCCCGTTGGTATCGACAGTATTGGTCATAACACAACGCACCTGGTCTAGCCTGAGTGATTTTTTGAGCCTCGGGAATCAAATTTCCTTCTTCTAACACAGTTAACACTTCTTCCTTTGAACTGTTAAGTTCGGTAAACTGAATTTTTCCCGGTCTTGGAGGTCGAGTTCGTTCATAAGGAGATCCATAGGAATTCGATCCTTGGAGCGGCATATGTGGCTTATAAGTGTTGATTCGCTGCCAAACAGACCCTTTGTTCGATCCTCCGTAATCACCAAGTTTCGGGATAGGAGCCCGATCTTGTTTCTTGTTGAGAAGAAGTTTCCCAGTGTGTGAACTCTTTAACTTATTCATCTCTTCCTGAATTATGTATTTCTCAGCGATCTCCATTATTCGTTCGAAGGATTTCGGTTGTTTTCTGTACAAGGCGTTTCCAAACTGAGTGCTCCTTGTCAGCTCGAACATTAGAGAAGATAAATATTCGATCTGCGGGGTATCAACTTTAAGTAGTTCGATACTGAACCTCGCTAACCATTGCCTCAACGTTTCTTCTTCCAACTGTTTTACGGTCCCCAAATGATTCGCCGGTAATCTCGGTTTCCTTTGACTAGCAAATTGGTGTTTTAGTTTGGCGCAAAATTCCTCGAAGGAAAATATGGAGTTAGGCGGCAACTTTCCGAACCAATCGAGGGCAATTCCCTCGAAGGTAGTAACCATGATCTTGCAACAAAAGTCCTCTGAATGTCCGTATAAGTTCATCACATTAATAAAGCTGTTAATGTGTTCCCCGGGGTCGGTAGTCTCGTTATACCGTGGTAGCCTGGTCGGTACCGTTTCCGCATTTCGAGCTTCGCGTATTTCTTGACAAAACGGCGAACAACGCATGATACTGTTCGAAACCTCCCTATCTCGTAGATTTTCTCTACTCGGAACGTTTCCCGCTCTCCTGGCAGCACGATTGCCGCGAGGAATCTCTATTAGCGTATCTTCCTTCTCCAACTTCTTAGCTACTCTCTCTTGCACTATCCTTTCCAGTTCGGATTCAGTAATTCTTTTGTAAGGCCATTTTTTGCCTCTGACAGCACCAGAAGGGTGGCTCTCCCCTACTACTGAATCTTCCACATCATGTACTGATTTTGGCGGGATTTCTGACCGGGCGTTGATTTTCGATGGTACGGCTCGAGGAGGGTTTATTGTTGGCGCGTGCGATATAGATCGTAGTACACTATTCTCCTTCTGGATGTTCGAAGATGGTGTTTCAGGTCTCCCGTGAACTGCTGGCTGATCTACAGGTGATTGATCAGCCCTTCCACCGTTCAGAAATTCCCTGCACATCGTGCCTATGATGGACCTTAGATCACCAACGGTCGTGTGAATTGGAACATTATCCTGCGGAACAACTGGTGGAATCTTTGGTTGTTGAGCCACGCGCGACAGATTATCAGGCTCATTGTTGACCGAATTCTGTGCTCCTGCTGCATGGGAAGGTTCTCCTCTGATATACGTATTTCTCCTCGTAGTAGGCATATTTCGATCTAATACTCGAATAAGGCCCCTCGGTGGGCGCCAATTGATCTTATGTGTTTTCGTTTGTTCGATCTAGGTGGTGTAAAGTGCCATACAAGTGCTCGTAAATAGAAGAAAAAGATCAATAGTATTTGTATTCAAGATGTTTGAGTACAAGTTACAAGTATGGAGAGTCCTATCCGAGCATTATAGGATGCCGTACAAGCTAAAAGGTGAAATACATATAAAACTGCCTATGCTATTCTTCCTAAGTAGCTCCGAGCAGCAACCTCGGAGGAAGAGCACCTGGGAAGTTGTGTCGTCGTCATAAATGCTAGGGTATTTATAGCTGAGATGATGGGCTTTCTGACACACTTGCAGGAGTACTTTTTCGGCCCGCTGGCTTGGGCCTGGGCTCGGCCCAACAGTAACCTTCGACCTCGGGTTCTCTTTCCTGGGTCGAAACAGATCATTATATGCCCCGACTCGGTTCGATACTTCCGAGGACGGAACTTGTGTTGTTCGATCCATATAGGGCTTGCCAAAAATAGGGGATCCAAATTATCCCTCATCAGATCTGGAAAATCATAGGTAGAATAAGACATGGGGGTAAACCACGTCAAGAGACAACATAGCAGATCCACTAATTAAGTCATAATCACAAAAGGGTTCGACGGACATCTTGAGAGAGATGGGCCTTAGAAACGTATGTGGTTGGCTTTAGGGCAAGTGAGAGATTGATAGGATAGTGCCCAGCAAGCCAACAAATATAAGCTTGTTAAGGAACTTCCTTTAGAAGCAATCTTATGATTCATAAGATAATACGCCCGTTTATTCATAGTACGTGAATTAAACAATGGCCAACTTCATCTCTCACGAACTTATCTAAGCGATTGGATGAAACCCTGAGATCACTCATGACTAAGGGACTATTCACTTCAGTATTGGGTGCGATTAATCATGAAACAGTCTCAAATGTCGTGATCTCAAAAATGTTCCAAGTCATAGATTCATATCGAGATGGGGTATCGAATGAATCGTCAAGACTTGTAGGATTATGCATGATTCACATGAAGTGCATTTGTTGTCGATTCATGAACAAGGCATTGAATGCTAGTGCATATGACTAGGTGGATCGATAGGGGATCGAACGCATCGAACGACCCGAACAGAGAGACCCATCGTGGAAGTGCGTAAAGCATATCGGTAATGGGATGTCTCTCAAGACTTATAATAGTGTACGATTTAGTCCTTTGACTTGAGATACTAGGGCGAATTCGGTACACGGGAATACGTACTTTGATTTAGGAGCCGATCACATAGCTTGGTCATTGTGCGACTACTTTGGGTGCGTATGAACGTGTGCGCGGATGGTTAGTACTAATATAGGATCTATCGACTCATCCTGATAAGATGAGAGAATTTCCTTTACGTTCTTAGATAATGATATCCGAGGAATCTGCGGCCGCATTCAGTGACGGATTTGGAAAGGGGTTTCAAAATTTAGCAGTCACATTAGAATTATTATCCTGAATTAGAAAGTACAGAATTGAGATGATTAGAGGTGCCGACCAATTCACACACCCTAGGTCTCAATCGGGAAATTAGTCGCTAGAAGGACCGTATGTACATGGCATTTATAAGAGTTGGAGGTTCACAAATATCAATTCACCTGAAGTTGGGCCTCATGGGCTTGTGGCTAGACATCGACCATGAGGTGTGGGTACTCCTGAATTAATAAGGAAATTAATTCTGGAGTGGTCAGTTAAAGTGGTTAATTGATCGGAGTAATTAATTACATATTAATTGCTCACTAATTAAATCACAAAAGTCGTGGGCCTACTGCCAATTGATAATGAACCTAGAGGGTCACACACAATACAGTTGGACAGTGACAGTCTGAAAGGAAACAACTGATTTAAGAAATTAAATCAATAAATGAATTAAAGTATTAATTCATGAAGAAGAATAATTAATTAGAAGTAACTAATTAATTAATCAAGAATTAAAGTGTTAATTCAAAATGGAGAATCATTAATTAGGAGTAACTAATTAATGAATCAATTGGAATTTTTGATTGATTAAATCCTCAATTAAAGTATTAATTGGAAAGGATTAATTAATTAATAGTGGATTAATTAATTAAAACACATGGGCCGATCCATATGTAAGTTGATTGATCTTTGATTAATTAATTTAAGCATATGGGCCAATCATTGTAAAGATAAATTAATCTAGGATTAATTAAATTTTACATGGGCCGATTTTAGAACAATGATCAAATTACTTTGGGATTAGTTAAGAGCATATGGGCTGATTTTATTTAATTGAGATGGCCGATTTTTGCTTGGGAGATAAGTCTTGAATTAATATTGATCATGTTTGATTATGATAGGGATTAAAAGAGATTTGTTATCTTGTGTAACTAGGAAAGAGATTGAGATATATCTTGCTTCCTAAAGTGATAAGATTATGTATATCTTGTTTCTTGATAAGGAGAGATCCTTTCAAGATATGATACCTATTAGGAGAAGGAGTCTTCTAATCAGATATCTATAAATACTAGATACACATAATCTAATCATAACCTAAGAATAAGAAAAGATTGAGAAAATCAAAACACAAGAAAAACAAAGGAGGCCGAAAATTTCAGCCCCCTCTCTCGCCCCTACTGCATAGTCGAACACTGTTAAAAATCGCCCACCCTGTGTAGGATTTTTCTCCAAGTTTTTCTTCCCGGATCTGAATCCAATTCCTGACGAGACAATTCCTTAATCCTAGTTCTGAGCCTGGGGATTACGCTAAGTTACTCAAATCCAATTGGTGTGGAATTTCTCTAGAGGCACAACACTTGGGGTGCTCTAGTGAACAACTGAAGACCGGAGAAAAACCACCACCTTGCCTGTGGTGAGGTAAAATAGCTTTTACCTTCTTATTTATTTTTAGTATATGCTTGCCGAAAATAAATTCAACCTTTATTCATATGTGCTAATAAGAAACCCTGGGATTTGGTGTATAAAAAAATTTTAAATTCCGCACTGTTGTAGCTGACAATTATACCCATAAAAACCCAACAACTTCTCAGCTTTAGGATATGGACAGTCTCTGATGAAATGTCCCAATTTCCTGCAGTTATAGCACATTAGTTTGGATTTATAAGAATCCTTATCTTGAGAAGAAGAAGTAGGGTTAGAAGTAGAAGCATTGATGTATTTGTTCTTCATTTTTCTCTTATAGAACTTCTTGAAATTGTTCATCAGCAATGCAACGTCTCCAGCTGTGTACTCCTTTTTGATGAGTAGTGTGGCTTCATCATATGAGTCCACTTCTTTACTTTTGTGTGCTGGTCGTCTTGGATTTTCAGCAGCAACTAGGACAGTTGTGGGGCCTGAAGTTGAGGTTTCTTCAACACCCATTCTTGGCAATTTATACTCATATGCCTTGAGTACTGAGAACAGCTCAGTAAGAGAGATCTTTCCCAAGTCTATTCCATGGTTGTCACCTTCATGATGAACTTTGGAGGCAGAGCCTTTAGAACTGTGACGGTTATCTCCTTGTCAATGAAGGTTTTTCCAAGGTTGAGAACTTCATTCAGTGTCCTTGTAAACCTTGTATCCATCTGGTCAATGGTTTCAGCAGACTTCATCTTGAAGTTGTCTAACTTTTCCAGAGCAACACTCAGCTGATGCTCTTTAATGGCGTCGTTACCTTAGCTCATATCATGGACTTTGTCCCACATCTCTTTTGCAGTCTTGCAATGCTTGACTTTATCAAATCTATCGTTGTCCAGGGCTTTGGTCATGATGAAACGGCCAACTTTATGAAGATTGAACAGCTTGATTTCTTTAGCTGTCATCTCATGTAGATCTTTTTCCACCACTATGTCTACTTCATCAACCTTTATACACTTGGTGAATTTGAATGGACCTTTTATGATACATGTGTACATGTTGTCATTATAGACAGCTAAGAAGATCTCCATTCTGATCATCCAGACTTGGAAGCTCATACCAGCTATGTGGGGAACATGGCTGATACAATCCATTTTCAAAAAGTTTTGATTTTTAAAAAAAAATATGCTCTTTTGAAAAAGTGTTGGATGAAGATGAAGATGAAGTGCAAAGAAGTGAAGAAAATAAGGGAAGGTTTTGATGATTTCCAAAACGTTAAAATCAGCTAAGTATGGAAAGCTTAGTTCCCTTAGAAGAATTTTGAACAAGTAAAAGAAGACATCAGAAGAGTTCAAAGTTCAAAGCCCAGAAGACTACTGATCTCATGCTGAAATAGCAATCAGAAGGGTAGACCATCAGCTGACTCAAATCAGATTAATTCAGTATTTGATCAGCAGAGTATCTATCAGATGAGTTGCCTCGATCAGCAGAGTAAAAGAGATCAAGAGATTAGTCCAACGGTAATAAATGCACTTGGTGTAATAAATGCTGGAAGAGAAGGGTAGTAATGGCAAATGATTAGAATTTACTCTCGGATCAGCAGAGTGCATTTAATGCAGCTACAGGAAAGTACAGCAGAGAAAGGACTGTAGCAGGGAGCCGTTCTGATTTTCGGGCTAAGGCTATGGATTTGAAGTGTGATTTGCTTCAATGGTCATATTTTCAAATCCAAGTATAAATAGAGCTGATTTCGAAGAGAGAGACACACAACAACATTATGAGATTTCATTTTTGAAGCAGAAATTTTCTAAGTCTCAAGAAGCTCGAACAGCTCACTCGTCTGGTGGAAGTCATCTGTTGACAGAAACCTAGTTGAAGAAAATAGAAAAATACGATCTGAGTGATCTTGTATTTAGCTGAGTGTTTTGCGAAGTTTAAATCCGTCTGTGTGAGTGATTCAACTTCAGAGGATAGGTTTTCTTTGTGAATTCCTGTTGCGAGCTTATAGCCTTTTCATTTGTTGTTTAGGTATAAGTGGAGACATATTGTAAACTTTGTGTTTATAGTATAACCCAGAATCTAAGTGATCTGGAAGAGTGGACTACAGGATTTTTATCCATATAACCACTATAAAAATTCTTTGTGTTATTCTTGCATATTTTGAAATTGCATAAGTTTACACTTTGAATTATCAAAAGATTTTATAAGGAGTTTCAAAACTAGGGATAAAATATTTTTAAGGACTTAGTCTACTTGTGAAAATCACTTTCAAACATCCGCTGCAAGTATACTCTTGATAAAACTGTTTTGCTGAAAAACAACTAAGTAACTGTAAGAAGAGTGGTCACTCTGCTGTTCAAGATTTGTTCACTATCAGCATTGTCATCTTACTGTTCTTCATCAGCTTAGTCTGCTGACAGAAGACTGGAAAGTTTTTAAGTCTAAAAATTTTCAGAGGTCTATTCACCCCCCTCCCTCTAGACCTCATTTGACCACTTGGGACCAACAAGTGGTATCAGAGCAGGTGGTTCATTAGAATCAGCTGCCTGATCAACGAGCTTGATCCAAGTGTTTTTAAAAGGTTTTCAAAACTTTTCAAAAGAGCATCCTTTTGAAAAATTAAAACTTTATGAAAAATGGACTATATCAGCAATGTTCCCCACATTGCTGGTTTGTCTTTTGAAGACTGGAAGATCAGAATGGAGATCTTCTTAGCTGCCTACAATGACAACATGTATACATGTATCATAAAAGGTCCATTCAGATTCACCAAGACGATAAAGATAAATGAAGTTGCTACCGTGGTGGAAAAAGACCTTCATGAGATGACTCCAGAGGAAATAAAGCTATTTAATCTGGATAAAGTCGGAAGATTTATCATGACTAAAGCCCTGGATAATGATCGGTTTGACAAAGTCAAACATTGAAGGACTGCAAAGGAGATGTGGGATAAAGTCAGAGATATGAGCGAAGACAATGATGCAATAAAAGAGCATCAGCTCACTGTTGCTTTGGAGAAACTGGATAACTTCAAGATGAAGTCTGGAGAGACCATTGATCAGATGGATACCAGGTTCACCAGAACACTCAATGAAGTTCTAAAGTTGGGAAAGACTTTCACTGACAAAGAGATCACTGTCAGAGTACTAAAGGCTTTACCTCCCAAGTTCAACATGAAAGTAACAGCAATGGAAGAATCAAGAGATCTGGGGAAGATTTCTCTTACAGAGTTGTTCTCCGTACTCAAGGCATTCGAGTATAAACTGCCTAGAATGGGAATTGAAGAAACCTCAACTTCAGGCCCCACCGCTGCCCTGGTTGCTGCTAAAAATCCTAGAAGACCAGCACAGAAAAGTAAAGAGGTGGACTCATCTGATGAAGCCACACTACTCAACAAAAAGGAGTATACAGCTGGAGATGTAGCATTGCTGATGAACAATTTCAAGAAGTTCTACAAGAGAAAAATGAAGAACAAATACAACAATGCTTCTACTTCTAAACCTAACTCTTCTTCTCAAGATAAAGATGATTATAAAGCAAAACTAATGTGTTATAACTGCAGGAAATTGGGACATTTCATCATAGACTGTCCTTATCCAAAAGCAGAGAAGTACACTGAAAAAGAGAAGAGAATCAGAATTGAAAGAAAACATCAGAGAGGCAAGACAACGATGGCTGAAGCAGAAAAGCTGATTGCTGTCTACTCATCTGATTCAGATTCAGATACTTCTGATGAAGAGTCGTCTGATGAAGAGAAACCTGCTCTATTCTGCCTGATGGCCAAGGAATCTGATAACTCTGAGGATGAGGTAACTCCTCTTGATAATGAATTATTTAATTCATTTGAACAAATGATGCTTAACAATACTACTATTGATTAAGCTTATAAAAAGCTTAAGAAAGAGATGATATTGCTAAAAGAGCAAAATAGTTCACTGAAACTCACAGCTGAAAAACCAAGAGAATCAGCTGAATATAAACAGCTTGAGCAAGAACATGAATCTCTGAAAGCTGAATGTGAAGTTTATAAAGGAAAAATCATGGAACTTGAAAAAGTTATTGAGTCTCATGAGAAATCATCTGTTGCATCCACTCACATGTCTAGTAAACAGAAGATGCCTTTAGAACAGGATAAGTAAGAATTGAATCATAATGAGAAATTTATATCTGCTGATAATAGTAAGGTCATTCTGTATGTTCAAACTGCTAGACTTGCTTCACCTGAGAAAGTGGTAAAGGAGAAGAAATCTCCTAAGGCTAAAAAGAGCAAAGAGCCTAGTGTAGGTTAACAGACTAGTAAGACCAAACAGCAGAGTCCCAAGAAGTCTGCTGATAAAGCTAAACTGAATCAGACTAGTGGTAAAACTAAGTCGTCTGTTAATGAGCAAGCTACTAGTAAACCAAAGAAGCATAAGAATAAGAAAAATCAAAATGCTTGGTATGGAAATGAGTCATATTATGTGCTACCTGCTGCATATCCTCCTATGTATCATGCGCCTCAATTTCCTAGTTACTATGCACCATATCCTACTCATCCAATGCATGCATATCCTGCTTATCATGCACCTTACCCTGCTTATTAACATTATTCTTATCATACTGATCAACAACATGACTTATCTGCTAATTATGATAAAAATGAAACAGTTCATGCTCCTGTCAAAACTCAGAAGACTAAGAAGCCTAAGACATCAACATCTTGGGTTGTCAAAGGTGGATCTAATCCTTCAGGACCCTCTCAATAAGGGTACCTAAAACAATTTTATTTTTGTTTTGTAGGTTAGGATTAGGAGTAAGAGTAAAGTAGAGAAGATCTGGTACTTGGACAGTGGTTGTTCAGGGCACATGTGTGGAAGCATACATGAGCTGACTGATGTTGTTGTTGTGGATGGTCCAAGAGTTACTTTTGGAGACAGCAAGGAAGGCAAGATTAAAGCTAAAGGAAGACTGATCAGAGGAAACATAGAGATATCTGACGTCTCATATGTTAAAGGCCTCAAGTATAATCTGCTGAGCATAATTCAATTTTGTGACAAAGGATATTCAGTCATCTTCTCAACAGATAAGTGCTACGTTGAACAGATTGGTTCAAAGAAGGTAATTTTATCTGGAAGACGACAAGGAAATGTCTACATAGTCGACTGGAATTCTGCTGACAAGAATTCAAACATCTGTTTGGTGGCATCTACACCAAGTGAAGTTAGCTGGCTATGGCACAAAAGAATGAATCATTTAAACTTCAAGACCATAAATAGATTGATAAAGAATGATCTGGTAGAAGGGATTCCAAAAACAGTCATGAGCAAAGACAAGCTCTGTGACGCATGTCAGAAAGGGAAACAAATAAAGTCATCATTCAAAAGCAAGAAGCACCAATCTTCTGAAAGAATCTTGGAGCTGCTACACATGGACTTATTTGGACCCATTGATCCAGTCAGCAGTGGTGAAAAGAAATACTGCCTAGTTGTTGTGGATGACTATTCAAGATATACTTGGGTGATATTCATGAAGAAGAAAAGTGAAACCAAGGAACATCTTACTAATCTGATGGAACTGATCCAGAATGAGAAGATCATAAAAATATTGAAGATCAGATCAGATAGAGGGACATAGTTCACAAACTCTACTGTTGAAGAGTATTGTAACATCAATGGAATATATCATGAGTATTTAGCTGCTAGAACCCCTCAACAGAATGGTGTTGCTGAAAGGAGAAACAGAACACTAAAAGAAGCTGTCAGGACAATGATAGATGAAGCCAAGCTGCCACAAATATTTTGGCAGAAGCAACAAATACAGCCTGCTTTACCCAGAACAGATGCATGGTCAACAAAAATCAGAACAAGATTCCATATGAAGTTTGGAACAATAGGAAACCAAACATTCATTATTTTAAGATTTTTGGTTGTAAATATTTTGTGTTAAATAATGAGAAAAATCACCTTACTGCATTTGACGAAAAGGCTGATGAAGCTAATTTTGTAGGATACTCTACTGTTAGTAAGGCTTATAGAGTTTTTAACAAAAGAACATTACTAATAGAAGATCCATTCATGTAGTATTTGATGAGCCAATTCAATCTTCTGAAAAGAATCAAAATATTAATCAAGATCTGTCTACTGATTTACAGAAGTTGAATGTTGGAAAGAATGAAGAATATGTTCCCGTCATACTACCTGATCTCAACTCAGCTGCCAACTCAAGTGCTGTTCAAAATCAGATCACTGATTGTCTAACAGACGAGTTACAAACAGCTGACAGACCAGAGACTGTTCAACAGACAACAAATGTTCAACAGACTACTACTGGAACTCCAACAGTAGTGTTGCAAGATCATAATCAAGGACAACATCCAGACCTGCAACCTGATCTCAGATGGCTTAGGAATCACCCAGCAGAGTTAGTGATTGGTGATCCTTTGAATAGAGTGAAAACAAGAAGAGCTGCTGCACAAGATGCTATGTTTGCTAGTTTTCTATCTCAAATAGAGCCTAAACAAATTGAAGAAGCTCTCAATGATTCCTTCTGGATTGAAGCTATGCAAGAAGAGTTGAATCAATTTGAAAGGAATGAAGTCTGGTACTTAGTTCCTAGACCAAATCATCAAAGAGTAATTGGCACTAAATGGGTTTTCAGAAATAAGATGAATGAAGATGGTATTGTTACCAGAAACAAAGCAAGATTAGTGGTCAAGGGCTATTGTCAAGAAGAAGGAATAGACTTTGATGAGACATTTGCACTAGTAGCAAGACTTGAAGCAATCAGACTGTTTCTAGCCTATGCTACTTACAAGAACTTAACTGTCTATCAGATGGATGTGAAGTCTGCATTTCTCAATGGAGAACTGCAAGA
This sequence comes from Penstemon barbatus, assembly GCA_003313485.2. NCBI lineage: Eukaryota > Viridiplantae > Streptophyta > Magnoliopsida > Lamiales > Plantaginaceae > Penstemon > Penstemon barbatus. The sequence continues at coordinate 83,092,997 of CM064883.1, forward strand.
AGAAGTATATGTTGAACAACCACCTGGATTTGAAGCTTATCAACAAGTAGACAAGGTGTATCGTCTGAAGAAAGCCCTCTATGGACTGAAACAGGCTCCAAGAGCATGGTATGATACTTTATCTGATTTTCTTTTAATTAAAGGATTTCGCAAAGGTAAAGTTGACAAAACCTTGTTTACAATTGAATGGGAGAATCATATATTAATTGTGCAAATATATGTGGACGATATTATTTTTGGTTCAACTAACCTACAGATGTGTGACAAGTTCTCCAAGCTCATGCAGAATAAGTTTGAAATGAGCATGATGGGTGAACTCAATTATTTTTTTGGTTTGCAAGTTAGACAGTTGCCTGATGGTATATTCATCAACCAAGCAAAATACACAAGAGATCTGTTCAAGAAATTTGGTATAGAAACCAGCTCTACTGCTACTGTTCCTATGTCTACAAGTCTTCGTTTGGATAAAGATGAAGATGGCAAATCAGTAGACATAACCAAATACAGATGCATTATTAGGTCACTGTTATATCTAACAGCAAGTAGACCTGATATCATGTACTCAGTTGGGATTTGTGCGAGATTTCAATCAAATCCTAAGGAATCTCATCTCTTAGCTGCCAAAAGAATACTGAAATATATTAAGGGCACTCAAGAATTGGGATTGTGGTATCCTAGAGAATCTGGATTTGAGCTTATTGGTTATTCAGATTCAGACCTTGCTGGATGCAAAATTGATAGGAAAAGCACAACAGGTGCTTGTCAATTTTTAAGTAGTCATCTGATCTCATGGCTGAGTAAGAAACAGACTTCAGTCTCTATATCTACTGCTGAAGCTGAGTATATAGCTGCTGGAGCTTGCTGTGCACATATACTTTGGTTGAAGCATCAACTAGAAGATTACAACATCAAGATCAGTGGAATTCCAATCTACTGTGACAATACTAGTGCAATCTCACTTACTCAGAACACTACAAGTCATTCAAGGACTAAACATATAGAGATCAAGCATCACTTTATTAGAGATCATGTGGAAAAAGGGAATGTTATGATTGAGTATGTTCATACTGACAATCAGATTGCTGATATTTTCACTAAACCTTTAAGTGAAGTAAGGTTTTCAACTCTAAGAGCTGAACTAGGACTACTTAATTTGGATGCATAAGCTGAGGGGGAACCCGTCAGAAGACTGAAGTTCATCAGCTTAGTTATCCATTATTATATTCAAGGATTAACTTTCAACAGACTAGTTAACTTATGAATTCTTAAAGACAGGGGGAACGTGTAAGACTAGCGGTACTTCTGGTCTAAAGATGAAATTCGTTAATGACAGTTAGTTGAAGTTACGTTATCAGAAGATCTGTTCTTAATTCTTGAAGATTGAAGATTAAATTATCTTGCTGGATTGACAAACAGCAGAGGAAGATTACTAGCTATTGGCTTTCTCTAGTAATATCAGATAACAGATCACTCGTCTGTCAGATAAGTTAAACTCTACTCATCTGATACATTATATAAGCATAGTTATAAAATCGCATCTTTTGAAACACGCTTTTATAAGTAGCAGATAAGTGCCGATTGAGTTTCCCGCCCATCTGACATTAAAATAATCAATTTGAAGTCCGCAATTCTCACCCGCACGATTTAAAACTGTCAGATCAATCTTACGGTTCATATTTATCACGATAATCAACAACAAAAGAAACGTATAAAATCCGATCTGAAGAGACCAGTCGTCTCACGCACACAAAATTCCTAAATTCTCTAACTCTCTAAGCTCTCTGCTCTCTAGCTCTCTGTTTTCTACAGATTTTCATCACTTAATCACATAATGGAGGTCGTTGAAGGAAGATATCTGAGCTATGACAAATTTTACAAATCTGGCACCGATCTGATGCGAAATATCATGAAAAAAATCAAAGAGGCATCACTAGTACCAGTTCTGGAAGCTCACGAGGAGCATGTGTACCTTGAAGATGTTGATAATTTCTACAGCACCAGAAAAATCAACAAGGAAAGAACTACTATGACTGCCACTGTTGGAGGGAAAAAGATTTGTATTTCGGCTGCTGTGTTAAGTGAGGTGTACAAGCTGACTAATGAGGGAGGAGATGTGACAGACCTAGGGTCTGAAAAAGAAGAGGAATTCTGGGCAATCTGTGCTAAGGAAGGGGAGGAGATGACAGGAACTATGATGAAGACTCAGTTAAAAGATGAGTATCAGAGGCTCGCTGACATTATTGCGAAAGTACTGGACTGCAGTACAAGTTCTTTGGATGGTTTACCCAGAAGAAGATACTACACCATGATCTGCATCTACTATGGATTGAAAGTAAACTGGGCTGCTCATGTGTTTGATCTTTTGTGTGACAAAAAGGTCAAGTATGCTATTCTATTAAGTCATCTGTTCAAGAGCCTAGGATGTCCAATGGGAGGTGGAAAGAACATCCATGGTGGAAAGGAATTTAAACTGTATGAACCAGTTAGGAGTGTGGGCACTTCTAAAAGAAAGGCTCATACCAAGGCTGCCAAAGAACCTGTAAAGAAAGGCAAAAAGACTGGTCAGACCAGTAAGCCTGCTGATCAAACAGTTAGCACAACTGTTGAAGCCGGATCAGCACAGCCTGAAGCTGAAGTTCCTGAGAAAGTCATTGATGACTTTACTAAGGAAATTGAGAAAATGGAGACATGATCATCTCCAGAAAGAATAGATTCTGAGGAAGCTGTCCATGTTCAAACCAAAAAGAGAATGAGGACAAGGAGTGCTGCTAAAGGACCTCCTAAATCTAAACCTGAATCTTCAAAAAGAATTGCCAAGTCTAAGGCAAAGAGAAAAGTGACATTCTCTGAGGAAACAACTGCAACTGTGAGAGAGGTTCCAGCATCAGCTGAGAGGCCAGTCATTATTGAAAAGCCTGATGTCAAGCCTGCTGAAGAACCTGCTGTTGATGTTGGAGTGTCTGCTGAGGAAAAAGTTGAACAGCAAACTGGCACAACTAGTGAAGGAGAAGTACTTCTTCTGCATTCCACTCCTGTTGCTGCAACTCCACTTCAAGTTGTTGAAAGTCCTGAATCTAAGAAGCAAAGGACTGGTAAGATTGTGATTCCTTATGTCTCTGCTGTTGAAAAGAAGAAACAAGATGAGGCAGAAAGAAAAAGGAAGGCCGAAGAAAAGGCTGAGGAAGATCGCCTTAAGGCCCTTGAGCTCAAAAGGCTGGAAGAAGAGGCCAGCAAGATGACTCAAGCACAGAGGGATGCTATAGAAGCAGCTGAGTTAGCTGCTGCTATTGAGGCAAGTGCTAAGGACTCTCATGGTCGTAAGCATACTGGAGGCATTGTAATTGGTGAACAGATAGATCCCACCAAGCCCAAACCAGTTATGCCTACACCAGCAATACAACCTAAAAGAAGAGAAGAGGTCAAACTGGCATTGGAGATTGTCAGAGATGACCCTGATGCTTTTGAGGAGTTTATTAAAAGGTTGGATGTTGAAAATGCAAAGATCACTCGTCTGACGATGTTCAACAAAGAGAAGATCAGATATAATAGATGGAGAGATTACCGTCTGACAAAGATCAAAGATCAAATTGCAAATTGAAAGCCCTTTGCTGATGAAGAAGCCTGGGTGCTAAAGTGGCTTGAGACAGGTTCCCTTACTCAAGCACTAGACTCAGAGTTCTTCTTGGACAAATTGAGACTGGGGATCAGTCAAGTTGTGAAAGCAGAGGCAAAGAAGATCTATGAATCTGTTCCTGAGGAGTTTGCTGAAGATGAAGACCTCAAGGAAAGATCAATTAAGTTGGCGGTTTCCCAGACAATGGAAACATGGGCCAAGAAGACTAGAAAGATGAAGGGGCAACCAAGCACTATGATTCCCCTTCCTAGTCTGAAGCAAATTGTCTATGGCCCTACCATTAAACCTTATGAAGAGTTACCTGAGGATCCAATCTCCCCGTTTGTTCCACTTGATGATTTAACATGGATTGCTCATAGGTCAACTGTTGATAATGCAGGTTTAATGCGTACTGTTGCCACAGTTAAAAAGGTTCAAGCACCCCCTGCTGATAAAGATAAAGAGAAAGAAGATGCTTCTGACTCTGCCAAAGAAAGGGAAGGGACTTCTGATGCTGATCAAAAGAAAGAAAAAGAGGGCACATCTGACCCTATTGATCAGAACAAAGAACCAGAAAAAGAAGGTACTTCTGATCTTATTGATCAGAACAAAGAAAAGGAGGATTCTGCTGAGAAAAATGATCAGACTAAGGAGAAGGAAAGCACTCCTGGTCAAGCTGATGAGACCAAGGAAGAAGAACCTGCTTCTGGTCCAGCAGATCAGACAACTGAAAAGTCAGCTCCTGCAGCAGATCAGATTACTAAAGAGGCAACACTTGCCCTACCTCCTATTCCTTCTGAAATTGCTTCTACTTCTCAGAGCTTACAGCAAGCATCTCTGTTGGATTCAATTCAGCAGATAATTTCAAGATCAATGAAGGAGTTAGAAGAAAAAGTGATTGCTAATCTGGTGACTGCTCTAAGTCAACCAACTCAGAAAGCTGCTGCTGTTCCAACCTCTCTGATAGAAGACACTGCTCAAAATGTGAAATCTATCTGTCAAGATATGGATGTCATCAGGGCAAGGACCCAAAGTACAGCTGCTGGTTGGAGACAGATTGAAGAAACAGTTGAAATGGCCATTCAAGCTGAGGATGATACTCTGGAAAATCTGATGAAGGACTTCAAGGCATCTGCTGATTGGATACTGGGAACCCAAATTCAGCTAGGTGACCAAGGAGAAGTCGTACTCAAGAAAATGGAAGCTTTTGAAGCCAATCAATTAAGACAACAAGCTCAACTGAATGCCATGGAAGAAAACATCAAGCTTCTCTGTGATTCACTTCAGATCACACCAGTCTTGCCACAATATCCAATCAACCCTGCTGATGATGAAAAAAAGGGGGAAGATAGGATACCTGTTGAAGAAGAAGATAAATCAGATGACAAATCTCTTAGGACTGATGATTTTGAAGGAACTGAAGTACTGGAAGAATCTGCTAAGGAAGAAAGTGACAATGAAAATGAAGGAAACAGCAGACCAGTAGATCAGACAGAAGAAGAAGGTGAAGCTGATAAAACTAAAGCTGAAGCAAAAGCTAAGTCTGATAAAGAGATAGCTGCTGCTAAGGACTCAGCTGAAGAACAGCTTGACCCTAATGCTAAACAGAAGAAGTTAGAGCTGTTAAAACAAAAATTCTTCAAGGATTCAGAAGCTGAGACTTCCAATCCTGCTGAAGAAAAAGAAAAGAACAAGGAAGCTGAAGAAGAAAAGAAAGAAGAAGACAAACTAGAAGACTAGTCTTGTTTAGATTACTTATGTTTATTTCCTTATAATTTTTTTTTTTTTTTTTTTTGCATATCTCATCTGAACAAACTTGTAATATGTAACACTTTTCAAATCTATAAAATGTTCAAGTTTGATTCCAACAAACTATTTCTATCTTAGAAATTTTTTAGGATCAAAACTTTAGTTTAGGTACAGGTACTTAGCTGAAGTTTTGTCATCATCAAAAAGGGGGAAATTGTTAGATGAAGATGAATATGAAGTGCAAAGAAATTAAGAAGATAAGGGAAAATTTTGATGATTTCCAAAACGTCAAAATCAGCTAAGTATGGAAAGCTTAGTTCCCTTAGAAGAATTTTGAGCAAGTAAAAGAAGACATCAGAAGAGTTCAAAGTTCAAAGCCCAGAAGACTACTGATCTCATGCTGAAACAGCAATCAGAAGGGTAGACCATCAGCTGACTCAAATCAGATTAGTTCGGTATTTGATCAGCAGAGTATCTATCAGATGAGTTGCCTCGATCAGCAGAGTAAAAGAGATCAAGAGATTAGTCCAACGGTAATAAATGCACTTGGTGTAGTAAATGCTGGAAGAGAAGGGTAGTAATGGCAAATGATTAGAATTTACTCTCGGATCAGCAGAGTGCATTTAATGCAGCTACAGGAAAGTACAGCAGAAATAGTACTCTAGCAATGAGCCGTTCTGAATTGGGCTAAGGTTATGGATTTGAGATTTGATTTCCTTCAACAGTCATATTTTCAAATCCAAGTATAAATAGAGCTGATTTCGAAAAGAGAGATACACAACAACAATTCTGAGATTTCGTTTTTGAAGCAGAAAATTTCTAAGTCTCAAGAAACTCGAACAGCTCACTCGTCTGGTGGAAGTCATCTGTTGACAGAAACCCAGTTGAAGAAAATAGAAAAATACGATCTGAGTGATCTTGTATTTAGCTGAGTGTTGTGCGAAGTTTAAATCCGTCTGTGTGAGTGATTTAACTTCAGAGGATAGATTTTCTTTGTGATTTCCTATTGCGAGCTTATAGCCTTTTCATTTGTTGTTTAGGTATAAGTGGAGAAATATTGTAAACTGTGTGTTTATAGTATAACCCAGAATCTAAGTGATCTGGAAGAGTGGACTAAAGGATTTTTATCCATATAACCACTATAAAAATTCCTTGTGTTAATTTTGCATTTAAGTTTTCTTGCATATTTCGAAATTGCATAAGTTTTCACTTTGAATCATCAAAAAGATTTTAAAGGAGTTTTAAACTGGGGATAAAATGTTTTAAAGGACTTAGTTTACTTGTGAAAAACACTTTCAAACATCCGCTGCAAGTATACTCTTGATAAAACTGTTTTGCTGAAAAACAGCTAAGTAACTGTAAGAAGAGTGGTCACTCTGCTGTCAAGATTTGTTCACGATCAGCATAGTCATCTTACTGTTCTTCATCAGCTTAGTCTGCTGACAGAAGACTGGAAAGTTTTTAAGTCCAAAAAATTTTCAGAGGTCTATTCATCCCCCACCTCTAGACCTCATCTGACCACTTGGGACCAACAATTTATGATAGTTTGTTAAGGAGAACGTACTTGGGTTTTTATATATATGAAAAATGAATGTACTTTTTAGTTTATCACTTTAACATTTAGTTTGGAAGTATTTTTCAATATATTATTTACCACGCTAGAAAGTAGAATCTATATATCATCTGAGATGATATGATTTTTTAATTTTTTCTTTCTCTTTTTTAAAATACGATTCCTAATATTTGGTGAATTTTAGTTTAGAATGCTGATAACCTTGATCCGACTTCTTTGATATATTAATTTGATCCACCTTTTAGAATAAATAAATTGACTAGCGTATCAACTTTAAATGTCAAATTAAAAATAGTTTCTTTTGCAAAGAAAAGAAAATCAAACATTAAATAAATTTGAATAAGCAAAATCACAAATTGATATTACTCCGGTTACCTATATAACCATTGCTTTCTTTTTGGTATCGAAACATTCCTAAAAGTTAACATTCAAAAGAAAATATGTACTTTTTGTATTGATTTGATAAAATATAAATTAATATAAAATATCTTATTATATATTCGTGCATAGCACCGGTTTAAGCTAGTTATTATCATTAAGGGCATGTCTATTTGGCATCTCATAAAAATAATTTGGATTTTTGCACTTTGCACCCCCAAAATATGAAAAATATGCACTTTGCACCCCTAAAATTTAGATTTAGTACTTTGCACCCTCAAAATATGAAAAATACAATACTATGCACCCTCATTTATTTTCAAGCAAAAACTAATGAGAAAAATAGGCAATTAAATTATAAATCTTTAGCACTTTGCACCCCCAAATTTCAAAAATTGGCACTTTGCACCAGCAAAATAAAATTAGCACGTATCATCCTCGAATTAAGAACAAATCATCAACTTGCACCCCCGAAACACATAATTACAACTTAACACCCTCAAATTAAAAAAAAAAAAAAAAACTCAAACCCCTAATTTTTTTGGGCAAAGTTGACCATCGGGGTAAAAAGAATATAAGGCAAAATAGGTAAATTTCCGATCTGATTGAACAATCTACATTTATATACATATATACAAATTAAATACCATGAATTTGGAATGATTACATCATCAAACATATTAATAAGCCATGAATTATAGCTTGTACAAATTAAGCGTGCTATGCACAACGATTGAATTAGTAAAAATTGGTAAGTTCAACTTTGCCTTAGATTTTATTATGTTTCAGGGGTGCAAGTCGCTGATTTGTTCTTAATTCGAGGGAGATAAGCGCTAATTTTATTTTGGGAGTGCATAGTACCCATTTTCCATATTTTCGGGGTGCAAAGTGAAAAAAAAAAACCCAAATAATTTTGTTTAAGAAACGCGTGACAAAAACTATTTCTAAATTCTGAAATCATTTTATCCTTAATCAATTTTCTCAAATTACTTTTTTAAAAGCACAATAAAAAATTATTTTTTCATGGGCATTTCTAATGTGAGATACTTTGATTCAAGCCTTCCTTGAGATAGCTTGTCAGAAAATGACACGTGGCTTAATTTATTTTTATTTTTAATAGTTTAATATGTGAATTACAAGTTTACCCTTATTAATAAACAAATGTATCTAGTTTTAATTCATATACTTTCCACGATCAGTTCTCAACTCTTTCTCTCTACTGATACTAAAAATTCACTAACCGAGAGTTTTTGAGCTAAAATTAAACGCGCCGCAGCGCCGGAGTAGGATTTGCCGGAGACAAAAAGAAGTGGCCATTTTATTATGCAATTGATTGGCATAAGAGTGGGTGGTTGATCTATTTTGAAGGATTCGGGTGGTTGGGAGAAAAAAATTGTGGAGAGGAACGGGAGATTGTTTTGAAGAAAAATTAGTTTTACGCTAATATTTTTTTTCTTTTATATAAGGGTATTATCGTCATTGTGACTGTACAACATTTTAATGTACATGTGCAAAATTATCATGATTATTTGTACAGTTGCACAAATATTATTTTAGAATTGGGGTTTTTCTAAATTTAAAGGCTCAGATTGACATATCTCAAGAAAGGTCACCTATCATGGAATCTTATTTTAGAATTGGGGTTTTTTCATCTCTAAAAAAACTTACACAAACTTTACTTTGATTTGATATAAAATAATACTGATATTTCTTATACAATTTATTTCATATAACAAACATGATTTGAAATATAGTCTTAAACATTTTACACCTACAACCTAAACTCCTCTAAAAAAAGACCACCACCTTAATTTTTAAATCAATCTCCCAAAATTCAAACAAATAATATTACGTAATTCAAGATTATTTCACAAACTCCACGTCTCTCACAAATTCCTATTTCAAATGTAAAACAATCATGCCTTCAAAGATTTGGTTGAGTATTTTGATGATTAATTTCGTTGTTGTTTGGGTTAGACATTTTGTTAGATGATTAGGGTTAGACATGAAAGTCTACATTTTACATTGAATTTTCTAAGCGACTTTACAGAAGAATTCAAAGTATTGTTAGACTTAGACCGAGAAAGTCGAGAAGAATCTCCATACTATATCTGGTTAATAATGGGAATTAACTAAAGTGAATTTTCTAGGGAAAATAAAAAATGCAAGATATTATGTACTCCAACCTGTACGAAATTATTATGTAATTATTTTATTGCATGATTTCATAATACTTTTAAAAATTCAGCCTAAAACAACCTAATATTTTTAAAATAGATCGTTTTAGATCAACTTATTTCAAAATACTAAGCACGAAACTATCTTGTAAATTTTTTATTGTAGGATTTCATAATACTTTTAAAAATTCAGCCTGAAATCCCTAACATATTTAAAATAGGTCTTTTCATATGGGCTCATTTCAAGAAACTAATTATGAAATTTTTCACGTTAAGTTGTTGTAAAATAAGATTTCATATGTACAATAAAGCCTGAAATCCCCCAGTTCTAAAACAAGATTTCATGATAGGTGACATTTCTTGAGATATGTCAATCTGAGCCTTTAAATTTAAAAAAAGTAGATCTAGATCGTTTATATTTGTGCAACTGTACAAATAATTATGATAATTTTGCATATGTACAATAAAATGTTGTACAGTCACAATGACGATAATACCCTTATATAAAAGATAAAAATATTAGCGTAAAACTAATTTTTCTTCAAAACAATCTCCTGTTCCTCTCCACAATTTTTTTCTCCCAACCACCCGAATCCTTCAAAATAGATCAACCACCCACTCCTATGCCAATCAATTGCATAATAAAATGGTCGGTTCTTTTTGTCTCCGGCAGATCTCACTCCGGCGCGGCGGCGTGTTTAATTTTAGCACGAAAACTCTCGATTAGTCAATTTTCAGTATCAGTAGAGAGAAAGAGTTGAGAACTGATCGTGGGAACTAAATGAATTAAAACTAGATATATTTGTTTATTAATAAGGGTAAACTTGTAATTCACATATTAAACTATTAAAAATTAAATTAAATTAAGCCACGTGTCACTTTCTGACAAGTTATCTCAAGAAAAGCTTGAATCAAAGTATCTCACGTTAGAAATACCGTACTTTTGCGGTTGAAATATGTACCCAAATATTTAAAAACTCAACTTAGGTACTTTTGCGGTTGAAATTTGAACCCAAATATTTTATTCCACATCAATTATGTTTCTTTAATGTCATCTTGTCTTGCAAAGTTTGTTATTTTCAATCCAACCAACAATTCAAAATATTTAATTTAATTTTAATTTTTTCACTCTCACTTAACATTAACAATAACAATAACAATAATAATAATAATAATAATAATAATAATAATAATAATAATAATAATAACTATAATAATATTTTGGTAATAATAATAATTACCTTAATACTTAATAAGGTATATTAATAGTTAATAAGGTATTAATAAAAATAAGAAAATAAAAACGACAAACATAATTAGTGAAAAACAACAACAATTATTATGTACAGGTATTTGTTGGGCTTGTGTGTTTGATGTTTGGAAAAGTAGTTTGAGAGAGTAAGGACATCTCCAACTATTCTCTTAAAAAATTTGACCTCTTATCTTAAAATATAAGGGGTGAACAATATTATACATTCACATTTTTTACTCTAGATTCCAACATCTACTTTATATTTTAAGATTCTACTTTTAAATAACAATACTATTTCACTCAAACGTCTAGATTATATTTAATAAATTATTTTTAATTAAGATTCATGTATAAATAATAGTTGTTTATATATATAAATAATATTTATTAATTTAATATATTAATAAAATATTATTATTTTGAGAAAATATTAATAATTTAAATTCAATTATCGTGTTCGATGAATTCAAATTAAATTTTTCGTAAAATTAATATAAAATTAAAATATTATTATTTCAAAAAAAATAATATCAATAACTAATTTAAAATATTTTTAATTTTCTATGGAAAAAATACAAAAGTCTTGTACTTTCATTGCAAAAAGAGTTTTTAACAATTAACTTTGGCCTCTAACGGATGTTTGTGAAATAATTTCGATTTGCGTAATGTTGTTTGTTTTAGTTTTGAGAGTTTGTTTTGAGAAATAGCAGGTGTATGTTTATTTGGAACAATTATGTTGTAAGTATAAGATATATAAAACGTTTTATCTAATCATGTTTCTTATGTGAGATAAATTGCATAAGATATATGTTATTTTATGCAAATTAGACTAGAGTTTGCATAATTTTTATTTAGAGATAAGAACATTGTTGTTTGTTGGGGTTTTGAGAGAGTAATTTGAGAAAATTAAGAGAAGCAAAATTTATTTCGAAAGTAGAATCCATATTTGTTTAGTATTTTTCAAACACAAATTCGTTTTGAAAAATACCAAACAAACAACCCCTTATACTTTACGTTGAATTTTCCGAGTGGATGTGATGCATGATTTTATTATTATGGATTTTAGTTTAAAATATAGAAGAATATAAAATATTGTTAGCCCGAGAAAATCGAGAAGAATCTCCATAGTTGATAGTTCAGTATTAACCCCTTTTTTTCCTGTTATTTTACTTTTCGCTCTTATTTAGATAAAATTTAAAAATGTAAAAAATTTCAGGCATTTAAACATAAATACCCTTACTAGTATTGATGGAGAGTTAGTGATGCAAAATCTTTACTTTACATAAAGATGTATTTTTGATAAAAAAAAAAAAAAAAATTCATTTATCGAAATAGAGTGTTATTTTGCAATATCCCAAAAAGAAAATAATAGGGAAAATTTAGGGACATATGGGGTATGATATCTAGTTAATATTGGGAATAAACTAAACTGAATTTTCCATGCTTAAAAACTCAGCCCCAAAAGTCTCCACATGTTCAAAATATGTCGTTTCAGATCGGTTTAGTTCAATAAACTAATTTTAATATATTTTACATGAAGTTGTTGGAACCAACATGTACTATTTTTAAAATGGTTTTTTGAAAGATGTCGATTCAAAACGACCTATCTTTTTATAAGTTAGAGATTTTGAGCTGATTCGAGGGGGTTCAAAGCAATAGAAACTTCGCATGATAGTTATGTCTAGATTTAACATAATACCGGACAATATCTTACATTTAACCCGAATTCTTCTCCGTTGATTTGATTTTTATTTTCCCTAACACTGTAGTATTTAGTGTAACTTAATTAGAAAGACAAACGTCAATGAGGCCATAATTTAGCGATCATCACTGACAAAATTGAGGCGTCATAATCAACAGATTTTGAATGCAACTCTCATTAACGTGAGTTTTCCTTGATGATTATTGTATTTAAAATATAAAAATAAAGAAGACAAACTTGGATACTATTGCGTGCAAATTTGTATCCAAATGTTTTATTCCGCACCAACTATGTTTCTTAACAATTCAAAGTAGATAAACTTAAAAATGTTGCATGTGATCATCTAAAAAAAAATGATGCATGTGGATGTGGGATATGATCCCCAGTCTATAAAGACAAAATTAGTAGGAAAATATTCAATAAAGGCTAACGATATTGTCAGAGCAATTTTTCTGAATTTTCTATTCTTTCCTTTCAAGTCAGTGGTCATTAAATCCATATTTCTCAATTCTCAAAATACTCATATCCTCTCTCTTATTAATATTCTATGAACTTTTTTTTTCTTTTCTTTTTTAATAGTAGTATATTTTAACAAGAAAATAAATAAATTATTTTAATGACTTTTTAGATAAATTACATTAATATGTTAAACGCTAATTTTTCTTGTTCTTCAACATATAATAAACGGCATATGAAAAAAGTCATTCGTCATCATGCTTAAAGGTAATTCTTTTAACTTCATTTGTAATTATTAATTTTAATTTTGACGTAATATAATAAACCGCGCATATGAAAGAAGACCTTCATCATCATCCCTAAATGTAATTTTTTAAACTTCATTTTTAATATTAATTATTGCCATATAATTAATTTTGGCATTTTTCCATTTCCATTTTCATGGAGTATATTTGATTAGAATGACACTTATATATGATGTTGTGATAATTTCTTTGGATTGTACAAACTATTTTTGTGTATTAGTGATTAACTAATATTTTTGAATTTTGAAAATAGTTTTAAATAATTTGGATTCGAACGAGTTTTAATTGAATCGAAATTGTATTAAACTCGCTGAACTTCACATTTACATTTTTTTACTTACCGAATCGAGCTTGTGACGAGTTTGAAAGTTAATTATATGACTATATTATTCATGCTAGATTTGATAAGAATAATAGATTTAGATTTGGAAGAGTTTTAATCGAATCGAACATATATTAAATTCGTTTAACTTTACATTTACATATTTTTTTTCTTTTTGACTTACCAAATCAAGTTTGTGACGAGTGTGAAAGTTATCTAACTATATTATCTATCCACATTTCATTTCTAATTGTGTGAAGTCGACTACGCTCATTTTTTGATTTACCAAATTTGCTTTAAGTCATAAATATTTGTTAATAAGAAAATAAAAAATATTCAATTATAAAGAGAAAAAAATGAAATTATGCAATAGTTCATTTCATCATAAAGTAATTTCTTTATATATTGTTGCGAATTACATATCAGGCGTATTATACTATAATATAAAACTATATAATTATTTATATGATTGAAATATAATAGGACAAGGAAAAAGAAGTTAAATAAAAAAAAAAAAAAGAAACCAATAATAATATATTAATAAGAGAGAGAAAACAAGGTATTAATATGAGAGAGAAAATTGGATTGTCAATAAAATAATTGGGGATTGAGAATTTCAAGTTTTATGATCTTGACTAGAAGGGGTAGATTAGGAAATTAAAAAAAGTTGATATGACAGCAACAATATGTGCTTTGGTAATATCGCTAGCCTTCAATAAAATGAGAGGAAGTCTCCACTTATGCAGCCAATCATCAAAACCTTCTCTTACTATCAAATGCTATCACTTCCTACAAAACGATTTCATAGATGGCAGGAAATTAAAAGATAATGTAATCCGCTCAAACGATTCACCTACCCTACAAAACACTATCAGACCAAGACAATGACATGGATGTAGACAACCCCTTCCTGATATCTTCAAATGCTGGATATGAATCAAAACCACTACTATAAAATTGAGGATACATAGCCCAAAACTCTCTATTGTTCTTCTTCTCTACACGATAAACATCCATGTCATCGAACAACCTCACTACTTGTCTCATAGTCGGCCTAGCATTGGGGTCCGGATGTGCACACAATAACCCTAAATTAAGCACTCGGTCAACTTCCTCCACATCGAGATTCTCCTTAGACATTAATTGTTCATCGACTGCAGTAATCAACTCTCCTTTCCTCGAGAGCTCCCAAACCCAATCTACCAATGGTGGCTTCCTTTCTTCAATTGGCCTTCTACCACAAATGACTTCCAAAACCAATACTCCATAACCGAAGACATCCGTTTTTGTCGAGGCACGTCCACTCACCACGATCTCCGGTGCTATGTATCCAACAGTTCCCACGACCAGCGTGGTCCCCGCTACCTTATCGTGGTCGTGCATACGGGCTAACCCAAAATCACCTAACCTTGCATTCATTTCTTTATCGAGTAACACGTTACTAGACTTAATGTCCCGGTGTAAAACCTTGGCCTCCCATTCCTCGTGTAAATACAAAACCCCGGAAGCCACTTGCTTTAGAACTTTGATTCGTTCCTCAAAGTTTAGCAACTTGCTTTCATCATCACTTTTGAATATCCTTTTGTCGAGACTTCCATTTTCCATGTAGTCGTAAACTAAAATTCGGCTACCCTTTTCTTTCTTGCACCAACCTCTTAACCCCACCAAATTTCTATGCTTTAATCTACCAAGGCTCGATATTTCCGCCAAGAATTCTCGTACCCCTTCACTACTTTGGTGCGAAATGCTTTTCACCGCAACTTCTAATCCTCCGGGAAATACCCCTTTATAGACTTTCCCATTCCCACCAATACCAATCACATTTTCTTCCGAAAAATTCTTGGTTGCTAAATCAATTTCTTCGTAATTTAATCTATGGGGCCAATACTCTAACTCCCAATCTTCCATTCCCTCCCTCTCCTTTCTTATTCTCTTATTCCTTCTGATAAACAAGAAAGTAATAACAGAACATATTATGACCAGAGACAACCCTCCCACAACCATACCCGCAATAAAACCTCGACTTCGATAAATTGGAGTACTGGGAAGCTCGAACAAAGGCAAACCCGTCGTGACCAAGCCTTCACTTATCGAGAAATTAGTGTTGCTAAAACTCCAACCTAAAATCTTGTGACTCTGAAACAAAGCCCCTGTAGATGCAGTAAATCCCACATACAATTCATCATCAAAAACTTCGGAAAGGTTAAGAGAAACACTCAACAAAGGTCTATTAGGCCTTATCATCCCTACAGGATCCATAGTAACATTAACAATATTATTATCATAATCAATCCAAACTTGATAATTTCTCCCATTATTAAGCCTCAATCTTTCAAAAGAATTCTCATTAGACCAATACCCTGCTTCATAAGAACTTACAGAAATCCGTGAATTCACATCAATACCAACATGACTATCATTAATATCTCGAAATTCTTCAATTTCAATAACATCAAATTCGACCTCAAAACCAAGAATTTGGCTACTGGGATTCATAGTAGTGTAATTTCCTAGGTGCTGCACGAAAGAGAAAGCGACGCCTTGTCCTGGGAGTCTCTCCTCGTACGGGGCCATAGCGAAAATGAATGAAGTTGAAAAGGGGAGAACGAAAGATGAATTGGGTTCTTTTGTTCGGATTCTTGAAGGGTAAAGAGCACGCCCATTTGTGAGTTTAAGAATGCGAGATTCGATTATGGAGCTGCCGTCGAGTGAAAGGTTGGAGGAATCGAAGCCGTTGAAGATGAAGTCAACGGCGGAAGTGAGTTGGTTTTGGGTGAAGAGAATTGAAGTTAGAAAGGGTAGAAGAAGAAGAAGTTGGTTTCTTTGATTCTTCATTGCAATGGTAGTAGGATTCCATTTCATTGATTTTGTAATTTGTGTTTGTAAGAAAGTGGGAAAAGTATGAGAGAATCCAAATGGAAAGAAGGTGCCGTGTACTTTGACCTTTCTCTTTTTTGAAAAATTAATTAAGGCAAAATTTCATAAAGCATCCTAAATTAATCAGTAATTTTGAATTTTTATCCTGAACTATACCACTTAGCCAATTTCATCCCGTAATTTTATGTTCTTTTGGAATATCGTCCCAAACTATATTACTTAGCCAATTTCATTCCGTGATTTTATATTCTTTTGGAATATTGTCCCACTTATCACATGGTTGCTTAACGTGTCAAGATGTGGTAAATTTTAGCATGAACAATTATACAAGATTGCAGAATTCGTCCCAAACTAATTATAAATTTTAATTTTTCGTCCCAAACTATATCAATTCGTCGAATTTCATCTCACAATTTGTCATTTTACATGAATTTAGTCCATTATTAAATTTCTAATTTAATGGAAATGACAATTCACCTGTTACTTCTATTAAGGGACTAATCACAATTTATTACTTTTACATGGTCATTTTAGTTTGGGACGAATCTACATTCTTGTATAATTGTTTATGCTAAAATTTACCACGTCTTGGTTTAGCTATGTGGCAAGTGGGACGATATTCCAAAAGAATATAAAATTATGGAACGAAATTGGCTAAGTGATATAGTTTGGGACGATGTTCAAAAAAAAAAATTAGGGGATGAATTTGACTAAGTGATATAGTTTGAGATGAAAATTTAAAATTATTAATTAGTTTAGGACTTTTTTGCAATTTTGCCATTAATTAATGTGATAAGACTTAGGCGGAAGATTCTTCCATGTGGTCTAATATTTTTCCTTCAATTGCAAATATTGTCATTAATTAATGTGATAAGACTTAGGCGGAAGATTCTTCCATGTGATCTATATTTTTCCTTCCATAAAATATTCAATTCTCCATTTCCTTCTATATTTTAACTCCATCAATTAACCAAACAAAAAAAAAGCAAGATTTCGTTTTTCATCTCATTTCAATAATTGACCCAATTAAATTTAAAATGTGCACATTTTACTTATATAATCTTATTTTACATTAAATTTAATTGTGTGGAATTATGAACAATTTTTTCATCATGAATTATGCACATTTTTCATTTAAAAAAATGCTTAAAATGTACTACATAAAGATTCTCCATAAATATTACAAATATTATCTAATTATAATTTAAAATTGAATCTCTACATCTCATTATAAATATAAATAAGATGTAATCGAATTTCAATAAACCAAAAATCTTTCAAAAAGCCGCCAAAATATAGATTCTTGAGAACCAAAAATGCTAAATTCATGTCTTCTTTATATCCGTCATCATTATAAAGAAGGATAATAACCTAAATAAACACACCCCAAAAACAAAGTTAAATTGTTATTCAAATTATATATAGTTAAAAAAGTAACACAAAAGAGATAGAAATTGAGAGATCAATATAACTTTTCAAACAAGCTTAAACATCTCAAAAAAAAATTGATCTTTAAATACATAAGAGAATTTTAAAAAATGAAGCAAAGTCAAAAAATTCAATTATCACTGGTAAGCTCACTTTCAAATAACTTATAGATTGTGTGAGCGTAAAGCTCTAATGCATGTATTAACAGTCAGTGGATTACTTTTATTTGCCATTGGAACACGAAAATGAGTGCAGCGGAAATCATCATGTCTCTCATTGTCTCTCCATTTGCCTAATATTTTTACTGCAACAACAAAATCATATAAGGAAGTAGTATAGTTAGATATAATATTAAGCACACGATTTGTACTCTCACTGCGAGAAGTAGACTTGATTTCGGCATTAAACACATCATTGTTAAAAGCATTGCTCCATCTATGACGATCGAAGCTCATACAATTTGTCCAACCACGTATTGCTTTGAGCTGCAAGGTCTTTAATCCCCATCCACACCTTCTCAAATTCTTCTTCAGTGTCACATTTACAGTAACACATGTGTAAGAGCCCAAAAATGAGGATTTCCATTGAGGCTTCCAATTTGCTTTGATGCATTTTCGCTAAGGTGCCACTGACATAATCGATGACGAGTCTCTGGTAGCTTCCTATCAATTGCATTTGTAATTGCTTGAGTCTGATCGGTGAAAATGGTTGAAGGTTGTTTCCCATGCACCCATTAACTGCAAAAAAATACTAAACAACCATTCAAAGGACTCGGTTTTCTCCCATGATGGAAATGCACATTCAAAGATCACATTTTTCTAATGATTATTTACTCCGACAAAAACTGCACATTTCAAGCCATATTTGTTTGTTCGATACGTAGTGTCAAAGCTAACTACATCCCCAAAGCAGTCATAGTCCATCCTTGACTTCCAATCTCTCCAAAATAAATTTGCTAATGTTCCATCTTTTGAGAAGGTGGGGTAACTAAAAGAATATGTCCTACTTATTAGCAAAAAAACCCTGTAATTTTTTATTAGCAAAAAATATCCCTCTCAAGTCGAAAAGACAATTTTATCCCATCAAATAATGAAAAAACATCTCTTTAAATTAAAATATTACAAATAACCCCTTGTAGCTTTAAAATTTTGCAACAAACCCCTTCTTTTTAAAAAAATTTGACAAAAACTTCCATATGATTTATGAAGTCTACTTTAAAAAATTAACAAAAAATCTTATCACCAAAGTTACATATTGTGTCACTTTACCATCCATGTATACAAATTAAGCACTTGACTGCCTCAAATAGTTTTATTTAATTTTTGTTCGACGAAAATAAGAAGCTAAACAATCCGGAAAAGAAAAAGACAAAAGCCAACATGTTATATCAAACGCAGAGATTTTGCGTCCAAATCGATAATAATTAATACTCCACCATTTACAATACAAAGATCTTAAAAAAATATCATACACAATTCAAAATTTTAGATCAATTACCAGATGAATAATAAATTAAGAGAGGCAACAAATTAAACAGAGTTTATAAATAAACTAATTAATGAAAAACATATCCGGATCCAATTCGATGTAGCTAATACGGGTAAGGGTAGAACTAAATTAAATTGGGTACCGAGATATAAATTAAAAAGACAGAGTACGAGTTTGTGCGTAAATCTAACGTATATAGATATTGAGATCAATCAATAGTCGTATAAATAGACTATAAGTAATAAAAATCGAAATCTTCTGTTCTTAGTTTGGAAGAACTGAAATATACTCTCCATTGCAATAAAGATCTGTTTCCCGGTGGGGAAGGGTTGGGCGGTGATTGTGGTGCCAAACACTACAAGAAAACTGGGCTTCACCTACGGCAGATTCCGTTGGTGAAGCCTTGATTTCCGTTGGTATTCATGCGTAGCGACGCTTTTTTTCCGTTAGTTGATTCGTAGGTGAAGGCCCCGTAGGTAAATGAAGCAACGGTTTTTTTTTTCCGTTGGTAAATGTTGCAACGGTTCGTTTTTGTTGGTATTTTTGTTGGAAAAAGCGTCGGATGAACGATCGGGCCCAATTATTTTTTGCGACAATTTTGTTGTTGGAAATGCGTAGGAAAGTTTCTAACTGATTTCCAACGGCATAAATATGTCGGTATTTTGTCGCCAATCTGTTAGAATCATTCTAACGGATTTAGCATTGAAATGTTTCCGTTAGTTTATCTTTGTCACTAATTTGAAGGAAATCACTTGGAACCTAGTGACAACTTATTTGTTGCTGATTTCGTTACTAGCAATCAGGTCGGAGCAAAAAATTAAACCTCGACTTAGAATTGACTGAGTCGTTCTTGAGCGCGCCTGAGCCTGACCCGGGCGCATAGATCTCGTCTGGGCTTGACTGAATCAGAAACAAAAACCAAGCAATTTTTGTTGCTGATTCCGTTACTAGCAATCGGGTCGGAGCACAAAATTTAACTTCGACTTAGCATTGACTAAGTCCTTCCTGGGCGCGCCTGAGGCTGACCCAGGTGTCTAGGTCTCACCTAAGCTTGACTGAGGCGCCTAGGCCATGCTTGGTTATAGCCCAGGCGCCGGGGCCACTCATGGGGCTGCCCCGGGCGCCTCTGTATCGCCTGGGCTTGGCCTAGGCGCCAATGCCACTCATGGGACTGCCTCGGGCTCGCCTGGGCTTGGCACCTAGGCCACTAATGGGGCTGCCTCGGATGCCTAGGTCTCGCCTGGGCTTGGCCTAGGCAATGTGCGCCCGGGCGACGCCTGGGCGACTATGCAATGTAATTTTAATTAACTTGTTGGATGTGGGACTTTTCTCAAGAAAGTCAACTCAACTCATGCGCCCTTTTTTCCTTCTTACCCAGTCTACAGAGCCTTGAATTCTTCGTGCCCTCGGTTGGGGGGTTCTCCTCCCTTGGAACCAGGTATTCCTTAAGAGAGATATATATATATATATATATATATATATATATATATATATATATATATATATATATATATATATATATATATATATATATATATATATATATATATATTAAAGGATCAAACCAGTTGAGCTGGACAACTTTATTGTATTTTCATTAGACAATTATATATATGAGCAAACTAATAGTTTATTTCACCAAGTTTTCATCGATTTAAATCATTTTTAACAGTCGACACATTTCCCACCGACTTCATCTGTTTTATCATTAATTTCATCGATTGTAATTTTTTTTTATTGATTTAACCCGTTTTGTTCACAAATTTCAGCGATTTAAACTGTTTTGGACCAACTTAACTCATTTTTTCACCAATCTCATAAGTTTTTTTTTCAATTTCATCGATTGAACCCATTTTTTTCATTGATTTCACCCATTTTTTCCCCAAATTTATAGATTTAATTATTTTTTTTATCGATATAACTAGTTTTTCCCCTTAATTTCATCATTTAAATCGTTTTGACCAATTTAACTAGTTTTTCCACCATTTTCATTCTTTTTTTACTAATTTAATCAAATTTAACCGTATTAACCCATTTTTCATCGACTTAACTTATTTTTAACTAAGTTAGCTGATTCAACATGTTTCAAAACAATTAAATTCTTTTTTTTTTTTTTACCGATTTCATTAATTTTTTTATGAATTTCATCAAATTTACATGTTCCTGATAAGTTAAACTCATTTTAATTCGAATTCACCAATTTTTTTCTTCAATTTAACTGAAATCACCTGTTTTCAATGACTTAACCCATTTTCACCAATTTACAGATTTACACATTTTTTCGCCGAGTAACTTGTTTTTCACTAATTTTATCGAAGTGTAAAATCGTGAAAATATATAAAATTTATGAATCGATAGAAAATTGGTTAATCCATTGGAAAATGAATTTAATCAATGAAAATATTCGGGAAACATATTTCTATCGTTGGTTTTGTCGCTATTCAGTTACACATTTGTTACTAGAGCTAAATAGCAACGGAAATTTTCCGTTGGAACAATTTCATCGATGTGGATAACTTTTTCCTACAACTTAACAACCGAATTCCTATGAAAAATATTTTTCCCAATTTTTCGTTGGTTATTATTCGTTATTATTGGTGGAACATATTTTTGTTGATGGTTCCGTCGCTGTTCAGTTATTAAAATCTAAATAGCGACGGATAATTTTCCGTTGGAATGATTTCGTCGCTATGGATAAATTTTTCCTACAACTTAACAACTGAATTCCTACGAAAAATATTTTTTCCCAATTTTTCGTTGGTTATTATTCGTTATTATTGGCGGAACATATTTTTGTTGATGGTTCCGTCGATGTTCAGTTACTAAAATCTAAATAGCGACGGATAATTTTCCATTGGAATGATTTCGTCGCTATCGATAAATTTTCCCTATAACTTAACAACTGAATTCCTACGAAAATATTTTTTCCCAATTTTTTGTTGGTTATTATTAGTGGAACATATTTTTGTTGATGGTTCCGTCGCTGTCCAGTTACTAAAATCTAAATATGGACGGATAATTTTTCGTTGGAATGATTTCGTCGCTATGAATAACTTTTCCCTACAACTTAACAACCGAATTCCTATAAAAAAAATATTTTTCCGACATTCCGTCGGTAATTTGTCGCTATTATTGAAGGTAGATTTTCTAATTGAAATTATGTTGGTATGTGGTTACTAATCCGTCACTAATAGCGACAGATTTATTTTCATTGGAATCAGGTCGTAGGTGAAGCCCCTTTTTTTTTGTAGTGAAAGGTGAAGAGAGAGGAATTCCGGTGGCAATAATTGCAATTATCACCTCTCGATTTTTAGGTATTTTTTGCCCAATTGCAAATATCGATCCCCTGAAGAGATAAAAATGGTGACTAATGGACACGTGTTTGGCATGTGACCTTTTCCATCCAAAAACTATTTGCCGAATGAAATGTAAAAAAAATTGTCTAACTTTTGTACGAAATGTGTCTTTTTAAAAAGTTTGGTATGAAATGTATAAAGTAGGCAAAAGTTTGATATGAAGAGTATAACTCCATTGATTTTTTTTTTTGGGGGAAGAGATTTTTCAAATTAATTAGAGATTAGAGAGTTGGTTTTTTTTCCCTAAATGTTCAATGGCACATCATCCTTGGACGTTTTGACCATAAATTATGATTTAGATTTGTTGTTGACTTTTTTTAGTGGTTGATATGGGATATCTCATATACACTTATATACTATAAAATCTTATTTTAGAAAGACCCAACAAAGTATTGTTAGATTTAGACCGAGAAGAATTGAGAAGTCCATACTATATCTAGTTAATATTAATATCGGGAAATAACGAAAGTGAATTTTCTAGGGAAAATAAAAAATGCAAAATACTCATCTTTCTTACGAAGAATCTGGATGAAACGATCATGTAATTTTTTTATTGTACGATTTCATAATACTTTCAAAAACTTAGCGTAAAACCCCCAATATTTTTAAAATAGGTTGTTTCATATCGGCTTATTTCAAGAAACTAAGCGCGAAACTATCCTGTAAATTTTTTATTGCAAGATTTCATAATACTTTTAAAAATTCAGCCTGAAATCCTCCAACATGTTCAAAATAGGTCTTTTCATATAGGTTTGTTTCAAAGAAACTAATTATAAAATATTTCACGTAAAGTTATTGTGACCAACATAAAATATTTTAAAAATGATATCTTGAAATATGTTAATACAAAATAATCTTTTTTTTTACAAATTGGGGTTTTCATGGTGAATTTTTGAAACTACGAGAGGATTCTATACAATAAAAATTTCATAAGATAATTTTATCTAAGTTTAATTTCACATAGTTGCATATCTTGCATTTACCTAGAATTTTCTTCCGTTGGATATTTCTATTTTCCCTCACACTAGTATTGAACTTAATTAAAAGTCAAACTCGGGTGCTTTTGCGTCCAAATTTGTACCCATATATTTTATTCCACATCAATTATGTTTCCTTAAGGTCCATCCTCCTCCTTACCTTCGTGTCTGTTTTACCTAATTTGTCATTTTCAATGGAACAAACAATTCAAAACATTTAATTTAATTTCAAGTTTTTTTCACTCTCACTTAACAGTAGCAATAACAATAACAATAATAATATTTTTGGTAATAATAATAATATTAATAATTATTAAGGTATTCATAAAAATAAAAAAATAAAAATGACAAACATAATTTATGGAAAACAACAACAATTATCATGTATAAGGATTTTTACACACACATATATATATGTTTTTTTTTTTTAAGTGATCAATTAGTTTTTTACACACATGTATGTATAGCTAATATAATTTAAATTTTTTTAGACACATTTTAAATTATTTTTTAAAATTAAAAAAAATAAAGGGTTGTCGCCATTTGGCCTGGACGCGCCTTTCATGCAGGCAGGCAAGCAAACATTGACTGCCTGCCTCTCTAGATGACCCCTCAATTGCCTCTTGTCCGTCTTGTCCTTTAGAAAATTTTCATCTCCAGTTAACGACACTCATCTCATCTTGTCTGTTTCTCCCTTCGGCTGGAGATAGCCTAACAATTCAAAGGAAAGAAACTTAAAAATGTTGCATGTGGATGTGGACAAATCCGCAGTCTCTTTAAAGGCAGAATCACTAAGAGAATATACAATAAAATGAGAGGAAGGTTCAATTCCACTTATGCAGCCAAGATTACATAAGTAAGTAAATTTCAAAAATGTTTCCCGATGAAGGGAAAGTAAAGGAAATGAAGGTAGAGTTATGGACCAACGTTTCATATTCGATGTAATGTTTAGTCAGCTGAATGAGAAATTGTTTCTGGAAATGTTCCGAAAAAAATATGAAAAAGTTATTGATTCAAAAACAAAAATGTTTCGATATTTTCGAAGGAAAAAATAAAAAATTTGATCCATGGTTAGGGCTAACTTTAGAAAAATGTTTTTCTCACAAATATTATATATAAACATGTTCTATGTAATATAGTGTGAACTATGTCTACAAAAGTACCCAATCAACAAGCCTCATGATTATGTCATTTAGGTTTTTTAATGAGCAAAAGACAAAAACATCCCATATGCTTTGGCTAACTCCCAAAAAATTTTCTGTGTTATTCCTGTGTTCTCCTTTAAATACCACATTCAACCCAAGTATAATTTTACTTTTGACTTTTGGTGAAATGACAAGATTACCCTTATGTGCTTGTTTTTTTTAATTTATTTATTATTTTTGAAAAATTAAGTATATACTACTTGGGTCGAGGTGGTATTTAAGGCCATCTCCAATGGAGATGGCCGGGCTAGGGGCGGGGCCGGGCTTTGGAGGAAGAATCGTTGGAGACGGCTGCGGGGCTAGGGGCGGGGCGACACCTGGGCTGGAACGGGCGGGGAGCAGGGCTCGGCGGAGCCCTGCGCCCGGCCCGGGGCGCGCGTCAATTTCATGGAAAAGTAAACACGCGCCCCTCTTGAAAACAGGTGCCGCCAAGTGGTGGCACCTGATTGGCTCCTTTCCCTTTTTTATTTTTATTTTCTTTTAATTGATTGTTGATTACAATTAATGTGGCCTAATTAATGTGTTGGATAAGGATGAAGATGAAGGCACTGAAGACAAATTTAGAAGGGAGGTTTTGATGCATTCCAAAACTTCAAAATCTGCTAAGTATGAAGTAACTTAGCTGATGATCCCTTTGAAAGGAATTTTGACTAAGTACAAGAAGACATCAGAAGAGTCAAAATTTCAAGGTCCAAGACTTCTGATCTGCTGAAGGGAAGTTATCAGACTGATGAAGATTAGCCGACTCAAATCAGATTTGTTCAAGTTTGAGATCAGCCTAGTTCGCCATCAGACTTGCACTTCCAACAGCCAAGTGGAAAGGATCATAAAGTCTTCCCAACGGTAATAAATGCCCCTGGAAGTAATAAATGCTAAAGTACGAGGCTATTTAAGACAAATGATTGAAGAAATGCTTCGCATCAGCTGGGTGCATTTAATGCTGCATTTAATGTTGCCTGCAGAATAGTACTGTTGACAGTACGGACAGACTGCAAAAGAGCCGTTCGCGGATTTTAAGGACCAGTACTCGAGGAATTTGATTCTTGTCTCTCTTCAACGGACATTTTTCAAACCTCAAGTATAAATAGCTGAAAGAGACGAAGAGAACGCAAGCAACACAATTTCTGAGAGAATTTTCGAAGCAGAACTCTTTAAGTCTCAAGAACAGCTCACTCATCAGCTTAGTCATCTGTTGACAAAAAGCGAAGTTGAAGAAAAAGCTATATACATCTTCTGAGTGATTTTGTAAACAAGAGTGTTGTGAGAAGTAGATATCCATCTAAGTGAGTGATATTACTTCAGAGAGTAGGATTTCTTTGTGATTTCTTACTGCGCACTTACGGCCTGTTCATTTGTTGATCGGCGTAAGCAGAGTGTACTGGTTACTTTGTGTTTCTAGTATAACCCAAGATCTTTGTGACTTGGACGAGTGGATTAAAGGATATTTACATCCATATAACCACTATAAAAATTACTTGTGTTTTTACATTGCTTTTAAACTTGCATATTTTCTGATTGCATAAAAACACTTTACTTAACTGTTTGAAAAGATATTAAAAGGAGTTTATAAAACTGGGGAAACACTTTTCAAACTGCTGAGATTACTTGTGAAAAACACTTTGAAAAATCCGCTGCAAGTACTCTAAGTATTAAGACCGATTTTGACAAAATCAGCTAAGTAATTATCAGACGAGTGGTCATCAAATCTGTTCAAAGATTTGTTCGCGAACAGACTTTTAACTAACTACTCTGATCAGCTTAGTCTGCTCACTGTTAAAGAAAAAGTTTTAAGGTTAAAATTGGAAGAAAATTTTTAAAGAGATTTATTCACCCCCCCCCCCCCTCTAAACCTCGGCAATAGATCCTCTGTACCACAATTTTGTGTATCACAATTGTGCCACAAATGAGTAATTGCCACATGTATTTATGACAATTATTATAATTGTCATAAATACATGTGGCAATTACTCATTTGTGGCACAATTGTGGTACACAAAATTGTGGTACAGAGGATCTTGAGCCCTAAACCTCATCTAACCACTTGAGACCAACATAATGTGATATTTATGCATAATTAATGTGATATTTATGTTAGTTAGTTGTATAATTAATGTGTTACTTTAATTAATGTGATAGGTTTTAATTAATGTGTTATTAAGTATACTATATATAATTAATGTGTTACTTTATATAATTATGATATACTTATATATATAAACCTTCAGTTACTATTACCTAATTAAACCCGTAATTTATGCCAACACAATGATTTTATTATGCATGGTAAGAAAATCATAAAAATAATCTATTGCTAATTAAACCCGAAATTTTTGCCATCAACCTTAAAATTAAAATATTTACCATGATAACAAAATATAATAAGTAATTACATTTAACATAATATGAATATTTAGCCTCAAACTAGGATGTTTCCTTTTTTTTTTTGGTACATTATTTTTTTAATAATATTGACTTGGTAATTAATGACTTTTAAAATTATAAAATGACTTAACATTTTAATATAATTAATAATTTAATTACAAGTACTATATTACTATTATAAGTATTAATATTAAAACAAAATTAAAGCTAAAAGTATAGGTGAGAGTGGGCAAGTGTTGAAAATGAAATTAATTCCATTTCGGAGTCCTGCCATTGGAGATGACCAGGCAGGGCTCGGGGGCGGGGCAGGGCTGGCTCGGGGCTCAAGAGCCCCGGGGCTAGCCCTCTCCATTGGAGATGGCCTTAAAATCAAACACAGGAGGATTTTGGGGATTTAAAATGATACATGGGAGTTTTTTTGGAGTTAGACAAAGCATATGGGGTATTTTTGTCTTTCGATGTCAGGAACAAAATTTTCATATCAAAAGTAAAATGTGAACAAATACTTGCAATTTTGGCGTTTGAAACACACTTTCTTTTATAAGGAGTGTATTTAATACTTACTTAAGATCACCGGGGGGGAGGGGTTGGGAGTTAAAATAATACAAGAATTTTTTTGGGAGTTAGACAAAACATAGGGGGTGTTTTTGTCTTTTGCTCCTTTTTAAAAGGCCAAAGCTATCGAGAAGGTTTTAGCACTTAACAAAATACTAGCGAATAAAATGGAGAGAATAATATCCTCCTGCACCAACAGGTGATTGGTCTAGTGGAAGGGACTGGTCTCTACGAAGTAGCGGACTCAGGTTCGAATCTCTGTTGAGAGAGGTTCCCACTTTATGTGCCCGACGCGCCTCGAAAGGGATTAAACCCTTGGGAAACAAAAAAAAATAATATCCTCCTGCATGCTAGATGAAGGACATATATATATATACTAGTGAAGCTCACCGCGCAAGGCGCGGTATTTTTGCCAAGATTTTGCGCCGTTTTTGGCTCGACCTATTTTTGCGTTTAAATTTGTTGCCTTTGTTAATTGCCTTTAATATTGGTTGATGATTATAATTGAACATCTATATATATAGTGTTTGATTCTTAAAGAGTTTCTGTACGAAAATGTAATTTGTATAGCATGTTTAATATAGGCAATATATATGCAATACTTGTAGTATACGCCCTTGAGAATGATCTACGCATTAAGAGTATTGTTTACAATAATTCTAACATGTGTACTCAATATCTTCTCATATTGTCTTCTTAAAAAACTTTTATTCATTTAACATTCTTATGAATATCTGAAACGAAATTGAAGAACCTTGCAAGACTAAAATCTAACATGCTAAGTTGGTGTTAGCCATATAATTTGAAAGTTTATTTGGAGAAATGTTGATTTTTTTTATTGGCGTCTAGAAGAGAAGTCAGTTTGATGTTTTAGTTACCTTAGTAAAGTGGATCTTCTGCTCCACGAATTGCGGTTTTTCGGCCTAGCAATACCTTTTTATCCTGCACCGTAGAGGAGGTAATATGTCATAGGTATATTTGAATCATATGAAGAAAATTTATACAAGGATACTGATAGATAAAATTGTGCTCAATTTACATATGAATATGATTCATATGTAACTTGTAAGGTTGAGCACATATGAACTGCTTCGGAAGTGACTAATATTGTGCTCATATAGTAAGGATAACCGTATTCTGGTCATGTGTTTTGTGAGACTTATGGATAATCAGGCTAATTTAGTATTTTTTGGGGAAGTGACTAATACTCTGAAATGGTCTTTTAATTTATTCTCATTTAGACCTTTACACAAAAAAAAAGGTTCTTCTAATTTTAAATTAAAACATTTTAAAAAAAATTCTGGTAATCATTGAAAATCTGTTGAGTGCATTAAATAGGTCCTAATGTTTGAAATAGTTTGATGAAGAGGTCTGCAAAAATTTGAAAAAATTTACTGCTTATGTTTTGAATCATTAAAAAGATGTGTTGTCTATAATTCTTTGATCGTGTTTGCCATGTTTTGAATTAAATGTTGTGTTAAAATCAATGTATTATAAGTAAAGTTTATACGAGAACATCTACAATAACTTATACAATTGGATTACCAAACGGACAAATCTTCCTTCTTTCCAATTACAGGAAAAAGAAGAGTGGTGAAGGGATTATATTTTCCTTTAGCAGCTCTTGTGAAAAGAAAGATATTACACAGCAAATTGCGTCTAAATAAATTCTAACCAAATACAAAAAGTGTAAATTATAGGCCTTTCCAAATCTAACATAAAAAATTCACTGCACAAAAGTTACTATATTTTGCCACGGCAGCACATGAGATTTAAAAGACCATAACAAATGCACCTATATAAACTAATGCTATTATAGATTTCTCACAAAAAAGCAAGTAGAGTGCACATCCTATGGAGTGGTTTGGCTTAACGTAAGCGCACAGGTTGTCCAAGAATTCTCCTTGATTAAACCAGAGATGTTACATCCGTGTCTTCATTTACAAGGACACTTCCTGGGTTAGCTTCTTCGTACGTGTGAACTCACCTTGTGATAAGTTTATGACAAGAAAAAAGCGGTCGTTAGTATGTTTAAATGTTGTATAAAAGTTCTTTTGATTTTTTAAAAATGGGCTTCTAAGTTGTTAAACCTATCGTTGCCACACTCCTTGCATTTTTATCTGCTCCTCCAATTCTAGAGTTTCTTAATTATCAAGAACAAAAATTGTTAAGCGTTACTAACTAACAATTTGCCTAAGCACGCGCGGGTACATGCCTTAACATTGATGTTATACCTGCCGAAAATCGTTCCCTAGCGCTATTTGTTTGGTTGATCCGTCATCATGTCTCAAAGCAACGATCTCCCTTATTTTCTGATGTTGCATAGCGAGTGATCGAGAAAGAGCAGCAAAATCATTTTTCCTGTTAACACGCTTAACAATGGATTCCATCATATAGTTCATAAACAAATCTAAAAATAATGACAAAATTAAGATCCGAATAAATAAAAATATGCATAAGTTTTTTAGCATGGATGGATGATCTCTAATGCACCAAATAACATTGCAAGGATAACTCCTGCATAACCATGCAAATGTCACAATATGAATTACAAATCAACAGAGGTGAGGAAAAAAATAATAAAATATCAGAAAGGAAAAAAAATAGTTTTACCTAAAAAAGATCTTGAGAATTTGGCTCGGTGATAAGAACATATTTAAGTGATTGACGTTTTGTATGACCATAATGAAAATGCATTTTTTGTTTTTCTTCTAGACGAATACGATATTGAGATTTTTTTCCGGAACGTGATTGGTTTCTAAGATCACTTTCGACTTTAGGCCTTTAATTAGTTAGTCCTGGTATAGCCCCAAGGTGGCGTATTTTTTCGAAACGAGGTCCCTTTGATTTGAACATGTTGAAATGATATTCAAATCAAGTTATATCAAATAATAATCTAACTTGGTCACTACAACCTTTTGTTTCTATCACACCCATTAAGAGAAATTGAAACCTTTCTTGTTGGCAGAAATGGTGATTAGTGGAAGAATTAAATATAATGAAATGAAACAGTCAACTCCAATCTTCCAACCATACCAATGGAGTATGAGAAGCCATCAAAATTCATGCAAATACAAAATGAAAACTTAATTTCTTCTCAACTCCAAAAAATTAACTTTGAAATAATTATATG
Organism: Penstemon barbatus; assembly: GCA_003313485.2. Taxonomy (NCBI): domain Eukaryota; kingdom Viridiplantae; phylum Streptophyta; class Magnoliopsida; order Lamiales; family Plantaginaceae; genus Penstemon; species Penstemon barbatus. The sequence continues at coordinate 83,123,925 of CM064883.1, forward strand.
GATGAAACATATCAAAGTGGTATGAGAAACAAACCACATCAATAGGAGTATTTATTTTAACTATGATATCAAACTAAACCTGCAACACAAAATGCAAGATGAACTTTCTAAAACTGTCACTCAAAGAATGCAAACCGTTCAAGCCGACAAATGTGCTCAAGTTCATTCTAGCCCTGCCACTTGAGTTTGTCTACATGAAAAGTAATGAATCCGTCAAGATCAGTGGCAGATAAATACCCACACCTCCAAGCAAAGGGCAGGAACCCACTGGACGAACAGAATTGAAAAGGATCAAGAAAACATTAGGTGACAGTGAAAACTTCCAACCAAAATCCTACTTATTCTCCACCTTCTGGAATGACATTTTTTTGATGACTTTATTAAGTAAAATGTATCATAACTCATAGAAAAAGTCAAAATGTATTCAGCTCTATGCCCTCCCAACAAAATCCCACATATTCCCGTCATTTTCCATCATGAATTTCCAATAGAAAATAAGAAACTACTTAGAGTAATAAGTGATATCTTTCTCAACATAAAGCACACCATTTATGTGCTTGAAAATACTGCAAGTCCTCGCAGTTCACTTGATTCGGGCCTTCTCACTGGCCTAATAAAAAGAAAAAGAAAAAGGAACAATACGAAAAAATAAATGGAAAAGGGAAGGTACTAACCCATAAACCTAGAAAAAATAGAAACAAAGTTAGAAACAAAAGATTTCACAAAATTAAAATGAAATAGAACAACGATCAGAAACAAAGTTAGAAACAACGATTAGGACACACAAGAAGCTCACACCTGTGACAAAAAAAAAAGGAAAAACCCAAAATAGTTTCATGGAATGCTTCATAAGATTAACGAAAAAAATTTATTGTGAAATGTTTTTGCAAGAACTTACTGTGGAAATATGCATTGTTTATAGAGTCAATACATTGAAAGCTTCATGTATTCCTTTCCACCATTACAGAGAAGGCTTCAACTCTACTCCAATCTTCAATGGCTTCTGAAATATTGGGGACATTAGATGTGAGAGGTGGCTAAAGAAGAACAATTTAAAAGTAACCAACAAATTGGATTCACCAAATTTATTGCGAAAATAAAATTGTGGAGGAAACAACACGACTTGTCGAACAAATTTCCCAATTCCTACAGTTGTTATTCCATCAAAATTTGATAAAGAAATGGCAGAATTTGTGTTGGGTAGTGAAAGTGGGATGGAATTACAGCTTCTAGAAATAGGGGTACCAAATAAAACGAAAAGATACATGGTGGTGTTGTGTAGTGCAAGAATTCCAGTTTCTTCCAATTTATGAGAGAGTAGGAGAGGGGAAGTAAACATCGGGGTTTGAAAATGGGAGATATGAAAGAGAAGAGAAACCGACGAAAGAAAGATTGTTAATTGAACAATCCTGAGGCAAAATATTATGGTCTGAGAAATCTTGAAAAGTCGAGATCTAGATCTGAAAAACAGTGTAGGGGGTGGCTATGGGGTAGATATATAGCTTCAGAAGTAGGACGGTGGATGATGGACCATGTGAATGGATTTAAAGCAGGAAAAGGAAAAAAAGGGTTAACGCGTGAAAGGAATTTGCTGAAAAAGGAAAGTCGAAATTCGAAGTGGGCCCCATACAAGAGTACGATCGCGGTCAATACTGCCTAAATAAAAAGAGAAAAGAAATTACTTTACCGTGTAAATGGAAGGAAAAATACTCTATACGACGTTGTTTTAGCAGACAAACGTTTGAAAATAAAACGAAAATAAATTGGAGTGTACAAGCGGTACACTCTTATATATGCTTGGCCAATAATAATTCTTTCTTTTCTGAATCCATAGTAGCATAACGAAGGCGAGCCTTTTCATTACGAACAGCCTTATCACCATGTAGGGCCTGTTTGGGTCGATTTTCGCCCAAAATTTTCGTCCGCGAAACGGGCCAAACAGCAACCCAATCACTTCTGGCCGACAATGTCAGCTAAACACTTGTTTCGCTTGAAGGCCCAAACATGCTTGTTTCAAAACACAAGTAGCAGCCTTTGAAGACTTCTGTTAATTGCACACTTCCCCACGACCCCACATTTTCAATTTCTGTTGTGGACTTCTGTCAATTGCACACTTCCCCACGACCCCACCTTTTCAATTTCTGTCTAGTATATTGTTTTTTTATTTGATATATGATGTAGTATAATATGGAGTATATACTATTATGATTGTTTCATTACTAAATTATATTTAAATGATTGTTTAATCATTATTATTATATATCTATATCAGAAGTTATTGTTACTAATTTACTATATTATTTTTTAAATATCATATAAAAAAATTATTATATATGTAGTACCATTTAATTTTACACCTATATTCAATTATTATTAAATTATCAAAAATTAATACTACATTAATATTATTACAATCATCATCTCAATCATAACAATATTATTATAATCACAATCTCAATTATTACACTATTTAATATTATATCATATTTTTATAAAGTCTATGATGTGACATTTGTCATTACCTTTTCCCCCCCAAACACCAACATCCAAACTCAATTCAAATCATATCTCAAATTCTCAAAACCCACTAACTATTATTTTACTATTATATTACTATCAAAATATTTCAACCAAAACCAATTCAAGTCGTGTTTCAAATGTTTCGCCAAACTCATTCAAATCAATTTGAAACACCGAAACAGGGCGAAACAGAACCAAAACCGATCCAAACGGGGCCGTAGTGTTTAGATACTATTTTTTGTAATTTTTTTGATAATTTGTAAAATAATTGATATTGCTTGTAAAGAAAGATAGAGGAAATGAGAACAGAGAGAATTAGATGAGAATAGAATTTGTTTTCTGCCAAAAGATACCTCCTTCATTCATCACACATGATTACATATATTTCATAACAACCTGATAGTGACTTGTTGGGAATATTCCCTTGATTACAAATAAAACAAAAGCATAACTAATATTTAGAAATTCAGTGTACTCAGCCCATATTAATATTAATCAAAATTGGGCTGGTTCCCTTCTTCCGATCCAGCTAATGGATCTTCCGCCTTTGGCCCAGTTACGTTTATCTCCTTTGTTGTTAGCCCATATTTCGTCGGTCCAGTTAATATTGGTCCCTCCGAATTAAGTCCAGTAACCAATGGCCCATCTGTAACTAATGGCCCATCCTCAAGTGACCCAATATCAACCTCCCCATTTTCAGACATAATCAGATTCCCCTTTTCCTCGTACGCCCCTTTCATCTGCAAAACACTTCCCAAATTAACCATGGTCGTGACAGTAGTGTTTAGATACTATTTTTTGTAATTTTTCTGATAATTTGTAAAATAATTGATATTGCTTGTAAAGAAAGATAGAGGAGATGAGAACAGAGAGAATTAGATGAGAATAGAATTTGTTTTCTGCCAAAAGATACCTCCTTCATTCATCACACATGATTACATATATTTCATAACAACCTGATAGTGACTTGTTGGGAATATTCCCTTGATTACAAATAAAACAAAAGCATAACTAATATTTAGAAATTCAGTGTACTCAGCCCATATTAATATTAATCAAAATTGGGCTGGTTCCCTTCTTCCGATCCAGCTAATGGATCTTCCGCCTTTGGCCCAGTTACGTTTATCTCCTTTGTTGTTAGCCCATATTTCGTCGGTCCAGTTAATATTGGTCCCTCCGAATTAAGTCCAGTAACCAATGGCCCATCTGTAACTAATGGCCCATCCTCAAGTGACCCAATATCAAACTCCCCATTTTCAGACATAATCAGATTCCCCTTTTCCTCGTACGCCCCTTTAATCTGCAAAACACTTCCCAAATTAACCATGGTCGTGACATTACCCCCTTGTGAAGATGATCCTTGTCCCCAAGGATCAAATTGAGGAAATTGGCGTATGATCTGAGAGTAATCCTCCCACGTTGCCTGCGCCGGACCCAAGTTCTCCTATTCCACCAGAATCTGAGAGACCGGAGCATTATTTCTCTTAACCAAACGTTTATCCAGAACTCGAAGAGGAAAAGACTTGAACCTTCCTTCAGCATCAGTGAACGGCAGATCTGGACTAGGTAAATGCTTCGAACTGATTTTCTTTTTCAGTAAAGAAACATGAAAAACATCGTGGACTTTGGAACCTTGTGGCAGCAGTAACCTATAGACAACCTTACCTATTTTTTCAATGATTTTGTAGGGTCCAAAGTACCTGTTGGATAGCTTTAAGTTGCGCCTCAAAGCTACGGAGTGTTGCCTGAAGGGTTGCAGTTTGAGGTAAACATAATCACCCACCTCAAAAATCCTTTCCACCCTGTGTTTATCTGCATAAAATTTCATACGTTGTTGAGCAGTATGTAAATTTTCCCTTATTAATTCAATGAGCTTTGCCCTTTCTTGCATAATATCTTTAGCATCAGTAGTAGTAAAATCCAGATAGGGCCCCATAGATAGGTGAGGAGGGTTATACCCATACATAGCAAGAAAAGGTGTCATCTTTAGGCTAGAATGATAGCTAGTATTATACCAATACTCAGCTAAGGATAACCATTTGCTCCATCTATGAGGTTGTTGATTAGTAAAACACCGTAGGTAATTTTCAAGGCATTGGTTGAGCCTCTCTGTTTGACCATCACTTTGGGGATGGTAAGCAGTGCTCATATCCAACCTTGTGCCCAAAGACTTGAATAATTTAGACCAAAACGTGCTAGTAAATATTTTGTTCCTGTCAGTGACAATGCTGACAGGTTGCCCATGTAGTTTAAAAATATTATCCAGGAATAGTTTGGCAACAGCAACTGCAGTATAAGGGTGAGAGAGAGCTAAGAAATGAGCAAACTTAGTAAATCTGTCCACCACTACCAGAATTACATCTTTGCCCTCTGACTTAGGAAGACCCTCCACAAAATCCATACTAATATGTGACCATGCCTCCTTAGGTATCTCCAGGGGTTCTAAAAGACCTGGGTATGGGTTGTTCTCATGTTTGGCCATTTTACATGTGTCACAACTTTGAACAAACTTGATGACATCAGTCTTCAAGCCCTTCCAAAAGAAAATAGATTTTGCCCTCTGGTATGTAGCAGTTATACCAGAATGTCCCCCAATTGAAGAATCATGCAAGCTCTGTAGGAGTTTTTGCCTTAAATATGAACCATTACCAACACAAATCCTGCCCTTATACCTTAAAACACCATGAGTAATAGTGTAATCAGCAAATGTTTGAATATAAATTAATTTTGCTGCTAAAACCTTTTGTAATTCAGAATCACCCTGATAACTGGCCATAATCTCAACCATCCACTTTGGTTGCACAGTAGTTAGAGCAAAAACCTCCCCTTCAACCTCCTCTCTTCTGGACAAGGCATCAGCAACCTTGTTTTCAGACCCCTTTTTGTACTGAACTTCATAATCCAAACCCACCAATTTAGAAATCCATCTCTGCTGAAGAGCAGTGGTGAATTTCTGCTCCATAATGTACTTAATACTCTGTTGATCAGTTCTGATAACAAAATGAGAACCTTGTAGATAGTGTTTCCATTTTTGAATAGCTAATAGGACAGCCATAAATTCCCTTTCATAGATAGATAGAACTTGATTTTTTGCACTAAGGGCTTTGCTAATGAAAGCTATAGGCCTACCTTCCTGCATAAGGACTGCTCCCAAGCCCTTAGAGCTGGCATCAGTATCTACAATAAATTTTTTAGTGAAATCAGGTAGTGCTAGCACAGGAGAAGTGACCATAGCTTGTTTCAGTTGATTAAAAGCATCTTCTGAAGCTGCAGACCAATAAAACCCATCTTTCTTGAGCATATCAGTTAATGGTTTGCTGATTAACCCATAGCCTTGAATAAATTTTCTGTAGTAACCTGTCAATCCAAGAAACCCTCTCAACCCCTTTACAGTAGAAGGCTTAGGCCATTCAACCATGCATTTGACCTTCTCTGGGTCAGTAGATACCCCTTCATCACTGATAATATGCCCAAGGTACTCCACCTTGTTCTGGCCAAACTGACATTTAGACTTCTTAGCAAATAACTTATGTTTCCTCAAAAGGGCTAGAGTAATGTCTAAATGCTGTAAGTGAGCCTCAAATGTAGTGTTGTAAACCAAAATATCATCAAAAAACACTAGGATAAATTTTCTGAGATAAGGAGAGAAAACCTGGTTCATAAGTGATTGAAAGGTGGCTGGAGCATTACAAAGCCCAAAAGGCATAACTAGGAATTCAAAATGCCCATGGTGGGTTTTGAATGCTGTTTTATAAATGTCTTCATCCTTCATCCTTATCTGAAAATACCCAGACCTAAGATCCATCTTTGTAAACCATTTAGCCCCATGTAATTCATCTAATAGCTCATCAATAACTGGAATAGGATAATCATGTTTGACTGTTAAGGTGTTAAGGTACCTATAGTCAACACACATCCTCCAAGTTGAATCCTTCTTCCTTACTAGCAACACTGGTGAAGAAAAAGGACTTTGACTATGTCTAATTGTGCCATTAGACAGCAGTTCCTTAACTATTTGCTCAATTTCATTTTTATATGCATGTGAGTACCTGTAAGGAAATAGTTGTTTAGGAACAGCATCTGGTTTCAGGATGATGTGATGTTCCACCCCTCTAATTGGAGGCAGCCCCTGAGGTTCCTCAAACACATCAAAGTATTTTTCCAGTAGACCTTCAACTTCATAATTGCTTACAGGATTTACATTTAATCCCTGGATAGCAAATAAGCAGCCCACATCACCATGCTCCCCCATTTGAATCATTTTATATAAGGAATCAGCTGATATCATTTAGCAATTGCCAACCTCACTGGTAGGTTTCAATTCTACCCTCTTCCCATCTACCTGTATACCCATGCTTCTATTTTTAAAATCAAAGTCCAAGCCAACAGCAGCCATCCAATCACATCCCAAGACCATATGACAACCCCCCCAACTTTATAAGTCTGACAGGAAATATAAAATTTATTCCCTGCATCATCCACTTGAAGTTAGGAATCCTTTTCCTACTAAAGATTCTTCCACCATCAGCAACACTAACCAACATGGGATTAGTATTCTCAATGTCACATTTCAACTCATATGCTAATTCTTCATTGATGATTCTTCCACCATCAGCAACACTAACCAACATGGGATTAGTATTCTCAATGTCACATTTCAACTCATATGCTAATTCTTCATTGATGAAGCTATGAGTGCTTCCAGTATCAATGAGGATGTTCACCTTAGTTCTGCCCACTTCACCCAGAATTCTGATTATGTTATTACTGACACTCCCAGCAATAGCATTAACAGAAACTTGGATGTCTTCATCAATTATCTCTTCTGTCATAATTTCTTCCTCATTCATGGATTGTATGTAAGCTTCCTCATCTTCCTCAGAAAGTAAAATGTATACCTGTTGTTTTTTGCATCTGTGTCCCAAAAAAAAATTTTCATCACAATTATAACACAATCCCTTTTCCTTCCTAGCATTCATTTCAGCACTAGTAAGGAATTTCCTAGGAGGTAGGAGTGTTGGGGGTGTGTAATTGCTGCTTTTGGGGCCATTAGGAACAGGTTGTGTATATGTAGGTCTTCTGAACCCATTGTTTTGGTTAAACACCTGTTTAGTTCCTTTACTTCTTTTAGAAATTGCATCCATTGTTGCTTCCTGTTTCCTGGCTAGTTCTATGGCCTGTTGAAGATTCTTTGGTTCAAATAAGGAGAAAAATGACTGATTCTCCTCAGGCAGTCCACTGACAAAACTAGCTATAAAATACTCCTCATCATATTCCCTACTGTTGAATAACAACATATATGATTTTAACTCTTCAAACTTGTCAATGTAGTCATCTAAAGTTCCAGTAACCCTTAATTTATTGAATTCAGCCAACACCTTCCCTTCCCTCAATTCTTCAAACCTAGCAGAGATTAATCCAACAAATTGTTCCCAACTCAACTCCCTCCTCTTCTGCATGACCTGACCATACCATAAGGCTGCCTTACCCTCCAGATGTAGGGATGCAAATGTGACCTTATTAGTATCAGGAATATTAGGAACTAATTCAAAATACCCATGACATTTCAACAACCAAGCCCTAGCATTAGTACCATCAAACTTAGGAAAATCAACTTTGGGGCTGGGATTAAATCCCAAAGATGAATTGCTAGTCTGATAAGTGTCATCATTAGATCTCTGCTGTTTAAATTCAGGAACATGTCTACTATTAATTCCAGGAGTAGCCATTAAGGGTTGAGATTGATTACCAGATTCTGTTGCATTACCCATGATTGATTTGTCCCTATGATATGAATCCATCCTTTCAGCTATCTTAGAGAGTTGTAACTGCAGTGTTTCCATATTGTTGTTAATTTTGTCACTTTTTTCATCCAATTTAACAGCAATCAAATTGATCTGATCCTGCAGGTTAAGTTCAACTGCCTCCCTCCTATCCATTTCCCCCAATAGCTTCAACTCTAACAGTCTATTTGCCTCCTGCACATCTTTCAGCCTGGTACCATCTGCCATTGATTTCGTCAAGCCCAGCAACTGGGAACCTTGCTCTGGTTACCAAATGTAGTGTTTAGATACTATTTTTTGTAATTTTTCTGATAATTTGTAAAATAATTGATATTGCTTGTAAAGAAAGATAGAGGAGATGAGAACAGAGAGAATTAGATGAGAATAGAATTTGTTTTCTGCCAAAAGATACCTCCTTCATTCATCACACATGATTACATATATTTCATAACAACCTGATAGTGACTTGTTGGGAATATTCCCTTGATTACAAATAAAACAAAAGCATAACTAATATTTAGAAATTCAGTGTACTCAGCCCATATTAATATTAATCAAAATTGGGCTGGTTCCCTTCTTCCGATCCAGCTAATGGATCTTCCGCCTTTGGCCCAGTTACGTTTATCTCCTTTGTTGTTAGCCCATATTTCGTCGGTCCAGTTAATATTGGTCCCTCCGAATTAAGTCCAGTAACCAATGGCCCATCTGTAACTAATGGCCCATCCTCAAGTGACCCAATATCAAACTCCCCATTTTCAGACATAATCAGATTCCCCTTTTCCTCGTACGCCCCTTTCATCTGCAAAACACTTCCCAAATTAACCATGGTCGTGACACACCACTAGTAGAACTCATCACAAAACCTAAATCCAATAGTAACTGTACCACGAGTCCTCAGACAAAACCCAAACAAAAAAAACCAAGAAGACCTAAACATGACATAAACGAAGGCAAACAAAAAAAGCACACTAAAAAAGTTATAGAATTCCTAATCCATACTAAACAACAGTAATATACATACGAAGAAGTCAATCACACAACAAAAGATACTCGGTAACAAGAAACAACAACTAAGAAGCATCCAAGAAACATCTAATAAACACATATATCATAGCAACCAAAATAATCAAGCAAAACACCAAATAATTAAAAAAAAAAAGTGATCAATACAGCATAAGAAGCCAAATAATCAATATATTCTACCAAATGCAAAAAAACAAATACATCGTAGTAAGCAACTTTTTCAAGTAATACCTAAGTCAGCACAAACCAGAAATACACCTGCAAGAATAAAACAAAATAAAAAAATATGAATACATCAACACTAATGAATTCAAGAAAGCAAAAGCAGGAAACTTATGAACCTTTATGAAAAATAAATAAAAGCAAAATAAACATGACACATGCCAAAAAGGAACAATATATTAAGAAAGAACATCAAATATAACATTAGACAGCAAAAAAATGTTGAAAACATTACCTCGATCACAAGCAAGAAGATTTAAACTGCAAGAAATAAAAAGAACAAAATTTAAAATTTAGACAAGAAACAATAAGTAAAGCCTAGGAAAATCTAAAATGAGGGAAAAAGACCTGCAGAAAGGCAGAGCAAAATAAGCCAAGTAATTGCAGCAAAAGGAACAACCAAATTCGATGCAAATATGAAGCTGTCCTAAATTAAGTATTACAACAAAAGCAGCTGCGTGTTAAAGGAAATCATTAGCAATTGCACTGGAATCGGAAACACAGGCGGCAAAGTCAATTACCACTTGAGTAGGCCTAAGAAGCTGTGCAATTTGAGGAGTAGATCCATGTGACCTTGACGAATCAGGAAGAAGAAGCCTCCCAATACTATCCGACGAAGCAGCTTCAGGCAATAAACAATTCCAAAGGTAAATTAAAATAAGGCCGCCGACTATGGGGCCACAAAAATTCCACTAACCCAATTCTGAAATAGGAAATCGAAATAGGCATGGAGCTGCTTCAGGCAATCGAAAGAAAACTCAACCAAACAAGAAATACGCCGGATAGCAACGTGGACGCTCGAAATCCACAAACCCATGAATAAAAATTAAATCTCCTGCCAAAAGAGGAACAAAATATAAAATTAGAGAGAGGGAATTAAGAAAATAAAGGCAAACAGCCTGTTGAGCGGTACATCAACTTGGAAGGAGAAGGTACTGTTCATATGTGTGATTTGTGAAGGAAATTACGGACCAAAGGCCCCACAGGATGAAGGCGTACCGGAAATTGAAGGGGAAAAGAAAAGCAAAAGGAAATAAAAGAAGGAAGGAACTGTAGGTAATAAAAGAATTACGACGTCGTTTAGTATTTAAATGGGCCAAATGAAAAGGAGAAGTAAAACTAAGTGAACCAAGTTGTACTGTAGAGAAGTGCCATACCTCTTTATAGTTTCTTAATATATATATATATATATATATATATATATATATATATATATATATATATATATATATATATATATATATATATAACCCATTTATTACGGTAAGAATTACTCCTATTTTTTTTCTTAGAATTAATAAAGGTCAACAGATTTTCACAATAATTGATAAATGATTGGCAAATTAAATAAGAATCTTCGAAGAAGCTAAGTTGGGGCCATGGGGCATGGATTCCGTGTTTGGAAAATCAAAAGGAAAAGATTTGCTCGACTTTGTGCAGAAAGGTGGCTATGTATCAAGAGGATATATATGTTCCTTAATGGAATAAAGCCTTTTATTTATATATTGCAATTTGCAAATGATTATTGAAGACGTGGGAGTAAATTAAAGAAAATACATTTTTTACCAAATTGACTTTACCTTCACCAAACCCATGCTTCATACATATTATATTGAAACTAATTTACCTACGTCCACAAATTTAAAATAAATATTCATTCCAAGAATCACAAAGGAGTGCATGTCAAATTGGGAATCGGTACGTTGGTGGGTCAATCCAACCCGACTATTCAATATCGAGCAATTTTGTTTCTATTGAGTTGATTGAGTGAAGATAAAATTGGGGAAAATCAAGATACTCCCCTGTGTTATGCTAAACCTGCAAGAAACTACCTTGTGAAATTTTTATTGCGTCAAATTTCCTTGTGTTTTCAAAAATCCTGCAAAAAACACCCAATTTATAAAAAATAGGTCGTTTTGGATCGACATATTTTAAGAAATAATTAATAAAACACTTCAAGTGGGTCCCTACAACTTCACGTGATATATTTTTAAAATGAGATCTTGAGAAATGCCGATCCAAAACAACTTATTTTTTACAAATTGGGTGTTTTTTGCAGGGTTTTTGAAAACACAAGGAAGTGTGGCGCAATAAAAATTTCACAGAATAGTTTCTTGCAGGTTTAGCATAACACAGAGAAGTATTTTGCATTTACCCCGATAAAAATAATAAGAGTCGAATCTAAAATTGATTGGTCACGATTAGTAGAGTAAATAAAAAATTTCATTTCATTTCGTGTAAGTTATTTTAAGTTTAATAAATTGATCCAACTAAGGTAGCACATTCATTTTTGATGATATGTCCATAATAATGTTTTTCTAACATGATCTTTCACCAAAATTAAATTTTTAATTGGTGGCCTATGATCTAGTGAGATTGGGACATCGTATCGGAAGACATCTAAGGTGTGGGAGGAGCCAACTGGTTCGGCCACTTCTCATGAATGATATAATGTGATTATGTGATCCTCTCTTCCAGTCTTCCTTCAACGCCAGATGATTCATTCATTCATGATATAACCATAATAATATTTTTCAAACATGATCTCTCATTTTTTGGTTATTTTTTCACTTGTTAACTCCATAAAATCTAAAATTATATATCTAAAATTTTTCTAAACATGATCTCTCATTCGCTCCTTTTTAAATTATATATCTAAAATTTGAGTACATATTATAATTTTTTGTTCATGCTTTTCAGGGCCACTTCTAGGCAAAGACAAAAATCGGGAGCCTGTGTTATGCTTTTTCTCCCTTTTTTTTTTTTTTTTTTTTTTTTTTTTTTTTTCCTTTTTTTTTTTGTAAGAGGCATCTGCCTATTCTATAATTTCCATTCTTTTTATTAACAATTTTATCCTATTTAGATTAAACTAATTTTTCTATTGTTCTTTGCTTCTTTAGTTCTTCCCAACCCATTACGTATTTTCATTGAAAGTTATTCAGTGAATGATACATTTTTTAGATAATTATTCAGTGAATGATATATTAATAAAATTATAATACCCCAAAATTAGTCAATAACAAGAATATATTACATCAACAAGAAATGGTAGAACCTCTGAAGTTGCAAGGACAAAGTCAACATTAATTTCAACACTTAGAAATATTTTCAAATAGTAGTAGTATACTAGTATCACGTAAAATGTCTTTAGAATTTAGAACAACATATAAAAAGGTGAATTTAGATGGAGCTACTTTCAACAAAGGCGGCAATGTTGGACTTAGGGTTGTGGCGCGTGATGAATTCGGTACTAGCATAGTTTGGAGTTCATCAATAGCTATTTCAATCACAAATTCCCACCGATCATAGATTTTGCATTTATTAAATCTTTTTATTTCAATAAATTCCCACCTATCGTAAATTTTTCATTTATAATTTTCTTTTATTTCAAAAAATTCCCACCGATTCTAATCGTTGGGAATTTTGCAATTATTAAAAAAAAAATCCGACCGATTTGTAAATCGCTCGAAATTTATCTTGTTATATATATCTCATAAGTCCGACCGATTTAATTTTTATAATTAATTTCCATCGATATTATTTTCGATTGGAATTCATTAAAATTCCCACCGATTTTTGTTCGGTTGAAATTTTTTGGTAGTAACTTTTTATCTCTAGTAATGACTGGCACAAATTATGACAGCGAAATGAGGAGTTGAATTGGCAAAAAAAAAAAGGATGGATGAGAATTATCTTGGAGGAGGCCGTAAGTCTGTTGTGGATAAGTTGCAATCTTCTAAAGATTTATCTATTACGGTACCATTTATTCAAAATATTTGTAGTATACATGTGATTTTGATGTTCTTTAGTGTTTGTATATTCGTTGTAAGAAATATAGAGGCTCATGAATTAACTCAATTAACATCTGAATTAATTTTTACTGATTTACCATATAGTATCAAGTCTCATTCAGTGGCGGAGCTAGACGGATTCTCTTGGGGGGGCGATTTTTTTTTTCGATCAAGATCAATTCATTAAATAAGGAAGGAGTATTATAAACAAAATAAAACACCATATCCTTTTTACAATTATTAATAAAGAATTTTTTTTTTGAAGCATTACACTAAATAAAGAAAATAATTTGAAAAAGAATGCACTAAATCAGTATAATTATAAGGAGAAAATTTTAAAAAAGAGTCAGTATTCCTTTTATTTAGGAACAATGCACTAAATAAAGAAAATAATAAAAAGATAATCATATTATAATAACAATAAAATACCATATTCATAATCATTAAGAAAGAAAAATAAAAAATATGCATAAATATTGTTAAGAGAAAAAAAAAATGGCATTAATATTGAATTAAGAGACAGAAAAATTAAAAGAATGCATAAAATTGGGATAAAAGTAAGTGTACAGCTATGTTGGTCCCAAGTGGTCAGAAGAGGTTTAGAGGGGGGGGTGAATAAACCTCTTTTGAATTTTCTTGCAATTTTAACTTTAAAACTTTTCTTCAACTGAACAGACTAAGCTGATCAGATTAGTAAGTTACAACTCTGTTCGCGAACAAATCTTTGAACAGATTTGTTGACCACTCGTCTGATGGTTACTTAGCTGATTTGTTAAAATCAGTTTTAATACTTAGAGTACTTGCAGCGGATTTTCAAAGTGTTTTTCACAAGTATTCTTAGCAGTTTGAAAAATGTTTCCCCAGTTTTGTAAACTCCTTTTTAACTTCTTTTCAAACAGTTAACTTAGTGTGTTTTATGCAATCAGTAAATATGCAGTTTTAAAACAATGTAAAAACACAATCAATTTTTATAGTGGTTATATGGATTTGAATATCCTTTAGTCCACTCTTCCAAGTCACTCAGATCTTGGGTTATACTATAATCACAAAGTTTACAGTATACTCTGCTTGCGTCGAACAACAAATGAAACGACCACAAGTTCGCAATAGGAAATCACACAGAAGACCTATCCTCTAAAGTTTGATCACTCACAAAGATGGATCACAACTTCGCACAACACTCTTGTTTACAAAATCACTCAGAAGATGTATTTTTCTTGATTCTTCAACTCTGCTTTCGTCAACAAATGACTCAGCTGATGAGTGAGCTGTTCTTGAGACTTAGGAGAATTCTGCTTCGAAAATTTCTCTCAGAAAGTGTGTTGCTCATTTCTTCTTCGTCTCTCTCAGCTATTTATACTTGAGGATTGAAAAGTGTCCGTTGAAGAGAGACAAGATTCAAATTCCTCGAGTACTGGTCCTTAAAATCCGCGAACGGCTCTTTTGCAGTCTGTCCGTACTGAACAGTACTATTCTGCAGGCAGCATTAAATGCAGCATTAAATGCACTCTTCTGATGCGAAGCATTTCTTCAATCATTTGTCTTTAATAACCTTGTACTTCAGCATTTATTACTCCAAAGGGCATTTATTACCGTTGGGAACACTTCTTGATCTTCTTTACTTGGCTGACGAAAGTATACGTCTGATGGTGAACTCGGCTGATCTCAAACTTGAACAAATCTGATTTGAGTCGGCTGATCTTCACTAATCTGATAACTTTACTTCAGCAGATCAGAAGTCTTGGACCTTGAAACTTTGACTCTTCTGATTGTCTTCATTGCTTAGTCAAAATTCCTTGATAAGTTTATCAGCTAAGTTACTCCATACTTAGCCAATTTCTGAAGTTTTGGAATGCATCAAAACCTCCCTTATCAAACTTTCTTTAGTGCCTTCATCTTCATCTTCATCCAACAATTTCCCCCTTTTTGATGATGACAAAACTTCAGCTAAGTACCTGTTGAATACCTAAACTAAAGATTGTAATCCTCAAAATTTTCTGAGATAGAAAAAGTTTATTGGATTGAATTTGGACATTTTATTGATGTTTAAAGTGAATTACATGTACAAATTCATCAGATGAGATTTCTGAAAAAGTAAACTGATTACAATTGATTTTTCAATTTCTAACTATCAGCTTCTTCATCAGATTCGAGCACTTCTTCATATTCATAAGATGATTCTTCATCATCTTCTTCTTCATCAGCTGCTTCTTCCAAGGTTGCTTTGGCAGCTTCCATCTTCTCCTTAAGTTCTTGTTCTTGAAGAGCTTTCAGAGCTTCCATAGCTTTCCTGGCAGACTCAGTGTTCTTGTACTTGGTATTTTCTTGTTCAATCTTCTCTTCTTCTTCTACCTTTCCAAGTTCTTTAGTCTTGTCAGCTGTTTCTTCAGTTTCCTTGGCTTTAATGGTTGCAGCAGCAGTTTCTTCCTTAGTTGTTTCTTCAGCAGCAGGCTCCTTTGCTGGTTCTTCAACAATAGTCTCTTTAGCTGGTTCTTCAGCAGCAGATTCCATGGCTGATTCTTCAGCAGCAGTTTCCTTAGCTGGTTCTTCCCTTTTATCTTCCCCCTTTTTGTCATCATCAAGTCTGATGACTTTAGAAGGTTCAACAGCAGGGTTGAGAGCAACTGTTGGAATCTTCACTCCAGCACACAAAGCCTTGAGATTCTGATTGACAACATCGTGACTAGCTGTAAGATTTTGAATATCAGTGCTGATGATGTCAGTCTTGTCATTTAAGTAGTCAATATTCAGGTTGACAGTTGCAATTTCATCTTGTACAGATTGTACAACATTTCCCACTTCATTCAGCAACCCCAAATTGACTTCCTTTTCTTCTTCGCTGACTTTGATGAAGGTTGCAGTCAGATCACCGATCTTGTGTTCAGCTCTTTCAAGTGCAGTATGAAGATGATTTACATCACCCTTCACATCCTCCACGTTTCTGTTCATTTCATTTAAGCTGTTCACTAACTGCAATGAATGATCTTCAGGAATAGGTAGATCATCAATAGCCAACTTAATAGTGCTTGCAATTAGACGATGTGCTCTTTCCGTCTGTTGACTGTGTGATTCAACCAATTCTCCCTTCATCTTTTGTAACTGCAGACTGTTCCTCTCTTCCATCTCTTTTATTTGACTTTCAATAAGTAGTTGGAAGGCTTCCATCAGTGAAGAGTGTTCATCACCTGATGAAGCAGAAGCAGCAGCTACATCCTTTTCTTCATTTTCCTGGTGGACAGGAACTTCTTCCATCTTCACATCCTGATGATCTGCAGAATCCTCAGCTTTCCACTCAATGGCTAAGGGTTCATCAGCAATCTTCTCAGCAGACTTGTCAGTGGCCTGTTCAGCAGACTTGTCTTCATGCTGGTCAGCAGACTTAACAGCAGTCTGATCAGCAGACTTGTCTTCAACAGATTGATCAGCAGGCTTGTCAGCAATTTGATCAGCAGGCTTGACTTCAGGCTTGTCCGCAGCTTTATGTTCATCAGTTATGTCGTCGTAGAACAGATTAGTGATGGTTCCATCTTCATTAAAGCAAGTTGTCTGTCTAATCTGTCTAACAATAATCCAAGGGTTGACAAACGCATTGTTTCCCTTAGGGACTTCATAGTACGGTTGTACTTCCTTGCCAAAGATGATTTGCTGGATACTTGGCAGTAGAGGCAAATCACTTGATGTACCTTGCTGATAACTAGACTTTGTAGCCCATCTCTTCAGGGCAGTCATAACAGCAAACTTAATTGCTCTTTCTTCAGCATCTTCAGACTTTTTCTTCTTATCAGTCAAGGTGCTTTTAATCTTTTTGGCCTCCTCCAGTGCAAAGCCTTTTGCATAACCATGCATGATGTTTCTTACATGGCTGGGATCCAGGGCCTTTTGAATGGAGTTTGTTTTTAGCCAAGATAGAACCCATCGTTCTTCATCAGCTAACTCCTTCATTGATTGAAGTTCAGTTATTGAGCTGTTCAGCCTGATATCCCTCCACTTGATATATCTTGGTTTCTCCTGGGCGAACATAGTTCTCAACATAAGCTTTTGATCATGGTAAGCTAAGGCCTTTTCAAACTTCTTGAAAAGCTCCTTATCAGCATAGACTATCTCAAAAGCTTTTCTGACTTCAAACTTGTCCTTTGACTTGAGTTTGGCAGCAGGCAGCAGTATCCTTGTTTTGTCTTCTTCATCCTTCTTGCCTTCACCAATCTTGATGCCACCACCATGGACAGGTCCATAGGCATCAGTTTTGCTCTTTTCAATCACCATGGCCAGTTCAGCATCTTCAGCAGCTTTCCTCTCTGCTTCAGACATTTTTCTTCTGGCCTCATCCTTTGCTTCTTGAGCCTTGCTCAGCTCTAGTGCCTTTTTCTCTTCAAGCTCATCCTGCTTTCTTTGTTCAGCTTCCTCCCTTGCTTTCTTGTCAGCTTTAGAGATTTTCTTTCTCTTAAACACTATCTTCTTTTTCCCTTTGTCAGCAGGAGCTGGTCCAGCAGATGATATGGGAGCAGCAGCAATAGGATGTATGATTTGAACATCTGGATCGTCTTGAGGTTGAGCAGCCTCAACAGTTGGTGCAGATTGAGTAGTCTGTTGCTCATCAGCTTTGTCAACAGCTTCAACTGGTCTTTCAGCAGACTCTGGACTTGATCTCACTAAGTCCACCAACTCAGTATCCTTTTCTATGAAGGACATCTGCTTCCTTGCAGTGCTCTTGGTTCTTCCTTCACGATAAGTAGAAGCAGCTGTATCTCTCTGGCTCCTTGTTCGTTTAGAGACACTTTCAGCAGGCTTCTCTGCTGATGGAGTTCTTGAAGGTGATGCAGGGGATCCAGTCCTTACATCAGCAATTATGTTTTCAACGATCTTAGTGGCTTCAGCAGAAGTCACAGTCTCCATCTGCTTAGACTCTTTCTTCTTGGGCTCATCAGCAGCCCTCTTCCTTTTAGTTTCAACAGCCAAGCTTGCTGTTTTAACTAACTTCCTTTGCCTCTTGGCAGGAACCTCCTTTGATTCCTCAACTTCTTCTCCTTCATGCTCATCAGCCTTCCTCTTCTGAACAGGTAAGTACTTGTTCATTGCTTTGGACTTATGAATTTCTTTCCCGTTTTTCATAACACAGCCCAACTTTGATAAGAGGTAACTTAGAGTGATTCTGTGGTTGGTGTAAGGGCCTTTTCCCTTCTTCACTTCCAGAAAATCAGCAAGTATATACCACACTATAATGGACCAGTTTACCTCTAGCCCGTAGTATATGGCAGCCATGATGCTGAAACGCTTCATTGTGACAGCATCTAGAGAAAAAGTACAGTTTTCAATCAGCTTAGACACCATATCAGCCATCCGCTGATATTCATCTTTCAGCTGTTTCTTCCTGATGTTGCCAGTCAACATTTCTCCTTCCTTGGCGCAGATCGCCCAAAATTGTTGGTGCTTATCTTCAGTTAGCACGATAACTTCATGTCTTCCAGATTTCGGCAAACCAAACTGTTCATGAAGAACCTCTGGTGTGATGACAACAGTTTTGTCACCCACTTTTGCTCTGATTTCTAGCTTGTTATAATCAGCCTTTGCCGTTCCATAATACTCCATAACCTGGTCGGTCCAGATTACTCCTTCATTGTACTCCATGAAATTTACCAACTGTGCCGATTTGAATTTCTCCAACAATTCTTTCATTAAACTTGTACCAGACTGATAATAAGATTCATAATCCAAGAACATACCTTCAGCGGCCATTTCAATCTGTTGAAAGTTAGTGAAAAGGAAAGGATTTTTGCAGAAAACTTGTGTAGAATTTTCTCACAATTGCTTTTGAAAGTTTAGGGTGCGTAAAGAGCTACTCGACTGATCAGATGAGGATTTATAGAGTTGGGGTTTTTCGGTTTTCGTGATAATTTCCAACCGTTAGATCCGTATTTCTGTCAGTGCTGATCGTGCGGCGTCAGTTACGACCTTTCAAATTCAAAAGATATTTAATGAAGAGCGGGAATATGTACCGCCCAACAGTTACTTATAAAAGCGTGTTTTGAGTAAAACGTTTTTAGTTGGTTCGCTTTTATTAGTTTAATCAGATGAGTATGAAAAACACTTATCTGATGGACTACTGTCCTGATGACAATGCTGTTATCAGAGAATGCCAATAGCTGATAACCTTCCTCAGCTGTTTGTCAATCCAGCTAGATAAGATAACTTTTAATCTTCGATAGTTGAGTCTTCTGATGAAAACATAACTTCAACTAACTGTCATTAACATATTTCATCTTTAATTCAGAAGTACCGCTAGTCTTACACGTTCCCCCTGAGTTTAAGAATTCATAAGTTAACTAGTCTGTTGAGAGTTAATCCTTGAAGATAATAAACGATGACTAAGCTGTTGAACTCCAGTCTTCTGATGAGTTCCCCCTCAGCTTATGCATCCAAATTTAGTAGTCCTAACTCAGCTCTTAAAGTTGAGAACCTTGCTTCACTTAGAGGTTTAGTGAAGATATCAGCAATCTGATTATCAGTATGAACATACTCAATCAACACATTGCCTTTTTCCACATGATCTCTAATGAAGTGATGCTTAATCTCAATATGTTTAGTCCTTGAATGACTTGTAGTGTTCTGAGTAAGTGAGATTGCACTTGTATTATCACAGTAGATTGGTATTCCACTGATCTTGATGTTGTAGTCTTCTAGTTGATGCTTCAACCATAGTATCTGTGCACAACAAGCTCCAGCAGCTATATATTCAGCTTCAGCAGTAGATATAGAAACTGAGGTCTGTTTCTTACTCATCCATGAGATCAGACGACTACCTAAGAACTGACAAGCACCTGTTGTGCTTTTTCTGTCAATCTTGCAGCCAGCAAGGTCTGAATCTGAATAACCAATAAGCTCAAATCCAGATTCTCTAGGATACCATAATCCCAATTCTTGAGTGCCTTTAACATACTTCAATATCCTCTTGGCAGCTAAGAGATGAGATTCTTTGGGGTTTGATTGAAATCTTGCACAGACTCCAACTGAGTACATTATATCAGGTCTGCTTGCTGTTAGATACAACAATGAACCAATAATGCCTCTATATTTGGTTATGTCCACTGATTTGCCATCTTCATCTTTATCCAAACGAAGACTTGTAGACATAGGAATTGTAGCAGTAGAGCTAGTTTCCATACCAAACTTCTTGAACAGATCTCTTGTGTACTTTGCTTGGCTGATGAATATCCCATCAGGCAACTGTCTAACTTGCAGTCCAAGAAAGTAGTTAAGTTCACCCATCATGCTCATTTCAAACTTGTTCTGCATCAGCTTGGAGAACTTATCACACATCTGTTGGTTAGTTGAACCAAAGATAATATCGTCCACATATATTTGCACAAGTAATATATGATTTTCCCATTCAATTGTAAACAGGGTCTTATCTACCTTACCTTTTCGAAATCCTTTAATTAAAAGAAAATCAGATAAGGTATCATACCATGCTCTTGGAGCCTGTTTCAGTCCATAGAGGGCTTTCTTCAGACGATATACTTTGTCCTCTTCTTGATAAACTTCAAATCCAGGAGGTTGTTCAACGTACACTTCTTCTTGCAATTCTCCATTGAGAAAAGCAGACTTCACATCCATCTGATAGACAGTGAAGTTCTTGTAAGCAGCATAGGCAAGAAACAGTCTGATTGCTTCAAGTCTTGCTACTGGTGCAAAAGTTTCATCAAAGTCAATTCCTTCTTCTTGACAATAACCCTTGGCCACTAGTCTTGCTTTGTTTCTGGTAACAATACCATCTTCATTCATCTTATTTCTGAATACCCACTTAGTGCCAATTACTCTTTGATGACTTGGTCTAGGAACTAAGTACCAGACTTCATTCCTTTCAAATTGATTCAACTCTTCTTGCATAGCTTCTATCCAGAAGGAATCGTTTAGAGCTTCTTCAATTTGCTTAGGCTCTATTTGAGATAGAAAGGTGACAAACATGGCATCTTGTGCAGCAGCTCTTCTTGTTTTCACTTTATCTAAAGGATCACCAATCACCAATTCAGGAGGATGATTCTTGAGCCATCTGAGATCAGGTTGCAGGTCTGAATGTTGTCCTCTGTTTTGATCTTGCAACACTACTGTTGGAGATACAGTAGTAGTCTGTTGAACATTTGTCGTCTGTTGAACAGTCACTGGTCTGTCAGCTGTTTGCAACTCGTCTGTTAGACAATCAGCACTGTGATTTTGAACAGCACTTGAGTTATCAGCTGAATTTAGATTAGGTAGTATGATGGGAACATATTCTTCATTTCTTCCAATGTCTAGCTTCTGTAGATCAGTAGACAGATCTTGATTAACACTTTGATTCTTTTCAGAAGATTGACTTGGCTCATCAAATACTACATGGATAGATTCTTCTATTAGTAATGTTCTTTTATTGAAAACTCTATAAGCTTTACTAACAGATGAGTATCCTACAAAAACAGCTTCATCAGCCTTTTCTGCAAATGCAGTTAGGTGATTTTTCCCATTATTCAATACAAAACATTTACAACCAAAAATCTTAAAGTAATGAATGTTTGGTTTTCTGTTGTTCCAAACTTCATATGGCGTCTTGTTCTGATTTTTGTTGATCATACATCTGTTCTGGGTGAAGCATGCTGTATTTGTTGCTTCTGCCCAAAATCTTTGAGGCAGTTTAGCTTCAGCTATCATGGTTCTGACAGCTTCCTTTAGTGTTCTGTTTCTCCTTTCAGCAACACCATTCTGTTGAGGGGTTCTGGCAGCAGAGTACTCATGATGTATTCCTTTGATGTTACAGTACTCTTCAACAGTAGAGTTTGTAAACTCTGTCCCTCTATCTGATCTGATCTTCAATATTTTGATAGTCTTCTCATTCTGGATCAGTTCCATCAGATTTGTAAGACATTCCTTGGTTTCACTTTTCTTCTTCATGAAAATCACCCAAGTATATCTTGAATAATCATCCACAACAGCTAGGCAGTATTTCTTTCCACCATTGCTGACTGGATCAATAGGGCCAAATAAGTCCATATGTAACAGCTCCAATATCCTTCCAGAAGATTGGTGCTTCTTGCTTTTGAATGATGACTTGATTTGTTTACCCTTCTGACAGGCGTCACAGAGCTTATCTTTGCTCATGACTGCTTTTGGAATCCCTTCTACCAAATCATTCTTGATTAATCTGTTGATGGTCTTGAAGTTTAAATGATTCATCCTTTTGTGCCACAGCCAACTGACTTCACTTGGAGCAGATGCTACCAAACAAACACTTGAGTTCTTGTCAGCAGAACTCCAGTCGACTATGTAGACATTCCCTTGTCGTCTTCCAGATAAAATTACCTTCTTTGTACCTATCTGTTCAACGTAGCACTTATCTGTTGAGAAGATGACTGAATATCCTTTGTCGCAGAATTGACTTATGCTCAGCAGATTGTATTTGAGGCCTTTGACATATGAGACGTCAGATATCTCTATGTTTCCTCTGATTACTCTTCCTTTAGCTTTAATCTTGCCTTCTTTGCTGTCTCCAAATGTAACACTTGGACCATCCACAGCAACTGCATCAGTCAGCTCATGTATGTTTCCACACATGTGTCTTGAACATCCACTGTCCAAGTACCAGATCTTCTCTACTTTACTCCTACTCCTAATCCTAACCTACAAAACAAAAATAAAATTGTTTTAGGTACCCTTATTGAGAGGGTCCTGAAGGATTAGTTCCACCTTTGACAACCCAAGATGTTGAAGTCTTAGGCTTCTTAGGTTTCTGAGTTTTCACAGGAGTATGAACAGTTTCATTTTTATCATAATTATCAGATAAGTCATGTTGATGATCAGTATGATATGAATAATGTTCATAAGCAGGGTAAGGTGCATGATATGCAGTATATGCATGCATTGGATGAGCAGGGTAAGGTGCATAGTAACTAGGAAACTGAGGTGCATGATACATAGGATGATATGCAGCAGGTTGCACATAATATGACTCATTTCCATACCAAGCATTTTGATTTTTCTTATTCTTATGCTTCTTTGGTTTACTAGGTGCTTGCTCAACTTGTTTAGACTTAGCTTTACCACTAGTCTGATTGACTTTAGCTTTATCAGCAGACTTCTTAGGACTCTGCTGTTTGGTCTTACTAGTCTTATTTCCTATACTAGGCTCTTTGCTCTTTTTAGCCTTAGGAGATTTCTTCTCCTTTAATTCTTTCTCAGGTGAAGTAGGTCTAGCAGTTTGAACATACAGAATGACCTTACTATTGTCAGCTGATATGAATTTTTCAGTATGGTTCAACTCTTGCTTATCCTGTTCTAAAGGCATTTTCTGTTTGCTAGATGTATGCGTGGATGCAACAGATGATTTTTCATGAGACTCGATAATCTTTTCAAGTTCCATGATTTTTCCTTTATAAACTTCACATTCAGCTTTCAGAGATTCATGCTCTTGCTCAAGCTGTTTATATTCAGCTGATTCTTTTGGCTTTTCAGCTAAAAGTTTCAGTGAACTGTTTTGCTCTTTTAGCAGGATCATCTCTTCCTTAAGCTTTACAAATTCTCCAGCAATAGTAGTATTATTTAACATCATTTGCTCTAGAGAATCAAACAATTCATTATTTTGAGGAGTTACCTCATCCTCAGAGTCATCAGAGTCCTTTGCCATCAGGCACAGGAGAGCAGGCTTTTCTTCATCAGAAGATTCTTCATCAGACGAGTCTGAATCTGAATCAGATGGGCAGACAGCAGCAAGCTTTTCTGCTTCAGCCATCATTGCTTTCCCTCTCTGATACTTTCTTTCTTTTCTCACTTTCTTCTCCTCTTCAGTGTACTTCTCTGCTTTTGGATATGGGCAGTCTTTGATGAAGTGTCCCAATTTCCTGCAGTTGTAACACATTAGTTTTGATTTATAATCTTCTTTATCTTGAGAAGAAAAGTTAGGTTTAGAAGTGGAAGCATTGTTGTATTTGTTCTTCATTTTTCTTTTGTAGAACTTCTTGAAATTGTTCATCAACAGTGCAACGTCTCCAGCAGTGTACTCCTTTTTGTTGAGTAGAGTGGCTTCATCAGATGAGTCCACTTCCGCAATTCTTTGGGCTGGTCTTCTTTGATTTTCAGCAGCAACCAGTGCAGCTGTGGGTCCTGAAGTTGAGGTTTCTTCAATACCCATCCTAGGCAGTTTATACTCATAAGCCTTGAGTACAGAAAACAGCTCTGTAAGAGAGATTTTTCCCAAATCCCTTGATTCTTCCATAGCTGTCACTTTCATGTTGAACTTTGGGGGTAGGGCCTTCAGTACTCTGTTGGTTATCTCTTTGTCTGTGAAGGTTTTTCCCAACTTTAAAACTTCATTCAACGTTCTGGTGAACCTGGTATCCATCTGATCAATGGTCTCTCCAGATTTCATCTTGAAGTTGTCCAGCTTTTCCAAAGCAACACTGAGCTGATGCTCTTTGATGGCGTCGTTTCCTTCGCTCATGTCACGAACCTTGTCCCACATCTCCTTTGCAGTTTTGCAATGTTTGACCTTGTCAAACCGATCATTATCCAGGGCTTTGGTCATGATGAAACGGCCAACTTTATCCAGATTGAACAGCTTTATTTCCTCGGCTGTCATCTCTGTCAGATCTTTTTCCACCACCATTTCAGCTTCATCTACTATAATGGTCTTGGTGAATTTGAATGGACCTTTAATGATACATGTGTACATGTTGTCATTATAGGCAGCAAGGAAAATCTCCATTCTGATTTTCCAATCCTCAAAAGACATACCAGCAATGTGGGGAACATGACTGATACAGTCCATTTTTCAAAAAGTTTTAGTTTTTCAAAAAGATGCTCTTTTGAAAAGTTTTAAAAACCTTTGAAAAACACTTGGATCAAGCTCGTTGATCAGGCAGCTGATTCAAATGAACCACCTGCTCTGATACCACTTGTTGGTCCCAAGTGGTCAGAAGAGGTTTAGAGGGGGGGGTGAATAAACCTCTTTTGAATTTTCTTGCAATTTTAACTTTAAAACTTTTCTTCAACTGAACAGACTAAGCTGATCAGATTAGTAAGTTACAACTCTGTTCGCGAACAAATCTTTGAACAGATTTGTTGACCACTCGTCTGATGGTTACTTAGCTGATTTGTTAAAATCAGTTTTAATACTTAGAGTACTTGCAGCGGATTTTCAAAGTGTTTTTCACAAGTATTCTTAGCAGTTTGAAAAATGTTTCCCCAGTTTTGTAAACTCCTTTTTAACTTCTTTTCAAACAGTTAACTTAGTGTGTTTTATGCAATCAGTAAATATGCAGTTTTAAAACAATGTAAAAACACAATCAATTTTTATAGTGGTTATATGGATTTGAATATCCTTTAGTCCACTCTTCCAAGTCACTCAGATCTTGGGTTATACTATAATCACAAAGTTTACAGTATACTCTGCTTGCGTCGAACAACAAATGAAACGACCACAAGTTCGCAATAGGAAATCACACAGAAGACCTATCCTCTAAAGTTTGATCACTCACAAAGATGGATCACAACTTCGCACAACACTCTTGTTTACAAAATCACTCAGAAGATGTATTTTTCTTGATTCTTCAACTCTGCTTTCGTCAACAAATGACTCAGCTGATGAGTGAGCTGTTCTTGAGACTTAGGAGAATTCTGCTTCGAAAATTTCTCTCAGAAAGTGTGTTGCTCATTTCTTCTTCGTCTCTCTCAGCTATTTATACTTGAGGATTGAAAAGTGTCCGTTGAAGAGAGACAAGATTCAAATTCCTCGAGTACTGGTCCTTAAAATCCGCGAACGGCTCTTTTGCAGTCTGTCCGTACTGAACAGTACTATTCTGCAGGCAGCATTAAATGCAGCATTAAATGCACTCTTCTGATGCGAAGCATTTCTTCAATCATTTGTCTTTAATAACCTTGTACTTCAGCATTTATTACTCCAAAGGGCATTTATTACCGTTGGGAACACTTCTTGATCTTCTTTACTTGGCTGACGAAAGTATACGTCTGATGGTGAACTCGGCTGATCTCAAACTTGAACAGCTAGCAGAATTCGAACCCTGCCTTCTCACTGACATTTGCAAAATGTCCTTACCATCCAGTCACCATCCAGCCAAGGGACATACTTAGTTAAATGTAGCTACTACTAATATTTAAAGGAAATATTCTTGCGGGGGCGACCGCCCCCCAGTCTAGCTGTAGCTCCGCCACTGGTCTCATTCTAATTGACTATATTTCCTAATTTATAAAAATATCGCTTATCTTAAAAAAAAAATGGCTTTAAAACAAACAACATTTTATTCTTCATATGGATCAGTGATCTAGTAACAAAAATAAGCAAAATATTCCATAATATTTATAACAAACTTAAGGAAAAAAAAAGGAAGAGAGTTAACCTGGTCCGACCCATTTCTGGCCCGTTCATTTCTAACCATAATCTTTTTGGCCCATTTTTATTAACCCATTTTTAACCCGATACGTTTTTCACCCGCCCAATTATAAACCTATGTTTACTTAAACAATACGATAATTAAAGTACACATCTGCATATTGTTTAATGAATTGTCTTAATTAAAATACTAAAACATTAAACAAATTCCCCAATCCTGATCACCATGTCTGAATGATGACGTAGCTAGTCAATTGTAAAGTGCATTGCTGTAATAATACTTAATGATATAAGATTCTTGCAAGGAATTTCAATAATTAATACTGCAATAAACAGTGGGAGTATAAATTCTACTCGTGACATGTGGCTTAAAAAAAAATAACCCAAATTTGTTTAAGAAACATTTTTTATTCTTTCAAGTTGAGAATTAATTACGTACATGCAGCCGATACCCACCTTGACGGAAATAATCAAGTAATTGTTACTACGTGATAATATAACAATTTATACATGATATATAAATTCATGGGACAAAACCAAATTCGAATTAGAGTTTTCCAAATAAATTATGTAATGGAATATATTCTTCAAATGAAAATAAAAATACAATAAAGCGGTAAAAAAAAGGGATGTAATCGGGCTAAGTAGTTTTAAACAATAATTGTTCAAGTTTGGTTTGATTTATATCGAGTTTGAAATTTTATGTTTGAGTTAGATTTGACTTTAAATCTAGCGAAGCTCAAACGAATATCGAATAGCTTGATATTTTGTATTTTTTAATTTTTAGTTTATCGAGTCGAACTTGAAAAATTAGCGAACAAAAAATAATATTTAAGCTTGTTTGATTAGTGTGACGACTCAAACGAATTTCCATTGCATTAAGAATTCTTGACCTACATGAACTTTACCTACATCAAAAAAAAAAAAAAAAAAACAAAAAGAACTTTATTATAGACTAAAAACCTCCAAACTTATTAAATTAATAATGTGGCCATAATAATTTGAGGTGGGGAAATGAATAAATTAATATTATAGGCATCTCATAATACACGTTATGTAATTTATTAGATAGTTTTTTCAATCAAAATTATATCTCAAAATAATCATCTTCTAATTTCGTGTGTAATTAGTGAGATTCATTATATATATTATATGTATAGTTTCAAATTGTACTCCCTAATGTTAAGGTGTTTTAATTGTTTAAGTTGCATATATAATAGTTTTTATTTTTGCACTATAAAATGTCTATTAAATAAATTAACATTAAATCATGTATTTCGAATTTGTAGTCTTGCTTTATACGAGTCGAGCAATGTTGTAAATTTATCA
>CM064883.1:83186674-83327656 GCA_003313485.2 Penstemon barbatus
CTACTATTGCTGAAGCATATAAAAAGCTTAAGGAAGAGATGATATTGCTAAAAGAGCAAAATAGTTCACTGAAACTCACAGCTGAAAAGCCAAGAGAATCAGCTGAATATAAACAGCTTGAGCAAGAACATGAATCTCTGAAAGCTGAATGTGAAGTCTATAAAGGTAAAATCATTGGACTTGAGAAAGTCATTGAGTCTCATGAGAAGTCATCTATTGCATCCACTCATATGTCTAGTAAACAGAAGACACCTTTAGATCAGGACAAGTTAGAACTGAACCATACTGAGAAATTTGTATCAGCTGACAATAGTAAGGTCATACTGTATGTTCAGACTACTAAACCTGCTTCACCTGAGAAAGTAGTAAAGGAGACGAAAACTCCTAAGGCTAAAAAGAGCAAAGAGCCTAGTGTAGGAAAACAGACTAGTAAGCCTAAACAGAAGAGTCCTAGGAAGTTCTCTGACAAGGCTAAAACTAATCAGACTAGTGATAAAACTAAGTCGTCTGTTAATGAGCAAGCAACCAGTAAGCCAAAGAAGCATAAAATAAGAAAAATCAAAATGCTTGGTATGGAAATGAGTCTTATTATGTGCAACCTGCTGCATATCATCCTATGTATCATGCACCTCAATTTCCAACTTACTATGCACCTTATCCTGCTCATCCAATGCATGCATATCCTCCTTATCATGCATCTTACTCTGCATTTGAACATTATCCTTATCATGCTGATCATCAACAATATGACAAATCTGATGAACGTGGTAAAGGCAAAGCTGTTCATACTCCTGTTGAAACTCAGAAACCTAAGAAGCCTAAGACTTCATCATCTTGGGTTGTCAAAGGTGGAACTAATCCTTCAGGACCCTCTCAATAAGGGTACCTAAAACAATCTTATTTTGTTTTGTAGGTTAGGATTAGGAGTAGGAGTAAAGTAGAGAAGATTTGGTACTTGGACAGTGGCTGTTCAAGGCACATGTGTGGAAGCATACATGAACTGACTAATGCTGTTGCTGTGGATGGTCCAAAAGTTACTTTTGGAGACAGTAAAGAAGGCAAGATTGTAGCAAAAGGAAGCTTAATCAAGGGAACCATAGAGTTATCTGACGTCTCATATGTTAAAGGCCTAAAGTACAACCTGCTGAGCATAAGTCAATTTTGTGACAAAGGATATTCAGTCATCTTCTCAACAGATAAGTGCTATGTTGAACAGATTGGTACAAAGAAGGTAATTTTATCTGGAAGACGAGAAGGGAATGTCTACACAGTGGACTGGAATTCTGCTGACAAGAATTCGAGCATTTGTTTGGTGGCATCAACACCAAGTGAAGTTAGTTGGCTGTGGCACAAAAGAATGAATCATGTGAATTTCAAGACCATCAACAGACTTATCAAGAACAATCTGGTAGAAGGAATTCCAAAGACAGTCATGAGCAAAGATAAGCTTTGTGACGCTTGTCAGAAGGGTAAACAAATCAAGTCATCGTTCAAAAGCAAGAAGCATCAATCTTCTGGAAGAATATTGGAGCTGCTACATATGGACTTATTTGGACCCATTGATCCAGTCAGCAATGGTGGAAAGAAATACTGCCTAGCTGTTGTGGATGACTATTCAAGATATACTTGGGTGATATTCATGAAAAAGAAAAGTGAAACCAAGGAACATCTTACTAATCTGATGGAGCTGATCCAGAATGAGAAAAGCATAAAGATATTGAAGATCAGATCAGATAGAGGGACAGAGTTTACAAACTTTACTGTTGAAGAGTATTGTAATATCAAGGGAATACATCATGAGTATTCAACTGCTAGAACCCCTCAACAGAATGGTGTTGCTGAAAGGAGAAACAGAACACTGAAGGAAGCTATCAGAACCATGATAGCTGAAGCTAAGCTGCCTCAAAGATTTTGGGCAGAAGCAACAAACACAGCATGTTTTACCCAAAACAGATGCATGATCAACAAGCACCAAAACAAGACTCCATATGAAGTTTGGAACAACAGGAAGTCAAACATTCATTACTTTAAGATTTTTGGTTGTAAATGCTATGTTTTAAATAATGGTAAAAATCACCTTACTGCATTTGCAGAAAAGGCTGATGAAGCTGTTTTTGTAGGATACTCAACTGTTAGTAAAGCTTATAGAGTTTTTAACAAACGAACATTACTAATAGAAGAATCCATTCATGTAGTATTTGATGAACCAAGTCAATCTTCTGAAAAGAATCAAAATGTTAATCAAGATCTGTCTACTGATTTACAGAAGTTGAATGTTTGAAAGAATGAAGAATATGTTCCCATCATACTACCTGATCTCAACCCAGCTGATAACTCAAGTGCTGTTCAAAATCACAGTGCTGATTGTCTAACAGACGAGTTGCAAACAGCTGATAGACCAGAGACTGTTCAACAGACAACAAATGTTCAACAGACTACTACTGAATCTCCAACAGTAGTGTTGCAAGATCAAAACAAAGGACAACATTATGATTTGCAACCTGATCTCAGATGGCTCAGAAATCACCCACCAGAGTTAGTGATTGGTGATCCTTTAAACAGAGTGAAAACAAGAAGAACTGTTGCACAAGATGCTATGTTTGTCACCTTTCTGTTTCAAATAGAGCCTAAACAAGTTGAAGAAGCTCTTAATGATTCTAACTGGATTGAAGCTATGCAAGAAGAGCTAAATCAATTTTGAAAGGAATGAAGTCTGGTACTTAGTTCCTAGACCAAGTCATCAAAGAGTCATTGGCACTAAATGGGTATTCAGGAATAAGATGAATGAAGATGGTGAAGTCACCAGAAACAAAGCAAGATTAGTGGCCAAGGGTTACTGCCAAGAAGAAGGCATTGACTTTGATGAAACGTTTGCACCAGTAGCAAGATTAGAGGCAATCAGACTCTTTCTTGCCTATGCTGCTCACAAAAATTTCACTGTCGATCAGATGGATGTGAAATCAGCTTTTCTCAATGGAGAATTGCAAGAAGAAGTTTACGTTGAACAACCACCTGGTTTTGAAGTCTATCAAGAAGAAGACAAGGTGTATCGTCTGAAGAAAGCCCTCTATGGACTGAAACAGGCTCCAAGAGCATGGTATGATACCTTATCTGATTTTCTTTTAATTAAAGGATTTCGCAAAGGTAAAGTTGACAAGACCTTGTTCACTATTGAATGGGAAGAACATATTTTGCTTGTGCAAATTTATGTGGACGATATTATTTTTGGTTCAACTAACCAACAGATGTGTGACAAGTTCTCAAAGCTGATGCAAAACAAGTTTGAAATGAGCATGATGGGAGAACTAAATTATTTTCTTGGTTTGCAAGTAAGACAGTTGCCTGATGGAATTTTCATCAGCCAAGCAAAGCAAAATACACAAAGGATTTGTTCAAGAAATTTGGTATGGAGACTAGCTCTACTGCTACTATTCCAATGTCTACAAGTCTTCGCTTGGATAAAGATGAAGATGGCAAATCAGTTGACATAACCAAATACAGAGGCATTATTGGGTCATTGTTGTATCTAACTGCAAGCAGACCTGATATTATGTACTCAGTTGGAGTCTGTGCAAGATTCCAATCAAATTCCAAGGAATCTCATCTCTTAGCTGCCAAAAGAATACTGAAGTATATTAAGGGCACTCAAGATTTTGGATTGTGGTATCCTAGAGAGTCTGGATTCGAGCTTATTGGATATTCAGATTCTGACCTTGCTGGCTGCAAGATTGATAGAAAAAGCACAACAGGTGCCTGTCAATTCTTAGGTAGTCGCATGATCTCATGGATGAGTAAGAAACAGACTTCAGTATCCATATCTACTGCTGAAGCTGAATACATAGCTGCTGGAGCTTGCTGTGCACAAATGTTATGGTTGAAGCATCAACTAGAAGACTACAATATCAAGATCAGTGGAATACCAATCTACTGTGACAATACAAGTGCAATCAGCCTTACTCAGAATACTACAAGTCATTCAAGGACTAAGCATATTGAGATCAAGCATCACTTTATTAGAGATCATGTGGAGAAAGGAAATGTCATAATAGAGTATGTGTTTACTGAAAATCAAATTGCTGACATCTTCACAAAACCTTTAAGTGAGACAAGGTTTTCAACTCTAAGAGCTGAACTAGGTTTGTTAAAATTGGATGCATAAGCTGAGGGGGAACTTATCAGAAGACTAAAGTTCAACAGCTTACTCATCTTTCTATCTTCAAGGATTAACTCTCAACAGACTAGTTAACTTATGAATTCTTAAAGTCAGGGGGAACGTGTAAGACTAGCGGTACTTCTGATTAAAAGATGAAATCTGTTAATGTCAGTTAGTGGAAGTTATGTTTTCAACAGAAGATTAAAGTCTTGAAGAATGAAGATTATTTATCTAGCTGGATTGACAAACAGCTGAGGAAGGTTATCAGCTATTGGCTTTCTCTGATAACAACTGTGTCATCAGGACGTTAGTCCATCAGATAAGTATTTATTTTACTCATCTGATCGCTTATGTAAAAGCTGACTGTTTAAAACGTTTTATTTTAAAATACGCTTTTACAAGTGACAGAAGGGCGGTACAAATTCCCGCTCCTCATTTAATGCGATTTGAATTTGAAAGGTCGTAACTAACGCCGCACGATCAGCTCTGACAAGAAACGGATCTAACGGTTAGATGGTATCACGGAAACCAAGATACCCTAACTCTATAAATCCCAATCTAATCAGCCGTGTAGTTCTTTACG
This sequence comes from Penstemon barbatus, assembly GCA_003313485.2. Taxonomy (NCBI): domain Eukaryota; kingdom Viridiplantae; phylum Streptophyta; class Magnoliopsida; order Lamiales; family Plantaginaceae; genus Penstemon; species Penstemon barbatus. The sequence goes on from CM064883.1 coordinate 83,191,411, forward strand.
AACCCTAAACATTCAAAGCATACTTGAGAGAAAAATTACCTGCAATTTTCTGCAAAACTCTTCCTATCTCTCTAAATTCCAACAGATTAAGATGGCCGCTGAAGGAATGTTCCTAGTTTATGAATCCTACTACCAATCTGGTACGGATTTGATGAAGGAACTGTTGGAGAAGTTCAAATCTGCCCAATTGGTGAACTTCATGGAGTACAACGAAGGTGTAATCTGGACTGACCAGGTTTTGGAGTACTACAAGACCGCAGTTGCTGACTACAATACATTGGAAATCAAGGCTGCAGTTGGAGACAAATTTGTGATCATTACACCCGCTGTTCTTCACGAGACGTTTGGTCTTCCTAACAGAGGACGACACGATGTTACAGTGCTGACTGAAGAAAAGCACCAACAATTCTGGGCGATCTGCGCCAAGGAAGGAGAGATGTTGTCTGGCAACATCAAAAAGAGACAGCTGAAGGATGAATATCAGAGGATGGCTGATATGGTCTCGAAGCTGATAGAGAACTGTACTTTTTCTCTGGATGCTGTTACCATGAAAAGGTTTAGCATCATGGCTGCTATCTACTATGGACTGGAAGTCAACTGGTCCATCATAGTTTGGTACATCTTCGCTGATTTCCTTGAAGTGAAGAAAGGAAAAGGCCCCTACACCAATCACAGAATCACACTCAGTTACCTGCTGTCAAAACTGGGATGTGTTATGCTGAATGGAAAGGAGATCCACAAGTCTAAGGCAATGTCCAAGTACTTGCCTGTTATGAAGAGGAAGGCTGGTGAGCCTGAAGAGGATGAAGATGAGGAACCAAAGGAGGTTCCTGCCAAAAGGCAAAGGAGATTAGTCAAAACAGCTGACTTAGCTGTTGAGACTAAAAAGAAGAAGGTTGCTGATCAACCAAATGAGAAGACTGCTAAGAAAGCAAAGACTGTGGCTGACGTTGCTGTTGATCAAATTATAAGTCAGACCACTGCTGATGTAAGGGGAATGTCTCCTGCATCACCTTCAAGGACTCCTTCTGCTGAAAAACCTGCTGAGAATGTCTCTCGCAGGACAAGGAGCCAACAAAGGGATACTGCTGCTTCAAGACCCATTCAGGGTTTGTCAAAGAAGTCAGCAAGGAAGCAGATGACTTTTATAGAAAAGGACACTGAGTTGGTAGACTTAGTGAGATCAAGTCCTGAATCTGCTGAAAGACCCGTTGAAGCTGTTGGGGCTTCTGTTGCTGACAAAGCTGATGCGCAACAGTTGATTCAATCTGCACCAACAGATGAGGCTGCTCAACCTCAAGATGATCCAGATGTCATGATCATCAATCCTATAGCTGCTGCTCCCATTTCTTCTGCTGGTCCAGCCCCTACCCAAGCTGATAAAGGAAAGAAGAAAATTGTGCTTAAGAGAAAGAAAATCTCTAAAGCTGATAAGAAGGCAAGGGAAGAAGCTGAACAGAGAAAGCAAGATGAATTGGAGGAAAAGAAGGCCCTTGAGCTAAGCAAGGCTCAAGCTGCTAAGGATGAAGCCAGAAGACAGATGTCTGAGGCTGAAAAGAAAGCTGCAGAGGATGTTGATTTGGCTATTGCCATTGAACTCAGCAAAACTGATGCCTATGGACCTATCCATGGAGGAGGCATCAAAATAAATGAGGCTGCTGATGATGAAGACAAGCCTAAAAAGCCTAAGATGCCTGCTGCTGAGCCCAAACCCCAAGAGAAATTTGAAGTCATAAGAGCTTTCAACATAGTGTATGTTGATAAGGGACTCTTCAAGAAATTCGAGAAGTCCTTAGCTTACTATGATCAGAAGCTGATGTTAAAGACCTTGTTCAATCAAGAGAAGCCAAGATATATCAATTGGAGAGACAACAGATTGAACAAATCTATAACTGAACTTCAAAACTCAAAGGAGTTAGCTGATGAAGAACAATGGGTTCTTAATTGGCTAAGAACAGACTCCATTCAAAAGGCCCTGGATCCCAGTTATGTCAGAGATGTTATGCATCAATATGCAAAGGAGTTTGCACTGGAGGAGGCCAAGAAAATTGATAACTCCTTGCCAGCCAAGAGAAGAAAGTCTGATAATGCTGAAGAAAGAGCAGTTAACATTGCTGTTATGACCGCCTTGAAGAGATGGGCAGAAAGGTCAAGATATCAGCAGGGTCACTCAAGTGAGTTGCCCCAACTGCCCAGTATCCAGCACATTATCTTTGGCAAGGAAGTAAAGGAGTACAGTGAAGTGCCCAAGGGAAATAATGCCTTCGTAAACCCTTGGATCATTGTGAGGCAGATTAGACAAACAACATGCTTCAATGATGATGGCACCATCACTAATCTGTTCTATGATGACGTCACTGATGAACATAAAACAGCTGACAAGACTGCTGACAAGCCCTTAGCCATTGAGTGGAATGCTAAGGCTTCTGAAGATCATCAGGAGACCAAGATGGAAGACGTCCCTGTCCACCAGGAGACTGAAGAAGATGAAGCTGCTGCTTCTGCTTCATCAGGTGATGAACACTCATCACTGATGGAAGCTTTCCAGATGCTGATGTAGAATTCAGTGAAGGAACTGGAAGAAAAGCATAATCAGCAGCTGATGAAGTTGAAAGAGGAGCTGAAGAATGAACTTAAAGCAGAATTGACAGAGTCCAACAAACTTCAGCTGGAAACTATGCAACAGTCAACAGAGAAGATCATTAAGAAAGAAGTTGATAGCTTTCCTATTCCTCAGGACAACTCTTTGCAGTTAGTGCACAACTTAAATGACATGAACAGAAATGTGGAAGATGTGAAGGCTGATGTAAATCACCTTCATGCTGCCTTACAAAGAGCTGAGCACAAGATAGCCGATTTAACTGCAACCTTCATCAAAGTCAGTGAAGAAGAGAAGTTTATCAATGCTAGCCTGTTGTAGGAACTTCAGAAAGCTGGAGATGTTATTCACGAAGAACTTTCAACCATGCAACTCAACATTGACTGCTTCAATGATCAGACTGACAACATCAGTACAACTCTTCATCTCCTAACAGCAAGTCATGATGTAGTGAATCAGAATCTGAAGACTTTAGGTGTTGCACTGAAAGTTCCAACAGTTGCACTCAACCCTGCTGCTAAACCTGAAGAAGTCATCAAGTCTGATGATGACAAAAAGGGGGAAGATAAAGGGGAAGAAACAACCAAGGAAACTTCTGCTGCTGTTAAAGCCAAGAAGACTGATGAAGCTACTGAACAGACCAAGACTGCTGAAGAAGAACTTGGAAAGGTACAAGGCGAAGGAAAGTCTGAAGGAGAGACTAAAGAAAAAGCCAAAACTGATGAAGTAATGGCTGAATCCAAAGACTCTGCTGCTGATCAATCAGAGCCGTTGACCAAGTACAAGAATACAGAATCAGCTAGAAAGGCGATGGAACTTCTAAGAGAGCAGCAACTTAAAGAAAAGATGGAGGCTGCCAAAGAAGTTATCCTTCAAGGTGAAGAAGCTGATGAAGATGAAGAAGAAGATGATGAAGAGTCATCTTATGAATACGAAGAAGTGCTTGAAGAATCTGATGAAGAAGCTGGTAGTTAGAAATTATAAAATCCATGTAATCAGTTTACTTTATCTATTCTTCAGACATCTCATCTGATGAACTTGTACTTGTAATATTTTCATTATCAATAAAAAGACAAGTTCAATCCAATATACTTTTTTTATCTCAGAAAACTTTGAGGATTACAATCTTTAGCTTAAGTTTTAACAGGTACTTGGCTGAAATTTTGTCATCATAAAAAATGGGGAAATTGTTGGATAAGGATGAAGATGATGAAGGCACTGAAGACAAAACTATAAGGGAGGTTTTGATGCATTCCAAAACTTCAAAATCTGCTAAGTATGGAGTAACTTAGCTGATGATCCCTTTAGAAGAAACTTTGACTAAGTATAAGAAAACATCAGAAGAGTCAAAATTTCAAGGTCCAAGACTTCTGATCTGCTGAAGGAAAGTTATCAGACTGATAAAGATCAGCCGACTCAAATCAGATTTGTTCAAGTTTGAGATCAGCTTAGTTCGCCATCAGACTTGCACTTCCGTCAGCCAAGTGGAAAGGATCATAAAGTCTTCCCAACGGTAATAAATGCCCCTGAAAGTAATAAATGCTGAAGTACAAGGATATTAAAGACAAATGATTGAAGAATTGCTTCGCATCAGCTGGGTGCATTTAATGCTGCCTGCAGAATAGTACTGTTGACAGTACGGACATACTGCAAAAGAGCCGTTCGTGGATTTTAAGGACCAGTACTCGAGGAATTTGAATCTTGTCTCTCTTCAACGGACATTTTTCAAACCTCAAGTATAAATAGCTGAAAGAGACGAAGAGAATACAAGCAACACACTTTCTGAGAGAATTTTCGAAGCAGAACTCTTTAAGTCTCAAGAACAGCTCACTCATCAGCTTAGTCATTTGTTGACGAAAAGCGAAGTTGAAGAACAAAGCTAAATACATCTTCTGAGTGAATTTGTAAAAATAGAGTGTTGTGAGAAGTAGATATCCATCTAAGTGAGTGATATTACTTCAGAGAGTAGGATTTCTTAGTGATTTCTTACTGCGCACTTACGGCCTGTTCATTTGTTGATCGGCGTAAGCAGAGTGTACTGGTTACTTTGTGTTTCTAGTATAACCCAAGATCTTTGTGACTTGGACGAGTGGATTAAAGGATATTTACATCCATATAACCACTATAAAAATTACTTGTGTTTTTATTTGCATTTTTACTTGCATATTTCAAGATTGCATAAAACACTTTACTTAACTGTTTGAAAAAGGATTAAAGGAGTTTATAAAACTGGGGAAATATTTTTCAAACTGCTGAGAATACTTGTGAAAAACACTTTGAAAATCCGCTGCAAGTACTCTAAGTATTAAAATTGATTTTAACAAAATCAGCTAAGTAATTATCAGACGAGTGGTCATCAAACCTGTTCAAAGATTTGTTCGCGAACAGACTTGTAACTTATTACTCTGATCAGCTTAGTCTGCTCACTGTTAGAGAAAAGTTTTAAAGTTAAAATTGGAAGAAAATTTTAAAGAGGTTTATTCACCCCCCCCCCCCCCTCTAAACCTCATCTGACCACTTGGGACCAACAAATCCACTCCACAAAGTGTTTATACTTGCAATCAAATTCACATGGTATACCAATACCATAATTTGTTCATAGACAACCTCCAAATTAAAAAACAACTTTAAATTCGACCAATTGCAAAATTAAACTATAAGCTCAAAATTAGAAAACAACCTTTAAATTCGCCCAATTGCAAAATTAACTAAAAACCTCAATTCTAATTTATAAGACTTCATTCGGATTCGGCCAATTGCAAAATTAGCCAAAAACCTCAATTTAAATTAGGAGACTTACCTCAGAACTTCAATGAACTATCTTCAATTCCAGAACAGAGGAAAATTAAAAATGGTAGTGTTTTAGCTTAAAATTTAAAATGGTAGTGTTTTGGAAGCAATTCTCAACTCTTAAAAAACAATATATCATCTACCAAGAACCACAATAATAGTGAAGAATTCTTCCGAAAATACTTCGGTCTTCAAGGTGGAGAGCAAATGGGTCTTCAAGATGGAGAGCAAATTGGGGATAGAAGTCGGTGCAAATGATTTGTGTAGTAGAAGAAGAAGAAGACATGGGTATAAAAGTAATTTCTCCAGTGCATATATTATAATTAATTGGGCAGGGTATAATAGTAATTTCTAGCTAGCCTATAGTGTAATAATCATTCCGGTAACAAGTTACAAATTTGCCACATGGCAGTCATTGTATGGAGAACTGTCCGCAGTTCCGCCAAAGCGAAACTACTGTTAGCAAGGCCGTTCAGAGTATTAGTTTTCTTGGCATAACAAACATTAGACAATTGATTTGGGTGTTACAAGATTTCTTACGTTGTGTAGAGTTCGAATCCAATATCTGCAACTAACTTTCTTGTAAACGTTTTAGTCTTTTTTCTTTCCTAACAATTATTTTTTGATTTAATAAAAGTTGTTCTTTTAATTTAATTATTTTTCTTTCTCAATAATTGCACTTTTAATTTCTTTTTCTTTCTTTATATTTCTTTAATAACTGCTCTTTAATTTTAATTCTTTCTTATTAATAATATTATTTCTTTCTCAATGACAATAAAAAAAATTTATAATACACTTTCTTCTTCTTATTTATTATTTATTTATTACTACACAAATTTCTTGCCCCCCCCCCCCCCCCCCCCCAAAAAAAAAAAAAAGAAAAACAAAGAAAGCAAATTAGAATTCTAGCTAAGCCCCTAACTATTATGGACCAATTTCATAAATTAATAGATTTCATTTGAAATTATAATTAAGATAAATAGATGTTTTGAGTTCTTTTGAAGTCATAACGGGGTATCATAAGTAAATAAAATAACTAATGGACGTTATTTTGTCAAATTTCATCTCGTCTTTTTTATATCTCCTCGAATATTTTCTCGTTAATGAAATATATTTTTTAAGTTTGATTGGATTTTTTTATATTTCGATTATTAAATTTATTTTAGAACTTTAGCCCCCACTACACCAAATTCCTGGATCCGCCCCTAAATATATGAGACAAAAAAAATAAATTGAGATAATCTTATAAATCCATGCTAAATAGGGAATATTGCATTAGATCAGAAGTGCAAACATTTTGAAAAAAATGACTTTAAATTGGATATTCTAAAGTACGAAATAAAAATTATAAAATACTTAAAAGAAATTGAAATTAAAGGTGCAATTATTTAGATATGAGCTCGAAAGTGCTGAGGATTAAATCACGGAGGACTAAAATTGCAATTTAGTCTTCACACTAAACCCTAGATTCAAACAACACAACAAAACCCTGAAAAGAAAGTTTGCAGAGAAACCCAGACACGCATCAATGGCGAATCGACGTTGTTTTCAAACCCTAACCCGGTATCTCAAATCCATTAAACCCCTAACCCCCATTTCCGAAATTCTAGACACCACTTCAAACCACGCTCTCCGCCAAACGCTTGATCCGAAACAGATTCATCGCATTTTGCACAACAATTTCAACGTTTATCCACATTCCGCCGCGTTTTTGCGGAATTTTTCTACGAGGCATTCCGATGGTGAAGATGATAACGACGAAGATGAAGGAAGTGAAGACGAAGAAGAAGATGATGAAACAGAGAGCGAAAACGAGAGTGTTGCTTTATCAGCTGCGGATAAAGAGAAAGATGCTGCTGAAATTGGGTACAAAGTCATTGGACCTCTTCAACCGACGGACAGGGTTTTCCAACCATATGAGCCTGTATTTGCAGTCATTCAGGTCTAAAAATCAACAAATTTGTGTGGTTTCTTTTGATTGTTTTGGGATTATAATACTAGAAGCAGTTTTTGAATTCACATTTTTGTTCCCCCTTTCATTTGAAATATTTAGATTGGGTCGCATCAGTTTAAGGTGAGCAACAGAGATACTATTTATGTGGAGCGGTTGAAGTATTGTGATGTCAATGACAAGGTACTGTTCAATGTTAAGCTTTAGAATGGAATTGTTTGTTGCTGATTTTGAGATCATTAGGCTATGTTTAATTCTTGTATTTAAGTGACTAAAATGACAAGGAAAAATGAAAATGAACAAGAAATGAAACTCAATGTTCCATCATTTGATGCAAGAAAACATTTTTCGTAGCGATTTACTCACTGAAATGCAAGAACAAACATTGCCTAAGCTCTGATCTAATCCGTTCATAGTAGTGAAGAAAAAAATTAATGTTGTTAAATATATGTTTGGTTGGCTGCCACCATTCAAGCAAGATTCTGAATTTAGTTAGTATTATTCCAAGGATTGCGGGAACCTAGGCTACCTCTAAGGCTTTAAAGTTTGTGAAGAATTATTCCCAAAATCTTCATGCCTCTTTTTCATAGTCGGATTGCTTACATGTTGAAAGAACTTTCATGTCCATGCATCAATGACTTCTTAGGCTGCTTGTTAAAACTACGTCCTATAAAGCTTTTTTCCAAATACTTTAGTGTCGACATATCTCTTGGACAAATATTTTTCATGAAAGCGATTCTCACTATTTTAACTCAGATCAATGTTCTTGCGGCATAGATCATTTTGTCATATTATATCTGAAAGATCTTCCCTTTGGTGCTGATTCGTGATGACGAATTAAGTCAGCAGCCCTGATATCTAAGGATTTTCATGTTTGACAAACTCTGCTTGGTTTAACATTTGTTGTTCTTATTACCCTTGTTCTTGCAGCTGGTCCTCAACAAGGTTCTTATGCTGGGTTCAAAAACTCAGACAATCATTGGTCGGCCAATTTTACCTGAGGCAGCTGTTCATGCTGTCGTTGAGGAGCATGTAAGATATTCTAAGATTGTTTTACTTTGGCTAAAGTTTGTATGAGATCTGACTATTTATCACTAGTATAGTCAAGATATATGAATTATCAACTCATCCACTGGTTATTTCGGCAAGTTTTTGAAACTAGTAATAAATAATTTTGGTATCCAGAACTTAGCATTAGATTATGAAACTAGGTAACTGCGAATAATCATGGTGCTGATATACCCCACCCCACCCCATTTATATGTCTTATCAGAATTGAACACTTTGTTCAGTTTATTAGTTGTTTTAAAATGAGGTGGCCAACTTAGGTGTAGGGAGCATAGAAAGATTTCCCTGTAGGACGTCGGAGTTAACTAAATATCTTTGTGATTATCTATTATCTATAGGCAATAACTAAGCAAGCAAAGGCTTAATCATTGGGCTACTTCAGATTATAATTAGCATATTGATGGCCTCATGACTCTGATAATTACTGCCTTCCAATTGGCCTGCTGGGTCCAAGAATTGGTGGAAAGAAATGCAGAGAGAAAGTATAATGAGTTTGCGTGAAAAAAAGGACATGTTCGTGTGTTTTTAATTAGTCATTATTTCTTGCACTTTTCAGGCCACGAGTCACAGTTATAGTCTTATATGTTCCCCCCTTCAATTAGCATATTTGGTATGAGAATATGTTAATTAAACTGTGGCTGCTATCTTGATTTTTTAGATGATACTTTATGCATGTCCCTATTAAAATCACTGAGAAGTTTAATATGACATGAAAGAAAATGCTCTTCCATCATAAATAAATGGTTGTCTCCTCGACCATCTTGTCTAGGAATTGCGCTGTCATCTGACTTATATGTAAAACTTGCAATTTATTTTATTTCCTTTCTCTTGCAGGCATTAGATGCCAAAGTTATCATATTCAAGAAAAAAAGAAGGAAGAACTACAGAAGAACAAAAGGTCATCGTCAGGTAATTGAGATTAACATCAGATAATTTCTAGTTTTAATACTGCCGAGTTCATTTCCTTTCGTTCTTTTATTCAGTGTACCCAATGAAAGTTACTTATATTGCTTTTTTTCAAAAATAAAAACCTCTAATTTTTCTTTGCTCCCTGTTTCAGGAATTAACTAAGTTAAGGATAACAGATATACAAGGCATCGAGAAGCCTGAAAAGATAGCACCTTTAAAAACAGAGAAGAAAGAAAAGCTGGGAAAGGTGGCTGTTGAAGCTTAATACGACTTACTGCATGCATATGGTAGGCCGTTTTTCAATTGCTCTGAAGAACACTCCTCTTTCCTATAAAAAATTAAAACCTTTTGCTGGTTCTCCTTTTGTCTTCCCCGCGTTCTCTTATCCAGATCTGAAGTCTGATATAGTATTTTAAATTTGCATGACTGCTGCTTGAGATAGCATTACTCTTGCATTTTCTGTTTTGCCATTGTAACTTGTAAGCAAAGTTACATTAAATCTCGAGGTTTTGTATTTTGTAGTGGGATAATATCTATTTCATGAATAAAAGTTCTTCTTTGAACAAATTGTCTAATTCTAATTAATGCTGAGTTTATTTGTCACTTTTCGTAGTTCATCTCTCTTTCCATAAAGTTCGTTTCTTCACTGCAGGATATGTACTAGCCAGCAAATCTACAGTCTGGAAGAAGGTAATTCATTTTGTAATCGCTGGTGTAAGATTGTGAATTCATAACCGACTTTACATCTGCAAATTAGTTTAGATTCTGTAGGACAATAGCTGTCTCCTCTTTTTGTTGCAATGCCCGAATGTTCAATAACCAAACCCACACATTAGCAGTTTTATGAAGACTATGAAACAACATTAACGTGCTTGTTATGAGTGGCTTCAATTGAGCCGAGTCGAGACTGGATTATTTGTGTATGAATATAGCCGAGTCTATATATGATGTTTGAAGAACTTACAGTCACTTAGTTTACCTGACCTCTTTTTCTTTGCCATATGTTCTCCTAAATATTCACAGAATCACTTTCCTTGAGCTTTTCTTTTGTGTTAAATTATAGTTAAGCTGTTATATATGGTTTAATGGATTTCTTTGTCATAATAACATGAAAAGCAAAAACCAAAATGGATAAGTTATGTGAGTGCTAATGTTATCTGAATCCATGTATACCATTGTTAACAACTTTGCTCCTTTGAAGAAAAACAGAGCATGCAAGAAGTTGTGAAATTCTTTGGTATAAAATTGACCTAGCTACTTTTGAATGTCTCAAGCATGATGAAAATTGTTTTACAAAAGTGCCATTTGAAGTGATGATATGGCTTTATTTACTTCTCATTTACCATTTTTGAGTAAAAAATTGAAAATACCAAGTATTTTTCATCCACGCGAATTATAATAGCCAATACCACCAAGGATCAAAGTTTCATTTTCGATGTATATTTTTGTTAGCTGAATATTGAAATTTTTTTGAATAGTTTCTGGAAATGTTTTGGAAACACTAGAAAAATTACTATACTAAATTAAGAAAAAGATAAAGTTTTAAGGCAAATATAGAGCTTAAAAACGACTTATTTTAGTTCCATTGATTCAAAAATAATTTTTTTTTTTTTATATTTTTGATGAAAAATATGAAAATTTTGATCCAAAAAGAGAACTAACTGACCTTGGTACTTCGACTCAAATATGGAACGACTAATGTTGATAAAATTAAATCAGAAAAGTGTTCGAAGAAAAGTGTTCGAAGTAGCATAAGATCAAAATATATAGAATTTACATAAATTCCACTAGCAATTTTTTTGTTAGATAAAAGTTTCATAAAAAACACTAGTATAAAAAAAAAAAAAAATCCTTATATTCAAAATTAGAATTTTTTTGTGAGGATAAGTCTCATAAAAACTAGCAAAGAAAAAAAAACCATGATATATGTTATCTGCCATGGTTCTGCACATCGGAGCTCAAAGATAGTACGATTCTTGAAAGTTAAAGAAAATAAGGAAAATAGAGGGTTTCTTGCACTTTGCACCCCGAAACATGGGAAATAGGCACTTTGCACCCTCGAAACTTAGATTTAGCACTTTGCATCCTCAAAATATGAAAAATACAGCATTTTGTACCCTCTTTTATCTTCAAGCAAAAACTCAAGGGCAAAATAGGTAATTCAATTATAAATCTTTGGCACTTTGCACCCCCAAAATAAAACTAGCTTTTATCACCCTCGAATTAAGAACAAATCAGCAACTTGCACTCCCGAAACACAATAAATGGATACTTTACACCCCAAAACACAAAATTAACACTTAACACCCTCAATTAAAAAAAATAAAAAACACAAACCCCTCATTTTTTCCGGCAAAGTTGAACTTACCAATTTTTACTCATTCAATTGTTGTGCATATCACGTTTAATTTGTACAAGCTATAATTCATGGCTTGTTAATTTTTTATATGATGTAATCAATCCAAATTCATGGTATTTGATTTGTATATATGTGTATAAATGTAGGTTGTTCAATCGGATCGGAAATTTACCTATTTTGCCTTTTAGATTTTTTTCACCTCGATGGTCAACTTTGCCGGAAAAAATGAGGGGTTTGAGTTTTTTTTAATTTGAGGGTGTTAAGTGTTAATTATGTGTTTTGGGGGTACAAGTTGCTAATTTGTTCTTAATTCGAGGGTGATAAATGCTAATTTTATTTTGGGGGTGCAAAGTGCCAATTTTTCAAGTTTTGGGGATGCAAAGTGCCAAACATTTATAATTGAATTACCTATTTTGCCCTTGAGTTTTTGCCTGAAAATAAAAGATGGTGCAAAGTGCTGCATTTTTCATATTTTGAGGATGCAGAGTGTTATGTCTAAGTTTTAGGGGTGCAAAATGCCTATTTTCCATATTTTGGAGGTGCAAAGTGCAAAAAACCCGAAAATAGAACAAAATATTTGCTATAGTTAGGGACCAATTAATCATAGAAATTTTCATTATAAAGGGCATGAGTTAATGACAATTTACCCTCATGTGATATTTATAATGTTTAATTTACCTCTGTGATTTGAAGAACAACACTTGGGCTTGTAATTTTTTAGAAATTTCACACTGCCTCCCTGATATTTTTTTACATGGCACTTTACCTCCTTGTGTTATGTGACAGTTGACCCCCTGTGTTATGATAAATATGATAATTTACCCCCCCCCCCTCCCCATGATAAATGTGGCAATTTACCCCCTATATTACAAAATACTTTTCATGCCTACTCTCAATTTCAGCAAGTGAGTTACACTCTCTAGCTCAAGTGAGTAAATTGCTCCTTTAAATTTTTTACAGGAGGGTAAATTATTCTTTCTCAAATCATATCGGGTAAATTGAACATTATGAATATTACAAGTGATAAATTGACATTACCCCTAAAGGACATATTTAAAATTAAATAAAATTTGCTCTGACAGTAACAATCGTTGCTCTGATAATATCGTCAGCCTTTCTGAAAAATCAAACAAGTGACTTTTTTTCATTTCTTTTCAATAATAAATTTTTCTTTTCAATAATAAATTATTCTCTCTCAATTGTAAATAATAAGCTCGTGTTAAAAAAAATCTCTTATCTCCAAAAAGAACCAAAGCAAAACTCTATTCTAATATGACGTAACATATTTCATAAACTATTTATTTCACTTAACAAATATAATTTGACACAAGGTAATTTATTTGTTACACTATTTCTCTTCTTTTCATCTAAAATTTTTCTAAAACCCTTTTCAGAAAAGCAAGACAAACATAACCTGTATTTTAATACAATTGGGATTATTAACGTTACATTTGTTGAAGAAATAAACTTTATTTATAGATAAAGTTAGTACGTGCATTTTAAAGTGTCTAGATATCTTCCATTTATGAATTAGATCAGTGCATTTATAACTTTAGTTCATCTATTTACTTTATGCATGTATTTAGAAGAGGGGAAGAACGTAATTAAATATTGGTACATATACTAGACTAGATGAGTGATAGGATTTTCCTATAAATACCCATGTATTCTTCCCATTTGCAACAAGTCAAGTTAAGAAATCAATAAACACTCATATTTTCCTCCACTATTCTCTTGAGTGATTTTGAATATTCTAGTGTTTATGCTCTCCAATTTCTAACAAATTGGTATTCAGAGCCACTTTGTTTGAGAGACGTATGAGTTTGAAGAAAGAAATGTCGAACGGAACTTCATTTTTAGTTCCACAACTTACCAAAGAACATTTTGGTAATTGGTGCCTCCAAATGAAGGCCCTGCTTGGATATTATGAAGCTTGGGATACGGTGGAGAACGGTGTAAAGACTGATGATGCAGACTCTGTTAAGAAAGATCAGAAGGCTCTCACCCTCATCTATCAAAGTTTGGATGAGAAGATGTTCGAGAAGGTTGCTAGTGCAACCACTTCCAAGCAAGCATGGGATATTCTTCAAACTTCTTTTAAAGGGGCTGATAAAGTGAAGAAAGTACGTCTCCAAACATTAAGAGGTGAGTTCGAATCGCTTCATATGAAGGAATTCAAATTGGTTTCAGATTATATTTCAAGAGGTTTGACTGTGGTCAATGAAATGAAGAGAAATGGAGAAGAATTGAAGGATGGTCGGATTGTTGAAAAAATACTACGATCATTAGATTCGAAGTTCAACTACGTGGTCGTTGCCATTGAAGAGTCCAAGGACTTGGACACCATGAACATTGAAGAACTTGCCGGATCTTTGCAAGCTCACGAAGAAAGATTGAAGCCGAAGCAAGAACCGGTGGAGCAAGCTTTGCAAGCAAAGCTTTCAATGAATGATTGAAGCAAGCTTTGTTAGCAGGAATGTCACGAAGAAAAGGAGGAAGCTTTGCAAGCAAGCTTTGCTTGCCTGATCTTTGCAAGCTCACGAAGAAAGATTGAAGCCGAAGCAAGAACCGGTGGAGCAAGCTTTGCAAGCAAAACTTTCAATGAATGAAAAGGAGGAAAGGAATGTCACGTCTCAAATAGGCCGAGGTCGAGGTCGAGGACGTGGACGAGGTCATGTCGTGGAAGAGGTGGCAACCAACCTTCGTATAATGAAGAAAACGGCCAAAATTTCAACCAAGAAAGAGGTCGTGGCCGTGGACGAGGTAGAGGAAGAACTTCGAGGCCAAATAAAGGAAGGTATGACAAGTCGAATATTGAATGTTATACTTGTCATAAATATGGTCACTACTCTTCGGAATGCAGAAATAATGTGGAGGAGAAAAATAATTTTGTGGAGAGCAACTATGAAGACGAGGTCCCCACTTTGCTTCTCGCTTGCAAAAGTGATGGAAATGATGAGTACAATCAGTGGTATCTTGATTGTGGGGCAAGTAGTCATATTTGTGGAAAGAAAGAGTTATTTTCGAAGCTTGATGAATTCATTGACGGTAATATCACATTTAGAGACTTTTCAAAAGCTCAAATAAAAGGAAAAGGTACGATTTTAATTCGATTGAAAGATGAAAGTCATCAATTTATTTCTAATGTGTTTTATATGCCGGGAATGAAAAGTAATATTTTGAGTTTGGGACAACTTTTGGAGAAAAATTATGATATACATTTGAAAGATAAAAGTTTGATAATGAAAGATGAAAAAGGAAGGTTGCTAGCAAAGGTGCCGATGATGAAAACATAATGTTTTTATTGAATATCCAAAGTGATGTTCCAAGATGCTTGAAATCTTGTGTTCAAGATTCTTCTTGGCTTTGGCATATGAGACTTGGGCATTTGAACTTTGACGGCCTCAAAATGATGAGCAAGGAAAGGATGGTAAAGGGCTTACCAACTATTGACCTTCCAAATCAACTTTGTGAAGGATGTCTATTTGGCAAACAAGCAAGAAAAGTTTTCTGAATGAGTGTTTGACGAGAGCTCAATATCCTTTAGAGCTAATTCACTCGGATGTTTGTGGACCTATCAAACCATCATCGCTTGGTAAGAATAATTATTTTATTCTATTTATTTATGACTTTTCTCGGAAAACTTGGGTGTATTTCTTGAAGGCAAAGTCGGAGGTGTTTGAAACTTTCAAAAAATTCAAAACTTTGGTAGAAAAACAAAGTTGTTATCAAATCAAAGCACTTCGGTCCGATAGAGGAGAATTCACTTCAAATGAATTCAAAAATTATTGTGAGATAAATGTCATCCATCGTCCTATGACGGTTCCAAGATCATCGCAGCAGAATGGAGTAGCCGAGAGAAAGAACCGAACGATTCTCAACATAGCAAGGAGTATGTTGAAAAGTAAAAACATGCCAAAGGAACTTTGGGCTGAAGCAGTTGCATGTGCAGTTTACTTGTCCAACCGGAGCCATACTAAAAGTGTTCATGGAAAGACCCTTCAAGAAGCATGGAGTGGCTTTAAGCCAAGTGTTTCGCACTTGCGGGTTTTTGGAAGCATAGCCTATGCACATGTGCCAAATCAAAAGAGGACTAAACTGGATGAGAAAAGTGAAAGGTACGTCTTTATTGGTTATGATCAAAATTCCAAAGGTTACAAACTGTACAACCCAAGCAATCGAAAAATTGTAATAAGTAGAGATGTTGAGTTTGATGAAGAAAATTCTTGGGAATGGAGCATTACAAATGAAAACTACAGTTTCAGTCCACTCATTGATGATGAAGGAGATGATGGCACGGTGCAACCTAAAACACCACTACCAACATCTCCAACACGTAGTCCACAGATTGGTGAAGAAAGTTCAAGTGAAAGACCTCGAAAAACTAGAAGTCTAAGAGAGCTTTATGATACAACTGACGAGGTAACGCAAAATTTAAGTGATATGACTCAATTCTGTCTCTTTGCGGATTGTGAGCCTCTAGATTATGAAGAAGCTGCTCGTGATAAAAAATGGAGAGATGCCATGGATGAGGAAATCAACACAATTAAGAAGAATGATACATGGGAGTTGGTGACATTACCTAAAGATAAAAGAACCATTGGAGTCAAATGGGTATTCAAGACAAAAAAGAATTGAAAAGGCGAGGTGGAGAGATATAAAGCGAGACTGGTCGCAAAAGGATACAAACAGAAAGCCGGTATCGACTATGGTGAGGTATTTTCTCCCGTTGCTCATTTAGAAACTATCTGTTTGATTATTTCTATGGCAGCCCAAAATAATTGGAAAATTCATCAAATGGATGTAAAATCTGCATTTTTTAATGGAGTTTTGGAGGAAGAAGTCTACGTTGATCAGCCTTTGGGTTATGAAGTTAAAGGACATGAAGATAAAGTGTTGAAATTGAACAAAGCTCTATATGACTTGAAGCAAGCCCTGCGTGCTTGGAATAATAGAATCGACAAGTACTTCCAAGCAAATGGTTTTTCAAAGTATCCACATGAACATGCACTTTATGTAAAAATGCATAATAATGGTGATATTTTACTTGTTTGTTTGTATGTGGATGACTTGATTTTGACAGGAAATAATCCAAAAATGTTTGAAGATTTCAAGAAAAATATGGCTAGAGAATTTGAGATGACGGAGATTGGTTTAATGTTCTACTATCTTGGCATTGAGGTGAAACAAAGGGATGATGGAATTTTTATATCCCAAGAAGGAAATGCCAAGGAAATTCTAAAGAAGTTCAAGATGGAGAACAACAAACCAGTTGGCACCCACGTTGAATGTGGAGTAAAATTGTCTAAGCAAGGAGATGGTGAGAAGATCAATCCTACATTTTTCAAAAGTCTCATTGGAAGCTTGAGGTATTTAACTTGTACAAGACCTGATATTGTTTTTGGTGTTGGACTTGTAAGTCGTTATATGGAGGCTCCTACTACTTCTCATTTAAAGGCGTCCAAAAGAATACTTTGTTATATTAAGGCTATGTTTGATTCAAAGATTTCAGTGATGAAAGCGCTATGGAAAATGTTTTTTCTTGCATCCTATGATGCAACATTGAGCTTCTTTTATTGTTCATTTGCATTTTACTTATCATTTTACTCACTGAAATCCATAAACCAAACATACTGTACACTTGACTTTGGAATCTTATATTCATTTTGTCAAGACTTCAAGCTTGTTGGTTATTCTGATAGTGATTGGACTGGTGATATTGATGATCGAAAAAGTACTACCGAATTTGTTTATTTTATGGGAAATTCAGCTTTTACTTGGAATTCAAAAAAGTAGCCTATTGTGACTCTTTCTACTTGTGAAACGGAGTATGTGGCAGCTACTTCTTGTGTTTGTCATGCAATTTGGCTTAGAAGTTTAATGAAGGAACTTCACCAACCACAAGAAGATCCAACAAAGATATTTGTTGATAATAAGTCCGCACTTGCATTGGCGAAGAATCCGGTGTTTCATGAAAGAAGCAAGCATATTGATCACTTTATTCGGGAATGCATATCTAGGAATGAAGTTGAGCTTGAATTTGTGAAGTCTCAAGATCAAATTGCGGATATATTCATCAAGCCGTTGAGAATTGATGTGTTTCGAAGATTGCGAATGTCTCTTGGCGTAATAAATATAGTTTAAGAGGGGGTGTTGAAGAAATAAACTTTATTTATAGATAAAGTTAGTACATGAATTTTAAAGTGTCTAGATATCTTCCATTCATGAATTAGATCAATGCATGTATAACTTTTAGTTCATGTATTTACTTTATGCATGTATTTTAATTAGATCAATGCATGTATAACTTTTAGTTCATGTATTTACTTTATGCATGTATTTAGAAAAGGGGAAAAATGTAATTATTATTGGTACAAGTACTAGACTAGATGAGTGATAGGATTTTCCTATAAATACTCATGTATTCTTCCCATTTGCAACAAGTCAAATTGAAAAATCAATAAACACTCATATTTTCCTCCACTATTCTCTTTAGCGAGTTTGAATATTCTAGTGTTTATGCTCTCCAATTTCTAACAACATTTTTTAGAATTTTGGAAAATGATGATTTTTATTCATATTAGGACAAATAATAAATGAATTTATTTTTCTAAATGTGATTCTAGTTCAAATTTTCGAATAAATACTAGTAAGTGATTGATTTAGTGGAAGATACTAGTCACTACAAAGTAGCGAACCTGTATTGAGTAATGCTAGCCTCACAGCCCATAACCGGCTGTACATTTATACAGCCCGTTGTGGGCCTAAGTTTTCATTTTCTTTTGTCATTTAATTTGATTTCTATGAAGAAGAAAAATTAATTATAAAATATAAATTACAAAAAAAATTCATAATTAATCATCAAATAAAAATAAATCCTATTTATAAAATAAACCCCAAACCCTAAAACTCTAAACCCTAAAACCGTAAACCCTAAACCCTAAATCTAAATTCTAAAACCCTAAACCCTAAAACTCTAAACCCTAAACCCTAAATCTAAACCATAAAACCCTAGACCCCTAAACCCTAAACCTTAAATCAAACCCAAAATTAAATATTATGTCATAAATCCTATTTCTAGGCATTGCAAATACTTTTAAATTATGAGTTTATATTTTTATTGTAATTTTCGAGATATTTTATATTCAAATATTGATAAATAATAAATTAACATTTGAAATGTAATGAATTATTTTTTATATAAGTAATATAGTATAATTTAGGTGTTCTTTTGTAATTTTTGAAATTTGAGATATTTATATTCAAATATTGGTAAGTGTTCAATTATCATTTGGAAAGTATTGAATTATTTTTTATATGATTAATATCGAAAAATTTTGATATCTTTAGTAATTTTTTAAAGTTGATTGAGTTGTTAATTGATTAAAAAAATTATTTCAAGAAGAAACCTGTTAAACAAGTAGCAGGTAATACAATTAAGTATGAAAGCATTAAATAAGGGTTGTACAAAGGGCTGTGATTATATGGGCTGTGAGATAATCATTTTCCAACCTGTATTCAAATCCTTGTAGGGAGAGATTCCCGCTTAATATATATGACCTAGAAGTTGGTTATAAGTTGTAAATGGATCTTCAAACTTGGAATGAATGGAGAGGTGTTGCCTCTAAGAATCGACTAGTGGTAAAAGGGCTATTCACAATGTTCTGGAACAGACTTTGATGAAACCTTTTCTCCATTAGCGATGTCTGAATCTATTTAGATTCACATTTGTTCTGATGAGATAGTCAAGACATTTGACTTCATCAAAACGAGTATGAACTGTGAGTGTACAAGAGGATTAGTGGGAGCGCGATGAAGCTCATATTTTATATGTCGATAATGTTCTGACTATCTGGTATGATATCGGAATGTTAGCACAAACGAAAGCATGGTTGTCCATGCAATTCTCCATGAAAGATTTAGGAGAAGCATCTTGCGTATTGGGATACGTATCTATAGAATAGATCCGAAAAGGATGCTGACACTCTCTAAATCTAAGTATACCTCGAAAGAGCTTGGAAAAAAAATTATATGGTAGGATTGTAAACAAGTCAAGTAATTGTTGAACGGTATATTTTTCAATTTTGACTTGAGGTTTCTATTGAACTTGTGATCAATTAAGTTTGATTTGAATTGACTATTCAATAACCCAACTCAAACGAACTTTTGTTAAAAGAGCTCGAGTTGAATATCAAGTAGCTTAATATTTTTACATGTATTTTATTAATTTTTAATCTAAAATTGAGCTTCAAAATATTATCAAACAAAAAATATTGTCCAACTTATCCAATATTTCTAAGGAATTAAGATTAAACAAACTCTTATCAAACAAGTTTGAATCGGTTTTATGTAACATATGTTAGTTTTATTTTATTAAATGGTCCACTAACCTCATTTTACTACAAGTTTTAAGGTTGGGACTCTTCATATGATTGATTTAAGGTTGATACTTAATGGATATGTTAAAGTCTTGTAACTTACAAGGGAGTGGGTTATGGAGGTCATGATGGTTGGCCTTTCACCTTCTTGTAACTCTTACATTTAGTGGCCCTCTACTCTCATCTATAAAAGGAGATACAACCACTCCTCAAAGCTACACCAAAAAATAAAAGAAACAAAAGTGTTAGCAAACTTCCATCATCTAAAAGTATTCTAAGGTTGTGTCATTTGGATAGAAAGAGAGGAGAAGGTGAGTTCACTAGAAAGGTGATACAAGTGAGGAGATAACAAGTTTAGTTCGAAGGATTACTTGAAGCAACGTCATATCTTGAAGACTCCATGGCGAACGGTATACCGATAAACTCTCGTATCCTAATTATATTTATAATATGTGGTAATTGATAAGCATATTGTTAAAGTTTTTCCGCATAAAGTTTAATAAAAGTCTTACAATTGGTATCAGAGCGGGTTCGTTTCCTCGTGATGATATTTTCTGATTTACCGTACCTCATTTTTTTAGTGTCATAAAGTAGCTTGTTTCTCGATACAGTATGGGCATGATATTTTATAACTCATAATAAGTTTCCAGAACATGATTAAGGTTATTGTAAAAGAAGAATTGAATTCTTTAATCCTCAAATATGTAACCGGCTAACAGTTGAATGTTTAAAGTTGTATATGTTGATTAAATCATTGTGCTAATTGATGTAAGCACTTATATCATGATCATTACTTGTTTATCTATCCATATCCAGATACTTTATCAATTAATGAAAAGTTAATTGAATATGTATTATGGGACCTTTAGGCTTACCTGATTTATCATAACATGATATATGAAAGTATTAACATACTAGCCTTGTGATTTGACGTTAGGAGTAAATTTGCATATTTTATAGTTTTGTGAAATGTTTTACATTGTTTTATATTATATATAAAACTTTATGTAAATTTTATGTGATGAATTGTTCTATACAGTTTTATATTGTATATAAGAGTTAATTTTTTAAATTTTGTGCATATAAAAATAACTTTCATAATACGATAATAGAATATTATTGGTTAAATCTTGTATTTTGTAAAGTATTTCTAATCTTGAAGTTGCCAAAGTGACCTTGGTTGGTGAAATTTTACAAATATAAAGATTACATAAAAGTTTTATCACTTAGATGATATTAAGGATAATATTCTTGATTGCGGTCATAATTAAAAGATTGGGGCTCGCCCAAAGGAGAGTCACTTTTAATTAATTATGATTCGGGTAGGGTAGTATAATTTGTATTCACCTAACAATTAGAATTGAATTCCCAAAGGTAACATGACTAATTGCATGGGTGAGATAAAATTATATTAGACCTACTTAGGTGTTATATTAAGTGATTTACACCTATAAAGAGTGAACAATAGATATACTACTTTTCGCCCAAAGGAGAAATTGTAGTGATGTCAATAAGTTCATCTTAATTGACTTTAAACCTCAATATGAGCATTAGTCTAATAATTTACCTTATTATATTTGTTGCATCTTATTTCAGCTATTACTCCTACTTTATTGCACTCGTATGCTTCTGGTATTGCAACTCTTAATGGATCAAATTTCTCTGAAGGTAAGAACAAATCCAATTCACCTTGGGTGTCATGGATCTAGACTTGTCATTGGTTACTGATAAGCCAGAGGAATCGGCTGAGGTTACTGTGAAGGAAGCCTGGAATAGGTCTAACAGGCTTAGTCTAATGTTTATTCGCATGACCGTAGCAAATAACATTAAGACTTCACTTCCCGCCGAGGTTGACAATGCCAAGGACTTGTTAGCGGCTATAAAAGACCGTTTTAAATCAGCGGATAAGTCGCTAGCAGGAACACTCATGGCTGAATTGACCACCATGAAATATGATGGTGATGCAGGAATTCAGGAACATATCCTGAATATGGCTGATAAGGCTGCTAAGCTTGGAACTCTTGGCATGAAAGTAGAGGAGTCATTCCTTGTGCAGTTCATACTCAACTCACTTCCTCCTAAGTTTGGCCCATTCAAAATCCACTATAATACACAAAAAGAAAAATGGAATATGAATGAGCTGAGTAGTATGTGCGCTCAAGAGGAAACGAGATTGAGAAATGAAGGACGCCATCTTGCATTGGCTGTAACTCATGAAGTAAAGAAGAATAACGGAAAGAATGTGAAGAAAGGAAACAGAAACACACCAAAGAAAGGAAAAGAGCCTGGGGAAAGTAGCCAGGGTCATGGAAAAGTTGTCAAATGCTACTTTTGTGGCAGAAAGGGACATCTGAAGAAGGACTGTGAAAAACGCAAGGCCTGGTTCGCAAAGAAAGGAACTAATCTTCTTTTGTATGTTATGAATCAAATCTTGTTGAAGTTCCTTCTAATGCTTGGTGGATTGATTCTGGAGCAACGACTCATATCACAAATTCTTTGCAGGGATTCCTTACAACCCGGAAGCCGGAGGAAAGTGAAAAGATCCTATATATGGGGAACCGTCATAAATCAAATGTGGTACTAGTAGGCACTTATCGCCTCATCTTAGAGACGGGTCACCAACTGGATCTTCAAAACACTTTTATGTAACTTCGATTTCTAGGAATTTAGTTTCTCTGTCTAAATTAGATGTTTGTGGTTATTCCGTTGTTTTCGGTTGTCAAAAACTCAATATTATGATCAATAAAATTATTGTTGGTTTTGGTATTTTATGTGATAGTTTATATATATTATCTCTAAATTATGAGTTTGCACAATCGTTATTAACTTCACAATCAGAAGTTGGCTTAAAACGTAATCTAACTAATGAAAATTCTTCAATGTTGTGGCATAGACGTTTGGGGCATATCTCCAAGGAAAGATTGGAAAAGTTAGTAAAGTCTGGAGTCTTGGAAAATCTAGACTTTACTGATTTTCATATTTGTGTGAATTGTATTAAGGGTAAACAATTCAAACATAAGCAAAAGGGTGCCACAAGAAGTAAAAAACTTCTTGAGTTAATCCATACAGATATCTGCAAACTACCTATTCCA
Source organism: Penstemon barbatus (assembly GCA_003313485.2). Lineage (NCBI taxonomy): Eukaryota > Viridiplantae > Streptophyta > Magnoliopsida > Lamiales > Plantaginaceae > Penstemon > Penstemon barbatus. The sequence goes on from CM064883.1 coordinate 83,214,557, forward strand.
TGTTTTAGTGGAGAAAGGTATTTCATCACTTTCATCGATGATCTGTCTCGTTATGGTTACATCTATCTAATTAATCAAAAGTCTCAGGCCGTTGACGTCCTTGAGGTGTTCATTACGGAGGTCGAAAGACAATTAGATAGAAAAGTTAAAATTGTGAGATCAGATCGGGGTGGAGAGTACTACAGTAGATATGATGAGTTGGGACAACATCCTGGCCCATTTGCAAAATTATTAGAAAAGCGGGGTATTTGTGTTGAATACACAATGCCTGGAACGCCACAGCAGAATGGGGTTGCTGAACGGCGTAATCGTACTCTTATGGATATGGTTAGGAGTATGTTAATTTATTTAACGGTACCTATTTCATTGTGGAGTGAAGCCTTAAAGACCGCAATGTATATCTTAAACCGGGTTCCCAGTAAATCGGTTCCAACAACTCCCTACGAGTTGTGGACTGGCAGGAAACCCAGTTTAAGACATTTACATGTTTGGGGTTGTCCAGCGGATGCTAGAATCTACAATCAAATGAAAAGAAATTGGACTCACGAACAATATCTGGATATTTTATTGGATATCCATCAAAGTCAAAAGGGTACAGATTTTACTGTCCTAACCATAGTACGAGAATAGTTGAAACTGGCAACGCTAAATTTTTAGAGAATGGTGAATTTAGTGGGAGCAGTGAATCGAGAAAAGCTGAAATTGAGGAAGTTAGAGTGGATATTATACCACCTTATCTTTCTCAAGATAAAGTTGTTACTCAACATGTACAACAAGTTGAGATAAATGAACAACTTACCGATTCACCACTTCATGGAGATGTCACCATTGACGACGCTAATGTAGAACCACCACAACCGGTAGCTTTGAGAAGATCTCATAGGGAAAGAAGATCTGCCATAACAGATGACTATGTGGTGTACCTACAAGAATCTGATTTTGATATAGGTATTCAAATTGATCCAGTTTCATATTCACAAGCCACAAATAGTAAAGATTCTGATAAGTGGATTGATGCCATGAATGAAGAGTTGAAATCGATGGATCCCAATGATGTCTGTGATCTTGTCGAATTGCCTAATGATAGTAAGAAAGTCGGTTGTAAATGGATCTTTAAGACCAAACGCGACGCTACGGGCAATATCGAAAGATTTAAGGCCAGACTAGTGGCCAAAGGTTTTATTCAGAAAGAAGGCATTGATTATAGAGAGACATTATCTCCAGTGTCTAAGAAGGACTCTCTTAGAATCATTATGGCCCTTGTAGCTCATTATGATTTGGAGTTACATCAAATGGATATGAAAACCACTTTTCTAAATGGAAATTTAGATGAAGATATCTATATGGACCAGCCTGAAGGGTTCACAAAACAAGGACAAGAACACTTGGCTTGCAAATTAAAGAAATCTATTTACGGGCTTAAACAAGCTTCCAGACAATGGTACATTAAGTTCAATGATACCGTAACTTCTTTTGGATTTAAAGAAAACATTGTTGATCAATGTATTTATCTAAAGGTCAGTGGGAGCAAGTTTATATTCTTAGTCTTATATGTGGATGATATTTTGTTAGCAAGTAGTGATCTTGGTTTATTGCACGAAATCAAGAATTATCTTTCCACAAACTTTAAGATGATTGATATGGGAGAGGCAAATTATGTTATTGGCATAGAGATCTTCAGAGATCAATCTCGAGGATTGCTGGGATTGTCTCAAAAAGGATATATTAATCGAGTTTTGGAAAGATTCAATATGCAATTATGTTCAGCCACTGATGCGCCTATTACAAAAGGTGATAAGTTAAGTGAAAAACAATGTCCAAAGAATGATTTGGAAAATGAGAGAATGATATTGATTCCATATGCATCAGCTGTTGGAAGCTTGATGTATGCACATACTTGTACTAGACCAGATATCAGTTATGTTGTAGGTGTACTTGGTAGGTATCAAAGTTATCCAGGTATAGATCATTGGCAAGCAACAAAGAAGGTAATGAGGTATCTCCAAGGAACAAAGGATTATATGCTCACATATAGGAGATCGAATCAATTAGAGGTTGTTGGATATTCAGACTCGGATTTTGCTGGCTGTCAGGATAGTAAAAAGTCCACTTCGGGCTTTGTATTTCTATTAGCTGGTGGAGCTATCTCGTGGAAAAGTGTAAAACAAAGCATCACTGCTTCTTCCACGATGGAGGCCGAGTTTGTTGCATGTTTTGAGGCTTCGAGTCATGCATTGTGGCTGCGGAATTTCATCTCAGGGCTTAGGGCTGTTGACTCAATTGCTAAGCCGCTGAAGATATATTGTGATAATACCGCAGCAGTTTTCTTTTCAAAGAATGAAAAGTACTCTAGTGGATCCAAGCACATGGATCTTAAGTACTTAGTTGTTAAAGAAAGAGTCCAGAAACAACAAGGGTCAATTGAAAATTTAAGTACCACTCATATGGTCGCCGATCCATTGACCAAATGATTGCCTATAAAGACTTATAAAGAACATGTTATTAGCATGGGTCTTTTAAGCAATCCATGACTGTAATAAGTGGTTATCAATAAATTGTCATTTGCTTAAATTATTGTTTCTATTTTCCTATTTTCAATTATGTGTACACATGTTATGTTTGGATTTTATAAAACAGGATATGTATTAACAAGACAAAATTAAAGGGGCAATTTTGGACTAGAGTAGTAGAAGTTGCTAGTGGTGTAATACATGGAAGGGAATATGATAAACAAAGTCATATGACCGCTATGATTCACATTAGTGATTTAGACTATATCTAGTGTTAAAGTATATAATTTATCTATTTTAGTTGTCAACCTTTGTTTTTATCTAAATCGTGATCACGTGTCAAAAAAAAATTTCTTTTGAAGAGCCCAATAGAGTCAAAAAAAAATTTTAACTTAATCGGTTTAGTGGACCAAGTGGGAGAATGTTAGTTTTATTTTATTAAATGGTCCACTAACCTCATTTTACTACAAGTTTTAAGGTTGGGACTCTTCATATGATTGATTTAAGGTTGATACTTAATGGATATGTTAAAGTCTTGTAACTTACAAGGGAGTGGGTTATGGAGGTCATGATGGTTGGCATTTCACCTTCTTGTAACTCTTACATTTAGTGGTCCTCTACTCTCATCTATAAAAGGAGATACAACCACTCCTCAAAGCTACACCAAAAAATAAAAGAAACAAAAGTGTTAGCAAACTTCCATCATCTAAAAGTATTCTAAGGTTGTGTCATTTGGATAGAAAGAGAGGAGAAGGTGAGTTCACTAGAAAGGTGATACAAGTGAGGAGATAACAAGTTTAGTTCAAAGGATTACTTGAAGCAACGTCATATCTTGAAGACTCCATGGCGAACGGTATACCGATAAACTCTCGTATCCTAATTATATTTATAATATGTGGTAATTGATAAGCATATTGTTAAAGTTTTTCCGCATAAAGTTTACAACATGCATATTGTCTAGTCACTTTTTGTTTTTTTTATAAGTAAGAATATATTGTAACATGCATATTGTCTAGTCACTTTTTGTTTTTTTATAAGTAAGAATATATTGCAAAATCAAACATAGGAGTAGTTCCAGTTTACACAAGATTCGATCAACCATCATTTCTACTTTTTATTATTGCTCAAGTTCGAATTTGATTTGTCGCTCTCTTAGCTTTTTCAAAGTGGTTTCCAGTGACACTTTTTTTTTTAATGAATGGTTTCTAGTGAGATATTTTTTTTTTGTGGTCCTAAATGAACTTTCTTTTTTTAGTTATATGATATAGTTCTATATAAACAATTAATTTTTCATAACGCATAACTTTTCCCAAAAAAAATCACATTATTTTAAAGTGATATATTTATGTACCAAATTAGTCATTAATCATTTAAAGTTGAATTAAAAATTTAATACCAGAATATGAATATTGGACAGAGTAACTTTGGCATTTGAGACACAATGAGTTGGTTTGTTTTCCCATTTTGTACCAAAAAATAAAATAAAAATAAAAATGACATACACAACAACTTTGCGTTGACTCTATTAATGGAGCTACTAAGCTACAATCTCTGTCGGACCCAAAATGGCCACGACCCGGCCACGTGTTCATTTCTTGATAATATTTGTTTCTTTATACTAATGATTTGGGGGACATTCAGTCTATTTGTCTTATATTAAGGAAATTAATTTGAGAGATTTCTAGATATTTGAAAACTGGAATTTTCATGGTTATTCTGAGGTAGCCACCATTCGTCTTGTTAAAGACTTCTATGGACACTTTTTTAAAAAAAAATGTTCCTAAAAGGAGTCTAACATGACAGATGGTGGCTACCCTCACGATCGATGAACTTGAAAAATAATCTCGATTGACGTGTTAATAGTAATAAATTAACTATAATTTCAATAATAATATGTAATAAATAGAAAAATTATTTATACTAAATTGTTAATAAATATGTAAAATTGATTTAATAATGTACATTGAAATATGTGCAATTTTACAATTTATCAAGTTATTGTGGTATTAATTACCGATCTTATAATATATGAGATAATACAATTAATATCCAAGCTAATTTTAAATTTTATAAGATATTATAAATATTACAAATAACCTCCTAGAAAAAAAATTGAAATTTTTAAAATGTAAGTGAGTAATTGTACGACGGGTCAACCTTAGCGAAATTTTCTTAAGATTCAGTGCACACACGCGTGAGGAGAATTTTTATAATTTGAACCTCAGGATATATGTAATTTACCCTGCTTTTTAAGATGGAAAGTGCATCTAAGTTTCTTTCTAATTTAATGTTAATTGTAACTAAATAGATTTGGTTGATTCCTATCTTGTCAATTTATAAAATTAAAATATAAAAGAAATTGTTATGTATACTGCAACTCATACATGTAAATAAATTAGTGATTAAATAAATTATTTAAGTTTAAATTTTTAAGGGTCACGTGTCAACAAGAGAAAGTCTATTTCACGTGCACCCATCCCTCAAAATATAATTTAGACAGACCCATGTCAATTGAGAGATGTTTACATATAATATGTCTAACACATCTTTTGAATCACATATATGACTTGAATACCCTTAAGAAAAGACAAAAGAAAACCCACGGCTAGTTCTATCAATGATCGCAAATTGTATAGTTTGCTTTTTCATTTAGGGTAAATAACGGATATTCCTGATATAAGGTGACAAAATCTCCCTCACATATTGTTATTAAGAAAATCCTCCTCAGATTTGTTACCATCTTACAATTAGCCTGTTACCCCTGAAAGGATTCAATTTTGCCCCTAGGAGATTAGTTGTAATGTTTGTAATATCTTATAATATCTCATAAATTATCAAATTAAAAATTAAATATTTACCACAAAAAATTGATAAAATTGTAACTTGCACAAAAGTTTGAATAAATATAGAAAAATCTTATTTACGTATTTATTTATAATTTAATTTTAATAATAATAAATTAACTAGAATTTCAAAAATATTATGTAATAAAAAAATTATTTATACTAAATTGTTACTAAATATGTAAAATTGATTTTTTAATGTTTATTGAAATATGTGCAATTTTACAATAAACATTAAAAAATTCAATTTTACATATTTAGTAACAATTTAGTATAAATAATTTTTTTTTAATTTTACAATTTATCAAGTTATTGTTGTATTAATTACCTATTTTATAATTTATGAGATAATACAATTAATATCCAACCTAATTTTTAAATTTTAAAATATTATAAATAATACAAACAACCTCCTAAAAAAAAATTGGAATTTTTAGATGTAAGTGGTTAATTGTACAACTAGTCAAACCTTAGGGAGATTTTCATAAAATTCAGTACACACGTGAGGAGAATTTTTATAATTTGAACCTCAGGAGTATCTGTAATTTAAAATGAAAAGTGCATCTAAGTTTCTTTCTAATTTAATGTTCATTGTAATCTAATAGATTTGGATGATTAATATCTTCTCAATTTATAGACTTTATTAAAGATCAATAATAATTAAAATTTAAAAGGCCCGCCTTCAATGCAAGCTTTGGAAGAGCTACCGACTCACCTCACTTTATCATTAATTTTACTACTTTTGTTACGGTTTGTGCACGTGTACATTTCAGTGAATCTCAAGAACCTTCTAAATTACACTTCTATTTATAGCAAGAAATGTATTCATTTATATGTGCACAGTTTTTCCTTTTTTTTTTTTTTTTGCTGGGAAGAACAGAAAGAAAATGGTAGAAGTTGATGAGCCTCTCTTGGAAACTAATGATAAAAAGGGTGGTTTTAGAACTCTGCCATTCATTATAGGTAAGTTTTAATTTTTATGTTCTTAATATTAGCTTACTAACAAATTAATAAAATCCCATATTTTTCTTGATTATGTTCATATATTTTCTTTTTATTGATCAAAAATGGTTTTTTCACTCTTTCTAATCAGAGTTTCACAAATTCTTGGTTACATTGAAGTTCCTATTAATTAATAGATATTATTGGTTTATTCATGGATTAATTTTTCGTTTTTGTGGTGTGTTTTGTTCAGCTAAATATATATCGGAAATTTTTTGGAAAATATTTGGAAAGTTGTGAATTAAATAAAGTGATGTAATCAATTAACTAAAATACGGAAATGTATTGGACGTGTACTCTGTTTTTATATGGGTTTTGTTTCACTATGTATTGGACGTGTACTCTGTTTTTATATGGGTTTTGTTTCACTATGTATTGGACGTGTACTCTGTTTTTATAAGGCAGTTTTTTTAATTTTTTTTAATTTTTAATTTTTAAGAAAAACCAATGTTTTATAAATCGGATCGTATCGAATTGATAATCTTATTGATTACTAGTTAGATAGGTTTAACCGTATAAATAACTGGTTCAATCGGTGTGATATCATTACAAAGTAATAATTTAAACTAAGTTATAATGTATGTACTCAACTATTTTTTTAAAATAATCTTATCCATTTTTAAGTTTATTTACATAAATTAAATGTTATTTCATGACCAATTATTTTTCCTATAAATATTGTGTTGAAAATGAACGGTAGCAATAAAATTACAAGTATGATAACATCATATCAAGGCAATAAAAATTATAATAAACATCACATCAAAAACAATAATTTTATTGCTAATCGCTTACGTAAAAGAGAAAATATTGATGAAAAATTTTTATATAAAAAAAATAAAAATACTTAAAGTTGGAAAAATGACTTTTCTAATGAAATTGATGCTTAAATATATTTCTATAACTTATTATATAAAAGATTTTTTTGTATCTGGTTGATTTTGTGTGATTCAAAGTGAAAAATAGAATAACAGGTGTTAGAGCATTTTTGAAGTTAAAAGAACGCAAAAGAGAAGTAAAAATCCGTTGCGTAATTTTCTTTTTCTTTCATAAGTAGGCTAGTGGATCGGTCCACTTGTTCATTGATTTTACCAGTTATTAATCGATTTTTTCCGGTTCAAACTGGTCAGGAGCAAAGCTGATTTTGAAGGATTAATCGAATCGAATTGAAAGTCGAATACCAATTAAACCGGTCGAACCGACCGGTCCAACCCTTTTTACAGAACACTGAAAAAAACAGAGCTTTATTATAATTAAAGAATATATCAGCAAGTACAATATTGTTTTATCTCAGCCAAATCAAATAAAGAATCAGAATTTAGGGTGAGTTTGGCCTAGCGATTCAAAAAGTAATTATAGAAGAATTAATTTTACTAAAATTGATTATGGTAATAATTGATTATGATAAAAATTAATTATAGAATAATTGCTTCTGTATAATAGCTTCTGTAAAAGTAACACTTTAGTTGCTTTTTAAATAAGTTGATTATTTGCTTCTCGAGATCCCAAAAGTGATTATAATCTTGGAGGCCAAACACCATAAAAATCACGATTGAACATAAGTAATTTTTACAATCAGGGCCAAACACCTAAAAAATCACAATAGAGATGTAAAAGTGATTTTAAGAGTTCCAATCGCTGGGCCAAACTCACCCTTAATCTACTTGCATATCTAGCTAACAAACAGTTTTTTAATATGTGATTTGGGAAGTTTCTTTTCTTGTTCAAAAAGCATGGTAATTATATAAATCAGAATTGGGTTTAATTGGAGATTTAATTATGTTTTATTGTAAATATAGCGAATGAGGCGTTCGAGAAAATGGCAACATATGGGTTGATGCCAAACATGGCATTTTATTTGATGAAGCAATATAATATGAAAATGACCACTGCATCAAATGTAATGCTTTTATGGTCAGCAGCTACAAATTTCATGCCTCTTCTCGGAGCCATAATCGCAGATTCTTATTTGGGCCGGTTTTATACCATCGGATTCGGTTCAATTATTTGCCTCCTGGTAATTAATATTGACTTCAAATGTGTTTCTTTATTCAAATTATCAAAAATATTGAACATTTAAAAGAGTCGTTCCAATTATTTTTTTGAAGTATGATCAATTTGCAGTCTTGTTAAAAATGCTCCTACTAATTTGTAGACAACTCTGTACATCTCACTGAAAATACGATTTTTGTTTGCACTTTGCACCCTTGAAACACAGAATTAGCACTTTGCACCCTCAAAATAGGAACAATTCAGTAGTTTGCACCCTATCTTATTTTCCGGCAAAGTTGACCATAGTAATAAAAAAACTAGGGGTGAAATAGGTAATTCATTTTTTGATCTTTGACACTTTGTATCCCAAGAACACGAGAAATTGTCACTTTCCATCCCCGAAATAGAATTAGCACTTAGCCCCCTCGAATTAAGAACAACTCAGTAACTTGCAACCTCGAAACACGATAAATGGGCACTTTGCACCCCCGAAACACAAAATTAACACTTAACACCCTCAAATTTAGAAAAACTCAGTAACTAACATCCCCTCGTTTTTTTGGGCAGAGTTGTCAAACGGTGTAGGTAAAAAATATCTAGGGGCAGAATAGATAATTATGACAATATTAATAGTTTTATCGGAAAATAAGAGAGGGTGCAAACTGCTTAATTGTTCTTATTTCGACGTGTAAAGTGTTAAATTAGTGTTTCAAATATGCAAAGTGCTTATTTTCCATGTTTCGGGGTGCGAAGCAGCAAAGTAGCAAAGTGCACAAAAAAAACCGAAAATACTGCAATTTGTTATTGATCCCCTTTGTTTTCACATTTCAGCAATTAAAAGACGAAATAAGTTGTTATTTTGGTTCTTCTTTTTAGTAAATAACCATGCATATAACTTATATGTTACATCTCATTGCATTAGGGGATGATTCTATTGTGGACTACGACGATAATCCCACAAGCGAGGCCGCTGCCATGTCATCAATCTAGCGACACTTGCGACTCCGCATCGATTTTCCAATTCGTGTATCTATGTGCGTCTCTCGGCCTTATTTCAATTGGAGCTGGAGGAATTAGAGCTTCTTCATTAGCCTTTGGTGCCAATCAATTAGAAAAAGGTGGAGAATTCCAAAGTGTAAAAGAGAGCTATTTCAGTTGGTACTATGCTTCATACACGATTTCTGTCCTCGTCTCTCTAACATGTGTTGTCTATATCCAAGACAACTTGGGATGGGGAGTTGGTTTCGCCGTGCCTGCTGTGTTGATGTTGTTTGCTGTTATTTCGTTCTTTTTGGCTTCCTCGTTTTATATTAAATCGAATAGTAAAACAAGCTTGGTTACTGGTTTTGTTCAAGTGTTGATAGCTTCTTTCAGGAATCGACATCTCGAATTATCAGATGGGAAAGATGTTGTGTATCATTACAAGAACGGTTCGACTCTCGTTTTTCCCAGCAGAAATCTCAGGTATTAGTAGAGTTAGTTACGTATCTTTGCAGTATTTACGGTTCACATTCGTTTTTGAAATCCTTCTTCATGATTTAAACATAAGCCGATTTACATGAGAGGTAATTTTTTATGTTTACATGAGGTTTATCGCCAGTTTACAAAGTTTAATAGATTGATATTCTTTTAGGTTAAGAGGGGTGTTTTTGCATTTTTTGTGGGAATATAAATTGTCATTTTTACTGCACAAAATATGTATTCGACATAAGTTGTGTGAATTACACAAACTACTCGCTGTAATTACATCATACCTAAGGGACAGTTTGTGTAATTTAACCTTATTAGACAACCAGTACTGGAACTTCAAAGCTGGACACTAACAAGATTTTAAATGTGAATGATTGTCTTTAGGTTTCTAAACAAGGCATGCATTGTCAAAGATCCCGAAAAAGACTTAATCTCACTCGGTAAAGCTACCGATCCATGGAGCCTTTGCACAATCAATCAAGTCGAAGGGCTCAAAGCACTAATCCGAGTAGTACCCATATGGTCCACGGGAATGATCATGTCCATAAATATAAGCCAAAACTCGTTTCCCGTACTCCAAGCAGCCTCCGTGGATCGACAAATCACTTCAAATTTTACCATACCAGCTGCCTCTTTTAGCACATTTATGGTTATAGCCATTATAATATGGGTCTTGCTCTATGATCGCGTCTTTCTTCCATTAGCTTCTAGAATCATGAAAAAACCGGTGCATTTAAGCACTAGAAGTCGTATGGGGTTCGGGATTTTTCTCTCGTTTTTAGCGATGTTGGTGATGTCAGTAACTGAAAGTATTAGGCGGGTTGTAGTGCATATGTCGGCAGTGTGGTTGGTCCCACAATATTGTTTGATGGGATTTGCGGAGGCTTCAAACGCTATAGCGCAAAACGAATTCTATTTTTCTGAGTTGCCAGGGAGTATGTCGAGTATAGCTTCGAGTTTGAATGGGATTGGGTGTGCTTTGGCGAATATATTGGCGAGTTTATTGTTATATAGTGTCGATTCGGTCTCGAAAGCCGGGGCAAACGAGAGCTGGATATCGGACGATATAAACAAGGGTCATTATGATTACTATTACTTGATTCTTGCAGGTTTAAGTATTGCTAATATGGTATATTTTCTTGTTTGTAGCAGTTGTTATGGTACCTTGAAAGAAGAAAGAAAATTAGAAGAAAAGGACATTGTGTACTTAGAATGAAAATGTCATACTCCTATAATGTATCTTCCATGTAAATCTCATGTTTGCTTTTGTAATCAATCTTTAGGAGCACAATATTTGTCTCTTCCTCTAAACTCATACATGTATAAGCAGTTTACCTCCCTGCGATAAATATAAGGGCAAAATACTCCTGTATTTTTATAAAAGAAGCACACTGCCTCCTTCTGATTTTAAATTTTTACAAGGAGTAAAATGTTCATTATGCAATATCACCATGGAATTAAAGTGCCAATTTACACATATCAAAGGGAGGTAAATTGCCTATTTACGTATATCACAGGAGTAAAGTGATGTGAAGATGTTGTCAATGGTAAGGTTAAATCGATCATTTTTAACATGAAAATGAAGTCTCAATTGCATTATAGAATGTGAGCTCTCCACCTTATTACCGAGTAGGTAAATTGCTTATTATTTTATTTCATAAGGAGGTAAATTGTCTATTTCATATTACAAGGAGGTAAATTGCAGATTAGAAATATCACATAGAGTTAGCTCGTGGAAAGAACAAAAATATCTATCCATCAAATCTCTTATGAAATTAGCAATGTACTCATTTGTACTTTCAAAAATTCTGCATTGAACACTCAATCCATCTCCTTCCGTCCATTTTTTATTTTTGCATATTTTCAACACAAAACTCCCTCATACTTTCGAACAATTGTGCAATACACCCTTGTATTCTTGAATATTTGCGCAAACACCCTTGTACTTTTAAACGTTTGCACAAAACACCCTTGTATGTTTGAATGTTTGCGCAAAACACCCATGTACTTTTGAACGTTTGCACAAAACACCCTTGTATTTAAATTATATCTAGGGGTAATTTAGGCAATTCAATACAAAATTACTCATTAGACATATCACAGGGAGTTAACTTGAAAAAAAATGATGCCGGATTGTTTGCTTCTTGCATGGAGTGTGGGAAGCGATCGATCAGAGGATGGATTCACGTAGGAAAGGTAGGAGGGAGGGTAGACTTAAGGAGAAAATCGAAAAGTATCGATCTTTGAACCTTCAGATTAGGGAGGATGGATCATGCCATTTGGCGTCTCATGTTTATGCTAAGGCTGTGTTTGCCAGGGGTGTGAAGCTGTGGACGGAGGCAGCGAAGCTTGAACAGGATGATGGGAATAAGAGTAAGGTGTTGAGGAAAGGACTTGAGCATATTCCGGATTCGTTTAGCGTCTCGTGTTGTGCTGCCTGTTGCACGTGGAATCGTGGTTAGCTCTTGCTAAAATGGTTTGGAAATTTTTTGGAAAGAGGTAACCGGGCTTTACAAAGGGAAGGTGTGGAAATTGACAGATAAATGTGGATGGAAGAGGCCGAAGCTTCTGAACGAGATGGTTTTGTCGAAACTTGTCAGGCTATATATAATTCACAACATTATCGAGGTTGCTGATGCGGAGGAGTGCAAGAACTAAAAGAGACGAGCATACGGCTTCAGCTTGAAAAAAGCCACGGATGCAGTTACTTATATACCACATGCTGAAGTTTTATGGTTAATGAGTGCCAAAGGCTAGTTGGTGACGTGCCTGCTGCTCGAGCAATTCTTCAAGAAGCTTATGCTGCGATTCTTCCCTTCATTCTTCGAGCTTTGGTTGATGCTCCGACAGTTGGAGGAACGCCTTGAGCAAGCGAAGGAAAAAGTACGAGTTGGGCCAACTCGAAACGCTGATCTACTTGCACACCTTTGTGGCATTCACTTGCTCACTTAGAGGAAAACGTAAATGGCCTGAGTAAAGCTGTAAACTGCTCTAGTTATTCCATGCTTCTCAACTCCTCAATCAAATTCATGTGTGATTTCATAATTAAAATGAATGATTGGTATCACCGATTTATTTTGCGGCTATTAGACGGCAAATCACGTGCATTACTTGAAGGGCATTCTGTTCCTTCACCTAATATTATACCTTGAAGTAATGCACGTGAGGCCGTTTCAGTCGTGAAATAGCCTAAAAATGAATCGATGATACACTTCTTCATTGATAAGAGGGATAAATCTACTACAAAAAATTTAGAAGAGACGAATTTATAAAAGTCAATCCATAAGAAGGACGGAAAATGCAATTTACTCATTTCCTAGCAAAACCTATGTTGTCTTAATAGATATGCGTCTAATCATCTCTTAATACATATTATAGTTTAATAAAATATGCAATTATTTATCGACAAGTAAATTAGTATATATTATCTATTTTAGAGTTGGGAAAAAACTATTTATTTATTGTTATGACTCCATTTTGAAGAAAAGTCATCTGACCACATTACTTCCTCCAATTTTTTTTTATTTGTCACTCTAGCAAAAAGAAATTAACTTTTATTTGTTATTATAGAAATTCAATGTAAAATTAATTTTTTTTCTACCAATTTACCCTTCTTCTTAATGTTAATACATATAATTAATGTTGATTAAAATAGTAATTATTTGATTAAAAGGATATTTTAAATATTTAACTATTTTATTTATTATATTTCTTACTTCGTATTCAATTCTCCAAAACAACAAATAAAAAAAACGGAGGAAGCACTTCTTAGTGCTAGCTAGTATTAACTTTCGGTCATTATAAAAACATGTGATCATATTCAAACAATATTAATTAAAGGTTATTATACTATAGCAAAATATTACAAATATTATTTAGAGGTCATATACTAAAAGAAAGAAAATGAAGCATAGAGTCATAGACCACAATTAATTGCGTTTACATGACAAAAAATTAATCCACAATACAAAAGTTTATATCAAGAACTCCACTGAAAAAGAGCAAATAAGGGTACTTTTCTTGCTCTGCAATTCAAATTTGACAGAAATAAAATGAAACAATCACCACATTCAAGCACCCTTGTACCCCAAAAATGCAGAGGAGAAGCAAAATTTATTGAATAACAGATGAACATAAAGAAGCTACATCACATATGTACAATGCAAAAAAATAATAGGACAAGTTTATTCCAACAATTGCCTGCTTTTTCCTACTCCTACCTAAATAAATTTGATTGATCTTCTTCACGTAATCGATACCATTCATCTGCACCGTGTAAACTAAGGCGAGTTCTCATCTACACCATTAAAACGAGCAGTTTTGATCAGAAAATGTCTCATTCTAACAATGGATGTTCAGACAAAATCAAATAGCATACAAAAAAGATTTTATTATTACCTCAGAATCACATGTCAACGTTGGATTTCTTGCCAGTTAGAATACGAGAAATCTGAAGCCCCCTACTAAAAGCCTCATTAAAGAGTATCCTCGTCTGCATTTCTTGAAATCCAGGCATCCATGAGAGAAATGCCAAGGGAACCATGACAACCAATCCAAAAATCATATCATATATACGAGCCAAGGACACAACCGTTTCCCAAACCACACTCGACTGCAGAAAAGGTCTAAGCACTTGGGCTATAAGTATAATACCCCACCCCGTAGGTATAAATGCCAGCAAACTTTTAATGAAATCAAGAGCATCAACTGGGGTAAAATGCAGAAGCAAAACAATCACAAGTACCGTAAGTACTATAACAAGAAACTGAATCAGCCTATAGTATATATGCTCATTTGCAGAATATTTATCCCGAGCATATGCCATCACGATATAAATACCGATAACTGCAATTATATAGATCCACGATAACAAGTAAACACCAATGCTCGTACTACTACCAGCAATCTTCAAATGGTATACAATTCCATACTGGAAAAAGAAGAAACGGAGATCTAAAATAATCTCGAGTAATTTTCCCCAAAGACCAGTTGTTCTGAAGTGATCTTGTTCCTCATACCACCATGTTTCCCAACTCTGATCTGCTTTGACTAGAATTCCTCTATACCATAGCCAGCTCATGAAATCATCAAAATCGTACACGGTTTTTAGCCAGTCGAAACCAGAAGGGTTGAACATAAAAGGCGACATTATCCACGACAGAACAAGGAACCAACTAGATATCATCATAGCAATGTAAACAAAGGTACTTCTAGATAAGTTGCTATTGGAAGCATAAACAGTCAAAATTATACCAAGTTCAATTGCTTTCACGAAATGGCTACGAGCATATAGTCTGTAATTTTCAGCAAAGCTCTTATGCTGCACAACAAATCCACGTCCAGTTGCTCGGTACTTGGCCCCACCATGGAGAATAGTTCGACCAAAGAAATGCGCACGAGTTCCCATGGAGAAAGTGAAAAAGAATGAAGCAAGTTGAAACTGCATCGTAACAAAATCCCAAAATGCTGGAAGGAAACCATGCTCTAATGAATTCTCGACAATCATAGGAAGGGCTGTGAAAACACCGAGTTGGATAATGAACTGTTGATTCAAGATTGCACCAAGTGCTCTATTGTCGCTAGCATTTCTTCTAGCGTGATCCTCGACTCCACTCAAAGCAAGGTATAGACGTCCCCAGAGAAACGTGTAAACCATGACAACCACCATCATTGTGTTGAAAAAGAAGCCAACTGTTGTATAGAAAACAGAAAGCATACGGAAAAAGTCAAGTCTATGACCCAGTCGGTATATATCTCTACTCAAAACTTGCTCCCCATTACCACTAGCAACCTTAGCCTCAAACATGGATATTTGATTTAATCCAACATCTCTTCCCTTACCTACTTGTACGTATTCATGATGAGTCACGTTGCCACCTCTCAATGTGCAATTAAATCCAGCATATATATCTTCACTTATGTTAATCACGCGTGAAGCTTTGCTAATGCCACCTCGAGTCACAAACCAGAACCTATCAAAGACATCAGGATGGCCATAGTGCATTCTAACTTTGAGAGGGTTGGCTAAAACACGTTGGCCTAGAGTGACAAAGCTCATTTCCTGAGCAGACATAAACCAAGCGAGTGATGAAACAGAACCTGTAAATATATTTTCACGAACTCCGAGAATTGTAGGCTTCCTTATGCCATAAGTGACTTTAAATTCCTCTAAAAGATTCCTCATCTTAAGAGCCTCCTCGAAATAATTGTCCTGGTTCATGTCAATGGTTTGCAATGCATCACCACGAGTGAAGATAATTGCATGGTTTTGATTCTCAGGTTTGCCCTCCCCAAGTTTCAAAGGACCAGGTAACTTTATACGATATATTTCAACTTCTTTTTTTATCTGTTGATCAAACTTCACCAAGACAGAATAGTACTCAACCTCTTCCCTTCCTAAGTACACCTCATCAACATAAGCAACTCTAAGGGCCTCATTATTCTTCATCAAATATAAAATCTCCTCAGCCCTCGGGTCACCTTTCGCCTTATGAACCCCATACATTTGGCAGGCCACCACATACGTAAATTTCATCATAGCAACACCAAATTCAGTTCCTTTAAACAGCAGGCTCACACTGCTACCTGCCCTGTTTAGATTTCGAGTAATAGGTACACCTGAGCCTTCAGAAGTAAAGCCACTATTCCTATTCAGCGAACCAAGTGAAGTGATTTCTTGTGATCCTTGTCTTATGTCCATTTCTGATGCAGAGTCAAGAAACGAAAGCATCTTAAGAGCCCTGTAGTAATACATCATCCCCCTCACAGTTCTCGAGAGTGTCTGGCCCCTGTACGATGCCCAGAGTCTGAGGTCCCTCGATTTTGTTTTCCATATTTCACTATCATCTACCATTCCTTCCTTGCGCATGCGCTCCATAAAATTTTCCCACTCGTCTGCATAAATCTTTTGAAGATAAAACATAGTGGAAACACCATCTTCATTTGGACTTCTAAGCATTTCTTTCCCAAACAACACTTCTTCATCATAGTAAGGAGTCAAGACACTGAACGCCATCATTTTCTCAACCTGAGGGGCACGAGGCATGTTCATAAATAAAGAATTACTGAAGAAAGCAATTCTTCTTCGTGCCTCGATATTTTTGGGGACATTATGCATTGAATCGCGAGAATTAATAATCGTATGCAAACGTCTTAATTGCCTGTAGAAAAAAGCATCCTGATCATGTGGCAATTGAACAGCATTCTCAAAAAGAAGTCCGGCATCACTATTAGGGTCAACAGGTCCTAAACCTTCCTGCGTCAACTGAGTAACGGACTTCTTCACCCTCGGAAATTCTCGAACTCCAAGTTCGTATAAGGCTTGTAGTACATTCACCACTTTATCCATATCCTTCTTTGGCATGAGGAGAAGCTCGATAAGAGAAATTAACTGCTCATGAATCTTAGGCAAAACTGTTGTCTTATAAGCCCCTGTGAACTTTTCAAATTGGATATAACTATCTACCTCCATGAAAAATTTCGAGGCTATGGAATGCTCGTGCGTACCATATTTAATGATCTCAAGAAGTAAGTACTTAATGCTATCATAAGCTTCAGTGACTGCACAACGCCTATACTCATTCTTGCATATACGTAACCACACCTCGCTATCATGTTCATTCTCCAGTTCTCTCGCCTGGCTTAGAGCAAGCAGAAGCTCATTGCATAAGAGAGAACAAGGCCAACGTATAACTTTGATTTCCCAACAGTTTGGTGGAAGTTCCAGGTGTTCAAGTTCTTGGTCGCTTATGAGATCTTCTTCTCTCAAAGTGATGATTATTTCATTCCATATCAATGCAAACCTAGTAGCTTCAACTTGACTTGATTCCATCTTCTTGTATGGCTGCCCAAGCCCATAACGGAGCTTAACACGGTGAATTGCATTGCGCAGTTTATGTACAACCGTTGCCTCCGAGCTAAGTATCTGATCCTCCGGCATTAGATTGAACTGCAATGCACTTGCAAAGAACTGGAACCTAAGTCTCAGCTGTCTGAAATTTCGAATCTCGCCTAAGTGTGAGAAAAGCCCGATTGTTGAACCCGCAAGAGAGGAAAATACGGTATACCAAATTTGAAGATCTACAAAATATATCAGGACAACAGGAGCCCACAACACTGCCACTGCCAGTCTGTTGGTACTAGTGAAAAATTCATGCCACTGGTATTCCACCCCTCTAAGATTTAAGAGAGCTATAGTTGGGCCAACAAGAGGTCTAATTTGAAGAAAATAGCTAAATACGAATTTCGAAGACAACACTAATATCCAGAACACAGTGTACTTTATGTTGTCAACAAGCCCCTCTCTTACCCCTCGACCCACAAATGTTCTTGTGTGAAACCACCATGTTAAAATGTAGAATACAAACCAATCTGTCTCTTCAATCAAATTACGAACCCAAGGAACGATGAATAGGATCAAAGCAAGTAACTCTGGGATGACAAAAACTAAAGCAGCCCAAAGAAATGTAATAATTCTTTGGTTTGCCTCGTACGACCAAAAGACATCATTATTTCTTTCGCTCCAAATTCTCGCATAGAGCACAGCAAAGACAATAACCCAACCCACAGCAACCATGCTTTTGAAAACCATTCTAAAACCAAGCAACTTTGTGTCCCTTGTAACTAAACTATACTGAGTACCGGCATCGAGAATTGATTGCCAAAACCTTAAACCAGCCCACGTAATAAAAATCGTGAGTAACTCCACCTGCACGTCCCTACTCTCCAACGCCTGCCACGGATAATCCCTCCCCACCCAAGCCACAATAGCAGCAGCTTGAAAATACAAAATCAACAACACCCACAACCTATCAAAGCTTCTAAACAAATTCCAAAACGTCCTCTGCTCAACAAACCCCGTTTTCCCAACCCTATTATCACCAACCGATAAAAAGCTACAACTCAAATCAATAGGCCATTTCACCCTCTTAAAACATTTCCTACTCCAAAAATACTCATTAACATCATCATAGTTCCTCCAAGCAGAATGTGGAGCAGTCCCATTCCTACTCCTAGCAACCTCACCCTTAATCATCGTGTAAATAGGAGTAACCACATAATTCAAGTAACCAAATTGTTTACAAGTAGATGGAACATATAGCTGCCCTGTATTCTCATCAATATGATCATCAAGAATAAAATTAAGTTCCCAGGCCATGTGATGATATATATAACACAAACACTCAGGAGTGAAACGCAGATTTGCGGCTTCACCCCATACAAGTAGATAAAGACATACATACAATAGCTCACGCCTTTGTAGGTCCGGGTTATGGCGGTTTGGGAGTCGAACTTGTGACCTTTTCCCCAAGTAAGAGCACCAAGAGGTGTAATTCTGCAAGAGCTTCGTACGGAAGTGGCGGAGGACGCCGGGTTCGAGGCGGTCCGCGGCAGCAGGAGGCGGCTGAAGGCGCATTTGGGAGTTGGCTAAATGGAGAACCAAATGCTCCCTCTGGTTCCGAACGTTGTCGTTTTGGAAGCCGAAGAAGAGACCCAACCAGTCAAGAAGGTCCATCCCGTCGGTCCATGGAGTGAACGGCGGCTTGCGGAGGTCACCGGCGGAGCGTAAGGCGGCGGCGGCGGCGCGTACCTCTGGGTAACGAAGGGAAGGGTGATCCGCGAGTAGGTTGTGGATGGGAATGATGTTGTACGGGTCGACTAATTGTGGGTGCGGCGGCGCGGGAGGACCACGGCCGCGCGTGGGAAGTGGACGCTGCCTCAGGTTCATTTCATGAGCTTTGTTTGAGTAGATCAAATTTTACTGTTTTTTTCCTAAAGTTTCTCTGTATATGCAAATAATTTAAGAGCTAACACTTCACATTTGTATTTATCCGTATGGAGAAATGAATAAAGTGAAAAAGGAAGTGGAAAATGTGGGGAAGAAAGAGCAGAGAGAGACCTTTGCGATTCTTGTTTTGACTGTTTTAATTAAACGTGGGTTGTGTGCGGGTGGAGGTTACACTTTACAGGGGCTAAAATGACAATTTCGTCCATGTTAGATAATATGTGTTACATCGATCAAAGAATACTTTTGGACACCATGTTACTTAATATTTTAGTGTCATATTAATGGTCCCTCAGGTTTAACGACGGACCATGTTATTTCAAAAGTACCCTTATAAAAAATATTTTTGTTTGAACTGATCGAAAAAGTTATCGGTGTAACACATATTATTTCAAAGGAACGAAAGTAGAAGGGCTTGCTTGTTTGGTGCTTTCCAAAAAAAATTCTTGTTTGGAAAATGCCAAACAAATAATTTTCTATTTTCTGAAATAAATTTTTGAGTGAATAGCATTTTTCGTCCTCCTTATGGGTCAAATTTTCATTTTCGTCCCTCTTAAATTTTTTGTAGCAGATTTGTCTCTCTTATCAATGTAATGTATCATATTCGTCCCTCTTATAACACATTCTTCCCTCTTAATTTTTTTTAGCAAATTCGTCCATCTTATCAATATAGTGTAACACATTAGTCCCTCTTAAATACAAAATACATCAACTTTCGTCCACTTTAGAATACATTTTGAATTTAAGTGATGTATATTGTATTTAATAGGGACTAATGTGTTATACTACATTGATAAGAGAGACGAAGTTGATATAAAATATTTAAGAGGGACGAATGTGATATACTACATTGATAACAGGGACCAATCTGTTACAAAAAATTTAAGAGGGATGAAAGTGCAAAAGTTAATCCATAAAGAGGACCAAAAGCACGATTTACTCTAAATTTTTCATCTCTCAATTTATCAACCTACTCTCTCTAAACTCAAACAAACAACCATTCTCTAATCTATAAACGAAACATATACAAGCTCTACTCTGATTTGACATAAAATAACATATCTCTTACACAATTTCTCTCACAACAAACATGATTTGACATCAAGTTTTACACATCTTACACCTACAACCTAACTCTTTCAAAAAAATCTACACCTACTTAATTTCTCAAACCACTCTCTCAAAACTCAAATAAACAACATTATTCAAATCGAGATTAATTCGCAAACATCCACTACTCTTCCAAATTACTTTCCCAAATACCTAACAAACATGCCTAATGTTTTATCTTAAAGAAATAAAAGACTTGAGTGACCATCGAGGTTATTTAGTCCTCACGCGCAGATGGTGAGCGAGTGTGAAGCACGGTGGTAAGTGGGGTAGAGTGAAAAGTAGGGTTTTTTGACATTTATTTGTAGGTGGGTGGAGGAAATGAAGGCTAACTAATCAATTTTATTGTGTATTTATGTTGTTTAATTTAATATGGTTTTATGATACTATTTGAATTGGTAAACTCTTTCCTTAACTAGCTTGCGTGTTGAGAAATGGTTGCTAGATAGTCGGATACTATAGTTATAAAATAAGCAAGGAACTTCGGTAAGTAAAAGTGGGATTAGATAGGAGTTTTAGGTGGGAGTTAAAGAAGTGTAATTTTTGGCAACTTTATATTTATGCTCTAAAAAATAGTAGCGTCAAATTATTGCTTTATGTACGAGGTTAATTTTGAGAGAAAAAAATATTTTATTTTAAGAAAGTGAATATTATTTTAGAACACTCCAAAAGAAAAATAAAAAGAAGAATTATGGGGTAAAGGAAGTATAAGATTTTAATATGGTATTTTGTAGAAAAATAACACTCCATCCATTTTTTTTAATTCTCCATTTAATTTTGGGCTGAAGTTTGTATGTTGAATTAAAAAAAAAAGGATAGTTATTTGTACATTGCACATAATGAGAGTGGTAGAGAACTAATAGTGTTAGACCATTATGTTATGTAATAGAGTATTATTGAAATAAACATTTTTATTTTAGAAAATAAACTATTGTTTTGAGACATTCTAGAAACACATTGAGCGTTCTTTTTTAGTATCAAAAGCGTAAGGCAGTTTCGAAAACTCATATTATTTTTCTCTAGAAAAAAAAAAGTAAAAAATTGAATCATCATTTTTATTTAATTAAAAATTTAATAGTGGGACTAAATTCATGCAAAATGGTAAATTACTGAACGGAATTCGACAAGTTGATATAGTTTGGGATTAAAAATCAAAATTTATAATTAGTTTGGACGAATTTTACAATCTTATATAATTGTTCATGCTAAATTTGGCACGTTAAGACACGTGTGCTGCCATTATGACTCTTAGTAGTAGTTTTGCGTCGCATAATTAACGATGAAACAATATTCCAAAAATATATTAAGTTACGGGCAAAATCAAATAAGATTTTAATTTTAGACATTTTTTGCAATTTTACTTTAAAAAAAAAAGGGAAATATTTGCTATTATCTTGTACTATCATGAAACCACGTGCTTCAATCAGCAGATGGTACGAAATGTTTATCCAATGTCCGTGTCTTTTAGTTTTCCTTTTAGCTTTATTTATTGTTCTTTTCCTCTTCCTAGTCTCCCACTTTGTATTCTCATCTCCCAGAATTCCACGCGCCTATAGTATGTGAGACCACGCGCCATTTGTAAATATTTAAGCAATTTTTGTATAGTGCACCAACCACAATTTAGATTCAAAATAAAAAAATGAATTAGATAATCAATTGTAAGATCGGTTGTAAGAATTTATTTGAGATCAGCATTGCACATGACAAAGCTAAGTTTAAATAATACTCCCTTGTTTCCATTATTATTACTTCATTAGCTAAACTATCTGATCAAACATTTTAAATATTTTAAATTACTTATTATGTTAAATTATCACATTTATGGTATATTAAAATTTTTAAATATTAATAAATATAGTGTCATATGATATTATTAATGAAATATATTAATCAAATTATTTATTATAATTTTTATAAATTTAGTCAAGCTCAACTGTACCAATGAAAAAAGAATGAGACAGTAAAAAGTATTGCTCAGGTTGAGTTTGATTATACCATAAAACATCAAAAGTATATATTTAGTGATTTGAAGGTATTATATAATAATAAAGCAAATGTATTGTTTTTGTCATACAATATCCTCAAATCAAATTACATTAATCATAGAGAAAATCTCGTTTTTTATTTGTCCCCTACTCTATGCGAGTTTTTACTTAACCCTTTCATCTACTAAATATATCTCAGACAACTCCCTAAGATGCATAATCTAAATTTCAACATAATATTCCATCCAACTTAAATAATTTAGCTTTGAACGTTTTACCATTTCGCCACCCAATCTTTAAACGTTTTTGCATTCTAACACCCAATATTTGAACATATTTTGCTGATAAATGTTTAAATGTAGTGATCTGGAACTAAGGAGGTTAAATAAGAATTCATAAAAATTAAGGGGCAAAGTGGAATTTTCCCTTGATCATACAATAATTATTGAAGTGCCCTTCAAACGCTCAATTAAAACTCTGAGTCAAGATTTTATCGAAATTTTATACTTTGCTCCGTCCCATTTATTTTGCTTCATTGGTATAGTTGACTAGTCAATTTCACTAAATTTATAATCAATAATTTAATTGATATATTTCACTAATAAGTTGATAATATATATATATATATATATATTTAAAAGATTTAATACCCAAAAAATGTGAATGAAGTAATATGTTAACTCATTCAAAAGATTGAAAAGTTTGATTGAATACTATAACAAAAGAAACAAAATAAATGAAACAGAGAAAATACTTTTTAGCATTAAATACAACACTACTTTAACCTTATTTAAAATTAGTCACATTTAAGATTTGAAATCTCTATCTATCCAGGATATATTCTCTTAAAAGTTAAAAGTGACTTTTTTGTTTCCTAAAATATTCAAGTTTTCTTTTTTTTTTTTTAAATAAATATACCTAGAATATTCTAGTTGCACGAATAAAAAGGGCATCAAACAAAATAAAAGATAGAAAAGAAACGATTGGCATTTGCATTTGGGGGGCCGTTCTGGCACGTGTAGACTGCAGCCGTTATCTTGTCGTATAGAAACAACTTGTTTCATGCCACGTCACCACGTAGCCGTTATAGATTCTGAAAGGATATCCCCACACATTTATCTACTCGATTCTTTCTCACGCGCTACACATACTCGGTGTTGAAAATTGCATACAAATATGATCTGAATCTGGAAATTAAATGAATATCACTTTTGGTCCTTTTTATTTATATTTTTTACAGTTTGGTCCCCTTATATTTTTTTTAACATTTTAATCCCCACTATCTATTATTTATTTTATCGGTAGATCCAACATCACGTAATTTGCAAGTGACAACATGAGGGTCTTTTCGAGAAATTCATGCAAATAACATATTATGTATACTCTTTGTTGAACAAAAGTTTGAAGAACATATCTTTGATCTGGTATACTCCCTCCCTTTTTTTATATGTCACTTTACCAAACAAAATTATATATTATTTGTCGTTTTAAGATTTCAAAGAAAAATTAATGTTCTTTTATCAATTTTATTCTTCTTACTGATACTTGTAAATTTGTAATTAATGCTAAGATTATTTAACTAAAAGGATATTTTAGGATTTTTGCTGCAAAAAAGTGACTATTAATGATACTTTTTAATTCGTATGCAATCCTCCAAATCGATAAATAAAAAAAAATGGAAGGAAAAAAAGAGAAAAACATTTTGTACCTATTAGGTTGTGTTATTTTTTTTTTTTTTTTTATAAACATCCCAGGTTTTTTGTATACATTTATTATGACCAATATATAATTAATCATTTAATCTAGTGAAATAAATTAGTTCCAAGAATATGTCAAATCACGTTTGAATTCTGGTTACACTCAAAAAAAAAAAAAAGAATTCTTGTTAACTAGGAGCGATTCCCACATATTATTCCCTCGAAAGGAAATCAAGTCAAATCTAAAACATGAACATTCATAAAAAATCAAATAAAACAATGATCTAGTTTAATTTAGTGAAAACATATTGGTAATAACAATAAAACTGAGGTTACTTAAGGGTCCATTATTCGATACATGAAAATTCTTTAAATAAGAGGAAAAAATCAAAATATGAAAATGACTGGAATTGGTTAAACAAATAGTAAGTCGTTTCACTTTCCATTGATAAATTGTACATTAATTAAACGTTTGGGAGTCGGTAAAGTACTGTGGAAAAATATGGGAAAATATTAATTTTTGATTTCTAACATGGTGTTTGGAACACAAATAGGTCTTGTCCCGAGGGCAAGCTGAGTCTAGATTTGGGGTCAATATTGATGGATTTTGACTCAGTTTTACGGGTTTCGGTTTAAAAAAAATGGGTTTCGATGAAATCTTTGAGACCTCATTTGAAATGGATTTTGGATGTTGGATTTTGTGGTTTGAATTAGTTAAAACCCCATTTGGATAGGGCTTGAATGTTGGTGTTTAGGGGAAAAATATATGGTAGGTGTCAAATCAATGTTTTATTGATTTGAAGAGTCTGAATGTGAGTTTCTGAATATATTTTTGATTGTTTTATGGGTTTGACTAAAACTCATTTAAAAGGATTTTTGTTCGATCTCGTGAAACCCGCGATACCAGGCTAAAACTCATCCACATACACCCGTAGATTAGAGTCTCACAGTAGAAAATAAACGTCGGTATTTTTCATAAATCAATACTAACCTTACAAAATTGCAAAAAACGTCCCAAATTGATTAGTGATTTTGAGTTTTCATTCCGTATTATATCACATCACCGAATTTCTTCCCGTAATTTAATATTTTTTCGGAGTATTGACCAAATTAATTACTTATTTTGATTTTTCGTTCCAAACTATATCAACTCGCCGAATTTCGTCATGTAATTTTTTATTTTGCATGAATTTAGTTTCAATATTAAATTTCTAATTTAATGGAAATGACGGTCAATTTTGTATTAGTTTGGGACGAATTCGGCAATATTGTATAACTCTTCATGTTAAAACTTGTCATGTCTTGACACATAAGCAGCCATGTGTCAATTTAACTGACACATGTGCAATTTTCGTCTCATATTAAATGGCGAGACGATATTCCAAAAAAAAATTATACTACAGGATGAAATTCGATGAGATGATATATTTTGGACGAAATTTGGTGAGGTGATATATTTGAGACCAAAAAAATCTAAAATCATTAGTTTGAAACGTCTTCTGCAATTTTGCCCTAACTTTATTTGTTGAATATTGTTTGTATTTATTAATTAAATCTAGGATCTAGAGTTATTGGATTCTATTATGAGTTTTTCTCCAATTTTTATTAGTAATGTTATTAGTTAATCTTTGTAATTTAACTTTATTCGATCGATTCTTGAAGTAATGATGATTTATTGATGTAAGAAATCCTTCATTACCTTCTAGAGCAATACTTTCCTACAAAACTTTGTTTTTATGAGAATTTTTCCCTACAAAACTCATCATACAAAATTGCTGGGTAAATCAAAATCTCAACATCCCAATAATATTCTTTTCTATTCGCTCACATGCTTTCTCTCTCACACATTTTTTTAGAGTTAATGATAAATATCCTCCATGATATGGATAATGTTCAATCTATTCTCTTGTGATTTGAAAATGATCAATTTACCCCTTTATGATTTTATAAAAGTTTCACATTATCTTCATGACCTTTTTAAACTTAAAAATATACAAATTGATAAAATTATCCCTCTTATATGTGATGCTTTAATCCATGTTATCATAAATGTGATACTTTATTCCATCTGTTTTAATAAATGTGGTACTTTACCCCATGTATTTGTTGCATTTTACTGCCTTGTAATAAATATTTTACTTTATCTCCCTATTTCACAAAAACAATTTTCACAATGGAGTAAATTGAACATTATGATATCAAAAGAGGAGTAAATTGTCATAAGCTCCATTTATTTATTTTACTCTATTCTCCAAAATCTCAATTATTTTCTTAAAAAATCTCATTTTGTTGCTGGTGGTATGCCACATTATTTTCTCACTAATAAGAATAATAGTCATCATATAAAGCCTCTACTTGGAACAAGACTTTAAATTTCTTATATATGCACTTCAATCAAATTTAAAATAAAAATCTTACACTAGAATATTTTGATGCTTAAAATATAGCATGTACGCACCTCATTGACTTGCCAATAAAATACTTGAATTGAAGTGGGAGTTTAACATTGCAAAGCTAGTTAACAAATGACAATTAAGTAAATCTTATAACATGACAAAATCACACAAATACATTAATTCTTGAATTACTCAAAATATTTTTTTCCTAAAGCCTATATAATTTGAATATATATATATACTAGCTAGTACTACCAAATACAAGTGACATATGCAATATAATGATCTCAAACACAATATAAAACAAGGTTTAACTACCCTTGAAAAAGGACATGCGTGTCTAATTCTTGAGAGTGAAAAGATTCATGACATTATGAATTGAGTACAAAACTATGATGAAATAAAGAATGGAAGCCACAAAACCAGCAACAAGAGCTATAGCAGCATGATCACAAAACTTATCAACTTGCCCACAAATCGGCAGCCATCCGGCATGACTATTGCCTTTCTTCGCCACTTGCCCTATAGCCAAACACGCCGATATGCTCGAATCCAAAAGCAATACCATAATCTACAAAATTTAAAATAAGAAAATCCGTAAATTCTTTTAACAACTAATTAAAATTCTACGTGGAATCATTTTCGATAAGTTAACTAAAAAGTTTCTGTTTATGAGTCAGTCGAAAGGAAAATATAGAGTAGTTTCTACTTCAGTAATATGTTTATTCTATTTACAAAATTTTCAATTGTTTTCTGAAAAGTTTATACTTCCTCTGTCCCAAATTATCTGTCGTTTTCACACATATTAAGGTATCTAATAAATAGCCTCAATTTTAGAAGAAAAATAAATTATATACCAAATTATATACCAAAAATACCCTTACTCTCTATTTATCTCAGCATTAGCTACTTACTCGTTATTCAAGTTTTACACTCTATCTCCTAAGGGCAAAATAGAAAAATATGTAATTAATATTGTATTGTATTGAAATCTTAAAGCGACAAATAATTAATTTGGAAAAAAAAAATTTCTCTAAAACGACAGATAATTTGGGACATAGGGAGTAATATTTAGCTAACTGAAACATAACATACAAAAACGAAACTTTAATCCATGCACAAAAAGAAAATTATGGTGAAACTTACGAAATCAAGAACTAAGATAAAGTGCCCAAATTTACTCTTAGCTGGGAAAAAGAGAAGTATAAGTGAGTAACCACTTGCAATTGCATTCATTAAAACAAAGTACCTGTAATAGAACAAAATCAAATTAATTATAACATACTATGTAAACATATATATATATGAGCAACATAATTAATGAAAATGGACTTACACAAAAGTTGGAGAATTTGTATATTTGGCTTCAAATTTCATGTTCAAGACGTCAACAGTTTCCCGATTAGTGATCATTATAGCTGTTGCAGATATAGAGGCACCTAAGGCTAGAAACCTAAGCACAAAAACTGCAATTCTCTTGGAACAAATCATCTTTTCTTTTTTTTTTTTTTTTTTTTAAATTTAATGATCAATAGTGTTGATGAATTGAAGTTGATTTAAATGTGGTGAAAAAATAAGGGGAGAATATATATATATAAAAGATGTGTTAGGAAAGACAGATAAAGTAGGGGGTGACATTTTGTATGTTCTTACCAATCATGTGTAGAGTCATGTTTTCTTGGTTACCTAATGAATATGTATTGCCACTTGTGTTCTTCGTGTGAAAACTCGTAGCAATCAATTAATTACTATGAGATTAATGTAATCGTCCACGCCCACCAAATTATATAATATGAAGGGGTAAATGCAAAGTTCTCTCTCGTGTTATGCTAAATCTGTAAGAAATTACTCTGTGAAATTTTTATTGCGCCAAACTTTCTTGTAATTTCAAAAGCCTTATAAAAAATATCCAATTTGTAAAAAATAGGTCGTTTATGATCGACATATTTCAAAGAACCATTTTAAAAATATTTCACGTGAAGTTGTAAGAATCAACTTGAAGTATTTTAAAAATGGATTCTTGAAATATGTTGTTTATGTCGATCCAAAACGACCTATTTTTTACAAATTGGGTTTTTTTAGCAGGATTTTTGAAAAGACAAGAAAATTCGGCGTAGTAAAAATTTTATAGGGTAGTTTCTTATAGGTTTAACATAATACAGAAGAGTATCTTGCAATTTTTCCCTAATATCAATGTTTGTATTATAAATTTGTTGAACATATTGCTAAAAAAAAAAAAAAAAAAAGCTTTCTTGAACATATTATCAAAATTACAATTGTATTTTATTTCCCTGTAAATAGTAGTAGTATATATGCAGCCGTTCAATCTAGAATTAATGTACAACTTAAAGAAAGATTAAAAAAAATCACCCCCCCCCGAAACCCCCAAAGTCCCTACGAGAAAATTGAGTCCATGACATGGGCAAACTAATTTTGGTAAACGAAAATCAATTTTGACGTTACTGATTTTAATTTTTTACTCACAAAGTAAATGTAGATTAGGATTGTAAGTAGTAACGTGTGCGGTCCACCGAATATTGGGTACTATTTAAATATTTGCTACAATATTTTTATTCATGTAAGTCTATTGACCAAATGTATTGCACGTGCATACTATGAGAAGATTGAATTTTTTTTTCGTTAAATCTTAAATATCTTACATGACCAAAATGACCTCAATATATATTTTTTAAAACTAAATGAATGAAGAAAGACGAAAAAATAATACTCTATATTTCTTCCCTCCTCTCCCGCTCCCACTCTCGTCCTAAATCCTACAACTTTGGACATCGTGACAACTCAGGTCTTTGAGATGTATCACGAACCCTGATCAATGTAATCTGGGTTGTGATGTTCACGGGCTAGGGTTTAAGGGAGGTGATCGAACTCGGTTATGGTTGAAAATATAGGTTGTAAATTAATTGAATTGAGCAAAATCAGACATTATTTTAATTTGTTTAATTTTTCAATTAGCTCCAATATAATGTTTTAATCTAACCAAACAAAAGTTGAACTTGAGTAATTTGATATTTTTTTTTGTCTCAAAATTCATACTCTATGAACTATAGTGTGGAGTCCAAATTTTTATCTTTGAAATACTTATCAACTGAAGTTCCATATTATGGCGTCTTAAGTTTTTAAATATCTATACATATAATGATGTTATAATTGAAATAAATAAATCAAATTATTTCTAATTTTTCTTTTTAAATTTTGATAAGTTGACCGATCAATCATACGATAGAATAAATAAGTTATAGTAAGTAGATAAGTGGTATATAAATATTTACTCATTTTAGCTTAAATCAAACTTAAACCAAATTTCTTTTATCAATTTTTTTTAATCTTTTTAATTATTTTACAAACTAATAAGAATACTACTAATAAATCAACAAACACTTTAACTACGTGCACTTTCCCTCCATAAAAAGTTTACACTCCAGTTAAATTCGTTTACACAGATCACCTTATAACATAACAGAATCTCAACCACTCGTCAGTTATTTAAGTTTACTCCTTTCTTTTTAGCCCCCCATCTTTTCCTAATCTCCAAACAACCCCAAAATATTTCATATATTTTCCAAAACGTCAAAGTCTGCAAACGCGCATTCTCTCTTTCTCTACTAACTAATAATATATATATATATATATATATATATATATATATATATATATATATATATATATATATATATATATATATATATAACCCATGAAATAAAAAGTTGAAGCAGCTCGCATTTTCTTCTCAACTTCCCCATTAATCAAACCCAGTTCACATTTTTAATCAAGAAAAAAGAAACTTTAATATCAAGAAATTATTCAATATGGCTGATGATGACAATGCCGCGAAGAAGAACAAGGGGAAAGCAATTATAACAGAACAAAATTCTGATTCCGGCGACGATTCGTCGTTGAAGCTGAGTACGAGTAGCGATGATGATATTCAGAGCAAAGATGGAGGCGGTGGTTTACTTGATTCAATATCTGAACTTGAAAAGTCTCTGCCCATCAAGTAATAATTTAATCTTGAACCATTTAATTTCATAGAAAATTAATGTTGCATAGTTCTTGGCATTGGCTTAATTTGATTAATTTCATGCATGCACGAACAAGAAAAGAAGAAAAAAAAAGATGGTGTTTTAATTTTCTTTATTGAATAGCATTTTCCCATTTCACATTAATTTCGAATTTTTGATAACGCTTTTATTAGGAGGGGGCTATCGAGCCACTTCGATGGAAAGTCGAGATCCTTTGGTAGTTTGGTTGATTTAAGTATTGAAAGTGTACAAGAGCTTGAGAAAAAAGAGCATGTTTTGAACAAAAAGCGTAAACTGATTATCGCTAACGAGGAGTACGGCAAGAAAGAACCCGTGGAGGAAACGGATGACGGAAGCAGCAAAGTGGAAATCCGTGGTCCCATTGATTCAAATCAGAATGAAGATGATAAGGAAAAAGATGATAACACTAAGAATGACGAAGATGAAGATAAATCGAAGAGTTGATGTTTTCAGTAGACTTTCTTCTATTGCTTATTGTTGCTTTAAGATTGCTATTCGAGTTGGAAAAATGATAGGTATTAAAATTTGGTTCTGAAAAGACAATTTTTGGCTTGATGTATGTGATGCAATTGCAATAAAGATGTTTCCTTTCGATTTTGAGTTTCATATTTTTCTTCTGTTTTGAATATTGAAATGCTTTAATTTGAAGATCACTAACTGTTAGTATGTTTTTCTGAATGAGTGCAGGAGTTAAAAAGGTAAATATGCTATTTCAGGCTTCCAGCATTTGAGTCACAAATATCTTACATGCAATGATTTAATTGCTAGTTTTCAGACATTTAAATTAAATAAAAAAAATGAAATTTTGAAGATTGGGGAAAACTGATGTTTTTGTGCCTTTGTTTACTTATTATTATTATCGAAACTAGGCATGTTGAATTTATGATGAAAACAAAAAAGCAGGACAGGGAAGCCAAGATTGATTCTAAAATTTTGCGACTTTATCTAATCTATGATATAAGTACTCTATAAAAGTAAAGATAACTTGGATGATAATTTTTCCAAGTCTAATATGCTCTAATTTGAGTTCGACGACTGTTAAGGTAAAATAAATTCAAGGAATCAAGATAATTTCGTAATTGAAATAAGAACAAAAGAGTCACCGAGAACAACTTTCAATCATCCTCATCTGAATTATTTCCGAGAAAGGAACCCAGACTCTTTTTCAGCAGGCTAAAGGTCTTATCACCCTTCATACAAAAAAAAAAAAAAAAATGAGTATGAGATTTCAACTTCATTCATAGAAGAAAGCAAGAAGAGTCAGTTATTTCACCTGTTTCTTCTTCTGTAGGAATTCATCAAGTTCAGCTATTTTTGCTGCAATTGCTTTCTCATGTTCAGATAACATTGTTTTCTCTTTCTTTCCTGAGAGCATTTAAGAATTACGTCGCATTTTCTCTCATTAGAGTAGGGATTAAGAAACATAGTTCCTCCTACTCACTCAATTGTTCGTATCTCATGAATAACCTTTCCTTTTCTTCTTCATATTTGGCAATCACATCTGTCGATACACAAGATAAGCATGATTGACTATTCTTACAAGCAATGACGTGAACAAAGTTACAATGTCATTTCGTAAATCTCAATATAAAAACCAACCAGAAATACCCGAAATACAGTAGAGGTGTAAAACAATTATACCTTTCAAGGAATGCAGATGTGTTGCTTTTTCCTTGGAGAAGTTGTCATAAACTTGTTGAAACTTGGCAGTCTCATTCTTGAGTAAACTCTCACACTGCACATAGGCAAAAAACAGGAATTTAAACTCGAGCGTTAAAACAATACGGATTAATGTTATTATAAGATTCAACCTCTTTTGAGCTCTTTGAGAGTGCTTTAGCGAAGGTTTGCCTGTCCATACGATGATTAAAAATGTTGACGGAGCAATAATAATATCAGAAAAGTAAAAATTGAGGATGTCATCTGACCGTTCTTTCTCAAGTTTTGTTTTCATTTCATCCAGATTTGAATTGATCTCTGAAGCCACACTATCAACGTAACATATGGAGACTGATCACTTAATCTACTAATCGATCAAATAAATATAATCTAAAGCTATTATTATTCTAGCTAAACACTAGCCCTATGATTATAATCACACTTTATCAAATTTTGATCTCAATTCATCCAAATTTCCATTGATTTCTGAATCCAACTATCAACCTAACATATATATCAGAGACTGATCACTTAATCTAAGAATCGATCAAATAAATATAATCCAAAGCTATTATTTTTCTAGCTAAACACTAGCCCTATGATTTTACTCACATTTTATCAAATTTCGATTTCAATTCATTCAAATTTCAATTGATTTCTGAATCCAACTATCAACCTAACATATATATTAGAGACTGATCACTTAATCTACAAATCGATCAAATAAATATAATCCAAAGCTATTATTATTCTAGCTAAACACTAGCCCTATGATTTTACTCACACTTTATCAAATTTCAATTTCAATTCATCCAAATTAACCATATATCAGAGATTGATTACTTCATCCACAACACAAATAAATATAATCCAAAGCAAAACATGACAATCAATAAAATTGCAGAAACAGAGCAAAACATAAATAGTTTAATAGACTGTTAATTGCACAGAATTATAAAAGATGAACTCAATGTTAAGCTCGCAAATCTCATAAAATTAGATTCTAGATTTGAATTTTCACCTAGAAACAGTCTCGTCCTTCTTCTTCTGTTCGTCTATCTGCGCTTTCTCTTTGATGAGCTGAAGAGCACTCATAAGACCTTTGATATCACTGCAATTTTACCGTAATTTGATTATTTTATTGTGAAAATTAATTAAAAAAAATACTGGAGAATGCTTACCTCGAGATCGCGGCATCAAAATCATCCTCAACGTCGACGACTTTTGATTTTCGTCGCTCCGGCTTCAAATTCTCTGACTCAGAAACTCGCTTCAACCTCGCTTTTGTCGACATTTTCAAACTCTCAGCCTTTAATTTTTCAAAAAAATTTCTTAGATGTATGGTTATGTGCTCTTTTTCTCTCTGTAAATGGAAGTGAAGTTGGGGACAGGTGAAAAGTGACGCTACTTGTAAAATTAAAAAGTAGACATAATTTTTGGCGGGAAATCACAACAAACTTAGCGGGTGAATATAGCCATTTTTTGTTTTATTTTTTTTACAAGGTGAATATAGATAGCCATTTAAATTGTAATTCTAATCACGTTATTTTAAACTTTTTACTTTGTCCTCCAACCTTTAAACGTTTTCCCATTTTGTACTATAATATTTGCGAGTCTCTACTTGACCTTCTCGGTTATTAAGTACGGAGTATATCTTAGATATCCCCTAAGATGCAAAAAGCTAGAATTTAACAAAATATTCCATTTAGCTTTAATGATATATCTTTGAACATTTACTATTTTGTCACCCAACATTTGAACTTTTTTTCACTTTGTCCCCCAACATTTGAACATTTATGCAATTTGCCACCTAACCTTTGAACAGATTTCGTCGACGAACGTCCAAAGGTAGTGATCTGGGACATTTTTAATAACTGAGGCACAACCCGGTTTGGACGGACGTGATTCCATCACATCTTGTCCAAGCTAGCGGCAGGGGGATGCCACTTGGCGCCATCTGCTGCATTATTTATATTATTTTTAATTTTATTATTTAATATTTCAAATAAATATGTATATTAATAATAAAAAAATTAAAAATTAACTAGAAATCAAAAAATTATTGATTTAATTAACATTAATAAATATTTTTAAATTAAAAACTAGAATTCAAAACATTATTAAATATGTCTTAATATTTATCTTTAATTTTTTTTATTGAATTTAAAATTTAAAATTAATAATTATTAAATATTTTTTTTGCAAAAGATTTAATAACATCTTGTTTTATATTAAAAATGTAACATTATTAATTTTCAAAATTATCAATTTTATTAGTCATTTTGTGAGTTATTATTGGGTTTTTTTGGCATTTTGCACCCTTAAATTATAGGATTTTGGCACTTTGCACTCTGACTTAAAAGTTTTGACACTTTTCACCCTCGAAATACAACTCATTTGTCACTTTGCACCCTAGTGTGTGTTTTAATAAAAATTGTTAGTGGAAGGGTATAATAGTAATTTTTTAATATTTTTTGTCACTTTGCACCTTGAATATATAGATTATGCATCCTGAAATATAGGATGTTGGTATTTTGCACCTCTAATGTGTTTTCCTTCAAAAAATCTCATGAATGTTGTGGGTGTAAAAATAAAATGGTTATTTCTATGCACAATAATCTTAAACGTGTTATTCTTAATTTAATTTTAGTCTATAATAACTTATTTTGACATTTTATCTCAGTAAAATTTGTATTTAAAAAAAGACATTATCTTCATTTTGTTTTCAAGTATCCTCTACATTACTTACTTTATATCTAAAATACACTTTTACAAACCTAACATGTTATTATATTGCAAGTTATTTATATTATTTAGATTATCATATTAAGTCGAGGTTAAGTCGAGGTTGAAAATGCCAAAATTATAATTTTTGGTGCAAAGTGCCAAATTCTATATTTACAGGATACAAAGTGTTAAAATCTATACTTTTAGGGTGCAAATTGTCAAAACATATAAAACAGTTTTCTCTCACTCCATCCCAAAATTGCAATGCACAACTCGAATTGTTCGGAACTATCTTCTAGGTAGTACCTTCTGGACTTAGTGAACAACATGTGTCATGATGTGGGAGATCATCAATATTCAATATATTAATTCAGAACTAATTAGAGACCAACACGTGTTGCTCATTAATGTGTTGCTCATTAAAGTCCAGAAGGTACGGAATACTTCTTCCACAAAGTCTCATGTAATAGACTACTGACCAATGCCTATTTCTCTTGCGGCTTTTTTCCTTTTTGAAGAAAAACATGCATGCTAGTGTTGTTTTAGGGGAAAATGCAAAATACTCCCTTGTGTTATGTTAAACTTGCAAGAAAATATCCTGTGAAATTTTTATTGCGCCAAATTTTTTTGTGTTTTCAAAAACCCTGAAAAAACTCAATTTGTAAGAAATAGGTCGTTTGAGATCGACGTTTTTCAAGAAATAATTTTTACAACACTTCAAGTTGGTCCCTACAACTTCACGTGATATATTTTAAAATAATTTCTTGAAAAATGTCGACCCAAAATGACTTATTTATACAAATTGGGTATTTTTTATAGGGTTTTTTTAAAAACACAAAAAAGTTTGGCACAATAAAAATTTCATAAAATAGTTTCTTGCAGGTTTAACATAACACAGGGGTATCTTGCATTTTCCCTAAAACAACACTGGCATGCAAGTTTTTCTTCAATAAGGAAAAAAAGCCGGAAGAGAAATAGGCATTGGTCATTCACAAATTATTTAATTTTTTTTTTTAAAAAAAAAAATCTTCTCAGGATCCAATGGTTTCGGCCTTTCGGGATGCTCATCTAAACCTCAACACGAGACCATGTCAGATCAAACAATTGTTTAGCATTTGGGAGAATGGTGGGTTTTTTTTTTTATATAATCTCGATTTATGTAATGTTGTATGTTTGAATTTTGGGAGAGTGTTTTGGAAATATTGAGAGTGGATAAATTTATTTCATGAAATATAAGTTGTATTCGTATCAATTTTTTATTTTTTCCCAAACAAAAAAATTAAATTTCTTTGGGAGATATCAATCAAACAAACAGGCCCTTTGTAATTTGCAGGTATAAAAATGTAATATGAAGACTCTAAATTATTGTTTCGAAAATGATATGGATTAGATTTTTATTTTCTTATATCAGTAAGTTGAATAGTTAAAATTCTTGTAGAGTTTTCAAAGAACAGTAAAATATTCAATATTCTTGTAGAGTTTCGAAAAATTCAACAAGTTCTTCATCCAAGGAAATTCAACGTTTAGTAGATATGTTCCAACTAGTATTTTCTCAAATTCTATATGAAACATTTCCAAAATGTTTTTTTTTATATTTATTTTTTTAATGGGTGGTACACTCAAAAAATCTTGAAATTTGACGAAAGTATAGTATACGGAGTCAATTTTCTTAATAATTTTTTTTTGAAGAAAATTTTCTTAATAATGGTTTGCTTGAGAAAGCATGTTATACTATGGAGAAAGCTGGTGTATCACATAGCATGCTTATTTTGTAACGTTTATTACAAACAAATGTAAAATTAAAATCACATATATAGCATGTTTATTTTGTAATGTTTATTACAAAAAACATTCATATTATTCTATCAAATTGTATGTATAATCCATTTGATTAGAAAGGATTCGAACTAAAGATACTGAATTATTCTCGACAGATTTTAATGAGCCTATTCTCGGAAGTTTATTTTTAAAAACCTAATCAACTCATTTGATTTAATCCTCTTTTCAAATCTCTTTGTAATCTTTCCTCCGTAGAGGTTAAAAGCTAGGCTATTTAAACTCTGTTAGTTGAATGATTAATGATTAACAAACAACTTGATATTTGAGCTTGTTTCAGTTTAATCTTAACATGAATTATTGAGAATATTATTATTTGAAGAAAAAGGCGTTTACGAGAAATTGATCAATCAAGATCAGTGAAGGCACATTGATTAATGTTATGCTCAATAAAGAAACAAAGGCCATTGTTGCGGATTTTACACACGCAAATAAACGCAAGTGCACGTATCGCAAAAGTAATAAAGAGTAAGTTGAGTGTCGAACCCACGAGGACTTGAAACTAAAATTGTACCAAATTCCCTACCTAAATTCTTATTCTAATTCAACTAGGCTAAAATAATTTTTTGTTTGTTTATTAACTAACTACTAAAACTAGAGAAATAACTAATCTAAAATGCTGATTAAAGTGCTTAAGAAGACAATCAATGAGACAAGGGTCTAGAGTTAAACTTCACCTATGTTATGATCCTAATGTTAATTAACTCCCTAATTTTAACTAGTGATTCTTATTCGCTATCCTAGGGTTCACTTCTATCCTTAAGTGTCTTCCGAATCACCTAAGAACCTATGCAATTAACTTACTATTCTCATTCCTAAGTTAGTAGAATTAATAACATGCATGAATTATATAACCTAATTTGGATATGGGCGTGT
Source organism: Penstemon barbatus (assembly GCA_003313485.2). Classification (NCBI taxonomy): domain Eukaryota; kingdom Viridiplantae; phylum Streptophyta; class Magnoliopsida; order Lamiales; family Plantaginaceae; genus Penstemon; species Penstemon barbatus. The sequence continues at coordinate 83,252,505 of CM064883.1, forward strand.
TGGGTATATTCCTATACTAACAAACAACCCACTACCTAATTCCTCTTCTATTCTTAATATTCCCTTCCCAGGTTCAATCAAGAAAAGTAAACAATCAAATAGGTGGCCAGTCAATTTGACAGTAAATTAGCACAAAATTAAATAAACGAATATCGATAATAAAAATCGAAAATCACTAAATTAAAACTAGAAAAGAAACTAAAACATTATTCGCATAACATGGATCCGTAAAAACCCTAGACTAAACGAAATTAGTTCATGCTAAAATTAACGAAATAAACAATAAAAGAGGAGTTCATAGTCTTCTCTAATAAAGAAATAATGGAAATTAGCCAAAAGTGTGATGTATGCTTGTATCTTCTTGGATCTCGCGTGTCTCCTTTTATTTTTTCTCTAATATGATGTGTTGTTTTTTCTGCTCTTTTTGCCTTTTTATTTCTTCCTTCAGAGTACTTCGTGCATTAGAATTCTATTATTTCTTCACACTTCTCAAATGGGCCGCCAGCCCATTAGTACTCAATTTGTTTCTGCCGCATATTCCTTGCAATTTCATCAAAGTTGGACTCAAATTGCACATTCAGCCCCTGATCTTATGCCTTTGCATCCTTTTTCACCTTCAAGATTTGAAATTGCTCCTCTCAATTGATAGCAAGCTTTGTTGGTTCATTTCATCTCCTACAAGGGAATAAATCGAATTAGTACCAAAAATCAAGGATTATTCTCAGAACTTGATTAAATTCGTGAATCGACTCTAAAAAGTGAAATATGCAATAAAATCTCAAACGACTCACAATTATTCAAGAAAAATACTAATTTAAGCCTAAAAAGTATACGCAATAACTCTATTTTCACAGAGTTATCACACCCCCAAACTTAAATTGTTGCTCGTCCTCGAGTAATGACACTAATTTCAAAACAATTCTAACCAACTTCAAACATTTATCGTCATGCATTCAAAGTTAACTCCACACCAATATTTTCAAAATGTTATGCACTTTATCATGTAATTCCTGCGTGTGTGTGTGTATACATAGTACGGGAATGTCGGAATCACCTAGATCACCATAGCTTCGAAATCATTGAGCCTATTTGCATGAATTCCTTACTTGCCAAACAAATTCTCTATTTCCTCAGGTTATCATACTAATTACTAAGTTTTAGCAAAACTTTCAGTCGAAGTTATGGAATCCTTTAAGTTTGAACTTTTACTTAGCATTTTCTTCATTAATTAGCATAACTTAAGTATATTTAGCACCACCCACACTCATAACTCGTTCTAAAGAAGCAGTCAAAATAGAGGAATGCAGAATAGTAGAATAGTTAAGTCGATACACCCATATTTCGTTCATCTTATCGCAGTCAAGTTAGAGGAGTGCAAGTATAAGTCTCAAGCGATGAGGTTTTTCAGGTCTCATACAAGTGAGGTTATTTTCTTTGAATTTAACTTATAGTTTTTCAATTATTTGCTTCATTTGGTTCTTGTTAAAGTTATCCTTCCCCCCAAACTTAGGCAAAACTATCACTTAGACTCTTAGTACTTTAACCCTCGAATCTAGAGATTAGGTAGGTAAGGAAGGATTTCTTAAGCTCTATTCTAACTATAATTCTCTAACGTCATCCTAAATTCTCGATTATGTATTCGTGCTTAAAATATGCAGGAAAAACAGTCAAAAAGACATAAAATTTCAAAAAAAATAGTCAAAGTCGACCTAGCATGCACGAAGTGAATGCGACCTCACCCCCAAACTTAAAACGAACAGTGTCCTCACTGTGACATAAACACACGAGTTGAAATATGCCGGATTAACCAAACAGGAAAGACGAGAATATGCACATGTAGACAGTAATAAAACCACCAACAAAATATAACAGAGATAAGGAAAAAGAATACGTCCCTACGAGGCTGTGTCTGGCAGTCTCCTGCATGTCTGTCCATCCTACGAATCGTCCTCGGGACCGCTCGACTTCGTGGTGCCATTTGATTCACTCCACCAAAACAATCGATTCACAAGTATCACACCGACACCGAAAATATAATCAATCTCAACTACCCACACAATCAAGCAACGATCCCAGTATCTACACTCCGTTCAAGAACCCGTTCCTCCATAATCCGCAAATATTCACACACCAAAATCCAAGAATAGCAACACAAGCCCTCAAACTAGTAATCGAAATCAAAATCAAGAAACGAACCTAGAAAGGTAAAAATCAATTGTTCCCTGTCCTTGAGAGATGTCCAACTGAGATCGAGGTGCCGCGGCGGCGTCCAGATTTGGGCTGGTGGCTGTTTTGTGTAAGGGGCGGCGGGTTAGGGTTTCTGGGCGGCTTTGTCGCGGCTGGGTGGGTGGAGGCGGCGCTGCTCGCTGCTTGGAGAGAGAGAGGGCGGCGGGTTAGGGTTTCGGCGCGGTGGTGGATATTGGGGAGGAGAAGGGTGCGGCAGATCTGGGGCTGTGTGAAGGGGCATGTCTGAGGGGGCAGGTCGCGCGGGGGTTCGGTGTTCGCGCTGGGTGCGGCTGTGTGTGGCTGATCGCGGCGGAGGGAGATGACGATGCGACGGCGGGGCAGATCTGAGGGGAAGAAGGTCGCGGCTGGGTGCGGGTTTTGGCGCGGCTGGGTCGCGGCTGGGATGGAGAGAAAGGAGCAGGTGGCGGTTTTGGCGGTGGTTGCGGTAGATTGGTTGAGGTGAAGAAGATAGGTGGTTGGATGATAATAGTTTGCTTAAAACTCCAGAGTCTACTTTGCTGGGGCGGAAATATCTTGCGCTGGGGCGGAGAAATCCGGAGGAATTAGCTTAAATTTCCAGAAGCTATTTCGCTGGGGCGGAGATTTCGTTCGCTGGGGCGGAGAAATACGAAAGAATTGCTCTAATTCCAGAATCTATTTTGCGGGGGCGGAGAAAATTTTTTTTTTTTTTTTTTTTTCGACGAGAATTGAGGCCCTGGCTTGTACTGATTCACCTCAACATACCTGCAAAATATGACAAAAACACAACCACAGATCACACTAAGACTAGAACAAAACAAAACACAAAAAACGCAAAAACAAAAAACAAAAAAAAAAGCTTGGGTTGCCTCCCAAGAAGCGCTTAGTTTTATGTCCTTAGCTCGACATGATACTCGGATTATTTCATTCTAAGACCACCGAGGTCTTTTCATTCACAATTTCTCCACCCAAGTAATGTTTGAGACGTTGTCCATTGACTTTGAATTGTCTACCGGTCTCAGCTTCGGCTATCTCCACGGCACCATGTGGGAATGAGTTTATGACAACAAACGGTCCAGACCATCGAGATTTTAGTTTTCCAGGAAAAAGTTTGAGACGAGAATTGAAAAGGAGTACCAATTGACCCAGTTCAAACAACTTAGTGGTAATAGTCCTGTCATGCCATTTCTTTGTTCTTTCCTTGTATAGTTTGGTATTCTCATAGGCTATGTATCGAAATTCATCGAGTTCGTTCAGTTGCATCAACCGTTCCTTCTCCGACAGTTCCAAACTCATGTTCAAGTTGCGAGGAAGTAGGCCACTTACTAGGTAGTTGACATAGTCGGCATACCATGGAAGTGTAGGTTTATTTACCGCAAACAATTGTTCGTCTGGAAAGACTTCATTGATCATCACAGAACCTGACTCTTTGTTTCCTCCCTCCAATCTTGACAAGTGATCAGCCACTTGATTCTCGGTTCCTTTCCTATCTTTTATCTCGAGATCAAACTCTTGCAACAAGAGTACCCATCGAATTAGCCTTGGCTTAGCCTCCTTCTTATCAATCAAATATCGGATTGCGGAATGGTCTGTATATACTATCACCTTTGTTCCTACCAGATATGCTCGGAACTTGTCAAAAGCAAACACTACTGCCAACAATTCTTTTTCCGTCACGGTGTAATTCACTTGAGCATCAGTGAGAGTTTTGCTGGCGTAGTATATTGAGTGAAAGATCTTATCCCTTTTCTGTCCCAGAACAACTCCAAGTGCGACATCGCTCGCGTCACACATCACTTCAAATGGAAGATTCCAATCTGGAGCTACTATTATTGGGGCTGTCACCAACTTTTCCTTCAATGTCTGGAAAGCCTGCATACACAAATCATCAAAAATAAACTTAGCATCTTTTTCAAGCAAATTACACAAAGGTTTAGAGATTTTAGAGAAATCCTTAATAAAACGTCGATAGAATCCCGCATGTCCCAGGAAACTACGAATTCCCTTGACTGACATAGGCGGAGGGAGTTTCTCTATCGTCTCTATCTTTGCTCTGTCCACTTCAATGCCTTTGCTGGATACTTTGTGTCCCAGAACTATTCCTTCTTGTACCATGAAGTGACACTTTTCCCAGTTTAGCACTAAGTTAGTTTCTTCGCATCTGTGCAAGACCTTGGCCAAGTTATCGAGACATTCATCATACGAATCCCCAAACACTGAAAAATCATCCATGAAGACTTCGAGAAATTTCTCTATCATGTCCGTGAAGATTGCCATCATGCAACGTTGAAATGTGGCGGGTGCATTGCATAATCCAAAAGGCATACGTCTAAAAGCAAATGTGTCATAGGGGCATGTGAACGTAGTCTTTTCTTGATCCGCTGGAGTGATGAAAATCTGATTATATCCCGAAAATCCGTCTAGAAAACAAAAATAAGCCCTTCCTGCTAATCTATCTAACATCTGATCTACGAAAGGTAGCGGGAAGTGATCTTTTCTTGTAGCTTTGTTCAGTTTTCGGTAATCCATACACACGCGCCACCCTGTGACAGTTCTTGACGGGATTAATTCATTGTTTTGATTTTTCACTACTGTCATACCACCTTTCTTGGGAACACACTGAACTGGACTAACCCATCTACTGTCTGAAATCGGGAAGATAATTCCTGAATCCAACCACTTGATGATTTCCTTTTTGACGACCTCTTTCATGATTGGATTTAGTCTCCTTTGATGTTCGACTGATCCCTTGTTCTCATCATCGAGTATGATCTTGTGCATGCAAAATGCAGGACTAATCCCCTTAATGTCTGCAATAGTCCACCCAATGGCTCGTATATGATTTCGAAGAACTCTCAGTAATTTCTCTTTTTGGGTTTTGGAGAGATATGCAGAGATGATTACTGGCAGTGTAGATGATTCACCCAAATATTCATATTGCAGATGTGCTGGCAGTGGCTTCAAGTCCAGCGATGGTGGTTCTTCGATTGATGGTCGATGAGGCTTGCAAGTGGGTAGTTCCAATCCTTCAATCTTGTTGACTGGGTTATTGACTCGCGAATTTGCTTGTAAGAATGCCACGCTTTGTACAATTTCTTTGTTATCTATCTCATCAGGATCCAACATTAAGGCTGCTTCCAACGGGTCACGGTACATAGATGTCTCAAAGGTCTTAGCGACCAATGTGTCGATCATGCATACTGAAGAACATTCTTCCTCGTCGTCGGGATGTTTCATGGCTTGGAACACGTTGAATGTAATCTTCTCGTTCTGCACCCTCATGGTTAATTCACCTTTCTGTACGTCAATCAGTGCTCTTCCAGTGGCTAAGATGGCCTACCCAAAATGATGGGTACATTCGAATCTGCTTCATAGTCTAACACAATAAAATCAACAGGGAAGATAAACTTATCTACTTTTACCAGAACGTCTTCAATTTTTCCTTCGGGGTATGTAATGGACCGATCTGCTAATTGAAGAGTTACCGTAGTTGGCCTTGCTTCCCCAATTCCCAATTTCTGAAAGACGGATTTGGGCATGAGATTAATGCTGGCCCCTAAATTGCATAATGCTTGTCCCACGTACTTGTCGCCAATGTTACATGGAATGGTAAAACTGCCAGGATCCTTGAGTTTAGGTGGGAGCTTATTCTGCAAAATTGCACTGCATTCTTCGGTGAGAGCTACAGTTTCGAATTCTCCTAATCTTTTCTTTCGTGACAGTACATCCTTCATGAATTTGACGTAATTTGGCATCTGCTCGAATGCTTCAACTAATGGAATGTTGATGTGAAGTTGTTTCAGGATATCAAGGAATTTTCTGAATTGATCATTCTTCCTTTGTTGTTGAAACATTTGAGAAAACGGTGGTGGAGGTTTGATTTCCGGTAGATTAGGTACATCTTTCTTCTCGCTTTCCTCTTCCACCTCCTTTTCTTTGTTTAGCTCGGATTCTTCAGGTTTGTCTTGAGCTTCCTTGGGATCCTCAACTCGAACTCGTGTTCTGCTGGGCTCTTCGAGTTCTCTACCATTTCTCAGAGTGATTGCTTTGCAATGTTCGTTATGATTGGTCCTTGGGTTTTCAGTGTCACTTGGGAGTGAGCCTGGAGGTCGGTGCTGCCTATCTTGAGCTAATTGAGCCACTTGAGTTTCTAGGTTTCGAATAGATGCACTTGTCTGGCTCATGAACTGCGCCAACGTCTCTTCTAATGATGGCTTATTGTCCGTTGGTGGTTGTTTTTGTTGACCCTGAAACCCTGGTGAGTTTTGCTGATTTTTGGCGTTGTTTGACCCCTGTCCAACGTGCTGATTATTGCTCCATGAAAAGTTGGGATGGTTTCGCCAACCGGGATTATAGCTGTTAGAGTATGGATTATACCCTTGATTGTTTCGATTGTTTCCCACATAGCATGCTGACTCCGAATTTGAAGGGCAGTTTTCATACGGATGCTCTCCTCCACAAATGATACAGGAAATCTCTGAGTTGTGAATCATATTGACTGGTTGAGCTTGAAATGAGTTAGCTCCAGGTTTACTCATACTTAAACCATCAATCTTCTTGGATAAAACGGCTAATTGTGCTTACACTGCTGTCATTGTATCTAACTCAAATTTTCCAGGTGCAAGTTTCACTGATGAGCGTTCCGATGCCCATTGGTAATTGTTGTAAGTCATTCTTTCTAATACATCGTAGGCATCTGTATATGTCTTCCCCAAAAATGTCCCTCCTGCTGCTGCATCAAGAATGGTTCTGATTTGTCCCCCTAGTCCAGTGTAGAAGATATGTATCAGTTCCCAACCAGGAATTCCATGTTGTGGGCACTGTGTCATTAGCCCCTTGAACCTTTCCCATGCATCGTAGAGTGACTCTCCCTCTATTTGTTGGAATGAGTGAATTTCCATTCGAACTTTCGCACTCTTGGTGGGTGGAAAATATTTCCTTAGGAATTTTTCAGTCAAATCAGTCCAAGATATGATGGAGTTAGGTGGCATTGAGTTTAGCCAGACTCGAGCTCGATCCCTTAAGGAAAAGGAGAAAAGTTTCATTCGTAGTTGATCAGCTGTAACCCCATTCAATTTGAATGAATCGCAAATTTCCATAAAGCTCTTCAAATGGGCGTGAGGATCTTCCATAGCCAACCCCGAAAATATAGCAGAGGAATTGATCAGATTCAGCATTACCGGTTTCACTTCAAAGTGAGCTGCTTCAATCTCTGGTCTGACAATGCTTGAATCTAGAACACCCAAGATTGGTGTTATGTATTCATTAATGGGTCTTTCGATTTCGGCAGGAACGTGTGGACCTATTTGCTGATTTACTAACTGTGGATTCACCTGATTTTCATTCTGTGTATTCTCCATTAGATCAGCTTTTCCTTGATTCTTGTTTAGCGCTCTTCGTTGTCTGAAAGTCCTCTCGATCTCTGGATCAAAAGCTACTAATTCAGCTTTTTTATCACTGCGCATAAACTAGGTATGAGTACCTACAAGGAAAAATTTGAACTATAAAAATAAATCGAATTAAAACAAAAATAAAAGTTGAAACTTGGTAAATTATCAATTATCAAAGTCCCCGGCAACGGCGCCAAAAACTTGTTGCGGATTTTACACACGCAAATAAACGCAAGTGCACGTATCGCAAAAGTAATAAAGAGTAAGTTGAGTGTCGAACCCACGAGGACTTGAAACTAAAATTGTACCAAATTCCCTACCTAAATTCTTATTCTAATTCAACTAGGCTAAAATAATTTTTTGTTTGTTTATTAACTAACTACTAAAACTAGAGAAATAACTAATCTAAAATGCTGATTAAAGTGCTTAAGAAGACAATCAATGAGACAAGGGTCTAGAGTTAAACTTCACCTATGTTATGATCCTAATGTTAATTAACTCCCTAATTTTAACTAGTGATTCTTATTCGCTATCCTAGGGTTCACTTCTATCCTTAAGTGTCTTCCGAATCACCTAAGAACCTATGCAATTAACTTACTATTCTTATTCCTAAGTTAGTAGAATTAATAACATGCATGAATTATATAACCTAATTTGGATATGGGCGTGTTGGGTATATTCCTATACTAACAAACAACCCACTACATAATTCCTCTTCTATTCTTAATATTCCCTTCCCAGGTTCAATCAAGAAAAGTAAACAATCAAATAGGTGGCCAGTCAATTTGACAGTAAATTAGCACAAAATTAAATAAACGAATATCGATAATAAAAATCGAAAATCACTAAATTAAAACTAGAAAAGAAACTAAAACATTATTCGCATAACATGGATCCGTAAAAACCCTAGACTAAACGAAATTAGTTCATGCTAAAATTAACGAAATAAACAATAAAAGAGGAGTTCATAGTCTTCTCTAATAAAGGAATAATGGAAATTAGCCAAAAGTGTGATGTATGCTTGTATCTTCTTGGATCTCGCGTGTCTCCTTTTTTTTTTCTCTAATATGATGTGTTGTTTTTATCTGCCCTTTTTGCCTTTTTATTTCTTCCATCAGAGTACTTCGTGCATTAGAATTCTATTATTTCTTCACACTTCTCAAATGGGCCGCCAGCCCATTAGTACTCAATTTGTTTCTGCCGCATATTCCTTGCAATTTCATCAAAGTTGGACTCAAATTGCACATTCAGCCCCTGATCTTATGCCTTTGCATCCTTTTTCACCTTCAAGATTTGAAATTGCTCCTTCTCAATTGATAGCAAGCTTTGTTGGTTCATTTCATCTCCTACAAGGAAATAAATCGAATTAGTACCAAAAATCAAGGATTATTCTCAGAACTTGATTAAATTCGTGAATCGACTCTAAAAAGTGAAATATGCAATAAAATCTCAAACGACTCACAATTATTCAAGAAAAATACTAGTTTAAGCCTAAAAAGTATACGTAATAACTCTATTTTCACAGAGTTATCACATTGAAAAAGTATCAAGCTCATCCATGAATTAAGACCAAGTCAAAGAATAGTTTGAAGGCCCACGCGCCCTTGGAAGGGCCCAATTTTCGACACAAGAAAATTGAGGTCACGTAGGTATCAATTGTCTCAAACTATTAAAAGCAAGAAGATTCCTTTGGCCCAAATATTTTTTAATCCAAGCTTTTTTAAAGAAAATTCTTAATTTTAAGGGCGAAATACATTTCACTTGAGGATATTGTTGAAAAAAAAAATAATTGATTGCTTTGCTATTTTCCTGGAACGTATCACAAGGAGCATATTTATTTATGTGTCATGGTATCCGATGGTTTGTTGTTGTTCTTGTTTTACGTTGTATGTTATTTCTACTTTGTTGCAAGTTGTTGTTTTACGTATCAAGTTGATTAAATTATGTGTCATAAGCTTCTATTTAATTGTGTATTTTATGACAGATGTCAAATTTATCCAAAAAACGAATAAAAAAATTTGAAAATATACTCTAATAAAAATTTAATTTGGAAAAATACCCTAATCAAAAATAAAATATCAAAAATATTTGAAAATATACCCTAATAAAAATTTAATTTGGAAAAATACCCTAATAAAAAATAAAATATCAAAAATATTGAAAATATACCCTAATAAAAATTTAATTTGGAAATACCCTAATAAAAAATAAAATAAGTCAAACTCGAATACATCAAATACTAAAATAACCACAAAAAACTAAGTCTTAATGGAAGATCCTAATGTTCATCCATACAATCCAAAATAAGTCCTAATGTTCATACATAAAATTAATTATGTCCACCATGCATTACTAATGTAAAGATCCAAAATATCAAAAATCAATTCTTTCACCAAATTCCCAACAAACCATGCATAAATAACCAAACAAAAAGTCTTCAATCAAATGTTATCAAGTCATGTGTAGCAATTACCTCAGTCGAGAAGGCCGGATGCCGGGTGGAAATGTTCTGAAGACATCTTGTTGTCTAGCATCATGTGCGCAATGTGCGCCCGATTTTTTTCGTTCGATTTCAAGAACAAACTCACATGTTTCGCATTATCCATAATCTTGAACGAGAGGAATATTCTGTTCTCATCGTTTAGCGTCTCAATGCGATCGAGTGCGTCTATAATCTTTTGGGCCTTTTCATCGTACGTATCCTCCCCTTTGGCAAAGATATGGCTAAGATCACCCCATACAGATTTGGCTGTATCTATGAACTTGTCCATATTGCCTCCATCAGATTCCGGTGTAGGCGTCTTCCTTTTTCTCTCAAACTTTTCCTTCTTTATTTTCTCCTTTTTAATTTTCTTTGACAATTTTGTTACCTTAGGAGTGACATTCTCGAACCCCATGTTGTACGGCGGAATTTCTGGCATAAATTCCCCACAATCCGAAGCATCAGTCGTCAAATCGACTCAAGGACTACTGTACATACTATCATCAGCCGTGGTTTCCATCAATGGTTCATTTCCCTTCGCAGTTGACTCATTCGTCGCACTACAAGAAAAACAGGATTTTCCGATGGATTTCGAGCAAAATCCGTCGAAAAATGAATTTTTCGATGGATTTCACTTGTCGGAAATTCCGTCGGAAAAAGTGGCGTGGGAAAAATTCCGATAGATTTTCCCAAGGATTTCTTCCGTCGAAAAATCTGTCGAAAATTTACGGGCAGCCATATTCCGACTGAATTATTTCATCAAAAAAAACATCAAAAAAATGGTTTTAAAATTTTCCGACGGAATTTTTCCGTCGGAAAATGTAAATATTTTTTATTTTCCGACGGAAAAAATCCGTCGGAAACAATTTAAAAAAAAAATAAAAAAAAAAATAAAAAAAATCCCAAAATTAACCAGAATTAATAAAAATTCTTAATCTATTGAGAATCATAAAATATTTTACAACTCAATCATCATCCCAAAATTAAATAAGTTCTAATCATAGTTAGAATTAATAAGTCTTAAAACATGAAATCATTAATTATTCAAATATTGTAGGAAAACATTACAACATTCACCTAGTCTCAATTCGACAATTCCTCATCACCGTCCTCGTCCTTGTCCTCGTCATCATCAAATTCAAATATATATGTGCTTGATAATCATCTCTTTTCATTAACTGGCAGACTTAAACTGGAGAAACAAAAAAATAAGGTAAAACATGACTAAAACATAATTGAAATGCATATCTTTCTAGTATTAATTAAGATTAAAAAAATAGACATTTGATCAAATTCAACTACACTAACATTAAACTAACACTTGTTGCCATTCATACTTCTGTTATGTTGACATGACTTAGCCAAGTGTATAACATTGACAATTAATAAACAAACTAAAAATTAGCCCTCCATCCTGTCAAGAATCAAAATTCAAACCCCATCAATGATATATGAGTATCCATCCCAGTATAAAAAGAAGAGGAATGAGCAGGCGTTCAACATTATATAACCATTGGTAGGAATACTACCTTTTGCCAAACAACTTACTATGTAAATCAAAAACTCTTCTTCACCCTTTAGCTTTTCTTCCCTTCCCCTAAACTCAAAATAATAAATCTAATCACCATTTATAAGTACACACACACTGGATTGAAATTATATTTGCAAAGGGCTAATAGAAATATCTACAACATACAATATTTCAACTTTATGCATCAGTACAATTTGACACATTCTTCAAAATAAGCAAGCACTTATCAATTAACAAAATAGATGTCAAGAATAGGTAACAAACCAGTGACAAGAAGCAATCAAGAAGTGAGCTGCTTTAAGTCCCAGGTGTGACACTCTCTTCCCCTTAAATCTCCCTGTCAAAAATACCCTTCAACCAGAGCCTGTTTTCACTAAGATAAAAAACCCCCAATTTCCCCCAAGATCAAAAACACTTGCTGAGTTCAAGAGTTGCATAAGTGAAGACATACCAGTAAATCTACCCAAGCGCTAGCACCAACAAGGACATAAAACCCAAGAAGAACCTGTCAGAGGAAGGAAAGCGCCCAACATCATTCACATCACTCAGGGTATGGAATAGAACTAAAAAACGTAGATTATTATTAACACATAAGCACATTAATTGTCAAGATTTGTTTTGCGTCCCATATTTATCTTTTGTGCATGTACTCATACAATGAGGATAAGCTGCATACGTATGCCCTGGGTATTACAAAATCGTTTTCACTAATGTACATGTTCTCCTACATTTTAATAATCATACACTTACCGAGCTGATAAAGAAAGAAACATCAAATACGCGGTACGTATTCATGACGAAATTGATAAAAGAGAAAGCAAACGAAGCAGAAGCTAAGATTTCATATTCACGAAATAGAAAGGAACTGAGTTTAAGAAGATTATAAAGGGAAAGTAGAATACATCAGCACCCAAACAAGCTAGTTAATGAAATGTAAAGTCACTAACCCATGGTAAATAGGCTGCTGTGAAAGTAAAAAGGCCCAAGAAGCTCATGTGGATGAATGGGTTTTGTTTGCTCCACACATATACCTACAATAACAAGAAAATATCATTCAAAAGAAAGAAAGATATGGTTAGCTTTTATGGGCAAGCGTATGAATCACCAACTTACTAATTACAGGAGGACTAACCATCATAAACGTAAGAGAATTGCTACGGAATATAATCTTCGCGAATGACTCTGAGACATAAGGAATCACTCCACCAACAATAACAATGCCCGTCAACACAGTGACACCAAACAACAACATGTAGAAGAAATCGGCAGTCCTCCCATGGAAACAGTTCTCTTCAAGAAGCTTGCAGTAGCAAGCAAAAAAGAACATGTGAAACAAAAAATCCAAGTTAGAAAAGAAGCAAAATAAAATGCTTTAAATTGATTTTTCCTCTTAATTTTTCAATCAAACTCTCATAGTAATAATAACCCCCATAAGTCCTCCCTCCTTATGAAATCTTTTTGGACACCAATGCTTAATCATGGAAAGCAATTAAGAAAAGCAAAATCACACAATTAAGGAAAGCAAAATCTTGGTCTAATTAGTTGAACTTCAAAAACTGACCAAAACACAAACACATTGCGTGCACTGCTCTAAGTAGTAGAAATCATTAAATCAACCTCAAATACATATGAATTTCAACAGCCATAGACAAAATTATAAAGCAGAAGAAAAATTAAGTAATGGGACTTACCAATTCGCTCTAAGATGTGCTCCTGAAGTGTTTATTGCTGATTTGGTGGTGCATTGCCGCGGCTGGGACTGTGGTGGTGCGTGAATGGCTGCCGCCGCGGGTTCTGGTGGTGAATGACCGCGGCTGGGGTTGAGAGGAGTCGGAAATGGGACCTGTGCAGTAGCGGGTTCTGGTGGTGATTGGCCGTCGCGGATTGAGAGGAGATGGGAGCTGTGCCGTCGCGGGTTGAGAGGAAATGGGAGATGTTCCATCGCGGGTTGAGAGGGAGAAGGGGAAAGGGGAAGTGGAGGAGCGGTGGTGGCACCGGAGGGGAAGTGGAGGAGCTGCTGCGGCTGAGGAAAGAGGGACGGGGCGGAGGAAAGATGAATGGGCGGCGGAGCTCTTGAGATGAAAAGGAATGGAGTGAAAATGAATGGGGGCGGCGGATCTAGGGTTAATTATGCATTTTCCGATGGGAAATTCTGTCGGAAATTTTTAACTTTTTTTTTTTTTGGAAATTCAAAATTTATTTGTAAATTATTATTCAGTTTATTTATAATTTAAATTGTTATATTTTCTTACTTTTTAATTCAAAATTATTTGAAATTAAAATATGTAACGTTAATTGACCAAAATCGAAATTATTGACCATATGGTTATGTAAATTGAGACATATGGTTAAGTACATTGAGATTATTCGAAAGTAGATGTCTCGATTCTCAAATCGTAACGTTAATTGACCAAAATCGAAATTATTGACCACATGGTTATGTACATTGAGGTTATTCGCAATCAGATTGATCAATTCTTGATTTTTTAACGTTAATTGACCAATATCGAAGTTATTGACCATAGGGTTAAGTACACTAGGTTATTCGAAATCAGATTGATCAATTCTCGATTTTTAACACTAATTCACCAAATATGTAATTATAAAAGACCATAGGGTTATATACATTGAGGTTATTTGAAATCAGATTGATCGATTCTTGGATTATTCTCACATTCATGAGATTATTCGCAATCAGATTGATTGATTATCGATTAACATTAATGACAAATTGTTGACCTTAGATGTGTATCTGTACATTGAGGTTATTCAAAATCAATTTCATACTTGGCTCGAAAATTTAATTAAAATTGTAGGTTATATATATGGTTATATATATATGTACATTGAGCTAGGTTACTCGCATCAGATCAATTGACCAAAATTCAGTCAATATTGAATTTATAATTAAAGAAATGTCTTTTAGAACCAAATGCAAAATAAAAATTAAAGATTGAATTGTTTAATAAGAAAATTTAGAATCACGTAAACAAGCTCATGTAAATCTTAGGGTTGAACTCACACAACCTAATAAGAATTATATGATTACTAATTTGTTGAATACATTTACATCATGAGGTTATTCAAAATCAATCGAAGATCTAAACGGGAGACTAACTTGTACATAACCACTAACCCCTACATATATAAATCAAAGTTTAGGGGAAATTATTTTGAAATTTTGTCATTTTAAGATCAAAATGGGAGACTAACTTGTACAAGACCACTAAGTGGTTTATTGCAAAAAGTGGTTTAAATCAATCAAAATTTATGAAAAACGAGTCAAGTCAACGAAATTTGCAATAATATGGATCAAAATATTTTTATATTCTAAATTTATTATTATTATTTTGCATAGGATCAAAAGAATTATAAATATGGATCAAAGTCCTCCGCGCAATCTCCGGTGGCTCTGTCCTTTTCGAAGATCTCAACCCAGTCATCATAATAGGGATATGTCTTATACCGCATATTGGCAACATCGGGGTGTGCCTACGATTCAAAACAAATTTATAAATATTTCTTTTAGAAATATAACGTACAATACTACTCAATTCTAACATGTCATTAGCAACAAAAAGAATTGGTGTTAAAATCACCTTTAAATATAAAGCCCAGATGTCATGATCAACCGTGATTGTTTTACCACTTTCATTCCACCCAAAACCACTCGTCCCCTGCATACTCAAAACTTGATAATACGTTTTCTTCTACACCGTCAATTTCGAGTTGATATGCTTGACTAGTATTTTTGAGTGAGGCAGTCGTGCATTGAGTGCCTTACACAGGTTTTGCAGGTACCCTGGACGAAAGCCATTATCCGCCTTCCACCCTTGGGAAATTAGCTCCTTCAAGCAGTCTATCAATTCCGCTTCTTCGATTGCATTCAACGACCTTCGGGAGCCCTGGGTCTTTCTTTGGCTAGGATCCGTTTCGCCGTAACGTGGAATGGAAGACATAACACTTCAAATATGCATACACAATCAAATAGTTAGATATAGTGCGCAAAATACACCCAACGAATTCTCATTTTGCACGGAATTGGTCCCGTTCAATTGATATAAAGTACGTTACATAATGGAAACACAATAAAGTACGTGACACAATCAAATAAAGTCCCGTTCTAATATCTCAACAATAGGGTACAAATTAATGGAAGCTAAATAATGATGCAAGAATGTTGAATCAAAGAAACGGAACATATGTTCATAATACAACCGAAAACAAATTGGTACATTCATCAAAGTAAACAATCATATGTTAAGGCATGATATCTTTCACGATCCGAATTCCACTTCATGAACATTTCACGGGCTAAGTTATCACGGAAATTGTTCCACGCTTGTGACGTTTCGACCCCTTGAATATAACCTTCTCCAACCGCCTCATTCTCATCATCACTCGAGTCACTTAAATCACGCAATGGATCCAACACCATGACGTCATCGGGTGATGTTTTAAGCAAGAGGTTATGAATTAATAACAAAGCCATGATCATCCTATTTTGTGTTTGTAACGGGTAAAAAACAGGACTCCTTAATATTGCCCAACGCTTTTTTATTTGACCAAAAGTCCGCTCAATCACATTTTTAGCTTGACTATGTTTCATATTGAAAAATTCTTTTTCATTTTGAGGGGCATCCATAACAACTCCCCACTCCTTAAGATGGTACCGTACTCCCCTATAAGGCGTAAGAAACACTGGTCCGTTAGTATATCCGTTGTCACACAAGTAATACGTTCCTACAATTATTAAATAGCAAAGAGTGAGTGTTGTTAGCTATGGCCCAATTGGGCAAGTATATTTTATAAAACTAATTTTTACCCGTGGGCACTCTCAATCCATTTGGTCGATTCATTGCATCTCTTAACACACGACCATCCGCAGCAGACCCCTCCCAATCGACGACTGCATATGTGAACACTCTGTTAATATCACAAGCTGCAAGTAAATTGGTAGTAATGTCACCTTTTCGATTCCTATAACGGGGTTTATCAATGGACGGAACATGAACATGAACATATGTTCCGTCTAGAGCCCCTATGCAACCATATACCTACGCAAATGCTCTATTGAAATACACAAGTGAATAACACCAAACGTAGACAGGAATCTAAAGTTTTATCCTTACCGGAAAACAACTCCATCTATCGTCCTCATAATCAGCTGGTATTGGGTCCGGTTGAGATAGTAATATCGGATGAGTTTCATCAAACACGTAAGTACACGGTGAAAACATTTACTAACAGTGTCACCGGATCTTTTATAATCCGTTGCAACGATACGATTCTTTTTGTGATGAGCAAAAACCGTTAAAAACATGGCTACTTGTTCTCTAACGGATACGTACTTAGTATCATTTAGACCCACGACGTTATGTAGGAAAGAACATAACTTATCAAATGAATTAATATGAAGACGAATATTATTTTTACAAGCTATTGTATTTTTTCGGGTAATTTTATTTAGGTTTTCCTTCCATTTGCGCCTCCTACGAATTAGGCTATATTGGACCGGTTGATTCCTAGCTTGACTACGGACTAGTTTAGCACGTACCCATAAAAGGAAAATGCCCGTCCAAAAAAAACGTGTGAATAACACAATAAATTGTTTTTTCCGTTCATCCATTTGTATTGCCTAGAAAAAAATAAATTCCGTATTTCAAGTGAAGTTATGATGGACAAATAACACAAGTTATAATACCAATCTATAATATTTTATGTGCCCCATCTTTATTAATCATTCAGTAAACACAAGTAGAATAACCTATTTT
This sequence comes from Penstemon barbatus, assembly GCA_003313485.2. Lineage (NCBI taxonomy): Eukaryota > Viridiplantae > Streptophyta > Magnoliopsida > Lamiales > Plantaginaceae > Penstemon > Penstemon barbatus. Next base: position 83,269,887 of record CM064883.1, read on the forward strand.
GGCAAAAAATTTCTAATCAATGAAATTCAATTTCAAAATAAAGATTATAAAATTATACATCCCAAATAATGTGATGAAATAAAAACTTTACTTTTTATGTGTGATAGATTAGGAAATTTAAGTAAAAAACAAATCAAATTAATTCCAAACTATACCCATATCAAGTAGGACCAAAAGTATTCATATATTTCCACATCAAGTAGGAAATTCTTATACATATATGATATAAATATCAAGTATACTTCAAATTAACCCATATCAAGTAGGAAATTAAAGTATACTTCAAATTAATTCCAAACTATACCCATATCAAGTAGGACCAAAAGTATTCATATATTTCCACATCAAGTAGGAAATTCTTATACATATATGATATACATATCAAGTATACTTCAAATTAACTCATATCAAGTAGGAAATTAAAGTATACTTCTAATTAATTCCAAACTATACCCATATCAAGTAGGACCAAAATTATTCATATATCAAGTAGGAAATTGTTATACATATATCAAGTATACTTCAAATTAACCCATATCAAGTAGGAAATTAAGCCAAAAAAATATATCAAAATAAGTAAAAAATCTACCCAAATCAAATAGGTACAAATTTATACATAGATTCGGAAAATAAGCAAAAAAAACGTGTGAAATAATTCCAAAATGTACTCAAATCAAGTAGTAAAAAAATAATACATATGTTTGGAAATTAAGCCAAAAAACCAAATAATTCGAAATCATACCTCGTTTTACACTTCCTATGAACTTAAAACCAAACCGAAAAGGCCTCCACGGATATGATTTGTTAGTCCTAAGTCATAAAATTGAAATCATTAGGTATAGTTTACAAAATATGCATGGAATTTAAAAAAAAAAATAGAGAGGAATTGATGGCAAAAATCCAACAATTGTGACAACTCCTTTGCAAGTTGATCTTCGCCTCCTTCACTATCAATGAAAAAAAAAATTCAAGCTCACATCTCAAACTCAAAAATGGTGAAGCTTTACGTAAAAATGGTACTAATTTGGGCAAAATGTTTCCAAAATTACTCCAAAGAATGGATCTAATTTATGCATAAAAAAATCGGAACAAAAAATAAGCTTACCTTCGGAGAATTAAAATGGCCGAAATTTTTGTTCTCTCCCTTCCCGTAAATATCAGCTGAAAGTGAGAAGAATTTTTGAGGTGTAGGAGATAAGATTAATTGGATGGTATTTTTGTAAATATGTGCTTGGTTTTTTTGTAATTACTTATATCTATAATGGCAAATTGGGCATGTAAATTATAGTCTGGGCCATTATTTTACAATCCTAAGCCTAGAGGTCCAATTGAAGAGTTAGGTTATAGAAATAAGATGTGTAAGACTTTTTTTCAAATCATGTTTGTTATGTATAATAGATTGTGTAAGAGCTATATCATTTTATGTCAAATCAGAGTAGAATTTATATAATATTTTTTTAGAAATAAAAAAGTTGTTGTTTGTTTGATTTTTGAGAAAGTAATCTGAGAAAATTAAAAGATAAAAAACTTAGTTCAGAAAGTAGAAAACATGTTTGTTTGATATTTCCCAAACACGAAATAATTTTTGGAAACACCAAATATACATGCCTAAGTGTTGGCCCCAATTATAAACAATCATAAAATTAACAAATAATCAATCTTATTAAAACCGGACCGGATCGGCCGATCTAACCGGTTTGACCATGAACCGGTGGTCTCTTCAGTTCGGACAACACAGAAAAACTGGTGACTTTCAAACTCCATGTGAATTGTTGAGAACCGATCAAAAATCGATGAACCGGTGAACTGATAAACTGGTTTGACCCGCGGTTCACAAATTAAAAAAAAAAAAAAAAAGCGCCCTAAAACGGGTCTTTATTCTTCAAAGAACAGGAAACAATTGAACAAAAGAAAAAGGTGGAGTTGTGCAGTTTGCAAAGTACATCATTATCATCCATCTCTTGTAATTTGTGTAGGTGTGTGATTGTGGTGAGAAAAGGAAGGGGATGGCACACAACACACGGAGGGGAATTAGGAAATTCTAGGATTGTAAGACATAGATGGACTTAATATTTTGGATTTGGGCCTATCTTAATATTAATTCAATAAACGATCCATTAATCTCTTTAAATATTTTTATAATATGGTGTCTAATTTTAAATAAGTGGTCAAGTGCTGAGTTTTATTTATTTATCATGTGAAAGAAAAAAAGAATTAGCAAATGATGTATATAATGTAAATTAACTATATTAAGTATATTTTGTGTTATCTTTTAAAATCAATAAAAATACCATTATTTTATATAGTAATGTGCTATATAAAATAATGGTATATAATCTAAATTAAATATTAGTAAGTATTTTTTTTGTGTTATTATTAAGTATATTTTTGTGTTATCTTTTAAAATCAATTTTTTTTTGTTATTATTAAGTATATTTTTGTGTTATCTTTTAAATTCAACAAAATACCATTATTTTATATAGCACATTACTATAAGATTACCTTGTAATTTTTTATCAATAAGTGGTTGGTCTAGTGAAATTAACTAGTCACTACAAAGTAGTAAACTCCAGTTTGAATTCTTGTTAGGACAGGTTCCCACCTAATATGTCCAACGCGCCACAAAAGGAATCAAAATCTTGGGAAAAAAAAACAAAGTTTGCAAATTTTATTAAGGCCACATATAGCAGGTAAGTTATTTTCTCAATAGTATACAAATATCATATAGTTTCTAATATTATCCAAAACTATGAAATTTCAATTATCTAAAAACACGTGCAACAATTTATATCAACAATTACCTAAAAAGTTTAGTTGGTAAAACTTCCAATGGAGTTTATACCTGTTCTATTGTAACCATTGCAATTTGGTTTCTCTTTCAATCATACATTGCATAAAACTCAAAGGTTTCTGCAATGGATTAGGTCTTAGTAAATAATTTTATGTGTATACTATTTTATATTTTCACATCTCACATAATACATAGTTCAAGAAATTACATATTAATACAAAATATTATGATTCATCTGGTTCAACAACTGGTCGAACGGTCCGACCGGTCATATCACTAACCGATAAGTATATCAATTTTATCTCCGATCCGATTTTAAAAATATTATAAATAATATGACGAAATCATCATATCATATTATAAAAATGAAAAATGACCATACTCGGTCCATAATTAACTACACTACATGTCTTGTCAAGTCAAATCAAAACCTTGAAAAGACCTCAACTTCTAATGCTTCTCAGTCCATCTTTCATCTACATTTTCCTCACCTGATTTTTCAATTAATCCAAAGTCATCATCACTAGTGTACTTGTAACCTAATTCTACAGATGAGGAAGCATGAAGAAGAGTACCAATTGGAGAGGACTCGTGTGAAACATACAACGAACCTAGTGACAAATTATATTTCCTTGCAACCAAGATTTTCTTCGCGAATACAGAAAATTTGCATTTGAATCGAGTTATAACTTGGGAAAAGGGTTAATCTCAATTTATTCCTCTCTGATATGCATATTGTTCAATTTACCCTGTGTAATTTGAAATATAGAACGTTACTCCCTGTGAAAATTTAAAAAAAAATAATTTACCTCTTTCCAACGGAAAGTGTAACACACTCGCTATCATAGGGAGTGAACATGCATAGTATTGCGTAAAAAGATAAAATTACCCTTAAAGAGGTAAAGTATCATATTTATGATAACACATGGGATAAAGTGCCATATTAAATGCAGGGGTGTAAAGTGCTCTAATTATGGTAACACAGGGGATACTATTCCACATTTATAATAATATAAGGGGTTAAAGTGCCATATTTATAAGTTAACGGAGTTAAAATATTGTATGTAAGGGGAGGTAGTTTTTTTTTAAAGTTTAAAAGTGTCAGAGAGATGAAGCATTACGCAAATCATATGGAGGTAAATTCATTTTTTTTTTTTTAAATTAGAGGGTGTAAATTGACATTAACTCAACTTGGAAGATGAAGAATTATATTTTTGTTTAATTTATTACCTGAGTGACTAAAGCATATAAAGGGAGAGTGACATATCCACACAGGATAGGAATCATCAAACCCATTGCGAGTTTTATCACAAGAATATAATTTATCCATTAATTGAACCTATACGCGGACTTCATCAATAATTATCCCCCCCCTTTTTTTTTGTTAAAATCAATACTCCCTTTTTTTTTTTTTTGTTATATGGAGATTGCACAAAGATTAAAAAATGTAATAAATAATCAATTTTTTTAAAAAAGTATTCAAAATGCTATTTTAATCAAATAATCACAACATTAATTAAAATTAACTACAACCTTTAACAAGAAGGATATTGATAAAAAAAAAATTAATTTAACATTGAACTTCTAAAATGACAAACAAAAATAAGCAGAATTGTAACTTATATAAAAGAAAAGAACAATATTAGCATCAAAGTAAGAAATATTCAACAATAAAGGAATTTTTGCAAGCTTCAAAGGAGTTACACCGAGACACTGATTACAAATTAATTAATTATACATCCAAATTAATTAATTAATTAATTCGAACAAGAGCGAAACATAGCTCGAAATTCCTCCTGAATGACCAAAGCTGAACAATCACACCTTGTATCAAATCATTCCTCTGGCAAACTTCATACCATGTATACACCAATGCGTACATTCCATTCGACGTCCAATCTCTCACACTAATCTCGCATTCTTCAAGACAAAGTTGAACAAGAGTCGCCCTAATTTCTGATATAGTACGACAACCCAACCCATCCATTTCACTTGGTGTCAAAAACTCATTCACAATTTTTTTGTAACGTATGGAAAACCTATTGTGACCTTTACTAACATCAGTTTGGAACAATTCTTTTTGGATAACAAATCTTGCACTATTCAAACAACCCCCTATGCTAATAATGTGATTCTTGAAATCTTGTGGAAGAATTGGAGGTGCATGTTCTAAATTCGCAACTTTGCTTTTCTTCATTACGCTATTATGATCCTCTCCGTTTTGATCACCACGCTTTTTTCTCTTAGGATTTTGATTGAATTTCTGTAAATCTTCAATCGCCGATGAAATTTCTGGGGTTTTCTGAGTTGATGCACTTTGATGATTACAATTAGTGCATATAATAAGAGGGTATTTTCCGAAATTCTTGAAAGTTAATTTCAGAATCCGACGCTTAACGGAACCGGAGCAATTTTCATTCTTGGTGATTCAATCAAGAATCCAAGAAGTGGAGCATTATGGTTCTTGTTTCTAGTACTAGTATTCTGTGCAATACTATTAGGTTCTTGAACTTCTTTCATCAATTGATCCAACTCGATCTTCTCTTCGGACAATAAATTAGTGACAACGTTCAAGAATGTCCGTCTCTTGCAATTTGCCGAGTATCCAACAGCGTAAGAATCATTATAATCCCACATTGTTTTGAGGAAATTTAACAAAATATATATGGGATGATGATGAAAACATGATATTATGAATTAAGAATAGCAAAGATAGAAATTTTAGTCTAGGATATGATGGTAGGTGGGTTTTACGGCTTTTTGAAATAGTTTAAATATATGGCGTAGAGAGCATTGAAGAAAGGATTGAATGTGAAGTTTATTGCGTTGAAAAAGTAATATATATAGGATGAGGAGTGAGTACTGATTTATCTATTTTTTTCTTCCATTTTTTACAGCCGTTGCATAAAATTTAATCCATGTTCAAATAGGAGTGCTATTGCGTGGATGGGTTGGGCAGACTAGCCATGGGCAGCCCGAACCCGTAATTTGCAATCTTGTTCTCCTTGTAGTGCAAGGATTGGGACGGATTTCAAGATAAATCTTATCCAAATGGATTGTTCACTCTTTTATGAGTTTGTGTTAAATTCGAATTTTGCGATTAAGTTTCAACATTTTTGAAATAATATTTTATAACAAAAATGAGATAAAATAACGAAAAAAATGAAACATAATGTTCTTTGTTAAATGGAAGAATTAGTAACTAATAAATATTTTATTTTTTTAAATAATTAATACTAAAAAAACAATTTATTAGTCAGGAAATCTGAGGTATTTTTTAATAAAAAATCAAAATTATAACAAGGTGTTAATAAGTACTCCCTTCCCAAATTATTTCTCATTTTACATATTTTCAAACATATTAAAGTACCTATTAAATAGTCTCGGTTTTAGGAAAAAAATAAATTATATGCCTAAAATACCCTTATTATTTATTTATTTCACCATTAGCTATTTACACATTATTCAAGTTTTACAATCTCTCTTACTTTTTTTCTCATATACCTAAAATATGTAATTAATATTGTACAGAAACAATGTGAAAGGAGAATGGTTGTTGTAATATGCTTACCCAACACCATGTGAAGAACGCCAGTTGAAACGAGTTCTGCGTTCACAAATTTCATAAGTCGAAGATTGGAAGTTTCAAAATAAAGAATTTGAAGACTGGTAAGTTTATTTAAAATAAGGGATTTTTGCACGTTACCCCATAAAAGTTTCATTTTTACACTTTCCTCCCTATGATTGAAAATATGACAGTACCCCCTAGAAGTTGATAAGTAAGTGTACTTTGCCCCCTGGATAATAATTTGTTGGATTTCAAAGGGTAGAAATGTAAATATGGAGTTTAGTGCAATAATTTAAATCTTGTGGGGGGCTAAGTGGAAAAAATATTATTAATTCAAGTTATTAGAATAATAACATTTCAAAGCACATTTTCATAGAATTCCTTACCTTGATAATCCAATCGTAATTTAATTTTAGTCTTGGAACATATTTTTTTAATTATTTTACTTTCAAATTTATTTGATTTGATTAAAATATTTTTAGTATAGAGATGATTTATTTGTAAATAAATAAATAAATAATTAGGAGTAATGAAAATTTTGTTAAAAAAACTTCTAAATTTGAATATTCGTACAAAAATATAACTAATTTTTTTTTTTCAAATTACAAGTCATATTATGATATTTTAAAATTTTGTGCACTTAACCTTCTAAAAGTTTTTTGTTATTGCACAAAACCTTCTGATTGACGTTTTTACCCTTTGAAAATTACTTAAAAAATAATCAGGGGGCAAAATGCACTCATTTGTCGACTTGTAGGGGGCACTGTCATGTTTTTTCAATTATAGGGAAAAAAGTACAAAGATAAAACTTTTTTGAGGGGTGATGTGCAAAAATCCCTAAAAATAATAACGTACCTGAAATAAGATGAAGTGCATAAGGTGGGGAAGAAATATTGGTCTATCAAACCAAAAGAAGTGATCACTTAGTTTGACAAGCAAAGTTCCTCTGATAACATGAGACTTGTCGCTGCTGTCTAGGTACATTTTAGTAATTATACCTTTTAGCTTAGTCCCGACCACCATTAGCATCTGTCAATGTAATTTTGATCAATTACTTTGTCGATAGTCTTTATTATCGAGTGAATAGTATTTTTTGTCCTTATGGGTTAATATTTTCATTTTCGTTCCTCTTAAATTTTTCGTAGCAGATTCGTCCTTCTTATCAATGTAGTATAATACATTCGTCCCTCTTAAATAAAAAATACATCAATTTTTCGTCCATATTAGGATATATTTGATAGTCTTTATTATATGTGATGAGTGTATTTTTTTTTGGTAGGTTAGTGGTTCTCGATCGGTGGTTATATTCCAGGTCGAACACAACTCGTCAATGTGAGGATTGGCAGATCAATCAAGCTTCTCCTCGATTTGTAATGAGAATCCTAACCTGTAATCAAAGATAACTACGTTAGGTTAATGCCGGTGGTGACCCGGCGATAACCCTCCGATGCTTAAGTAAGTATCGAGATAGAGATGGAGACCAGTCTGTATTTAATGCTCAGAGTGTACGTACCCTTTTCTCTTATTTATGAGGGCTATTTATAATTTTATTATTGGATCACCGGGCCGAATCGTGATTGGACGTTTATTTTCGGATGTGGATCTTTAAAAGTGGTTTGATTTGACCGTAAGCGGTTTTAAGATTAACAAATGGGTATCGACAACTATGTCGATCCCAATGATGAGACCGACATGTCGACTAATTGGAGGTGAGACTGAGAGTCGATACGCTCGTTGTGAGTTCTATGTGTGCTTCGAGATGGAGAGTCGAGACATTCCAAGTGAACTCGAGCATCGATGGTTTTATTGATTTTATTTTATGGTCGATGGTCAAGGGTGACGTGTTGTATGACGAAGACTTGGTACATCAAGAGTCCCCCAAGTTCTAAAGTTCGAGTGTAAGTCGAAATCTGGAAATTTTAATGTGTGCATCGATGGTTTTATTTTTAATTTTGTGTTGTATTCAGTGGTGGTCCCCCAAGTTCTAGAGTTCGAGTGTAAGTCGAAATCTGGAAGTTATAATTTCTAAATCAATATTTCGCGCCTTGACTGCTTTGGTTTTCGTGCCTTCGTCCCTTGAGCTGTGGCAGGCAAGTTTTGAAATCTAAGAGGTGGAAGGGGAAGCGTCGCGTACTTTCTGGGGGGTATTTATGTAATTTAAGGAAGCGGTAGTTTGTTCTCCTATATATAAGTTGTTTTACCGCCGCGTTTTCACACTACTGTAAATTTATCTGACGTCGGAGCTGTTTGATAGTGAGTACATAGTGTTGTTGATTTTATTGTTCATATACTTTGAGATGTCGGATATCGTTTTTTCTAGTCCGGAAAATATTCATGTAGAGGAAGTCGTGCATGAAATATTCGAGGGGAGAGATGGAGCACATCAGGAGGTCGGTGGGGGCGACACCCAACAAGATAGGACTGAGGGAAGCGGAGACGATGAAGATACCAGGAATTACCAGACTGAGATGTCCTATGATGAGTTCCAGGCAGGAAATTATAAGAGAGCTTTGAGTTTTTGGCGTTCAGCCTTTTCGATTCCAGGTGGTTGGACTTTAATGTCTCCTGGTGAAAACGATCGAATGCATCAACCTCCTGCTAGGTCTCTGGCGATCCACGAGGCCTCAATGGAATGCGGGTTTCGAGTACCTATTGCCCCTGAGTTGGCTGCTATTCTAAACCACCTGGGGGTTCGAGCAACCCAAATAGTTCCGAACGGCATGTCGATGATCCTCGCATTTATAGTCGTTATGAAGGCTTTTGGAAAACCCGCGACATTTGGAAATTTTTGGTGTCTATTTAAGGTGAGTGAGTCACCGAAATCAGGCGTGGGCTTCTACCAAGTTAAGTCTAGAGGAAATAAAAATAGCTTTTTAACCAATACGAAGAGTTCCCATGGTAAGGGATGGAAATCTCGATTTGCATTCATTCTTCCGCCAAAGGGGCAGTCGCTGAACGTTACGTCTCCGTGGCGCACTGGACCGATTGATGTGAGAAATCCTCCAAAGCCGTGTCTCTCGAGCGAATTTATCGAGAATTTGTGCAAGTATTGTCTAGACGTTAAGAAACTCATCGAAGAGCCGTGCCATCGAGTTTGCGGCTATCGCAATCGAAGAAGATATCAGACGATCCTAGTTTAGAAGAAATACTCAAAGGTGCTTTGGTTCCGCCCGAAGGGAATAAAAGAATAGCTTTGGGACAAGAGCATGTGCGCAGATGGGCTCAAATCTCGAGCTCGAGGGGTCGGAAAACCGGTGAAGGACGATCGAGGCGTGTCGAAGGTCCTGATGCTCGTCAAGATGAAATTCGTCTCGGAAAGAGACTTCGAATCGAAGAAGAGTCGGTGAAAGAAAAGGGGAGTGCGCCTGTCGATTCAGTTATTGATGACAGTGGTGATAGTTCCGATGCTGAAGGGTTGGATCTTGATTGGTCGTTATCTGAGTGGCTGGAGTCTCAGCTTACTCATCCCGGAGAGTTGGGTCCAGGGGACTCCGTTTTGCAAAGAGGTTCGAAAGAAACCGGATTCACTGCTTTTATTCATAGCATCTTTAAGCGAGACCAAAGGTGGTTTTCGAGCAAATCCCTGGAGAAGAACGTGCACAGCGGAGGTTGAATGATCATGGGGGTAAGAACTAGTCCTCGATTTTATTATCTTCGTTTTTATTTCGATAGGTATAACTGTATGATTGTTATGTCGCGCATGCAGTCGCTGTAATATATGTTCCAAGGTTATTACGCAGCTGAATGAGCGCAGAAAGCGTTGGCGAGATGCAAGGCGGAAAACGAGGCCACTATAAAGGCTAGAGATCAACAACTCGCCGAGGCTATGAGGGAATTGAGTCTTGCGACCGGAGAACTTGATCGAGTTCGTGCCGGTTATCCGCCAGAGGCTAGGGTGGTTTCTTCTGCACAACGTTTATCGATAGTGAAAGAGTTTCTCGAGTCTCCCGTTTACGAGTATCTTGTCGATGCTAGAATGGGGAATGAGTTGATGGAGATGCACGATAAGGCTATCAAACAGTGCCAATTCAAGGGTTTCTTGACTGCAGAATTCGATCCATCAGTCATCGGCCCGACTCTCGATGAGCAATGTCGACTCTCAGAAGATGTCTATACGGGGGATGTGGAAGAGGAAACCATTCGTGCACATGAGTTTGGAAGTTTAATTCCTCCTCGATCAGACGATTACATATGATTTGTAGTATAGCATTTTTAGATGTATGTAGAAACGACGTATGTTTTGACTATGTAATCTCGTATATCGATAGCAAATTCTGATAATATTGACTCTCGACGTATTCTTCTTCTGGAGTTTATTTGTAATCATCTTAATTGGGCTAAAATTTGGGCCAACTTACTTCTCTCGGACGGAGTTTGATGGGGGCTATTTCGCACCCCTTATAATGTACGGATCGACTGAAGAACAGAAGATCGGTTCGACCAGACAAGACAGTTCGGGATCATCTTATTGACCCGGCCGAATACAACTCTCTTCGACAAGAAGACTACACTCCGGACTCAAGAAGGACATTTGGGCCTAGTCCTATTAGGATTATATTTCCTTGTAACGCTAGGTTTAGTATGATATAAATACCTAGTCAATCATTGTATTAAACATCTCTTGATTACAAGGCAAATACGCCATTGAATTCTGCATAAACTGTAGAACCCAATATTATTCAATAAAGAAAAGAGCTTTCTCTTCATATTCATGTTATTTTTACGTTGGTTATCATAATTACTTGTTGTTCCTTCGAAATTGTTCTTCTTTGTGATTGATCCATCCTGAATAAAGTAACAGAGCCCTATAAATCATATCTATTGAGAATCCCCAATATCCCATATTCACTGATACAATTAACCCGACGAAATCAGGTTAAATTAGTTGGCGCCCACCGTGGGGCTAGGTTAATTATTCGAACGACATATGGCTCGCCCAAGGAAGAGCGCTCGTAATGGAGCAAGAAGTAACACGACCAACCAGCATGATGTGTCCGAGGATTTACAGGGTAATACCGATAATAACGCCCGTGTATCCAACGACAGCCAGCAACAGAATGAGCATCATCAGAATCTTGGGGAACCACAAGGGATCCCTACTGGCACAATACCGGAAGAACATGTGACTCCAACGATCCCAGTCCCCCTGTCAGATGCTCAGGAGAAGTTTCGACAGATCGCTATGCTCCTTAAATCACTCTCCCCAGAGGAATTACTAGTACTCGAACAAGTCCCCAAAAACGTTAGGACTACTAGAGCAAATCCCGCTCAAAGAAAGCCGGGACAGAACGATCAAATCTCTCAACAACCTGATAGCCCGGCAAGCGAGCGACGCTCGCTACACAGTCCGCAGCAGGGCAACTCAAAACCCTCCAATGACAACATCCGAAGAAAAGCGGATCGAAAGAGACCACAACGCAACGAATCATAGGAACACACCATAATCCCCATCGAGGATGACATTGGCGAGGCGATCCCGAATCGACCAAGAACTATGCGATTCTCGGAAACAGAAATCGAAAAGATGGTACAAGAACGACTCGATCAACGCTTACGATCAGTTCAAAACCCATGGCCCAGAACCACAGAACTCCAGGAGAGCCTAGCAGCGTGCTCTCCCTTCTGTAGAGAAATAAAAGAAGCATAGTCAATCGGACAGGTTCCGAGTAGACTACCCAGATATGACGGAACCACTGATCCGGACGATTACATTTTTAGTTTCACAAACATAATGAACTTGTATTCTCACTCAGCGGAGTTCACCGCTAAGCTGATGGTGACCACGCTAGAAGGATTAGCTTTGGACTGGTTCGCCAAACAACCAGCCAACTCCATATTCAGTTTTCGAGAATTATGTAACAAACTAACACAGCAATTCGCCAGTCAAAAAAGACAAAAATTGCCAATGAGCTATTTAGGAACGATTTATCAACAAGAAGGTGAATCTTTGAGGAACCGGTTGGCAAGATTTAATGTCGAGTTACTCAAAATTGATTCCCCCAATATCGACTACATAATCTCGATTCTCTTCGACCTCACAAAGAATAGGCAGTTTGGAAACGCCCTCAGTCGAAAACAACCAAGAACGTTCGCGGACATCATGAGCCTGGCGTCTAAGTATATGACCCAGGAAGAGATGAATTCTTTTAAAGATAAGAACAAAAGCAAGGCTACAACTTCGGGTCCCAAACGGCAAGATAGAATTCCTACCCAAAGATCCATGGATTATGAACGATCTTTCAGAAAAGGCAACGTCTTCCAACGATTAGAATATAATAAAAACGACCAGGATAGACGACCTAACATCTATCAAGGACCTAGAACCAGCGAACCGACATTCCGAAACAGAGTCAATCAGGTAGATCGCCCAAGACTAACCGTTCCAATAGACGAAATCTTGGCTATACTAGAAAGGAATAATTGGATCCCAGAAGTAAAGAAAATTGCTCAGCCCAGACCAGGTGGACGAAATTATGATCTATACTGCAAGTATCACCGGGAACACGGGCACCGAACTGAAGATTGTTTTCACCTTAAAAGAGAGATCGAAAAGTTGATCGAACAAGAAAAGCTAAATGATTATTTGGAGCGGGATAACCGCAAACGAGAAAGAAGCGGGAGTCCTCGGTATAACCAGCCAAGAAGAAATTCCCGAAGAAAGTCCCCTAATGGAGGTCCCCCTCAAGAATTAAATAATGATCAGGTCAACAGAACCATACACACGATCTTAGGGGGACCCGCAGGGGGAGATAGTCGAAATGCTCGTCGAAGGACTGCTAGATCCATTATCGGAAGCCTAAAATACCCGAAATAAGTATGGACCTTAGAAAACAAAGCAACGACGCACCAGCTGATTAGTTTCAACGAAGGAGAAGTACCCAAAAACCTTGTTTGGGACACAAAAGAGGATAGCCCCAACTTCCCGATGGTGGTATCCCTAGAAATTGCAAATTACAACGTCAAGAGAATCCTAATCGATAATGGGAGCTCCGCAAATATCATCTCTAAAGAGGTACTAGCCCAGATGAACTTGGGACAAATAACATTCCAAAGGGTAGCTACGCCCTTGGTGGGATTCGGAGGATCCGAAATTGTCCCCAGTGGAACAATTAATTTGAGTGTTTCACTCGGAAAGAAACCATATAGAACAGTGAAGCTGGTAAATTTTTAGTAGTAGAAACTTCGTTCGCCTACAATGCAATTTTAGGGCGACCTGCCCTCAACTTGTTCAGAGCTGTCGTTTCAACTTACCATCAAAAGATAAAATTTCCGACCGACTTAGGTATCGGGGAAATAGTGAACGACCATTGTATGGCATGATATTGCTACAGCACATCGTTAACTTTAAAAAGCCCCCCTAAAGCGATTACACCAAGCAAAAGGAAGCTCGAAGACGACGTTGGTAGAAACGACGTTGAAATTCCTAGCACTGACCGAATAGATAAAAAGGGAAAAGAGCCGGTGGACTTAGCCATAAAACCACCAGAACATAAGAATGTTATACTAGTACAGGGGGACCCATCGAAAACAACAAGAATAGGTACGGAGTTAAGCAAGGAAGGGGAAGTAATGTTGATCAACTTTCTCAGAAATAATGTAGATATCTTCGCCTGGAGCGCGAACGACATTGAGGGGATTGACCCCCGGGTAATCAGTCATTCCCTAAAAATCGACCCTCTGGCAAAACCTGCTAGGCAAAAGAAGAGGAATCATGGACCAATAAAGGACAAAATAATTAAAGCCGAAGTAGAAAGGCTACTCGAAGCAAAACAAATTCGAGAAATACACTTCTCGGAGTGGCTGTGTAATGTCGTGCTAGTAGCAAAGGGAGACAAAAAGGATAACAAATGGAGGATGTGCAACGATTTCACCGACCTTAACAAATTATGCCCGCGAGATCCATATCCTCTCCCGAGGATCGATTTACTAGTCGACTCCACCGCTGGTTTTGCAATTTTCAGTATGATGGACGCTTTCCAAGGTTTCTATCAAATATACATGGACGAGCGGGACCAAGAGAAAACCACGTTCGTAACCGAGCAAGGAGTATATTGCTTTATAGTGATGCCCTTCGGCTTGAGGAATGCCGGAGCCACCTACCAAAGGTTAGTTAACCTGATGTTCAAAGAATTGATTGGAGAAATAATGGAAGTATACGTAGATGATATGTTGGTCAAAAGCATGAATGAAGCTGATCACGTAAAGCACCTCGATCGATGTTTCCAAATATTGAGAAAGTACCGAATGAAACTAAACCCTGCCAAATGCACTTTCGGGGTTAAATCCGGAAAATTTTTGGGATATCTGGTACATCAACGTGGAATTGAGGCCAACCCAGAAAAAATTCGAGCGATAACTGAAATGAAGCCTCCAAAAACGATATCCCAAGTACAGAGCTTGGTAGGCAAAATCGTGGCGTTAAATAGATTCATATCCAAATCAGCTGACAAAAGCTTGCCGTTCTTCCAAACACTTCGAAAAGCGAAAAACTTTGCTTGGACTGATGATTGCGACAAGGTCTTTGAACGATTAAAAGAATACCTAACGACGCCCCCACTTTTGGCCAAACCGACCGAAGGGGAACCGTTATACTTATACATATCGATCTCAGAAGTGGCTGTTAGTTCGGTACTAGTTAAAGTAGATGGCTCAGAACATAAGCCTGTTTACTTCTTAAGCAAACTATTACAAGGGGCCGAGAAAAACTACTTGGAAATAGAGAAATTCGCCTTAGCCCTAGGAGTGGCAGCAAGAAAACTTCGACCCTATTTTCTGACATATAAAGTCGTGGTATTAACCAACTAACCATTAAGACAGGTCTTAGCAAAGCCAGAAGCCTCTGGAAGACTGATCAAATGGGCGATCGAACTCGGTCAGTTCGACATCGAGTACAAACCAAGAATTGCAATTAAAGCACAAGTCCTAGCCGATTTTCTACTAGAGACTCCGAGTCAGGAACTTAAAAATCCTGAATCAACCAGCCATTCACATGATATCCTGATCCTAGAAAATCAAACCTGGTTAATGCACGTCGACGACGCTTCATGCCGAGAAGGAGGAGGTGCTGGAATCAACTTTACCGGGCCAAATAAGGAGGATATCAATTACGCGATAGCATTAGACTTCGTCGTGACAAATAACGAAGCAGAATATGAAGCGTTAATCGCAGGAATGGAAATGGCAATCAAGGCTAACATAAAGAATCTCAAAGTATTAACCGATTCAGAGTTAGTACAAAGACAAATAGAGGGCCTGTATGAGGTAATTGAATTTAACATGATCAAATATCTGGCTAAAGTGAAACAACTGGCGGAAAAATTCGAAGAATTTGGGATACAAAACATTCCAAGATCGGAAAATAAATGGGCCGATCAACTCTCTAGATTTACAGCATCCAACGACGGAAAGGGTGATCACTTGGCTAATGTCTAATACACCAGCAATCGATCGATGAAACGCCGATCACTCAAGTAATGGAAATCGAAGAGGTCGAAGTAAATTGGATGACCCCGATGATAGAGTACCTTCGAGAAGGAAAACTACCGCTCGACCAAAACGAAGCTCGCAAAATAAAATATCGTGCTCCAAAATATACGTTGATAGAAGACAAACTTTATCGAAGATCGGTATCAGGAATTCTTCTAAGATGCATCTCCGAATCTCAAACCAATGATATACTCCGAGAAATACACGAAGGAGAAGCAAGGAATCACAGTGGAGCGAGGGCGTTGTCTTTAAAATGCCTCCGAACAGGTTACTATTGGCCTACCCTCAACAACGATGCCATACAGTACGTACAAAAATGTCATCATTGCCAAGTCCATGCTAATATATGTCATCGACCAGCCGAAAACATACACCCAATACCAGTATGTTGGCCCTTCGATCAATGGGGAATGGACATTGTAGGACCTTTTCCTGCAGCTAGATCCAAGAAAGCATACGCTCTGGTTGCTGTTGAATACTTCAGCAAATGGATAGAATGCATCGCCCTTGCAC
The DNA here is from genome assembly GCA_003313485.2 of Penstemon barbatus. Taxonomy (NCBI): domain Eukaryota; kingdom Viridiplantae; phylum Streptophyta; class Magnoliopsida; order Lamiales; family Plantaginaceae; genus Penstemon; species Penstemon barbatus. The sequence goes on from CM064883.1 coordinate 83,286,245, forward strand.
GAATAACTCAGTTTCAAGTGATCAACTTCCTCTGGAAATTCATAGTATGTCAATTTGGCATCCCGAGAATTCAAATCTCCGATAATGGAACTCAATTTGCTGGAAAACAGGTAATAGAATGGTGTTCAAAACTAGGGATTCAGCAAAATTTCACTTCGGTCGGGCATCCTAGAGCGAACGGACAAACTGAGGTAGCAAACCGAGAAATAATTAAATCCCTAGAAAAAAGATTAGGGGCAGCCAAAGGAAAATGGCTTGATGAACTCCCACGAGTACTATGGGCTAATCGAACCACTGTCAGGACCTCAACCGGGGAAACCCCATTTAGCCTAGTGTATGGCTCCGAAGCTGTTATTCCGATCGAAACTCTAATTCCAACACCAAGAATTGAAATGTACGACGATCAGGAAAATGAAAAGACGAGAAAAAATGATATCGATTTAACAGAAGCTTTAAGAGAAAAAGCCGCTGTACGTTTGCAAGTTACTAAAGCAAATATGGAAAAGGCGTATAATCAAAAGGTACGCATCCGAACCTTCAAAGAAGGGGACCTGGTCTTGAAAAAGGTAGAAGTATCCAAGCACGTGGGAAAGTTACAACAAAATTGGGATGGACCTTACGTTGTTATTGGCGTAGGAGAGAAAGGTTCATACAAAATTGCACACATGGATGGAACAGCCTTACCCAGAACCTGGAATGCAGTCAACCTTAGGAAATACTATGGTTAATAAATTTTAGCAGATTATGCTACTTTATTTTATTTTATTAAGTTTTAATCTTTGTAATAAAGGCCTTAGCCTACAGTTCAATTATTGAAGATTTTAGCAACTTTAAATATTAAATCAAGATTGGGTATAAATCGATTGTTTCGGTAAACACTCCTTGGAATTCTACTATCACATTGGTTGAGATCGAGACACAAGGAGTTAAGTATACATTGATCCGCTCAATAAACACTCCTCGATCCAACCAAACGGTCGAGTATACATTGATCCGCTCAATAAAAACTCCTCGATCTAAGCAACAAACGAGTCGAGTACACATTGATCCGTTCAATAAAAACTCCTCGATCAATTTTTCAACGATTAAAAGACTTCTGGTATTAAAAACCTAAGTCTAAATAAAACGAGTCGAGTATACATTGATCCGCTCAATAAACACTCCTCGATCTGCATATGACGATTAAAAGACTTCTGGTATTAAAAACCTAAGTCTAAACAAAACGAGTCGAGTATACATGGGACCCGTCAGTACAAGACAGAAGAAAATTAAGTCATTATGATGTGAATCACGGTAATGTGGCTTTTTGAATATTATGGGATCTGAAGGTAAGATAAAATTTAAGGAAACTGAGATCTCCATACTTTTTGAGAAATTGCAAATGAAGTTTGCAAACCACCGCCCTATTTATAGGGATAGATCTAAGTAATCCAACGGCTGAAAAAGTATTTGATCAAGGGACGGAAATGCGACCGTTTGACTTCCCATAATTAATGCAAGTAAGTTGGAACAACACCTATCTGATCGACTCAACCAATCGATAACAAAAGAAGCCGTAGATCGAAGCGATCAACGAATAATCCAAGCAGACCTAAAGGAGCTCCGGACCAGAAAGGTCTGCACGCTCACATATGATAGTCGCTCGTCAGAAAACTTAAAAATCCTCAACGAAGGCATGCAAGTTTAAACCGTTGTAAAAAGGATACTTGCTCGCCTAGAGATAAAAGACCAAACCCTCCACCATATGAGGGTCGTCACTGCCTTATACATCACATGGGGAACTATTAACTTGGCTATACAAGAATTCCTTTGGAGTCCAAGAAATCTGACGTCAATAATGGGACGGTAAATACCACCATGCCAGACTGCACTGACGTCACTGCCTGATATACCAAATAATTGCTGAAGGAGGTGTGAGCAGGCCAGATCTGGCTAATAATTCTACGTTTTCCAATTCCTCCCATATCAAAGAAATGATATAATGATACACTGGTTGAGGAACATATAACTCACAGTTAATACAGAGAAACATAAAGTTTAGGAAGATACTGAAAGGGATATCTTCTCTTAGTCTTATGGAAAGAAAAGCAGAGTTCAACAGAAGGAATAATAGCCTCCTTATATAAGATATACATCACAAAAAGACAAACTTACAAGGCATGGATTGAACATCGACCAAAATGCTGAGCGTTCCTTAACAGCTATTCAATCGATTATCGATACGAAGTGCCTACTGTCTACATTTTGACGTCTAATGAGACTTTAGATATAACCCAAGGGACCATACTGGGTTGATCATAAAAAATGTTTGATTTGCAGAACATACATTATATCATTCAGTTACTTAAACACTGACTGAGCAAGATTAAGCTACTTTCTTTTTTCTCTATTCTGAGTATTCTCCGCAAAGATCAATATCAGATAAGTATGCTAACCTATGCTGATTATTTCATGATGTTATATTTATGCATAACAGCAAAATGTGCATAACAAAATATATCTACAGAATAAAATTGATCAAGGCAAGGATCTGCCTACAAAAGATCATATTTTTCAATTGAGTCGTTCTCCCAATACAAAAAATTCAGCCCAAGCAACTACACAAAAAGTTGGGCAACAAAAAAAAAAAAAAAAAAAAAAAAAAGAGACAATCCAAGGCCTGCCAGGTCGAACAGATCACTGAGAAGAGTTGTTAACAGGCCGACTAGCAGAAACAGTCTTCCGAGGAGTCAAGTTACCAGCAAACGCCATCAACTCCTCCTGACGCTTTAGATAACCGGCATCATAACCTTCCTCATAGGACCGTCGTCGAGACTCCTCTGCTAGGGCAGCAGCCTGAATCAAGTCACTTTTCTCTTTCTCCCAAACAGACTTCTCTTCTTGCATTTTTTTCAAATCATCATTGGCAAGCTGCAGTTGGAGACTCTGCCCTCTGACCTTGGCCGACTCTGATTCCAAACGACGTTGTTAAGCATCTCTGCTTATCCACAGATCGTCATTTTGCACACCCAGCTGGAGTGCAAAGTACTTAGCCTGGAAAAAGAAAACACTCCTTATGTAACAAGGCAATCAAAATGAAAGCAAGAAAAATAATGAAAGACAGGTCTACCTGCTCGCACAACTTCACTAGCGACTGAACAAGGCGCACATTGGAAGTACTCTCAAGCTTCCTCAACTCACCGGGCAAAATAGTGCTCAAGCCCAGATCCCAGGACAAAGCATCGGGCTCAACAGAGCCCGGCAGTTCACTAAGAAGAGGGACATTGTCAGGGCGGGGAGTCGCTGACCGCAAGTTATCCTTAACCTGCTCAAGGATACAACGATCATCTAACAGACGAGGGGATTCCCTCTCGTTAGGGCTAACCAAGGTTTCTTTACCCGAAGCAGATATAACGGTCCGATGACCAGGCCTTGACTCAGTTCGATCTCCAGAAGGTCCGCCAGATTCAAATGAGGCATTAACAATAGTTGTATCATGAAACAAAAAGTCAGAAAAATCATGTGACACAGATTGGGTCATAGACGAATCCAAGAAAGAATCTTCACCAACTGCCCCCGCTGCATCTCCCCTTAAGGGTCCGCTCACAAGCTGGGCGGAAGAAAGAGAGTAAGAAACGGAGCTATTAGGAACCTCTCCGTGAAAAGCATGCTCAAAGGAAGAAACACCTGAAGTAACGGGTATATTATAAGTTTGCTCATCATTGGACATATCGCCAAAAGCCACCCGACCAGGGGAAGGCATATTTCCAACTTCAGCGGAAGAAGAAAAGGTTGGTTCTGTAAACGATGAACTAACCACAGGAAAAGGTTCGGAGGGGACGACAAGGGAATCGGTCACCGACCTACTAACAGAAGATGAACGAGGAGGTTCCATCGAGGGTCCTTCTGTTCGAGACTTCTTTAGTCTGGGATTTCTAGCATTCTCACGGGAAGGACGCTTTGATGTATTACCAAAAAGATTAGTCATGATCGAAATTCATGAACTAAATTTAAAATATCGAGAAAGCTTATCGACCTAATAAAGAAGGAGTATTCTGTTGAGAGATAAGCAAAGCAGTAAATAGCGAGACAAATTTTTACCTTTTATATTTATACTATACGAAAAGACGCGACAGACCCAAGGAAAGGGCGCGAAATAGAAAAACTGACATTGGAATAAACACTAGAATTTGAAAAGACACACGCATAATGATTACGGCGAAGTTAATGACTTGTCTGAATTATTACGGCGAAGGTGAAATGACGTGACTGTCGGAATATGAAACGTTTAGCGTACAAAGGGTTAAAAGTGTAAAATTACATTTAGACCTACAATAAATGGTTACAAGGGTATCTTCATGAATCAATATATCATACAGCCTGATCGCCCTCCGGAATCGTCTGCTCGCTAACGACGTCTTCTCCTTTTGCTGGCTCGAAAACCTCTTCCTCTTCCTCTGGATCGATAAAATTGTCATCAAGCTCATCGTTAACATCAGAAGGAGGAATCGGCAATGGGTTTCCGAACTCTTTGACGAGGTGAGCCAAAGGAAAATTTTGATATACGACGTCTGGAAGCTCGGAAGGAGAGTATACTTCGCCATAGCGGTTTAACCGAATATGTGCCGCCTTAAAATATTCCTTTCGACGATCCTCTATCATTTCAAAAGCGACCAACTGATGAACCGCCTTCTTGAAAGTACTCTCTAGGAGAGGACCGACCATCTGATATACCAACGCCATATGGACAGGAGAATTAAGGAATTCATGAATCACTTTTTCATCAGGATTCCTGCCATATCGATCCCTGAGTCCACTAAGAGGAATGTGCCCATCATACTCCTCTAAAGAGGCTTGAAGACTTGACACTTGAGATTCCAACTCGCTAATCCGAGCAGTACTCTGAAACTGGAACTCCTCTAACTTTTTAGCCATTTGATCGGCTTGCTCTTGAGCACGGGAAGTCTTTCTCTGCCCGTAGCCCTAGTCTCTACGATTGGAACGGAAGAAGACGTTGATGGGCCTACCTCTGAACCAGAGGACTTATGAAGTAAAGCCTTGTATCTCTCATCCACAAACATTGTTGTTTCCAGAGAGCAGTTTCATAGGCATATGATGCTAAACAAGTCTTAGTCTGAAAAAGTAAAGGGGTAAAACAAAAAATAAGTTAGCAAACTAAAAAGTTCTTCGAAGGAAAATATCCTATAAAGCAAACTTAAAAAGAGGTTACCTTTTCAGCATACAGAGAAGCTCGCTGAAATTTCTCCAGAGGATCCTTCCGAAGAAGCTTATTCAGATCGCGAGTAAAAACGCCGGATAAAAGAACACGAGTTGCCTTATCGACCGCGTTCTCGCTCTCGTCGTGGACAAGTGAATCTTTCTCAGAATGGCCAGCACCCCTCTTTCCCTCTAAATGATCCTCAATCATTTCGACCAAAGTAGGTTTTGGATGATTGTCGCCAGGTAAAGAAAGATCGTTACCAAAACGACCATAGTAGCTCCTCTTTCTCTCCACCGGATTATCGTTAGGATGAGGCATCGACCAGCTGCGACATCCACGAATACCCAAGGATGTTCTAAGCTGAAGGGGGGGAGGGGGGGATAACCGGATCCAGTCCCTTGACGAATAGGGGAATCTTGAGAAGAATCTGGAGATTCCTCTCCATTCTCCTCGGAGTCATGACTCAACTCCAGCTTTCTCTTCCGAGACGCTCTCTGCTCGATAGGGACGTTCTCTATGGATTTGGAGGATTTGGACAACACCATTTTTCCCTTTGAGGAATGTCGGGAATTTTCTACCATATTAGCTGAAAAAGAAACAAGATAAGAAGTTAGATTCTCTGTAGAGAAGGTATCATCTCAACACTAAGCTAAAGTAAAATGCTTACCAAGTGATTCAGATGATGAACTGATTGGAAAAACATGAGCACTCAGTCCCGCTTTACGAAGGAAAACTTCCCCAATCAGAAGAGCACTCTTATATTTGTTGGTACGCATAGCATGGATTTCACCAATAAACTGAGCATCATCAGGAATGAATTCACCAGTCGGCAGGCGACCTCCGTAAACCCATTTGGAGCCATGATCCCAGGAGAAGGGCATGGTCGAACCATCCGCCAAACGAAGATGAGGTGGGGGGCAACAAAGAAAAAATGAGATTTCCAAAAAGGGTTGCTAGAAACTGGGGAATCGAAGATTGCTCGACTAGGCCTCTGACTAGCGAAGAAATATCCGCGATTGGAAGAACTGGAAATATTAAACCGAAAAAGTTGTGTAAAGTTACGAAAGGAAGGTTTGAACCCTTTCGCGATCATTAAAACAGAAAAACAAACCACGAAGGCCACATAATTTGGAACTAATTGTGTCAAGGACACACTGAATATTTTTAGAATATCAAGAAAGAGGGGAGACAACGGAAGACGCAGACCGCTATTAAAATGGGCCGTGTAAAAGGCTCGACATCCTTCCGGTGGAGATGTAACCCTATCAGAAGGAGAAGGGAGAATTATCTCAGAACCCTCCGGGAAATATTTGGCATAATTGTTCACAACCTCCGGAAAAGTGTCCACCGTATAAGCACATGCTAGTTCCTCAATTGGTTCAGAAATTTGAGGAGCAGTACCTTTGCCCTTTTTAGCTCGGGCAGCGACATCTGTATCAGAAAGGATTTGTACCTTAAAAGTATCTTCAACAGGAACAACAAATTCAGGAACTGCAGTTTGTTCGCTCGAAAGATTAGAGTGCAATTCCTCCTCGTTATTAGGAGCGACATTCTCCCTAGAGGAAGAAGAAGATTTTCTTAAAGAAGCCATATTTTCAGATTCTCGGAGGATATAAGTTGATAAAAGGAAAACTTTATATGATGAACGACTAAGCAAGAAAATGACTACGAACTATAAGCAAGTATAAAGGAGAAATGACAAACTCAATAGTCACCTATTTATACTGAGAAGAGAAAAGATGCTTCGAACTCGTCACAATTAATCACATTCCCGCCAAAAACGGAAGAAGATAAAAAGCCTCCCCGAAAGGATGCGTGGCGATTCGTAATTGGAAAGAGAAAATGACTATCTATGATGCGTAGCACTCTTTTCCTTACTTAAGATTTTTTCCCACAGGGTTTTTTCTTAAGTAAGGTTTTTAACGAGGCACCATTCATAGAAGATAAACAGTCGTAAAAAATTGTCTACTTCTACGAGCTTCTATTATCTATACGCTCGAAGAAGTGAGGGAGTACTGATGGGGGCTATTTCGCACCCCTTATAATGTACGGATCGACTGAAGAACAGAAGATCGGTTCGACCAGACAAGATAGTTCGGGATCATCTTATCGACCCGGCCGAATACAACTCTCTTCGACAAGAAGACTACACTCCGTACTCAAGAAGGACATTTGGGCCGAGTCCTATTAGGATTATATTTCCTTGTAACGCTAGTTTTAGTATGATATAAATACCTAGTCAATCATTGTATTAAACAACTCTTGATTACAAGGCAAATACGCCATTGAATTCTGCATAAACAGCAGAACCCAATATTATTCAATAAAGAAAAGAGCTTTCTCTTCATATTCATGTTATTTTTACGTTGGTTATCATAATTACTTGTTGTTCCTTCGAAATTGTTCTTCTTTGTGATTGATCCATCCTGAATAAAGTAACAGAGCCCTATAAATCATATCTATTGAGAATCCCCAATATCCCATATTCACTGATACAATTAACCCGACGAAATCAGGTTAAATCAGAGTTATTGGGCCGAAATTGAAATCTCATACCTTTGAAATTTAACCGCCATGTCTGTTCAAAAATTTTGGCAACGGGCGCGCTCTTTGGGATCTCCTCTTATAAATAGGACGGTAATATTGACATTATTCATATTTACAAAAAACTTCTAAGCGGAGGCTGTTTATCAGAGCAGTGATCGAGCAATCTTTTACAGTCGGTCTCGTAGTCGGAGTCTTTCACTCTTTGTAGGTATTTCTCAAACTTGTCCTTTTATCTATGTCAGGTGAACCTAAGTCGATTGGGAATGAATCTGTTGGGGAAAAGGAGGGTATGTCGATAGATTCCATAATGTCTCATTTCGATAAGCCCTTTGAGGGACCGCTTCATAGTCCCCTATCGGCCCAGTTGTTAAGTGTCGTTGGTCCTAAGAAAGAGACTATTTTTTCGATGGGGTCGAGGTCAGATCGACATCGAACCAAGAGACTTTTTAGCGATATATCGGCATTTCATTTACGTTTGTCATGTGAGTCATTATTATCTAAATACTAGTTCCCCCAGGGGTGGTCTATACTTATGCCTTCCTCGGAGCAAAGAATGAATGAGCCTTTGAGTGGTTATAGAACCTTCCATATCGACAGTTTGAAAAATGGTCTTCGTTTTCCTTTGGCAAGTGAATTTGTCGATATAGTGAATGGTCTCGGGCTGTGCCCAACCCAGTTAGTCCCTAATGCTGTAGGGTATATCATAGCCTTCTGTATAGTTATGAAGTCGATAGGTCAGCCTACGTCGTTTGCTAACTTTTGTGGTCTATTCGACGTTCGTCCTTCTCCTCAGTCAAATGAGGGCTTTTACTTTGTACGATCCAAACCCAACGTTAGGTTCCTTAGTGACTTGAAGTCGTCACATGGGAAGGGTTGGAAAAATAGGTTCATTTTCATTCATGCTCCCGAGAATTACGTATGGAGGACGACACGCGAGTGGAGGTCGGGTGCCATTCTCCTGAAGAATGTTCCTGAACCTTCGTGGGGGCCCGACTTTCCATCGAAAATGTCGAAATCGACATACGACACAAATTTATTATTGCGGGAGCCCATCTTGAGTTTGGGAGGGACGTCGATGGCCCCTTTACCTAGTGATTGTTCTTCATTAGGTAGTTTATCAAGCTATTAGTTTTCCAACTGATTATCGATGTTCCTGATTTAATATGTTTAATTACGCAGAATCGATTATGGTGCCAATGACGAATCGAGCATTGAGAGCGATAATGAAGGCTCGCTCAATCGGCAAGCCTCCTACTCCTTCATCGTCTACTCCGGTGAACCCTATCGGAGCAAAACCGTTAGCCCACTCTAGTACTGCACCCCCTCCAGGGTCAAGCCCCCAATTGGAGAAAACTATGAGTTCTGATAAGGGAAATAGACCCCTTTCGACAGAAATCGAGTAGAGAGACGCGCCCTGCTCGAAGAAGTCCAAATCGAACGTTGAGGTAACTCCGTCGAGTGGGGATATTTCTGCCCCTGCTGAGGGAAATCTCGAATCCATTATCGAGAGACACAAGAAAAATCAGGGAGATAGGGTGGCTGGGACTTCTATGATGAATCAGGTACACCTATATTTGATAATTAGTCCCGAGGCGTAGGAGAAGGTCGACAGTCTCATATGAAGATCACGAGGCATTGCTGAAGAAAGATACGGGCGACGTGCTACGGTTGCAGGCATCTCTTCAGCTCGCGGTACTATTTGAACAATACTTCTTATGTTTATCTTGTCGAGCTCTTTTTAATTCATATTTATTATTGTTCTCGTAGATGAACCAGACCATCTACTCTACTGTTGCTCGGATGGACAGTCTTCGTAAGCGCTTTGAGAAATATCAGGGTGCTTATTCCACTGCTAAGAAGAAAGTCTCTCAAGCTGAAGGGAGGGTGACGAAACTCGAAGGGAAAACATTGGAGTTGGAAGGCCAGCTGTCGAGTAAGGATACCCGAATCTCAGAGTTGGAGGCGGAACTTGCTCGCGTGAAGTCAGACTTTTCAAGAGAACTGGAGGAGAAAGTTGTCGAAAGTTTCGAGATGGGTCAGCGAGAAGTTCTCAAACGTCGCCGTGAGTTGCTTCCCGAGGAGAGGAAAGCCATCGTTCTCGAGTTTTTTAACATTGTTGTTTATGACGAGCTAGTCGAACGACACTCAGGAACGGACTTGGGGAAGATGTTCGAAAAGGGGTGGAAACAGTGTCGGGCTCTAGGTTTCTTGAATGATCGGTTCGACGAAAGGAAACTTGATTCTGCACTTGATGAGAACGGGGTTCGAATTGATTTGGGTCCCTTTGCGGAAGGAGATTCCAGGGAGGTCCCTGAAGAACATGAGTTTGGCTTTCTCCTTGAGCTGCAGGCTTCCAAGCTCGCAGCCGAGACCGTTGGCGAGGAAGGGGAAATTCCCTAAGGTCCAGAGACATCGAGGACGTCCTCCCATCTCGATCTGGTAGATTATCAAACTCATAATGATTGTTGACGACACTTATTTTGGCTTTGATTTTGAAGAACAATTTAATTTTCTTTGTAAATCTCGATTTTTTTGTATTGAGTCACGCGTCGGCGGCGTGTTATTTACTTTTATCGAACTTTGAATGATGCGAGTGGTTTTATCCTTAAATTTGCTCAAGTTTGCTGATTCTTATTTAAATTGCTTGATTACTGTTTTTGTCGATCGTCGCCAGGTCCTACCCGTCAGTATTTGTCTGTTAAGCAGGTACTCATCCCTAGGGTTGAGTTTGATTTTGAACCCTTAGATGGGAATTTTTCGTCTATAAATACTTGCTTCGTTGAGATAAAAGTTCATATACAAGAATTGTCGTAAAACATGAACCCTTTGAAATGACTTCCTTCATATTTCTGCTTTACCCTAGATTATCGTTAATATCCTTTGATTCTGTAAATTTGATATGGGAGTAATTGGAAATTATCATCAATTCGACGTCTTCATCAGTCGTACGAAATCATTCTTTGCGCCGACTGATTAACTGTTGGAATAGTGGTTGGGTTGCCTCGATTGTCAGAACAACGAAAGTGCGGAATTTAAAATTTTTCGAAGCACCCAAGGTCCCATATTAGATTCTCCATATTATATATACGCAAGCAAGAAACAAAAACGCACAGAGTAATTAAATAAGGGGGGTTTTTGCGATTTACCTCACCACAGGCAAGGTGGTGGCAACCTTCAATTCTGATTCTGTATTTGGATCTGGATCTGGTTCACAGAAGTGATCCAAGTGTCTCACCTCCAATGTTAGTCCACACCAATTGGATTCTGGCAACACCTCAAGATCTTAGGCTTAGAACTGGATTCAGGAGGTTTGTTATTGCAGGGTTGTGTAGATTCTCTTGACAGGTCAAGATCTAACACAGAGGAATAAAGGGAGAGCGGCGGCGGCACTAGGGCAGCCCACGGCAGCAGGTGGTGGCGGCGGCGGATAGGGTTTCTAGCACAAGGGGCCGGCGGCTACGAGGTCTTAGAGAGGCTAGGGTTTTACTTAGGGTGTTTTTTTTTTTTGAGCTCAAGTAGAACCCCTTTTATAGACTCCCTCTTGACCTAGGTTTTGCAAGACTTCTTATGGGCTTTTAATTAAAGGCCCATGTCTTGCAAGCCTTTCATTTAATTAATCACTTAATTAAATGCCCAATCTAATTAAATCATTATTTCTTTTATATAATTAATTAGCAACTCAATTAAGTATTTAATTAATTAAGTTAGCCAATTAATTAATCTCCCACTTGAATTAAATACCTTTAATTCATTTAATTGATTTAATTACTTTTAAATCAATTAATTCCTTTTGTATCCCTTTTCAACAGTCACCGTCCAATTGTATTGTGTGTGACCCTCTGGGTTCACCATCAATTGGCAGCAGGCCCACGAATTCCTCGTGATTTAATTTATGAACAATAAATTGCTCCGGTCAATTAAACAACCTTTAATTGACCACTCCTAGAATCAATTCCTCTATTAACTCAGGAGTACCCACACTTCATGGTCGATGTCTAGCCACAAGCCCATGAAGCCCAACTTCAGGTGAATTGATACTTGTGAACCTCGTCTCATATAATTACCATGTACATACGGTCCTTCTATCGACTAATATTCCCGATCAAGACTTAGGGTGTGTGAATTGATCGGCACCTCTAAATTTGTCTCGATTACTATACTTTCTAATTCAGGATAATATTCCATTGTGACCTTCTAAATTTGGAAACCCCTTTCCAAATCCGTCACCGACTGCGGCCGCAGATTCCTTGGATATATTATCTAAGAATCGTATAGGAAATTCTCTCATCCATTACGATGAGTCAATAGATTCCATATCGGTACAAACCACTCGCGTACATGTCCATACGCACCCAACCTAGGCATGTTATGACCAAGCTACGTGGTCTATACCTAGATCTAAGAACGCAATTTCATGCACCGAATTCGCCCAAGTACCTCAAGTCAAAGGACTAAATCGTACACTATTATAATCCTTGAGAAACATCCCATCACCGATGTGCGTCATGCGCTTCCACAATGGGTTTCTCTGTTCGGGTCGTTCGATGCGTTCAATCCTCCATTGAACCACCTACTCGTATGCACTAGCCTCAAATGCCTTGCTCATGAAACGCTACAAATTCACTCCATGTGAATCATGCATACTTGTACAAGTCTTGGTGATTCCTACGATACCCCGTCTCGTTCGGAATCTATGACTTGGAACAGTTTTAAGATTACGACCTTTGAGACTGTTTCATGATTGCACTCAGTACTGAAGTGAATCGTCCCATAGTCAAATGTAATCTAAGGGTTTCAACCAATCGCTTAAATGTATTCGCGAGAGATGAAGTTGGCCATTGTTTATCCTTATACACATATAAATAAACGTTCGTATTATTACATTTATACTAAAGAAAGATAATGATAGTTCCAATACAAGCTAAATATATTGGCTTGCAGGGCACTATCCCATCAATCTCCCACTTGCCCTAAAGCCAATCACAAACGTTTCTAGGACCCATCCTTTTAAAGATGTTCTTCGAACTCATTTCATGATATAGCCTCTTTTTAGTGGATCCGCTAAGTTGTCTTCTGAGTCGACGAGATCCATTACGCGCGTTAACTCTACCAATGATTTTTCTAATCAAATGGTACCTTTCTTTCAAATGTGTTTATATTTCTGGTAAGATCTCGAATGCTTTGCTTTAGCAATAGCTCCAATGTTATCATGGAAGATAATCATGAGCTTCGCAATGCTAGGCACTACATCCAACCATAGGATGAAGTTTTATATCCAAACACTTTCTTAAGCCGCATTTAATGCTACATTTAATGCTGCAATATATCTTGCTTCAGTGGTTTGGATGGTTACGATGATTTGCTTAGAACCCTTTCAAATTCACCGTTACCTCATTGATGCAGGATATGTATCCAAAAATGGATGTTTTTATTTCATCCACATCAGACTGAAAATTCGAATCAGTGAATCCTTCGAATTTTAATTCTCCACTACCACCGTAGACCAAGAACAAATCCTTAGTCTTTGTCAAGAGCTTAAGGATATCTTTTACGGTGGTCCAGTACTTCTTCACTGGAGTTTGACTATCAACTGCTCGTGACACTTGAGCATGTTCTACGTCTGGTCTAGTACATAGTAAAGCATGCCACATGGAACCTTTTGTTTGAAACATAAGGTATTTCAGACATTCTCCTTTATTCTCATTTGATGTAGGGCACATCGATTTTGGAACAAGAGATTCAGTGTCTCACTGGAAGCAATCATTTCTTGGATTCTTCATACTGAATATTTCCAGTATTGATTCTATGTACTTAGATTTAGAGAGTGTTAGCATCTCTTTCCGATCTATTCTATAGATACGTATCCCAATAGGCAAGATGCTTCTCCTAAATCTTTCATGGAGAATTGCATGGACAACCATGCTTTCGTCTGTGCTAACATTCCGATATCATACCAGATAGCCAGAACATTATCGACATATAAAATATGACCTTCATCGCGCTCACACTAATCCTTTTGTACACTCATGGTTCATACTCGTTTTGATGGAGTCAAATGTCTTGACTATCTCATCAGAACAAATGTGAATCTAAATGGATTCATACATTGCTAATGGAGAAAATGTTTCATCAAAGTCTGTTACAGAACAGTGTGAATAGCATTTTTACCACTAGTCAATTCTTAGAGGCAACGCCTCTCCATTTATTCCAAGTTTGAAGATCCATTTACAACTTATAACCAACTTCTAGGGATAAATCCCTCGGGTGGATTAATCAAGGCTTATACCTTGTTGGAATGGATGGGATCCATTTCGATTTGCATGGCTTCAAGCCACGCATCCGAATCTATGTCTGACATCACTTCTTGATAGGTCTTTGGATCACTTTCCACTTTCTCGTTTTCGTGAATGAAACCAAATCATTCTGGCTCCTTACGAATTCGATCAGACCTTTGAAGAGTAGGTGTACTAATAGGTTCAGTAAATTCTGGATTAACTCCGACTGTTTGCGGGGACGGGTCCAAATCTTGGACTTCATCAAGTTCCATGACGTTTCCATTTCCTTTGACGAGAGATTCATCAACAGAGGAACGGGTATCTAGGAGAAACGATTGTTTCTCATTGTCGTGGAACAGGTATCCAATGGATTTCGTTGGATACCCCACAATTATATACAAATTGGATCTACTAGCCAATTTATCTCCTTTTTCGTTTCTACCATCGGCAGGATATCTCCATACTCAGAAGAAGAGCACAGAGGTATATTGCCATACCTTTCTTGGTAAAGCTTTGTAAGCATGAACTTTGAAGGTACTTTGCTCAGTATCTTCGATGCAGTCAGGAGGACGAACTCCTAAAATGCATAAGGAAGCTTAACAAAACTCAATATGGATCGAACAATGTTAAACAATGTTAGATTCCATCTCTTTAGACACTTCAATAAGTCGTGACGTCTTAGGAGGAGTTTGTTGTATGAGAACCCCATTCTCAATGAGATAATTGAGGAATCCTTGACAAGTATTTGCTACCTCGATTAGATCGAGTAATACTATGTCTTTGTTGATTCTCTACTTTGTATTGAAATACCTTTCTTGGTTTTTCGAATTTGCATCTCATTAGATTCATTTTTCACTAACGACCAAGGTCATTAGTAAAAAGGTACGAAGTATGAGTAATCTCCTCTCACAGTAACATTTAGTGATCCATATTCATGGATTAAATTCAAATTTTGTTTGGTTCGCTCTGGATTCCCTGTGACGGGAGATCTGGTCATATCTCCTTTGAGACATGATTCGCAGGTTGGAAGTTCATCCAAGTTCTATTTTTCAAGAAACTTAGGTGAAACCAACTTTTGAATCCTACTCTTGGAGATGTGTCCAAGTCTAGCGTGCCAAAGTTATGGATTATTATCTTTGTATTAATTGAATTTCACACATTAATTCAATAAGATTGAGTCAATGATTTAATTCAATTAATTTACTTCCTTTCAATTAACTTCTTTAATTGCTTCCCTTTCCCTTTTCAATTAACCCTTTAATTGAAACGTTGCTTAATTAATTAGATCATCTAATCAATTAAACATATCAGTGCCTTTCTTAGATCCAGCGGGATAATTTGACTTTTAGGCTACTTGCTTTCTTTTGACTACCTTTATGGTCGAATTTAGAAGATAATAAATTCTTCTTCATTTTACTCTTCTTTGACTTCGCAGTCCATGAAGTGTAAACGATCATTACAGGTTTATCCTATTTGCCTTTAACCAGTACTTTGGTTGATTCATGAAATGTGATCAACTTATCAAATAAGATCAGTGTATTTCAAGATTCATTTGAATGAGCGGGAGGAGAATTTAGGAGGAAGTTACTGTTAAGATCACTTGCAGGCCTACGTTTAATTGATCCAGTTTTCAACTAGATTGATAAAACAAAGACAGTGATCTTTGACATTAGTTCCTTCATTTATTCTCGAGTTTTGAAACAATTCCTTAGAAGTCTCGAATCAAATCGATTCAAAACTACTCCTCAAAACAAGCCTTTTGAGGTGGAGGTTTGTTTCAGAAGACTGGTCCTCAAAACAGGCCTTTTGGGGTGGAAGCTTCAGACATGCTCCTCATGTTGCTTCCATTGCTCGTTCAATCTTGATGCTTATTTGAGGAAACGATCATTAAGATTCCCATACTTTAAAGGTGATTCGTTTCACTTTTGAGATTCATCTTTATATGAGGAAACGATCATTAATATTCCCATACTCTACGGGTTACTCGTTTCTTTTATTTTGACTTATCTCGGAAGCGCATAAGGCATAGGCTCGTCGTTTAAGAACATCATTCCCACTTCTGGAATTTAAGACAATTCTCAAGTTTCTTGCCTAGTCGATATTTTGATCCAGTTATTTTATTGGTCGAGGATAAATAGTAAAATGGATAATTACAGATATCTCAGTATCTAAAGAGAAGACAAACATTTAGTGGACTAGTTAATGAATAATTCTCATAATCTACGAAGGTTGGACTTTCTATCGTAGAAGTTCTCCCACTATTTTATCGAAACAATTACCCCTTCAATTGTTCGGGAAATTCTATTTCCTAGTAGGTCTTGACGTCCCAGCGGCAATTCATTGCACCCACGACTCGTGGCCATACAACCAATTCCCCAGGTAGGCATACTTATTGCCAATTGTGTCACTCCACAACCTTCAAGCTATTTTGCCTCGATTTTCGCACTTATCTATCACTGCTACATCATAAGTGTTACTAATCGTTAAGTCTAACCCATCAATCATGATGAGCAACGGGCCCGGTCGTGAGTTCTCCGTAACTAGTTATCGGTCGATCCTCACATCCCAACCAGTCCTTACCCTTGTCGTGTTTAGTTAAAAACAGGAGTCAAGGAATTTTACGTATTGTCCCTTTTTTCGACTCGGGTGCCAGACTCTGGATCACCTCTATCGATAAGTAGACAACATACGCTAGTCCCTATTGATGGAAGGCTTGGATTTATATAAATACTTTATTTTACGTTAATCCAATATGACTTAATATTTAATTCGAGAGGGGAATTTCTGGTTTGAAAGTTATACTAACTCTCCTCGAGATCTCACCGATTCAGTTATGCTTTATCTTTTATTACGATCTAGATTCTAGCGCGCATCTCATACACACTAAATATAAATCGACAAAATAAATAAAAGCCATACAAGCCTAGCATGCATACTACCACAATATGTTTTCGATCGGGAGCCTCCTATGCAGGCCATCATCGAGCCTTCATTTATTCTCGAGTTTTGAAATAATTCCTTAGAAGTCTCGAATCAAATCGATTCAAAACTACTCCTCAAAACAAGCCTTTTGAGGTGGAGGTTTGTTTCAGAAGACTGGTCCTCAAAATAGGCCTTTTGGGGTGGAAGCTTCAGACATGCTCCTCATGTTGCTTCCATTGCTCGTTCAATCTTGATGCTTATTTGAGGAAACGATCATTAAGATTCCCATACTTTAAAGGTGATTCGTTTCACTTTTGAGATTCATCTTTATATGAGGAAACGATCATTAATATTCCCATACTCTACGGGTGACTCGTTTATTTTATTTTGACTTATCTCGGAAGCGCATAAGGCATAGGCTCGTCGTTTAAGAACATCATTCCCACTTCTGGAATTTAAGACAATTCTCAAGTTTCTTGCCTAGTCGATATTTTGATCCAGTTACTTTATTGGTCGAGGATAAATAGTAAAATGGATAATTACAGATATCTCAGTATCTAAAGAGAAGACAAACATTTAGTGGACTAGTTAATGAATAATACTTATAATCTACGAAGGTTGGACTTTCTATCGTAGAAGTTCTCCCACTATTTTATCGAAACAATTACCCCTTCAATTGTTCGGGAAATTCTATTTCCTAGTAGGTCTTGACGTCCCAGCGGCAATTCATTGCACCCACGACTCGTGGCCATACAACCAATTCCCCAGGTAGGCATACTTATTGCCAATTGTGTCACTCCACAACCTTCAAGCTATTTTGCCTCGATTTTCGTACTTATCTAGCACTGCTACATCATAAGTGTTACTAATCGTTAAGTCTAACCCATCAATCATGATGAGCAACGGGCCCGGTCGTGAGTTCTCCATAACTAGTTATCGGTCGATCCTCACATCCCGACCAGTCCTCACCCTTGTCGTGTTTAGTTAAAAACAGGAGTCAAGGAATTTTACGTATTGTCCCTTTCTTCAACTCGGGTGCCAGACTCTGGATCACCTCTATCGATAAGTAGACAACATACGCTAGTCCCTATTGATGGAAGGCTTGGATTTATATAAATACTTTATTTTACGTTAATCCAATATGACTTAATATTTAATTCGAGAGGGGAATTTCTGGTTTGAAAGTTATACTAACTCTCCTCGAGATCTCACCGATTCAGTTATGCTTTATCTTTTATTACGATCTAGATTCTAGCGCGCATCTCATACAAACTAAATATAAATCGACAAAATAAATAAAAGCCATACAAGCCTAGCATGCATACTACCATAATATGTTTTCGATCGGGAGCCTCCTATGCAGGCCATCATCGAGCCTTCATTTATTCTCGAGTTTTGAAACAATTCCTTAGAAGTCTCGAATCAAATCGATTCAAAACTACTCCTCAAAACAAGCCTTTTGAGGTGGAGGTTTGTTTCAGAAGACTGGTCCTCAAAATAGGCCTTTTGGGGTGGAAGCTTCAGACATGCTCCTCATGTTGCTTCCATTGCTCGTTCAATCTTGATGCTTATTTGAGGAAACGATCATTAAGATTCCCATACTTTAAAGGTGATTCGTTTCACTTTTGAGATTCATCTTTATATGAGGAAACGATCATTAATATTCCCATACTCTACGGGTGACTCGTTTCTTTTATTTTGACTTATCTCGGAAGCGCATAAGGCATAGGCTCGTCGTTTAAGAACATCATTCCCACTTCTGGAATTTAAGACAATTCTCAAGTTTCTTGCCTAGTCGATATTTTGATCCAGTTATTTTATTGGTCGAGGATAAATAGTAAAATGGATAATTACAGATATCTCAGTATCTAAAGAGAAGACAAACATTTAGTGGACTAGTTAATGAATAATACTCATAATCTACGAAGGTTGGACTTTCTATCGTAGATGTTCTCCCACT
The DNA here is from genome assembly GCA_003313485.2 of Penstemon barbatus. NCBI lineage: Eukaryota > Viridiplantae > Streptophyta > Magnoliopsida > Lamiales > Plantaginaceae > Penstemon > Penstemon barbatus. The sequence continues at coordinate 83,305,149 of CM064883.1, forward strand.
ATTTTATCGAAACAATTACCCCTTCAATTGTTCGGGAAATTCTATTTCCTAGTAGGTCTTGACGTCCCAGCGGCAATTCATTGCACCCACGACTCGTGGCCATACAACCAATTCCCCAGGTAGGCATACTTATTGCCAATTGTGTCACTCCACAACCTTCAAGCTATTTTGCCTCGATTTTCGCACTTATCTATCACTGCTACATCATAAGTGTTACTAATCGTTAAGTCTAACCCATCAATCATGATGAGCAACGGGCCCGGTCGTGAGTTCTCCGTAACTAGTTATCGGTCGATCCTCACATCCCGACCAGTCCTCACCCTTGTCGTGTTTAGTTAAAAACAGGAGTCAAAGAATTTTACGTATTGTCCCTTTCTTCGACTCGGGTGCCAGACTCTGGATCACCTCTATCGATAAGTAGACAACATACGCTAGTCCCTATTGATGGAAGGCTTGGATTTATATAAATAATTTATTTTACGTTAATCCAATATGACTTAATATTTAATTCGAGAGGGGAATTTCTGGTTTGAAAGTTATACTAACTCTCCTCGAGATCTCACCGATTCAGTTATGCTTTATCTTTTATTACGATCTAGATTCTAGCGCGCATCTCATACAAACTAAATATAAATCGACAAAATAAATAAAAGCCATACAAGCCTAGCATGCATACTACCACAATTTGTTTTCGATCGGGAGCCTCCTATGCAGGCCATCATCGAGCCAATGATGTTGGCCCTATTGGTCAATCTAAAGGGTTTATAAATAGGCCTATGCTATTACACAATGTACCATGCATACATGGCCTTCATATCTTCTTGGGCTCCCACCTTGCTTGTAAACGGGCCTCCATCCTAAACTAGGAAAGCAGTAAAGCCCTATTCTTTTACAAAGGCTCAAAGTGGCCCAAAAAACATAATTGGCTCGCAGGCCCAATAAAAACCAAACAATAAATTAAACCAATCACATCTAACCTAAGGTCAAGGCTCGGCTCGATCGAAAAACACGTAAACAATTCACGTAGAGCAAGAAACATGCAAACATCATTTACCTATTTCTTTCATAATTTTAAAACTACCTTTTAAAACTAACTTCCTATAATTCTTACCTTTTAGTCACTACTAATTATGACAAAATGAATATTCGGGTAAACAAAAATAAAATTTTCTGCTCAAATTCAGATTCTGTTTTTCAACTTTTGAAAATTGCATTTTCTCCCCTCAACTTTCAAAAATTGCACTTTGACCCCAAAACTTTTAAAAAGTTACAAAAACACCCCTGGGCAGATTCGGGAAGCTACCAGAAAATAATAGTTTGAACTCTGAAAATTTTTGATTTTGCAAATTGACCCCTCAAGTTTCGGTAATTGCAAAACAGCCCCAAAGTTTTCGGAAAATACAAATTGACCACAAAACCCGTGCGACCAGATTTGCAAAAACAGCCCAGTATTTTGAAATTTCCAGATTTCAAAAATTCGAATTTTTCAGCCCATAAAAACCCTTATTGCGATTTTTAGTTCAAAGAGTCCTGAAGTTTTCAAAAACTATAAAATCGGCACAGATCTAAAAAAGCAGTTTTACCCAATCATAGATCCAGTCATAACAAGTAAGAATCAATTTACAGAACATAATTATCACGTGTTTACATATACATAATTAAACATATACGGTGAAAACACATTATGTTCAGGCTTTTCGTATAATAATGATGGAGTTGGCTCTGATACCACTGTTGGAATAGTGGTTGGGTTGCCTCGATTGTCAGAACAACGAAAGTGCGGAATTTAAAATTTTTCGAAGCACCCAAGGTCCCATATTAGATTCTCCATATTATATATACGCAAGCAAGAAACAAAAACGCACAGAGTAATTAAACAAGGGGGGTTTTTGCGATTTACCTCACCACAGGCAAGGTGGTGGCAACCTTCAATTCTGATTCTGTATTTGGATCTGGATCTGGTTCACAAAAGTGATCCAAGCGTCTCACCTCCAAAGTTAGTCCACACCAATTGGATTCTGGCAACACCTCAAGATCTTAGGCTCAGAACTGGATTTAGGAGGTTTGTTATTGCAGGGTTGTGTAGATTCTCTTGAGAGGTCAAGATCTAACACAGAGGAATAAAGGGAGAGGGGCGGCGGCACTAGGGCAGCCCACGGCAGCAGCTGGCGGCGGCTTTGGGTGGCGGCGACGGCTAGGGTTTCTAGCACAAGGGGGCGGCGGCTACTAGGTCTTAGAGAGGCTAGGGTTTTACTTAGGGTGTTTTTTTTTTTTAGCTAAAGTAGAACCCCTTTTATAGACTCCCCCTTGACCTAGGTTTTGCAAGACTTCTTATGGGCTTTTAATTAAAAGCCCATGTCTTGCAAGCCTTTCATTTAATTAATCACTTAATTAAATGCCCAATCTAATTAAATCATTATTTCTTTTATATAATTAATTAGCAACTCAATTAAGTATTTAATTAATTAAGTTAGCCAATTAATTAATCTCCCACTTGAATTAAATACCTTTAATTCATTTAATTGATTAAATTACTTTTAAATCAATTAATTCCTTTTGTATCCCTTTTCAACAGTCACCGTCCAATTGTATTGTGTGTGACCCTCTGGGTTCACCATCAATTGGCAGCAGGCCCACGAATTCCTCGTGATTTAATTTATGAACAATAAATTGCTCCGGTCAATTAAACAACCTTTAATTGACCACTCCTAGAATCAATTCCTCTATTAACTCAGGAGTACCCACACTTCATGGTCGATGTCTAGCCACAAGCCCATGAAGCCCAACTTCAGGTGAATTGATACTTGTGAACCTCGTCTCATATAATTACCATGTACATACGGTCCTTCTATCGACTAATATTCCCGATCAAGACTTAGGGTGTGTGAATTGATCGGCACCTCTAAATTTGTCTCGATTACTATACTTTCTAATTCAGGATAATATTCCATTGTGACCTTCTAAATTTGGAAACCCCTTTCCAAATCCGTCACCGACTGCGGCCGCAGATTCCTTGGATATATTATCTAAGAATCGTATAGGAAATTCTCTCATCCATTACGATGAGTCAATAGATTCCATATCGGTACTAACCACTCGCGTACATGTCCATACGCACCCAACCTAGGCATGTTATGACCAAGCTACGTGGTCTATACCTAGATCTAAGAACGCACTTTCATGCACCGAATTCGCCCTAGTACCTCAAGTCAAAGGACTAAATCGTACACTATTATAATCCTTGAGAAACATCCCATCACCGATGTGCGTCATGTGCTTCCACAATGGGTTTCTCTGTTCGGGTCGTTCGATGCGTTCAATCCTTCACTGAACCACCTACTCGTATGCACTGGCCTCAAATGCCTTGCTCATGAAACGCTACAAATTCACCCCATGTGAATCATGCATACTTGTACAAGTCTTGGCGATTCCTACGATACCCCGTCTCGTTCGGAATCTATGACTTGGAACAGTTTTAAGATTACGACCTTTGAGACTGTTTCATGATTGCACTCAGTACTGAAGTGAATCGTCCCATAGTCAAATGTAATCTAAGGGTTTCAACCAATCGCTTAAATGTATTCGCGAGAGATGAAGTTGGCCATTGTTTATCCTTATACACATATAAATAAACGTTCGTATTATTACATTTATACTAAAGAAAGATAATGATAGTTCCAATACAAGCTAAATATATTGGCTTGCAGGGCACTATCCCATCATTAACATCTGATGGTCGAGATGCACAAAGATAGCCTAACTGTGTCGATTTGACGAGAAGTGCCATTTCAGGTCGACGCATGAGAAGATTATTTGTTTTTAATTGGTCGAACTATCGACCTATTTATCGATTGATCCTATCAGCGAAGGAGTTGAGGCAGTTGGCGTATTTAATAGGGTTAATCTTATCCGTTGATCGTGGTTACTCTTAGAGCCGTTGGATGCGGGCCACGTAGGCTACCTTGATTAGCGCAAGAGTCGGCCTATTCAATGCCTAAAATCTGGGCCGTTGATTATGATAAACCTCAACCGTCCGATCAGATGGCTCAGGTCTATAAATTAGTGGGGGGGTACCCACCATTATTCGTACCAAAAACAGCCAAACATGTTTACTTTAATATGTTATCCGACAAAAATTACCCTCAATAACTTTTCCATTATCAAACTGTCGAGGGGCATATTCTTTATTTTTGCACCTCTTCATTTCACCCGACCTCCTAATCGAGGAAGGGATTAGTTTTATCTTCGATTGGATGGTATAGGTATAGGGGTTTCCCCAATGGATAGGCCTCGTCGTTCGAATGGGTGGGATCGGTAAGGACGACGAGGTCGGTATCGGCGATACATCGACATGTCGATGCTTGGATACTCTTCGTCTTGTATCTGAGTATCGATATATCCAGGTATCGAAGTACTCGAGGAGCCAGGGGTGAGGCAGAAGGTAGTGCAGCCGATCAGATGGTGGAGGACTTAAAGCGCAAAAATATCAATAAGCGCTTCTTTCCTCTCCCATCTCTCCGTTAATGCAGAGAGACCCATCACCCATGGTCATAACATTGACTGAGATGGTGTGTCCTCTCGAGTTAGCTGCTGCCATAAAAGGAAGGATATTCCCCTGGCCATCGCTGAGACCATCGCTGGCCTTGGGAGCCGTCTCCACAATGTTATGGCACTGTCTCCACAATTTAAAAAAAAATCCCCACCCCACCCACCCAACCAACCCAACCTCCCCACCCCTCCCCCCTACCCCCCGATTCCCAGGCCACTGCTGGCCTGGGATCTTCGGTCCCAGGCCGGCGGTGGCCTGGGACAGAAGACCCAGGCCTCCGGCAGCCTGGGAATCGGGGGGTAGGGGGAGGGGGTGGGGAGGTTGGGTTGGGTGGATGGGGTGGGGATTTTTTTTAAAATTATAATTATATATCATTTAATGTTTTAATAAATATTAAATAGTTTTTAATTATATAAATTATTATTTTAATAAATATTAAATAGAGTAATTCTATTATATAAAATTTATATTTAAAAAGAATATGTTTTCTTAATTTTGGTGATATTTATGTTAATGTAATATTAAATTTATTAATATTATTTATAAATTAAATATGTTATTTAAATAAAATAAGTCAAATTTTCTAAAAATTGGTCAGCACGTGGTGTTATTCGAGTCAATTTGGAAATTTGGCAACAATGTGGACTAAAATGGTCACTAAATTTGGAGATGTGTGGCTTTTTTGGTAACCTGAAATGTTATGGGATAAAATTATCAGTCAACATAAGTAATGGCATCAACTTTCAATTAGACTTAACTGCAACGACAATTTTTAACGGTTGTACCAAATGTGTCACAATTTGTTAAATCTTTGTACCATATGTGTTGGACACATAAACCTCTGTACCAAAATTGCAATTTTCTCCTCCAAAAACAATGCCACCTGGATTGAGTCTTCCCCCAAATTCAGATATAACGGCCACGTCGACAATTCCGTCATTAATTTGACGGAAGTATTAAATGTTAAAAGTTGATTTGAGTTATGCTATCAAATGCGTCGACATAAATAGTTGTGGTATCAAATCCCTAAAGTAGGTATAATTGTGGTATCAAAAGTGAAATCCTCTCCATGCCTAAGTGTTGGCCACAATTATAAACAATCATAAAATTAACAAATAATCAATCTTATTAAAACCGGGCCGGACCGGCCGATCTAATCGGTTCGACCATGAACCGGTGGTCTCTTCAGTTCGGACAACACAGAAAAACTGGTGACTTTCAAACTTAGTGTGAACTGTTAAGAACGATAAAAAATCGGTGAACCGGCGAACCGGTAAACTGGTTTGACCCGCGGTTCACAAATTAAAAAAATAAAAATAAAACGGGTCTTTATTCTTCGCAGAACAGGAAACAATTGAAGAAAAGAAGAAGGTGGAGTTGTGCAGTTTGCAAAGTACATCATTATTATCCATCTCTTGTAATTTGTGTAGGTGAGTGATTGTGGTGAGAAAAAGCAGGGGATGGCACACACGGAGGGGAATTAGTAAATTTTAGGATTGTAAGTCATAGATGGATTTAATATTATGGATTTGGGCCTATCTTAATATTAATTCAATAAACGATCCATTAATCTCTTTTAATATTTTTATAATATGGTGTCTAATTTTAAATAAGTGGTCAAGTGCTGAGATTTTATTTATTTATCATGTGAAAAAAAAAAAATTAGCAAATGATGTACATAATCTAAATTAACTATATTAAGTATATTTTGTGTTGTCTTTTAAAATCAATAAAAATACCATTATTTTATATAGTAATGTGCTATATAAAATAATGGTATATAATCTAAATTAACTATTATTAAGTATTTTTTTGTGTTATTATTAAGTATATTTTTGTGTTATCTTTTAAAATCAATATTTTTGTGTTATTATTAAGTATATTTTTGTGTTATCTTTTAAAATCAAGAAAATACCATTATTTTATATAGCACATTACTATAAGACTACCTTGCAATTTTTTACCAACAAGTTAATGGTCTAGTGAAATTAACTAGTCAGTACAAAGTAGTAAACTTCAGTTTGAATTCTTGTTAGGACATGTTCCCACCTAATATGTCCGACGCGCCACAAAAGGGATCAAAATCTTGGGAAAACAAACAAAGTTTGCAAATTTTATTAAGGCCACATATAGCATGTAAGTTATTTTCTCAATAGTATACACATATCATATAGTTTTATAATATTATCCAAAACTATGAAATTTCAATTATCTAAAAACATGTCCAACAATTTCTATCAATAATTACCTAAAAAGTTTAGTTGGTAAAACTTCCAATGGAGTTTACACCTGTTCTATTGTAACCACTGCAATTTCGTTTCTCTTTCAATCATACATTGCATAAAGCTCAAAAGTTTCTTTAATGGATTATGTCTTAGTAGATATTTTTATGTGTATACTATTTTATGTGATTTAACCGATTTTCGTGTGATCCAATTAAATCAATGATATATGTGTAGGGTTTAATTATATATTGATATAGGGCTTAGTTACTTTATTCTGGATGGATCGATCTCAAAGATAAACAATACGTAACGAGATTAGAGTATGAAGACTATATTATAACAATGAATATGTATAGCAAAAGCTCTTGTTTTGGATTAAACTCTAAATTACAAAGTAAGTAGGCGAAAGATATATTTCTTCTTGTCCCCTAATACAATGCTTTATCAAGGTATTTATATGAGACAAAACCCTAGCTATACAAGGAAACATAATCCTATAAGGACTCGGGGTATTGTCCTTCTCGGATTCGGAGACTAGCTCGGTCGCTGATGATCACCAGGTTAGATCGGATTGACCAGTATTGATAACCGAGCTGCCAGATCGGCCTGACCTATATTATTCGAGCTCTTCTAAGTATTATAAGGGGTATAAAAATAGCCCCCATCAGTACTCCCTCACTTCTTCGAGCGGAGAAGTAATCGAAGCTCGTAGAAGTATTGAGCTTTATTCAACTGATGCTTTATGAATTGTGCCTCATTAAAAACCTTACTTGGAAAAAACCCCGTTGGAAAAAATCCAGAATAAGGAAAAGAGTGCAACGTTTCATAAGCAGTCATCTAGTCATTTCCGAGTCGTGTGTTATTCTGACTCGAGAAGTCACCTTTCTTCGTTAGGCGGCGGGAAAATGAACAGCCGTGAAGGGACCAAAACGTCATTTCGACTTCATATATATATATATATATATATATATATATATATATATATATATATATATATATATATATATATATATATATATATATATACTTTTCTGGTTTCACCCTCACTTTTTACTTTCCGCCTTCTGTTTTTTAGCAGTAAGTTCATCAGTCGATAATTTTCTTAAACATCATACTTTTCGACCACTAAATCCGATAATCACTTATTATGGCTTCCAGAAATCCCATCTCCTCATCTCCCGAGGACATAAATCCTATTATCGATTTGGAGGCTTCCCAAAGTCCCCCTCCAGAACAAGCGGAGGCTTCAGATGCAGTCATTCCTGACAAGGATTCGTTCAAAGTGGGTATCCTTTCGGACGCGGAGGTGGCCGCTAAGGCTAAAAAGGTCAAAGGTGCCAACCCTCAAGTTTCTGAACCGGTCGAAAATCTTGTTTGTTCCTTTACCGAAGATAACTTTGGCGAGGTGCGGGAGAATTACAGCAAGTATTTTCCTGATGGCTCTGAGATTTTCCTCCCGTCTCCTTCCGACAGGGTTACCACACCCCCAGAAGGTTGTCGTGCCTTCTATACTGCCCATTTCAATCATGGCCTCAGACTTCCGTTGTCTCCCTTGTTCCTGGAGATTTTAAAAATCTTTACCGTTTCTTTAACCCAGTTAGTCCCTAACTTTGTAGCGTTCGTTGTCTCTTTTTCTATTCTGATGACCGCGAAAGGTCTTCAGCCTTCCTTTCGCAATTTTTTTCAATTATTTCATTTTAATATTTCTAGTTCCTCGAACCATGGCTCCTTCTTTGCGAGCAGATTTGGTCTTTCTATTTTCGACTCACCCATCTCCAGTAATTCCAATTGGAAATTCCATTTTTTCTTCATTCGTCCTCCAACTCATAGGACTTTGGCTGACGGGTCGACATAACCTTTCACCTGGGACCACGATTCCAAATGGACTTTTGGTGGTCACTCCGTCGATGGCCAATTGATTCCTGATGACCCCAGCTTGCTGACTAAGATAAAGGAGATGCATTTGGACAAATATCAATGCGCTATCCTTAATGAGGAGGCCTTTCTCTGCAAAGCTGGCCTAAGTTCACACACATTCCCCATTTCCATTTCTTCCCAATCACTTAGTAAGTTTCTTTCTTACTTGTCATATGTTTTTTCTACTTTCAATTAATTATTATCTGTAACCAACTTTTGTTTCTCCTGTAGCATCTATGGTCGAGAATTCTAGGCGTTCCAAGAAGCGTAAGATGGTTCTGTCCAAATCTACCAAAACGGCAGAGAACCATCCCATAGAGCAACGGGTTTCTCGAAAAAGAAAATTAGATCAAGATCTTGACTCTGACGATAACAGAGAAGAGACCCCAGAACTTTCCCAGGAAGTCCCAAACGAACCCTCTTCTTCTCAAATTCCGGCGTCTACCTCCACTACTAAGACCAGTCAGGGATATCCTCCCCTGCAGCTTAGATCCTCTCTTGGAATTCGTGGCTGCCGATCACGGTCGTTACCTAATTCATCTGGCCTGGTGGCGAAGAGAAGGAAACATGTTTATAATTGTTCAGGCGAGGAGCTCACCTTGCTGGGTGAGTCGCATCCCAAGGCTACGCTGGTTGAGATGATTGAGGATCATCATGTAGGGAGGAGAGCATCAGGTTATTCCGACCGTGATTCTCTGGTCAACGATGAGAAGGAGAATGCTGCGGATAAAGCTACAAGAATTCTCCTGTTGGATAAAGATGAAGATAAGAGTGCACTGAAGTTAGAGAAATGATGGAAGGTTTTGAAGATTTCCAAAACTCATCAAGATCAGCTAAGTAAGGAAAACTTAGTTTAAATCCCTTAGAAGAATTTTGACCAAGTATGAAAACGAATCAGAAGGGTCAAATATTCGAGGTCCAGAAGACTACTGATCTGCTGAAGAGAAGAAATCAGACTGGTGTAAATCAGCCGACTCAAATCAGATTTGTTCAAGTTTGAGATCAGCTCTGTTCATCACCAGACTTGTACTCTCATCAGCCAAGTGGAAAGGATCAAAAAGTTGTCCCAACGGTAATAAATGCGACTGGAGTAATAAATGTTGAAGTCCGAGGCTATTAATGGCAAATGATTGAAGAAGTACCTCGTATCAGCTCGGTGCATTTAATGCTGCCTGACAGAAAGTACAGTCTGCAGTACTGTCACTGTGCAGAGAGCCGTTCGTGGAAATTAAGGACCAGAAATCAAGAAATTTGAATTGTGTCTCTCTTCAACGGACATAATTCAAATGAGTGAGTATAAATAGCTGAAGAGACGAAGAGAAAAGAAGCTACAACACAATAACTGAAAGATTGATTTCAAAGCAAAATATTTTCTATGTCTCAAAAGCTCAAGAACAGCTCACTCATCAGCCTTGTCATTTGTTGACTCAAGCTGAAGATCAAAGATAGATACATTTTTCTGAGTGAAATCTGTTAGAGTGTTGTGAGGAGTGTTTATCCATCTGTGTGAAGTGATAAAACTCTGGAGAATAGGTCTTCTTTGTGATTTCCTATTGTGAGCTTACGGCCAGATTCATTTGTTGTTTTGGCGTAAGTGGAGTATATTGATTACTGTTGTTTTTAGTATAACACAAGATCTTTGTGACTTGAAAGAGTGGATTAAAGGATATTTACATCCATATAACCACTATAAAAATTCTTGTGTTTTTGCCTTGCATTTTACTTGAATATTTTTAGATTGCATAAAACACTTGATAAAACTGTTTGAAAAAGGTTTTAAGGAGTTTATAAAACCGGGGATAAAACTTTTCAAACTACTAAGTATACTTGAGAAAAACACTTTATAAATCCGCTGCAAGTATTCTGGTATTAAAACTGATTTTGACTAAAATCAGCTAAGTGACTATCAGACTAGTGGTCAACAAAGCTGTTCAAAGATTTGTTCACGATCAGCCTTGCAAACTTACTGCTCTGAAACAGCTTAGTCTGCTTACAGTTAAGCAAAAGTTTTAAAGTTAAAATTTGATTAAAATTTTCAGAGGTCTATTCGCCCCCTCCCCTCTAGACCTCATCTGACCACTTGGGACCAACGAGTGGTATCAGAGCAGGTGGTTCATTAGAATCAGCTGCCTGATCAACGAACTTGATCATAGTGTTTTCAAAGGTTTTCAAACTTTTTCAAAAGAGTATATTTTTGAAAAATAAAAACTTTTTGAAAATGGACTGTATCAGCCATGTTCCCCAATTGCCGGTATGAGTTTTGAGGATTGGAAGATCAGGATGGGGATCTTCTTAGCTGCCTACAATGATAACATGGACACATGTATCATCAAAGGTCCGTTCAAATTCACCAAGACTATCAAGGTTGATGAAGTTGATATAGTGGTGGAAAAAGATTTACACGAGATGACAGCTGAAGAAATAAAGCTGTTCAACCTGGACAAAGTTGGCCGTTTCATCATGACCAAGGCCCTAGACAATGACAGATTTGACAAAGTCAAGCATTGCAAGACTGCCAAAGAAATGTGGGATAAGGTTCGTGATATGAGCGAAGGAAACGACGCCATCAAAGAGCATCAGCTGAGTGTTGCTCTAGAAAAGCTGGATAACTTCAAGATGAAGTCTTCTGAAACCATTGATCAGATGGATACAAGGTTTACAAGGACACTGAATGAAGTTCTAAAGCTTGGAAAAACCTTCACAGACAAGGAGATAATCGTCAGAATGCTGAAGGCTCTACCTCCAAAGTTCAACATGAAGGTGACAGCCATGGAAGAGTCAAAAGATTTGGGAAAGATCTCACTCACCGAGCTGTTCTCAGTACTAAAGGCGTATGAGTATAAACTGCCAAGAATGGGTATTGAAGAAACCTCAACTTCAAGTCCCACAGCTGCCCTGGTTGCTGCTGAAAATCCCAGAATACCAGCCTACAAAAGTAAAGAAGTGGACTCATCTGATGAAGCCACATTACTCAACAAAAAGGAGTACACAGTTGGAGACGTTGCATTGCTGATGAACAACTTCAAGAAGTTCTACAAAAGAAAATGAAGAACAAATACAACAATGCTTCTACTTCTTCTTCTCAAGATAAGGATTCTTATAAATCCAAAATGATGTGCTATAATTGCAGGAAATTGTGTCATTTCATCAGAGACTGCCCATATCCTAAAGCTGAGAAGTATACAGAAGAGGAAAATAGAATCAGAAAAGAGAGAAAACATCAGAAAGGCAAGGTCCTGTTAGCAGAAGCTGAAAAGCTAGCTGCTATCTACTCATCAGATTCGAATTCAGACACTTCTGATGAAGAGTCTTCTGAAGAAGAGAGTCCTGCACTTCTCTGCCTGATGGCCAAGGAATCTGATGACTCTGAGGATGATGAGGTAACTCCTCTTGACAATGAATTGTTTAATTAATTTGAACAAATGATGCTTAACAATACTACTATTGCTAAAGCATTTAGTAAGCTTAAGGAAGAGAGGATATTGCTAATAGAGCAAAACTGCCCACTGAAACTTAAAGCTGGAAAGCCAAAAGAATCAGCTGAGTATAAACTGCTTGAGCAATAGAATGAATCTCTGAAAGCTGAATGTGAAGTCCATAAAGGAAAAATCATGGAACTTGAAAAGATAATTAAGTCTCATGAAAAGTCATCTGTTGCATCCACTCTTATCTCTAGTAAACAGAAGACACCTTTAGAACAGGATAAGTTGGAACTGAACCATACTGAAAAATTTGTATCAGCTGACAATAGTAAGGTCATTTTGTATGTTCAGACTGATAGGATAGTGCCCTGCAAGCCAGTTCTGTTTGCTTGTAATAGATCTATCCTGTATGAAACGATCTTTGATTTTATAATAATACGCATGTTTATTTATATATGTATAAGGATAAACAATGGCGAACTTCATCTTTCGCGAATACATTTAAGCGATTGGTTGAAACCCTTAGATTACATTTGACTATGGGACGATTCACTTCAGTACTGAGTGCAATCATGAAACAGTCTCAAAGGTCGTAATCTTAAAAGTGTTCCAAGTCATAGATTCCAAACGAGACGGGGTATCGTAGGAATCGCCAAGACTTGTACGAGTATGCATGATTCACATGGAGTGAATTTGTAGTGTTTCATGAGCAAGGAATTTGAGTCCAGTGCATACGAGTAGGTGGTTCAATGGAGGATTGAACGCATCGAACGACCCGAACAGAGAAACCCATTGTGGAAGCGCATGACGCACATCGGTGATGGGATGTTTCTCAAGGAATATAATAGTGTACGATTTAGTCCTTTGACTTGAGGTGCTAGGGCGAATTCGGTGCATGAAAGTGCGTACTTAGATCTAGGTATAGGCCACGTAGCTTGGTCATAACATGCCTAGGTTGGGTGCGTATGGACATGTACGCGAGTGGTTAGTACCGATATGGAATCTATTGACTCACTGTAATGAGTGAGAGAATTTCCTATACGATTCTTAGATAATATATCCAAGGAATCTGCGGCCGCAGTCGGTGACTAATTTGGAAAGGGATTTCCAAATTTAGAAAGGTCACAAAGGTATATTATCCTGAATTAGAAAGTATAGTTATCGAGACAAATTTAGAGGTGCCGATCAATTCACACACCCTAAGTCTTGATCGGGAATATTAGTCGATAGAAGGACCGTATGTACATGGCAATTATATGAGACGAGGTTCACAAATATCAATTCACCTGATATTGGGCTTCATGGGCTTGTGGCTAGACATCGACCATGAAGTGTGGGTACTCCTGAATTAATAAAGGATTTAATTCTAGGAGTGGTTAATTAAAGGTTGTTTAATTAACCGGAACAATTTATTGTTCATAAATTAAATCACGAAAGATTCGTGGGCCTGCTGCCAGTTGATGGTGAACCCAGAGGGTCACACACAATACAATTGGACGGTGACTGTTATAAAAGGAAATAAAAGGAATTAATTGATTTAAAGGTAATAAAATCAATTAAATGAATTAAGAGTATTTAATTCAAGTGGGAGAATTAATTAATTGGCTGACTTAATTAATTAAATACTTAATTGAGTTGCTAATTAATTATGCAAAAGAAATATTGATTTAAATGGACTGGGCATTTAATTAAAGTAGTTTAATTAAATGGAGGATTGCAAGACATGGGCTTCTATTAATTAAAGCCCATAAGGAGTCTTGCAAACCCTAGGTCAGAAGGAGTCTATAAAAGGGGAACTACTTCAGCTTATTAGCTAACACCCTAAGAGAAAAACCTAGCCTCCTTCTCTGCAAAAGCGCCGCCCCCCTGTCCTGCAAACCCTAGCCGCCGCCGCCACTAGTAGCCGCCGCCACTGAGCTGCCGTGAGCTTCCTGGTGCCGCCGCCGCCGAGATCTCCTCCTCCATTGTATTAGATCTTGATTTGTCAAGAGATCTCATACAATCCTTCAATAACAAATCTCCTGCATCGAGTTCTGAGCCTAAGATCTTGAGGTGTTGCCAGAATCCAATTGGTGTGGACTGTCCCTGGAGGTGAGACAATTGGATCACTCCTGTGAACCGGATCTGAATTCGAATCGAAGACCGGAGGTTTCCACCACCTTGCCTGTGGTGAGGTATATCGGAAAAACCCCCTCTGTTAATTCATTGTGTGCGTTTTTGTTCTTGCTTTTGTATACATAATGTGGAGACATCTTTTATGGGACCATTGGATACCTCGAAAAATTTTAAATTCCGCACTTTGTTGTCTGACAAGTCGAGCTATATCCCAACAGTGGTATCAGAGCCAACTCCATTATTATTATACAAAAGCCTGAACATAATTGTGTTCACCGTATATGTTTAATTATATGTATGAGAACACGTGATAATTATGTTCTGTAAGTTGATTCTTGCTTGTTATGACTAGATCTATCATTGGGTAAAACTGCTTTTCTAGATCTGTGCCGTTTTTATAGTTTTTGAAAACTTCAGGACTTTTGGGGTAGAAATCGCAAATCAGGGTTTTTAGGGGCTGAAAATTCGAAATTTTTGAGATCTGAAAATTTGAAAATTCTGGACTGTTCTTGCAATTCTGGTCGCAAGGTTTTTGGGGTCGTTTTGCAATTTCTGAAAACTTAGGGGCTGTTTTGCAATTACCGAAACTTGAGGGGTCAATTTGAAAAATCGAAAATTTTCAAAATTCAAAATTTTATTTTCTGGTCTGCTGCCCGAAACTGCCCAGGGGTGTTTTTGTAACTTTTTAAAAGTTTTGGGGTCAAAGTGCAATTTTCGAAAGTTGAGGGGCGAAAATGCAATTTTTCAAAAGTTGAAAAACAGATTCTGAAATTGAGCAAAAAATTAATTTTTGTTTACCCGGATATTTATTTTGTCATAATTAGTAGTGACTAAAAAGCAAGAATCATAGGAATTAGTTTTAAAAGGATGTTTTAAAATTAAGTTAGAAGAAAGTAAAAGATGTTTACATGTTTCTTGCTCTACGTGAACTGTTTACGTGGTTTTCGATCGAGACGAGCCTTGACCTTAGGGTAGATGTGATTGGTTTAATTTATTGCTTGGTTTTTATTGGGCCTGCGAGCCTATTATTGTTTTTGGGCCACTTTGAGCCTTTGTAATAGAATAGGGCTTTACTGCTTTCCTAGTTTAGGATGGAGGCCCATTTACAAGCAAGGTGGGAGCCCAAGAAGATAAGAAGGCCATGTATGCATGGTACAATGTGTAATAGCATAGGGCCTATTTGAGAACCCTTTAGATTGACCAATTGGGCCAACATCAATTGGCTCGATGATGGCCCACATAGGAGACTCCCGATCGAAAACATATTGTGGTAGTATGCATGCTAGGCTTGTATGGCTTTTATTTATTTGTCGATTTATATTTAGCTGCGCGCTAGAATCTAGATCGTAATAAAAGATAAAGCATAACTGAATCGGTGAGATCTCGAGGAGAGTTAGCATAACTTTCAAAACCAGAAACCCCCTCTCGAATTAAATATTAAGTCATATTGGATTAAAATAAAATGAAGTATTTATATAAATCCAAGCCTTCCATCAATAGGGACTAACGTATGTTGTCTACTTATCGATAGAGGTGATCCAGAGTCTGGCACCCGAGTCGAAGAAAGGGACAATACGTGAAATTCCTTGACTCCTGTTTTTAACTAAACATGACAAGGGTGAGGACTGGTCGGGATGTGAGGATCGACCGATAACTAGTTACGGAGAACTCACGACCGGGCCCGTTGCTTATCACGATTGATGGGTTAGACTTAACGATTAGTAACACTTATGATGTAGCAGTGCTAGATAAGTGCGAAAACCGAGGCAAAATAAGCTTGAAGGTTGTGGAGTAACACAATTGGTAAAAAGTATACCTACCTGGAGAATTGGTTGTATGGCCACGAGTCGTGGGTGCAATTAATTGCTGCTAGGACGTCAAGACCTACTAGGAATTAAATTTCCCGAGCAATCAAAGGGGTGATTGTTTCGATAAAATAGTGGGAGAACTTTTTCGAAAACAAGTCCAAATTCGTTAATTATAAGTATTAGGCATAAGATCAGTTAGCTAAATGTTGTCTTCTTTCCATTTGTAGATATTAAGTACAATGTCTAAGAATCCATTATCTGTTATCCTCGACGCAAACAAATTGAATGGCTCAAACTTTGTTGACTGGCTGAGAAATCTCAGAATCGTCCTCGACTCCGAGCGACGTAGCTATGTGCTCGACACACCCATGCCTGCTGCACCCGCAGCACGAGCTAGTGAGGAACAACGAACCGCCCATGCTAAAAGGGTTGATGATGATCTTCAGGTTCGATGTCTCATGCTAGCCTCGATGTCGAATGAACTGCAGAAACAGCATGCTGCTATGCCGCTTGCTAGAGAGATACTTCTCCACCTCCAGCAGATGTTTGGAGAGAGGTCTCGTGCCGAAAGGTTCGCGACCACTAAGGAGTTGTTTTATCTCAAGATGGCTGAGGGAAGCAGTGTCAAGGATCACTGTCTGCGTTTCATCAACCTGGTTGAAAAACTAGGGCGATTGGAAGTAGACTTGCACGCTGATCTTAGCACTGACCTCCTTCTCCATTCGCTGCCCCGTTCTTTTGACCAGTTCGTGTTGAACTTCAACATGGAGGATAGAACCCTCGCTCTTCACGAACTGACCAATTTGTTGGTAACGGCGGAATCGACTCTCAAGAAAGAGAAGCCGGTAATGATTGCACACCAATCGAAGGCTGCAAAGCCCAAGAGAGGTAAGAAGAAGAAGAAGGTAGTTTCTTCGAAGGCAATCAAAAAGGTGGTTGAAAAGAAGCGCAAGAGCCCAGAAGACGAATGTTTCCACTGCAAGAAAGCAGGGCACTGGAAAAGGAACTGCCCAGACTACCTAAAGATGAAACTGGTAGCCAAAGGTATTTTCTTGGTTGAAGTTAACTGTGCATCGTGGGTGTTAGACACCGCAGCAGGTTCTCATATCTGCAATGATTTGCAGGTGATGGGAGCAGTAAGATACCTGAAGCCCGGGGATAGAATCCTGCGTTTTGGAAACGGAGCTAGGATCGCCGCTGAGGCTATTGGGGACGTCGAATTGGTTTTAGGAAATTTTACTTTGGTTTTAAGGGATTGTCTGTACGTACCAACAATAATTAAGAACATCATTTCTATTCCAATGCTAGACATTGATGGTTTTAATTTTTCCATTGAAAATGGAGCTTTTAGCATATTTAAAGGTGGTTTAATGTATGCTTGTGGTACTTTGATGGATGGTCTTTATTCCCTAGAACCTGTTAAATCCGACGTCATGCACATTCAATCTAGAAAAAGAAAATATGATAATCAAACTCCACAACTTTGGCACGCTAGACTTGGACATATTTCCAAGAGTAGGATTCAAAAGTTGGTTTCCTCTAAGGCTCTTGAAATAAAGAACTTGGATGAACTCCCAACTTGCGAATCTTGTCTCAAAGGAAAGATGACCAAATCACCCTTCACAGGGAATCCCGAGCGAACCAAACAAACATTGGATCTAATCCATACTGACGTTTGTGGACCATTGAGTGTCAATGCGAGAGGAGGATTCTCTTACTTCGTAACATTCACCGACGATTTTAGTCGTTATGGATATGTGTATCTTATGAAACACAAATCCGAAACTTTTGAGAAATTCAAAGAGTTTCGAATGGAAGTTGAGAATCAACTTGGACATAGTATTAAAGCACTTCGTTCTGATAGAGGTGGTGAGTACTTAAGCCAAGAATTCCTTGATTATCTAAAAGAGAATGGAATTCTCGCCCAGCGAACTCCCCCTAGGACGCCCCAACTCAATGGAGTGTCCGAGCGGAGGAACCGAACATTGTTAGACATGGTTCGTTCCATGATGAGCTTCGCTGACCTTCCCTTTTCGTTTTGGGGCTTGGCCCTATTAACTGCATCGAAGATACTGAACATAGTACCTTCGAAGTCAGTGCCGACAACACCGCACCAAGTATGGTATGGTAAGGCACCCGTGTATTCGTATCTACGAGTATGGGGATCTCCTGCGTATGTAAAGAACAAGAAGGGAGATAAGCTAGATAGTAGATCTAGTTTGTGCAAATTTGTGGGGTATCCAAAGGAATCCATTGGATACCTGTTCTTCGATCCTAAGGAACGTAATACGTTCGTATCTAGGAACGCCCACTTCTTGGAAGAGGATTTCCTCTCCAACCGAAATGGGACAATCGTAGAACTTGATGAAGTCCAGGAATCGGACCCATCCTCACAAACAGTGGGAGCTGAACCAGAATTTACTGAACCTACTAGTACACCTACTCTTCGAAGGTCTGATCGAATTCGTAAGGAGCCAGAGCGATTTGGTTTCATTCACGAAAACGAAAGAGGTGATAATGATCCAAGAACCTACCAAGAAGCGATGTCAGACATAGACTCGGGTGCGTGGCTCGAAGCCATGCAATCCGAAATGGATTCCATGCATTCCAACAAGGTTTGGACCTTGGTTGATCCACCTGAGGGAACTATCCCTGTAGGATGCAAATGGATCTTCAAGCGTAAGCTTGGAATGAATGGAGAGGTTTTAACTCACAAGGCACGCTTAGTGGCGAAGGGGTATTCTCAAAGGCCTGGAATAGACTATGAGGAAACCTTCTCTCCCGTAGCGATGTCCAAATCCATTCGGATATTACTTGCCATTGCCGCATGGCATGATTATGAGATATGGCAAATGGACGTAAAGACCGCCTTTCTCAATGGAGACATTGACAAGGAGATCTTTATGCAACAACCTGAAGGTTTTGCGTCCAAAGGAAGTGAGCACAAATTGTGTAAACTTCAAAGGTCAATATATGGCCTCAAACAGGCATCCCGAACCTGGAACATACGATTTGATGAGACAGTCAAGGCATTTGGCTTCATCAAAAATGTATATGAACCTTGTGTGTACAAGAAGAATAGTGGGAGCGCAGTACAATTCATTGTTTTGTACGTCGATGACATTTTGTTAATCGGAGACGATATCAAGATGTTAGCGCAGACTAAAGCGTGGTTATCCGCGCAGTTCTCTATGAAAGATATGGGAGACGCATCTTACGTATTGGGAATCCGTATCTATAGGGATAGATCGAAGAAGATGATAGGACTCTCCCAATCTCAGTACATTAACACAATCTTGAAAAGATTCAAGATGGAAGAATCCAAGAGAGGATTGCTTCCAATGAGACATGGTATCTCTCTTTCTAAGTCTATGTGCCCTACAACTGACGAAGAAAAGACGAGAATGTCTCTCATACCTTATGCCTCTGCTATAGGGAGTATAATGTATGCGATGTTATGTACTCGACCAGACGTAGCACACGCTCTAAGTGTAACGAGCCGCTATAAGTCAAATCCAGGCGAAGAGCACTGGACTGCCGTAAAAGCAATCCTAAAGTACCTGCGAAGGACTAAGGATATGTTTTTGGTCTACGGTGGTAGTGGAGAACTGAAACTTGAAGGATTCACTGATGCAAGTTTCCAGTCTGACGTGGATGACTTCAAATCCAACTCTGGATACATATTCCGCATCAATGGTGGAGCAGTCAGTTGGAGAAGCTGTAAACAGTCTACCACTGCTGATTCAACCACAGAAGCAGAATATATTGCAGCATCAGATGCAGCAAAAGAAAGTGTATGGATGAAAAACTTCATTCAAGAATTGGATGTTGTTCCTAGCATTGCTGAACCTGTAGTCGTCTTCTGTGACAACAACGGGGCAATAGCTCAAGCGAAGGAGCCGAGATCACACCATCAATCCAAACACGTACAGAGGAAATACCACGTGATCAGGGAGATCATGGGTAGAGGTGACATGCACATGGAGTATGTCAAATCGGAAGACAACGTAGCTGACCCACTAACTAAGCCACTTTCACAAAAGGCGTTCGATAGTCATCTAGAGAAGATGGGACTTAGAACCATAGGTGAATGGCTTTAGGGCAAGTGGGAGATTGATAGGATAGTGCCCTGCAAGCCAGTTCTGTTTGCTTGTAATAGATCTATCCTGTATGAAACGATCTTTGATTTTATAATAATACGCATGTTTATTTATATATGTATAAGGATAAACAATGGCCAACTTCATCTTTCGCGAATACATTTAAGCGATTGGTTGAAACCCTTAGATTACATTTGACTATGGGACGATTCACTTCAGTACTGAGTGCAATCATGAAACAGTCTCAAAGGTCGTAATCTTAAAAGTGTTCCAAGTCATAGATTCCAAACGAGACGGGGTATCGTAGGAATCGCCAAGACTTGTACGAGTATGCATGATTCACATGGAGTGAATTTGTAGTGTTTCATGAGCAAGGAATTTGAGTCCAGTGCATACGAGTAGGTGGTTCAATGGAGGATTGAACGCATCGAACGACCCGAACAGAGAAACCCATTGTGGAAGCGCATGACGCACATCGGTGATGGGATGTTTCTCAAGGAATATAATAGTGTACGATTTAGTCCTTTGACTTGAGGTGCTAGGGCGAATTCGGTGCATGAAAGTGCGTACTTAGATCTAGGTATAGGCCACGTAGCTTGGTCATAACATGCCTAGGTTGGGTGCGTATGGACATGTACGCGAGTGGTTAGTACCGATATGGAATCTATTGACTCACTGTAATGAGTGAGAGAATTTCCTATACGATTCTTAGATAATATATCCAAGGAATCTGCGGCCGCAGTCGGTGACTAATTTGGAAAGGGATTTCCAAATTTAGAAAGGTCACAAAGGTATATTATCCTGAATTAGAAAGTATAGTTATCGAGACAAATTTAGAGGTGCCGATCAATTCACACACCCTAAGTCTTGATCGGGAATATTAGTCGATAGAAGGACCGTATGTACATGGCAATTATATGAGACGAGGTTCACAAATATCAATTCACCTGATATTGGGTTTCATGGGCTTGTGGCTAGACATCGACCATGAAGTGTGGGTACTCCTGAATTAATAAAGGATTTAATTCTAGGAGTGGTTAATTAAAGGTTGTTTAATTAACCGGAACAATTTATTGTTCATAAATTAAATCACGAAAGATTCGTGGGCCTGCTGCCAGTTGATGGTGAACCCAGAGGGTCACACACAATACAATTGGACGGTGACTGTTATAAAAGGAAATAAAAGGAATTAATTGATTTAAAGGTAATAAAATCAATTAAATGAATTAAGAGTATTTAATTCAAGTGGGAGAATTAATTAATTGGCTGACTTAATTAATTAAATACTTAATTGAGTTGATAATTAATTATGCAAAAGAAATATTGATTTAAATGGACTGGGCATTTAATTAAAGTAGTTTAATTAAATGGAGGATTGCAAGACATGGGCTTCTATTAATTAAAGCCCATAAGGAGTCTTGCAAACCCTAGGTCAGAAGGAGTCTATAAAAGGGGAACTACTTCAGCTTATTAGCTAACACCCTAAGAGAAAAACCTAGCCTCCTTCTCTGCAAAAGCGCCGCCCCCCTGTCCTGCAAACCCTAGCCGCCGCCGCCACTAGTAGCCGCCGCCACTGAGCTGCCGTGAGCTTCCTGGTGCCGCCGCCGCCGAGATCTCCTCCTCCATTGTATTAGATCTTGATTTGTCAAGAGATCTCATACAATCCTTCAATAACAAATCTCCTGCATCGAGTTCTGAGCCTAAGATCTTGAGGTGTTGCCAGAATCCAATTGGTGTGGACTGTCCCTGGAGGTGAGACAATTGGATCACTCCTGTGAACCGGATCTGAATTCGAATCGAAGACCGGAGGTTTCCACCACCTTGCCTGTGGTGAGGTATATCGCAAAAACCCCCTCTGTTAATTCATTGTGTGCGTTTTTGTTCTTGCTTTTGTATACATAATGTGGAGACATCTTTTATGGGACCATTGGATACCTCGAAAAATTTTAAATTCCGCACTTTGTTGTCTGACAAATCGAGCCTATATCCCAACACAGATAGAGGGAGATTATAAATATTAAAGAGTTCATTATAAAGATTTTATAAATAAATCAATAACAATTAATTTGAAAAGAGTAAGCAACAAAATTTAATGAGGCGGTATAACCGACCAATATACAAGAATTTATAACAAAAAGAACTTAAAATAGTAATAAGATTTTCAACCTTCAACAGTATTTTGAAGATTGAACTGGAGATTTACTTGAATTATATGGATAAAGATACAAGGGGATAAACTAGCTACTAAATTTAGGTGAATATGAACTGAAAAAACTTGATTCTTGCAGTGAGCCAGTCTATTCCTTTTATAGGCGTCTTTAGGGCATTTTTCGAATTTTTATTGTGCTCTATGACGTCATTGCATTCGTCAA